>CM056575.1:8297500-9497500 GCA_029721435.1 Gymnothorax reevesii | reverse complement strand
AAAAAAATGTAAAAAACAGTTTGAGGGTAAATCCAGGCTTGCTATTGTTTGCTCAATGTGTCCGTGTTATAACGAAACTAGATCGGCGAGTCTCAATTAAGCATGTTTTTCTTCTCAAGCATTGCTTCAAAGATCTCAGTTACTCAGCATTCAGCTTGCTTGCAATGCATTTTCCTCTCTCTGATCGGTGATGCTGTGAGTAAGACTACTGGTAGCCATTTGATTATATGGCTTCTTGCATTTCTAACGAGCCCTAAACCAGCATTATCACACAAAGCTAGCCTCAGCTAGAGCCTTGCATTCCCAGTGCGTCAAACCCAGTCCATGGGACATTCGAATATACTTAAATAGCGCGACAATATAAACGCTTATACCATGGGTCTGGGTGAATACTTTTTTTCTGATTGGCTGGCAGGAATGCATTAAAACCATGAGACCGCACAGGTAGTTCGGCTTCGGAAATTTCACCATTTGAAATTCATCCTCTAGCCAACTTGAAACCATAGCAACGTTAGAGCTGGTATTTGGCTGGGTACAACAGAAGCAGTATATTTGGCAGTGTCATATAAGTTGGGTCCTGCAGGGTGGTTAACAATAGGTACTCAAGTGATTATGACCATAAATATTATAGCAGCAAAGTAATCAGGCTTTATTCATTAAACGATTGTAATTGTGTACGGTTACAAATCAAGCCAACGTGTCCACTGCATGTATAAGCGACTGCTGACAGTTCGCTAGTTACATGCTGTGACAACAGACTGATTACAGCTCGCTGGCTCCACAGAAACCAGCAGAAGTTCATTGTAATTGCGGGTAGCAAGTTAGCTACAGTCTGCATAATCGCGCATAACGTTGTGTTTTGCATAATCTCCGTTTCAGCAGGATTCCGTTACCAAATGATCAGCTGGTAAACGGATGTAAGCTTGAGCAAAAAAATTCTTCCTGGTTCCTAGCTGGTTCAATTTAGCTTGACCTATAGTATTGGGTATGAGAAGGCGCAGCGCCCGTTTAATGACTACCAACTCTTGTTTTTTCACCAAAAATTTCTGAATACTGTGACCTGAAATTGCTGGCAAATGACCATGGTAGAAGCGAGATAATCAACGTGTAGGTGAGCATTACACGGTTTTAATGCGCTTCGCGTCGGGTGGTTATTCGCCTCCATGTCATGCCTTAAAACCGTGTAATGCACACCTACACGTCGATTATCTCTTAACAGGTTTGTTTGTGGTATTTTCGGTATAATTATCCGCGAAATATTCAACTGTCGTTTTTTGACAGAAATGCGCGAATACTGAGGGCACAAACAGTACAAACAATGTGAGTGACTTGTTTTCTTGACTCATTTTTTATGTCGGCAATTTGAGCTTGAAACAACATTGAGGCAAGGGTCACATTTTTCTTGTATAAATAATTGCTGGGGTTGCTTTTCTTTTGACGTCCCCCCCGATTTTTTTAACCCTTTTTGATTTCATAATCTTTGTCATTTGCATTTTTTAATCTGCTCCAGTGGAGCCAAACTTCCTTTTTTTGTATACATTGTCTTTGAAGGGGAATTACTTTGACAATCAGATGCTATATACTGTACATTACTTTTCAAATACCTAAAATGATTTTCCTCTAGCAATTACCCGAGTCAGGCATAATGCGCCACTTTATCAAGCACTATATGCAAGGCAAGCGCTTATTGTATTTTGTTGGTGTGAAATGTGAATTAATTACAATATCCTCTATCCTATGCAAACTTTTATAATACACTGCTGAATGGACCAGATCTGGATGTCTCACATTAAAGCTTGTCCAGATTGTTGATAGTCTTTTAATACATAGTTCATTTTTCCACAGTCATATCCACATTAGTGACCCACATTTTTTCAGTTAACGCGTCCTTTTATGCAATGCATGCAATCTCGATGCATGCTTCTCGACTTATTTCTCTCAGAAAAGGGTTTTATATGCGTTCTACGGCAATCAAATTTTCAAAATTTTCTGGGGGGAGAAAACCCCCAGACCCTCCTCAGGGGGCTCTGCGGTCAATATCAAGTGGAAGAGTCCCCCCCCGCCCCCCCAACCCAAAAAAAAAAAATTTGAACGCTCCGCGGTCCCTGTTACTAATGAGTTTTATGACTCAAAGTCCACCCATGTCTGCGACATACCAGTGGCCGTATCAAAAAGCCACATCAAGGATAGTCACAAGATGCTGTACAACGGCAGTTAGAGGGGAAAACCTTTGAAAACAAATGAGCATTACTTCAGTTTACAGCAACGGTTTTATCCACGCAATGCTCCCATACTGCAACACTGATTCAGTTTCACAAACGAAAGTTGAAAACAAGCACCAAACCTAGTGACAAAGCTCCATAATGCAGTCAATATGTAATTACTGACAAAATGTTTCCACCATGTCCAAGCAGAAGTACAAGCACATGAAAAGAAGAATTTTCATTCACGCTTTTCACAGAGGTAATTTGCATTAGCAAGTGCAATTCAAAAGCCAGACATGCTTCCAAGCTTCTCACATGAAGTGAGTTATGTACATGAATGCCAATGTAATAGACCACAGCATACTTTTCACACTGCATATCATCAAATTGAAACCATTTATAAACCAAACCATAATATTAAACAAGAAGACTTGAAACTTATTTTCTCCTTCCGTATAAAATGTATTTTGGTACTTCTTTCATCATGTAAAAATAAGTATAAAATTCAGATTCAGATATAATCCATCACAGGTAAAAAAAAAAAAAAATTCTAACACTTTCGTTACTTAACTTACACAATACTGAGACCACTAACTCCACAGCAGAGTTCCGTAGCACAAAAATGTACAAACTTAGAGCAAAGGAACTGATCAGCTGTATTCAGAATGTAACATAGATATTCTACTAGTTTTTTCATTGATTAAATTTAAAAAAAAATCAATACCTTTGTCATTAAGGTATGATTAAACTGACCAAAAAGTAAAACAAAGACATTGATGTAAAATAATTAGTATGGCTTCACATGACTATTTGTAATGGAGTCTTTACATAGGATTGCATCGCCCCATGTCAGTCTTTACCAGTACCACATCATCTAAGTGATCAGGCAAAGGTACTAATTTAGAACTGGAGAAATCACTCCCATTATATTAAATATAACATTTAGTTTAATGAAGTATAATTCATACATTTATTTTGCTGTCCTGTGCTGTACCATATTAAACACTTAAATATCTGAGATAAAATTTTGGTTGAAAAATTGTTCAGTTTAGTTGTTTTCTTTCTCAGAGATTAAGCCCAATACAGAGCTGTGAGAAACTACTTTTTCCCTTCCCTTTGCTTTTCATGAGCTAAACTTTACGAAAAGCAGCACCTTAACGGCACCTAGTTCGTTTAGATCATAATCACAGAATGGAAAAGCTCCCATCTGGTTTCAGATTAAACCACTCCACCACGACGGCTCTACTTCAGGTTTCAAATGACCTCCAATGTTCTTTGGATGCAAACAACAACATGCCTGTTTTTATTCTTTTATACTTATGTTCAGCTTTAGATCCAATTGGTCATAGCATTGTAATTTGTTGTCAGGAACTCTGGGTTGGTCTTAATTGGTTTAAGTCATACATTACTGGAAGTAAATTTATCGTCTGGAAAGGTGAAATCTTTTCTCAGGTACAGGACATACCTTGTAGTGTGGAGTTGTCCAAGGCTCAATTCTTGGACCTGTTCTGTTGGCCCTTAAAGTACTTTCCTTTGGGTAACAATTTGCAATCTTGTCAACTTCTATGGCTATGCCGATGACGGCATCCAATTCGCCAAATAATCCTAGACTGTTGAACCAGCATTGTGGACTGGATGAGTAGATTTTACTCATTACAGGAAAAAAAAAAATGACACCTCCAATACCTAGGAAATATGTCTACTTATCAACAAGTCGAACCGGACGAGAGGAATCTTGGCATTATATAAAATATTTTTATAATCCTACCATTTTTCACTCCTGTCGCATTTTTCTATTATCAGGATCATTTTAATTTTTTATTCTTTAAGTATTTATTTTATTTGCATTTTACCACATCTAAAAAATTTTAACTCCATGTTCAGTTTTATCTTATTTCTCCAACTCATTACTCCACTTTATATTTGTTATACAGTCTAGTTGTTTATTAGATTTTAAAATTTCTTTGCTTTGTTACTCTATTTTTAATGTCTTTTTACATTCAATTACCATTTTATGCGCTGCGCTCCTCCTCCAAGTCAGTTGTGCATCTCTTTCAATGACATCTTAAATTAAATGACAAGCTCATGCATCTATAACAAACGATTGACAGGTTTGTAGAAAAAGCCGCTTCCTCTCAAATTTTTTTTAACCGTAGTTGAAATATGAATACAACCGTACTAGATAACACTGCAACACAAAGAAAACTTTTTTTCGCTCATTAGTATGCTTATCTGCGGATGCCTTGACAGAGTATGCCATTAGTTCTCTGGGGTAGTTGCTGCTGAAAATGGGACTGAAATCATCAGTAAATACTTAAACTGATCATTCAAACCACAACAGTCATTTCTAACTTGACTTGTATATCTTTTTAAAATCGGCTTAAAGGAGCCGTACGTAAGAAATGTACGTAATTAATCATAAAATGGCCCTGATATGTCACCAGACATTAAGGAATGATGTAAATTTCAAATACTCATATCACTGACAACCGTAGTCCAGCCAGAATATTCTCATTCCAAAACGAAGTTTCAGCCCACAACTAATGTTGAGGTTGTCATTTTGTGTTTTGGCCTGTTGCGCCGCCCTCCACTCATCTCCCGATCACGAAGTCAGTAGCGTTTCGGCATCCAGGTTGCCAGTTACCACTAAGCTGCAGCTACTAGCGTTTTGGAGTACAAATGTCTGATATTACTAAACCTAAAAGGCCTCGTTATGATTCCAAAATACGTTGTGACAAAGTCAGAAACATAACAAGGATCTGTATAGGACATGCCTTAGGCAGATGGAGACGGCTAAAAGTGGAGAAGAATTTGAAGACCGATGCCAAAGTTGCAAATTTTCTCCTGGACAGGTAAGATTCAGCTCAGTTTGGCCAACTTAATTCTATCTAATATAGTCACGGACATTTCAAATATTCTCCACAGTCGAATAACGTTATGCATGTTCGTTCATGCGTATGGAGGTGGGTCATCGAATTGACTAGTTCACAAATTGTTTGAGAAATAAAAACCGTGACTCGTCATTGCTGACATTAGCAATGCATTATTAGAGTCCGTTTCTCTGGCATTATTTTGAGACGCTGTGATACCGTTCCAACATTAGCACAGCCATTATGGCAATAGGAAATGTAATGGAGACAGTACATCGGTCAAATGAGTCCATGTAATAGACGTTCTTAATGGATCCGGCAACCTAGCTGGCAACCTCATGTTTGGGGGACAGGAGGAGGGGATACTGCGCTCTGCACCATTTTGAATGGGATTGCAGCACCAGTTTTGCCACAAACTTACATATTGCTCCTTTAATGTTCCCTCAGCAGAACTTGCCTATTGCAAATTTAGCAATAGTAGCTTACGTGTAAAAAGAGTAGCATCCTTGGAGTTTTTGCCAAGATTCATGAAACTATACATTTTCGGCCATTTTAAAGACAATAAAAATCCACTTTAAAGTGACTCACCTCAACTAAATGCTGCTACAATCCAAGAATGCATTTAGCTGCATTTAGGAAAATAACACGCAAAGTCCATTTCACAAAGTTCATGTCACCTGCTGAATTTCCATACCATCCCCGACAATTCCTTTGTATGAAGTCAGCCAGCAAACCAATGCAGTCAATTTGATCAAAAATGAATTTCACAGCAAAAAAAAAAAAACAAAAACACAACTTCTAGAATCAAAGGTCAAAAGAGTTGCTGAAAATGCACATGTCCCAGCCCTATCATCCAGTCACTGCAGATCATGGTAAAGTCCACCACGCTCAGTCAATCCTACTCATGTCCAATAAATACATGCAAAAATTGACCACTGAAGTACACAATGCCTGCAGAATAGTCCTGGTGAAGATATCCCAAAGCAGGGACGTGAAAAAGGTTCTCGATGGTTTTGTGGTGGTCAGCAGGCATCGACACCTGTAGGAGGCCCCTCAGAGTCGTGGAAGTCTCCGGAGGGCCCGTCACGCAAGGCCAGGCTCTGGGCCCGCCGGCGGGCCAATCGCGAGTTGGAGGGTGGGGACAGCCGCATGGAGCAGACGATGGCGCTCATGTCATCTCGCTCCTCGTCGTGCTGAGAGAGCTGGCGGTTGAAGGCGATGGCATCAGCAGCGAATTGCGTCAGGTCCTTGGTGCTGCTGTTCCTTTAGGGGGGAAATGGCTGGGCATTACACAGTGTACCTTCAATTCTCCAACAACTCAGCTCCAAGAAGTTTCTTTCATTCAATGGACAATAAGAAAAGCAAACGGACACTAACAGTTGTGTTCATGCAATCACATATACCATTCATGGATGTCATAACATCTTAGAACAGCAAAACCGGAAAACAATATGCACAGCAATCTGCTGTCCCCCAGTGCAGCTCGTGCTGACAGGTTTTCATTCGTTGGAGCAGATCTGTTATCTTAGGTGACTGTTACAGCTCTGAGGCTTACCTCTGCAGAACACGTGGTGTAGGAAGTCCTCGCTCCGGAGCATTCTGAAATGAACAAGTGCGAGAGATGCAGTTAGTCTGCATAAAATCTAACTTACATATTAGAGTTCTTAAAATCCAAATAAACAGTTAGCTGTGAACATCCAGTATGTTATGACTCAACGATGAGATTATAAATCAGGTATTATTCACTACCTTCAACCAATAAATGTAAAAGAATTAAACCCAAGACTAAGAAATACAAGATGAGGTCCATTACGCCCTTGACAAATACTTAAAAATGACCCACTGTTTTTAAAAACCTGCCACAATTCAATAACTATCGGAAGGTCAACTCCATCAAAGGTTAATCCAACAGAGGACTTGGTTATGAACGGAATGCTAATACACAGGTTAGATACTATAGTCAGACAGCGGAGGAGAGACACTTACCCCCTGTACCCACGGATGCTCGAGCACCTGGGCAGCACTTAGCCGCAGGGTGGCATCTCGCACCAGCAGCCTGGAGATGAGGTCTTTAGCGTCGTCAGAGATACGGGCCCAGTCCTTATCAGGAAACTCGTACTTCCCTGCCTGAATGCTCTCGAAGAGATTATTCTGAAAGAAAGCACATCCCAAACAGAAGGCCACGTCAAATTTAATAAACATGTTATAAGCACTTAAAGGTTTAAAATCTTGGATTAAAAAAACATTAATAAAATCCTCAGGCCAGTCATTTTAACTCGAAAGTCTTTTTCGGCAATTTCCTGGAAAATGACGTTCCCTGTCATTTCAGGGAACCAATTAATATATGCCTCAAATCACAAGCAAATTACCTGTACTTCTCCAATCAACATCTTTTCACACCAAATTAGTAAACTAGTAAATTCATGCAACGCCTATTCAGTCTTTCCTTCGCTGATTACCAATGCCAGCTGGAGCAGACCTCAAAATAATGATTTAAACACATAAAGCTTTGCATGGATATGTACAGTAATGCATCAAAATGTTCAGTCTTCAACCTCATCTTATGATGCCACACACATTAGCCCCTGATAGACCTCCAAGGCTACTATTCACTTCCCGGACTCAAAAGAAAATCAGCAGGGGGCAGAGCTCTCCGACTCTGTAACAAAGAGTACCTCTCAGAGAACGCAAGACTCTGGGAACTCGCTAGTACTTGTACTTTTTAAAGAGTTTTTTTATTTGACTTTAATCCCACTTTCCTTAAGCGGAGGTTGGGCTCCCCCACTATAGCCAAGTTGGTCCAGAAATTTCTTTCCACATTATAGACTGTGTAAAAAGATGGGTGATGTCACAGTAGCCTCGATATTGGCAATTTCAACAGCACCATTTTGTCATTTTGAAACCGGGTGTGACTCCTATTGGACAAGAGCGTGAACTTAATATCGAGGGAGGAGCGAGGGGTGGATCCAAGGGTGACTGACCGTATCAGACAAGGACCAGAGGATAGCCACGCCGCTAAAGTATATTCGGGCTTTACCCTTTATTCTAGCCTATTTGGGACCATAAGTTACCAATATGAACATCATGATGTATCGAAGGAGATTTGAAACTGAAGACAGATACCATAAAATTATGTGGAAAATCATTATAGAAAAAAATCAGGTGGGAACGTCGAGTGATTTTCTCATACACTTCTATAGCATTGAACTTCTTTCTGCAACCACCGACGTCGCTATCTGCTGGCCATTAAATAGAATGTAAGTTCCGCCTTGGCCTCACTTTCAGACCCGGGTGCTGCGTCCATATTTTTATACAGTCTATGCTCACAAGGCAGATCTTCTCTCTAGTGTTTGAGGATTTCTTTCCCTCCTCCTGAGAGTTTTTTTGCCCCATTTGAAATTTTGGGGATGAAGCCAGGCGCTGGCCTTTTTTACTCAGTAAAGCGTCTCTGCGATCAGCTTTCTGTGAAAAGTGCTATGCAAATAAAATTGAACAGAGCTGAATGAAGAGAGACGCTGTCAGCATATACAGAGGGCGGTACCTGACAGGCGCGACAGGCTTCCCCGCGTTCCCAGCCGCAGTCCGTCCCGCAGTGCCCCGTGAAGGGAGGGCAGCCGCTCAGCATGATGTACAGGATGACCCCCAAGCTCCAGAGGTCACAGCGCTTGTCATAGAAGGTGGCTTCATCCGTGAAGACCTCCACCACCTCAGGGGCCATGTACTCCGCAGAGCCGCACTGTGACAGGGAAAGGAGTTGTGCGTAAACTTCAAGGACACATATGCTCAAGTTCAGAACCTCTGCACTTAACAATCAGCCCATTGATAATTGGTTAAGTATGTTATTGCTCGCATACAGTAAAAACGGCCTGCCAATATATCCTGTATTGCCGACCCTGCATTGGCCGAGTTCAGCAGGTGCACAAGCAGTAGCAGACCTAGCATTTAGCTCTTTAATGAGTCCTGAAGTTGCGTACTTCAGAGGTCATAGTCATAATATTGTTATGACACCACAACATAGTTCAGAAGAGTAGTAGTGTGCACATCATACCAAATAGGCCGGGAGCTGGATTCACATATAATTCAAGCAAAGTAAAAGAATCCGCACACTGGATTAAAGCTCCAAAACCTTTATTGAAGCAACATTTCGACCACTCACAGGGTCTTCATCATTTGCCCGATGAAGACTTTGTGAGTGGTCGAAACGTTGCTTCAATAAAGGTTTGGGAGCTTTAATCCAGAGTGCAGATTTTTTTACTTTCTTTGTTAGCACAACATACTTAACCAATTAATAAAATTATGATGAATTACTTGTTTTCGCATTGCCTTGGTATTGTCCTTTGGGTTGCAGCATTAGCCCTCAGCCGCTACACGGCGGACCTCAGGCCAATACCAAGGCAAACCGAAATAAGCAATTAATAACATATAGTATTGTTTCTCCAAACCACATGAATACGGCCTAAAAGAATCATAACTAATTTCCAATGAGGAGTTCAGGCTTTATTTCTGAGCTTCACTAAATAAGCTGTCCCTAAATAAGAGTCCCTAAACATACATTCAAGGGAAGAATTATCACCATCTTTGATAAGAATGATAAAAACCGTTGGGTATTAAAAACAGCATATAACATCAACATTAACATCAGTTAATAATCCGCGTTTGGTTCCAACACACAGAAAAATCAAAATACATTTTTCAAAATATTCATTCTGATGTTTCAGTGACTTTCATAAAACTATATTTTCCCAGCAATCATTGGTGCAAAAATTACTGGCACCCCCTACAGTTACTGTAAATAAAATCTTACAGAGTTAAACTGACAATATCACTTTACTTTTTTAAAGCAAATCTCAGTTCCAAAGAACTATATTCCATCACATAATGGAGTAAAAACACAGCCACATGTGTGAATTCACCCCCATTAAGTCATGCTAGCTCCATAATTTCTTTAATCTGGGATGCAATTCCCTGTGAGGGGCTTTCCCCTCTTCTAGGTAACCCCCGCTAAAGCCACTTTCACTCTGGACGCGAAATTAATTTTTCGCGCGACAGATTACATTCAAAGTCAATGCAAAGACGCGATTTCGCATGAAAGCAGCTTAATCGTCTGAATAAACCAAAAAAAAAAATTAGAAATCGAGCGGAAAGCATTGTTTTCTTACCGGCGTGGTGAGCTCAGGTGTGGTGATGGGAGTACATGAGCTGCTCAGCTTCACCCCGCTTCCGAGATCGAAATCGCAGATCTTCACCGGAGACACCTGCACGTGTTCAAACACACCCATGGCGATAAATCAATTAACTCACCCTCGTTTTCAACACTTCCATCCACACCGTGACCTGGAATGTCCAATTATCGCACTACACGCGAGCTTGCTCATGAGACTGATGCAACCAGGCGAACGCAGGAAGTGCACAGATCTTCTCGGAAACATGCATCACCTGCCATCTCTTTTTTCGATACCAAATTCGCAGTCGCAAGAATATACAAGGAAGAGATCTGAACACAAGCTTGTTAAAGGGCATCTAAAGTCGATTCTCAGACGGGACGTTGAACGTCCAATGTTTACGAACAAATCACTTGCTTTTACTGACATCTTGCATCGTCACATGACCGATTTCATTCGTCAACCAATGTTTTGTGTACACTTGTAGATAATCCCTCCATTTCGGTTCATTAGGGCAGGTGTGGCTCACTGATTGGCTGATTTAAAAATAAATAAATAAAACAATGGGAATCGACTTTAGACGCCATTTAAGAGAGCAAAACACTATTGCCTGGATAACAAATAGGAAGTGCCAGTGCAACTATCCAAAAGGCTGCACCCATCCCATATCCCTGAGCAGCACAAAGCTGATCATGCACAGCACCTGTGTGTCTGCTGGCTAAAGTCAACACTGGCACAGCCAGATTTGAAATATTCACTCCCGCACCTCAAGCAAAGCCCTTCATAAGTAAGCCAACTCAGCACCTTAGGTAAATTAACACTTTCAATAGCTATCCCTCGTGACACCCTTTTTTTTTTTATCTTAAATTGAACCATTATATGGGCAATTAAGGGTACCTTCAATCAAACCTTCAATGAAAAGTCTATCATCATGACGCCTTCAATCATTTAATAATATCCTCAACAACTTACAGCTTTCACTGTAAGGAAATCACTAAAAGGGAAACTGTATGGCAATAAATGGATTTTACCTGGTCAGCAAATTCACACAGAATATTTTCAGGCTTGAGGTCCCGGTGGGCGATGCCTGCAGAGAGAAAGCCTGAGCATGAGTGAACAGAATCTTACACCGCCTCGCCTGTGACAGATCAGCGAAAGCACGGATCCCCCAGGCAGCCATCAGGGCCTCATAAAATTGGTTTAATTTTTTCACAAATTCAGCTTTATTTTTTCTGCCAATTTTTGAATTTTTCTGTTCAACTTTTTCCAGATTTTTTTTTTTTAATACAATGATCAAATAAGAACTCTAAATAAATAGATGTTTCCACAACAGTGCTTTACATTAGAAAATGCATTCATTTCTTGTTAAAAAAAATGAAATGTACTGTAACTGCATGGCAAAAAAAATGTAGGCCTACACATTGCCTTCTTCCAGGACAATGCTAGAGATATGTGTAAATGCATAAAATTAAGTGCTTTGAGGAAAGTAAATTCCATTTTTTAACCCAGATACAGGTGAATCCAGACTCCATTTCCGTAAAACAGATTTTAAGAGGCCCCAAGCCACCTACCCTTAGTGTGAAGGAAGTTGAGCGCTTTGGCGATGTCCCTGACGACGCGGCTGGCCTCCAGCTCGTCAAAGTGTTTGCGACTTTGGATGTGAGACAGGATGGAGCCTGGGACAGTGTGTACATGACAGAGACACTTCACTGTGAGCAGAGGCAAGACTTCATTTCACCATTAAACACTAAGCTCTTCACTCTACCCTACATGAAATTAGATTCGTACATCAGAAAGCTACAAATGACAAACTTTTCAACAATCTTGATCGGATCGGTGAAATTTACTCATGTAGCTCAAGGAACGGCACAGATTTGCTTGAATCAGTTTGCGAGGCTTATAAAGCCTTTCAACCGAAAAGTTATTACGATGAATATGATCTCTCATTTTACTATTTTTTCAGCAGGAATCTTATGATTAATAGCACTGCTGAAGAGAGCCAACATAAGAGGTGGAAGTCATAGAAATTTCTGGATTTTTTGTTTAGGTTTTGATTTGCTGAATTACAAGAATAGCTTGAGAGCAATCAAGTTTTAAAAAGGTGAGATTACTGAAGGCCCTCTACGCATCTGTCAGCATGCCACTGGTGGTTTTGTAAAGTAGGCATATCATTAAAATTATTGGATGACAGCAAAATTCTGTACTTTGAAATCACTTTCAAAGGTACAAATATTTCACAGATAACCTAAATCCTTGACGCATTTGTATTTTCAGAATTCCATTGCATTTATAAAAATACCAAAATAAAAGAAATGCAAACTCCCCCTTACCTCCTCGTAACTTCTCAAACACGAGATAGAAGCAGGCTTCATCTTCAAAAAATTCTATTAGCTCCAGGATATTCCTACAAAATAAAAAAACAGTCACTCAGACAAGTCAAGAACCAAGCACACAGTGCTAGGAGCCGTGCTGAATTATGGCGCACTTTACCTGTTACCCTGGCACTGGTAGAGCGTCTCCACCTCTCGAAACACCCGGGTGCGGCTGTGGCTTTTCGTCTTCTCTATAATCTGTAAAAACCACAGAGAACAGCAATTTGAAGTGATGATAATCTTTGTTCTGTTATGGTATGAAACAAACCTCCTTCACAAAAATATCTAGAACAATGCTAGGCCTTGAAAAACCAATATTCCCCAAGAAACTCGACTTGAAAAGCCCCACTCACCTTCACTGCATACTCTTTTCCATTTTGCAGGCTTACGCAGCTCTGGACTTTGGCATGTGCTCCCGTCCCCAGCATCTCCTCGGTTAGTTTATACAGGTCTGCAAAGGACAGGCCAACGAAGGACTCAAGCCAAACTCAAGGGCATCAAAATATCAAATAAGTACACGAGTACAGCCGTCTGAAGTAACAGGATGAATTCAGATAAATGAAGCAGCCAAAAATAGCAAGATACAGAGCAGCGGTTTCAAACAAAATTGTACCGTCACTCAATAAACAGCAAAAAAAAACAAACCACATACACTGAAGTCACACAAAACAGAAACACAAATCAGATGATCCAAACCATTCCTAAAATGTTGAGTCACCATTGCGACCAATAAGATCTCTTTATTCAGTCTACGGACGAATGACTCCGATCAATCCTTACATACCAAAACAAACTTAAGCTCTCTGTCATACAGATATTGTAAACAGCAGAAGACAAATATCCCAAGTAAGTTATTTTGCACTGACGGCCAACCTGCCTCAGTGTGAAAGGAGTACTAATGTTTTCTGGCTGAGAGAACTGGCAGCACTATAAAACGTTCAGCGTGGAGCACAAAGACAGATTCTCAAACATACTGTGGGGGAAAAAAAAAAAATCAGCATGAAGCTGATGAAATTTGCATGCTGGCCCTGTTGACTGCCTAATATAGTGTCATCACCCGTCTACAAATATGCAAATGACTGAAAAATGTTTTAATTTCACAGCAATATTGTATCTGCTAGTCAAAAATATATCTAACTAAAATGGAAGGGGTCACTCAACAAGAGCTCCCCAGTCCATGATAATGCAGTCACTGACGCAAGACACGACAGTCAATCAAACCACTTCTCCCTAAGCAAAACATGCCGCTAAAGCGCTAACCTACAGGAGACCACAGGTAACGCAATCACAGCACAGCTTTAACACCAAAAAGCGGGGTCCCTCCACTCCAATCAAACAGTGTCTAAACAGTTCAGCCACATGTCAGCGATATTCCCTTCTTGAGGGGAAAAAAATGTTATTATCAGATGTCAAAGTCCCTTTTCTAAAGACGCTAAATGCAGCTGGTGTGCTTTTTACCGTTGAAGTTTCCTGTAAAGCTGTCCGTTGCTCGTGTTCGTCTCCTCTTCTTCTTCCGCCGGGCAGCGTCCTCGATGTTTAGCGGCTGACTGACCTCCACTGCTGCAAAAGGGATGGAGCGCAATGACGGAGAAAAGGAAATGATTGCAAAACAAACGAGTGTTACCACTAAACGTGGCCACGTCCCCCGACAGGTCACGGAAATCGACTGGGGTCGGCGTATAACACTAATACACATTGAAGCCAAAGTTGAATGAAATCGATCAAAACGTTCTTGAGATATTGCGTTCGCAACAAATGGGACGTGACGGACGGACGGAGCTGAATACTATGTCTCCCACTCCACTCGCTACCGTGGCAGCAGGGAACAACTAGCTAGTCGAGTTGCAAAGTCTGCAATCATTGTAGCCTTCCATAGAGTACTTCCTAAGAAACCTGACTGATTGCACAATCTACTGAAAAGACTAGTCCTAAACCTAAAGTAATATGCAAAAAAACATCTGAGGTTAACTTCACAGACTTTGGTGCAAATGGCCCATTACCACTAGAAAAGGCCAACCACAGGCGTAGGTCCCATGTCTCCAGCTGGTCTCGTTCACCAGATATTAACCAAAATGTCATTTTCACCGTTTCGATGACCCTGACCTTTGACCTCATTAAATAGAAATGCAGAAGTTTACAGAAGTAGGCCAGTCACAGGCTCCAGTCATTACTCAATGAATTGAACAGCATTATCTCTACTTACAATCCAGGAAGTGCACTCTACAGAGAATACAGAAAAGAACATTTTTTTCTCATGATTGCAGGAGCAGACTTGACAAACTTGACATTGAAAAACAACCTATCTCCCACATCAGATGACGTGCATCTGTTCCCACTTCCTCACCTGGGCTCCGTTTACCGTTATCAGCCATATTGCAGGGGGAGAGGCGCTCTCCCTCAGCAGGGGGGCCATTTTGTTGAAGGGGGGCCATGCATGCACAGCTTCCACTCATTGGGACTGAGTCCACAGACCTGTTCTGCAGCTGCGATACAAAAACACAGGAGCAGGAATCAGTCCCCCCACCCGCTCCCGAAAAGGCACACAACACACCTCCCACTGTGTTCAACAAGACAGCAGGAAAAAACTTGTAGGCTAATGTTTCAAGAAATAAATAAATGTTCGCCCTACATCGCTATATTTAAGCACAGAGTGTATTGTATTACTGGGCATGACATGTATACAGGCCGCTATGATTCCCTGGGCAACTTGCCAGGACTGCACAGCAGCAGGAAATTATACGATGAGCTAAGAGGAAGGACCTTACCTGACCTGTGAAATTCCCATCAGCATGTTCACTTCTGATAAACTATTACTCATAAACGTTGATGCTACATGACATCACCTTAAATCAATGTAATGAGTCTGTTCACAATTAGCTCACTGGGCATTAGGTATGACGCATCAACATTAAGGACGTAAAAATCTGATGTTAGTCAGAAACAGAGGAGTGTTCAAACCAGCGATGACAGCAAATTGTATTCCTGGCGCAGGAATGGCTGACATCAGAGCAAGATAAGGACAGATGTATTTGTGGGAAGTTTCAAGTCTCTGACAATCATTTTACGCCTTTTTGTGTTTTTTAAGCAAAGGTGGCCAAAGAAAACCTCAATGACCATTTACATTATTCCACTTCTAACTGCGACAAGAGGCTCCTCAGAGGCGGTACTCGGGCCGGGTCAAGGCCTGGGCCAATCGCGAAACCGCATGCGTGCATGAGCAGAACAATCGCGACCCCGAAAAAAAAAAAAAAGAAGAGCAGAGCCATAACTTAGACTCGTGGCCTACCGGCCTGAGTAATAAAATAACGAGTAATCAAAAAGCCAATTACCTCACACTCTCCTGGAAGGTTTCAGTGGTGCGTAGGCTCTCTAGGTGGAATCCGATAAGAGGAAGAAATGAAAGTGCGCTGCAAACTCCGAAAAAGAACCCACTTGAAAAAAGCTAATGAGATTCATTGCGAGACAGACATATTGATGAAGAACAGCAATAGCCTATATTCTCAAGCTTTATGATATTGTTAGTGCTAAACAAAGCTTTAACCGTGGAAGAGTTTGAGTCTCTTGCTGCCATTTTAGGCGTGTTTTCGCATGTTAAGCGTATGCGCGCAAAGAAAAACAACCGGAAAGTATGCAATGAATTTCCCCTCTAACTACATTCTCCAGCTTCTGATATCATTCATGCTCAAAGGAGCTGCGTCATGACTACTGCGCATGCTCACAATTTTGAACGAAGTAAATCCACTTGAGTGTTTATCTAGAGTGTAGTAGAGTGACAATAGTCACTCTCGAACTAGAGTGTTTTTTCTTATTACCCCACCCCTGTTCAGTCACCTGCAAAATTTATATTGGTAAAAAACACATCAACAATTTTTTGAGTGGTCTTTCTTACTATAAAAGAGGAATAAGTTTAAAAAAAAAAAAAATAGAAGAAAATCCAAGGTGTGCCCCTGAAAATATGGGGGTTTGAACAGGTGGCAATGTCGTGACCATTTAATCTTTTTTTATTTCAAATTTGGCAAGGTACTGACAGCAGTTGGTGATGAATTCATTGTGAATTCAGCCTGATTTATATCCAGCAGAAAAAAAAAAAAAAAAAATGCCAGCGAGCCTATGCTAGGGTTTGTATTGGGGGTGCTTTGGGGATCTAAACTTGGAACTGCCAAATGGAATGCATTTTCTGATTAAGCAGTATAACATTAGCTTAGATGCAGAGTTTCAAAGCTATAGGTGTAATAATAAAAAAAAAGTTATGCCATTTTAAATACAAGAAAAATGTAAACTGACGTGAATTCATTTAAAAAAATCGACATAAAACTGACGTCACCAAAAATTCATTGCTGGACTGAATGAGCGGAAATTTCGGATTTGTTCATCACTAATACATATTTATCTGATGTAAAATATGGAAGCAATCTATGACTACAAGGTGACAGATGTTTTGTATATCTGACGATTTGACATGGACTGACCCACTTAGAAACCGCATTTAGTGTTCTGCACGTGAAGCATTTTAAACTGTCATGAAGAATTTAATATTTCGTCATAATATTTATGAGTTCTTCCGTGCCATTGTCAAATCAAATAAGTAACACGAGATTCAATTTTCATAGGCAAGCTAGCAGAGATAAGCTTCAACAAAAACAGTAAAGCTGCTTTCACACCGGACGCGAAACGAATTTTTCGCACGACGCCACGCATGACGCCAGAGTAAAAGCGGTTTAACTCGTCACCTTTTGTTGCGACAGTGTAGGCGGACCTGTGATTTACCTGAAAAGACCGCTGGACGGCGTGCAGCTCTGCCATCTTTCTCTGTATGACCATGTCCGCAAGCTGAAAATAACAGGATCCTTTCGGTTAGACAGTTAACAGGTGTATCGACGATCATAAATACACAACAGGGAACGTTATAGGCTACTTATAGGCACCTACTGTAGCTACATTTCCCAGCAGGAAAAGAGAACAGCGCTAACAAGATATTCCGCTGACATTACAGGAAAAAAACAGACGACAATTAACGGGATTGCTGAATTATGTAAGGCTCCCGTAGCGATCATCGCCAAACTGATTTTTCGAGATTTTTCCTGATGAACAATTTAAATGAATCTTGTACAAATTCAGTCAAAACCCTTAGAATTGGTAGTTGGGTTGGGTTGTATTGTCAAGCAGGTTAACCGTCTGGAACAAAGTTTGGCCAAAAAAAAAACAAAGGCAACGGAGGTAATATTCAATAATACTTGAAATGACAACGATCTATATTGAAATGTTGACACTTGCTTACAAGGGACTGATCTCCCAAACTTCGGAGCGGATATGACAGCTGATAGAAAAATAGATGCGAGTTCGCAATCGAACTAAGCAACTCGAAAACTATTCAGGGAACTCAAATAGTGCAAGTGGCTCAATGACTGAAGAAAGGAGAGGACTTAATACACCACATACCGCACAGGCCCTTTAATATTAGTCAACCAATTATTTATTTCAGCTGACGCGTCTCTTTGACCTGATTCCGTTCAGCAGCGCGCAAGAGCGCTCGCCAGTCAGCGCATCATCATGCCACACTCTCACCAAACGACGAGACAAATTAATCACATTCACTTGGATATTCAGCCACATCTTAATTTATAAACAGATTTATACTGAAAAATAGACGAGTGTTAAGTTCGTTTCCGTTTTCTGCTGATCGTTGTTTCTCCTCAAGACCCCAGCAATAATAACAGGAAATAGCGTAAAGGGGTTGCGTATATCAGTACGCTGAATTTGTCATTACAACATACAGATAGTGGCAGCGTGGGGAGGATTATACAGCCATCGACGAACAGTGGAGTTCCTTCTCGCAAATGAACGAATCGCTCAAGCTGCTTTCACACCGGACGCGAAATGAATTTTTCGCACGACAGATTACATTCAAAGTCAATACAAAGACGCGAATATTCGCGTCTTTGCATTGACTTTTAATGTAACGTTACTCTGTCCTGCGAAAAATTCGTTTCGCGTCCAGTGTGAAAGTGGATCAAGAGTGGCAAGTGGTTTTAATCGCTTTTCGTGGCGGAAAGCCAGAATTCTTCCTTGAAATCGAAACGATTTATCCTTCGTGATTTATGAGGCAACGCGTTTTTTATAGTTTTTTTTTTTTAAGTAACAGCGGTAACACCACAGAACTAAACCAACGAGGGAATACGATTCGACAGCTATTCGACAAAACACCAACAACACCGTAACGTCAGGTAATCGACATTAAATCATTAAATTAAATTCGTTATCTGAGGATCACAACTGAAAATATATCGGACGGATAAATCACAGAGGTCGTTTCATCTCGAAAGATATGAATCCATACATCTAGGCAACAGCAATTAAATAAGCTAATCAGATGTCTGTACTCTGTCATGTTAAGCGAAAATCGTTTCAATGATACAGTCTGCATCATAATATACAAGACTACTGGGGGGGAAAAAACTATTTTAACTCGCAAACTGAACAGCAACACTAACGTCAGCCACAAATGGGAAGTCGTAGTGTCATGAAATTCAAATATAAAGACATCCTGAAAAGTTAAGGCTCCACAGATTAGCTCATATTCAATATCGCAGTCAGGGAATCGGCTTATTGAAACTAAAACACATGAATATCAATAACAAACCTGAAAGCTGCATCCATAACACCCTGGCTGTGGCTGGACCCCCTCTGCCATCGTCCAACCTATAGTGAAATATACAGGGAACGTTACCACCACATTACCGCAGCCTCTTCTTCTTCTTGAAGTGTGGAAACCAGGAACGAAGGCACACTGCTGTCATCTGCTGTTCAGTTCTATTTACCGCAGCCACTTTCGAATGGACGTTGTTAGCGTCCGTCTATTTCTTGTATCCTGTAATGTATATTTAGTCTCAGGTGGTTTCCGCCACCTACCATTCGGGAGTATGTAGGACAGGATTTAGTTCACGTAAACCAATGACGCAGAGAAAAATAAACGACACCGCGCGCTCTCTATTCTTGGTGCATTCTGCCATGGCGAAACCAAACGCTTAGTAAACATAGTAAACATACCAGTTCAGATATAAATAATCTAAAAAAAATAAGGTTGCTCCCGGGCACTTTGTCAAATAAGGACACACCTAGACCTGAAAGCTGTCACATTACAGCCAATATGATCAAAATCAGGCAAACTACTGGCTGCTAAACTCCAATAGTGATCCAGTAATAACAGTAAAACTATAGTTTTAGAGAGCATAACTTATTGCCTATATAATTAATTATTAAAATCTAGAATTTTCAGAGAATAATCAATCATTAATCTAATTAATTATTAAAATCTAAGTAAGCAATTAAGATTTCTTTGAGCGAGAGGAATAAAAATGAACATGAACCAAATCATACAGTTCAAATATTTTTCACGGACTTCGGCACAAGCCAGTCTGTAACATGAGGGGCGAATATGTCTGCTCAAGATCTTGAAATGACTATTGTCATTGGACCAGATTTGGCGACTAACTCGGTGAGCGCTTCAATCCACAGATTAAAAATCAAAGATTTGAAGTACGACCAAAATATTTCAAAAAGCTTAATATATTCATAATGAGTATATCTGAAATGTTACTGCTGAAGTTGTTCCTCGGAGTAATGCACTGGAGGTCTTACCATTGTGTGAAATGTCTATAAGAAATGATAATTGATCTTGCATGCTTGTGAGTGGTACGTGGAATTTTAACAAACTTGACATTAGTTTTACTGATACTTTTTCAACTCCGGGTTTCAGGGACTGCTGGAACCACAAACTGCCTGTAAAAATAGTATATTACAGTATTTCTGTCAATCACTATGTAAATTCACTGAACACAGGATGAGAAAATATAATATAAAGGTAAAGGAAAATAAAAAATCCTCAAAACCATAACTTCAGTACAAAATCAGAGGAAGATGAATATATTGAGATGTAAGACTCTTGTCCACACCTTCACTGGTTATTGTGGACTCAACATCATCACTGTCAAGAAGCACTATTGCCACTTATGTCTACCAACTTTGTGCCCCTCCAGGGGACACAAATCATTACTAAATTTGATCTCTGGAATCCATATCACTTTGTTTGCTTCACAGAGGGTGATGAGTAGAAGACAGAGTTCAGTACCCCCACAGGATACTACAAGTACCTAGTCATACCCTTCAGTCTCACCAACTCCCTCACAATGCTGGAGATACTCATTAATGATGTCCTCCAGGATATGCTCATTGTGATTGCGATTCCCGCTGCTCAGCCAGTAGGTCCTGCTCCCAGTGGCTGTTCGCCTCACCGTCTCTTTGTTCCTCAGTCTGTTCATCCGCAGGTGTTGCAGTGGGGGCACTCCCCTCAGCTGGCTTATCACCTATGGTGTGTCCAACATACAGCAGCTTACATCAAACAGTGATTCTGGTGGCTGTCCATGGAGGAAAACTTCCAAAGGGCCATATTTGCCTGTTCCATCTGTGCGCACAACAAGATGTCCACAACCCTGCCTGCTGGTTTGCAACATACTCAGCCTATCTCTCATTGGCTATGGAACCATATAGCCCCCGATTATATCACCGGTATGCCCCAGTCTGATGGTAATACCACCATCCTTACCAGGCCCGGCGCTAGAACAGGGAATTGGGGGGAGGGCACATACATGTTCTATTATGACAATTAGGATAGTCCTGGCTAGTTCTTAATTATTTTCCTTTATTGATGCGTTTCCCACTTATCGTAATTGGCAACTCAACCATATGTGATCTAACAGCGATCATGGGGTAAATTCAGTAAAACTGAGAATTGGGGTGGACAAAACATCCGTTTTAATCAATTATTAGTCCTGACCTGTTCTCAGTCATTTTCATGATAAACAAAAGGTTCACTTCGAGAGCGCTCCACACTTAACAGGTTTTGCTTGTTCCCCCCGATTAGGGAGGATGACAATCATTCATCTGGACGTGTATTTGCTGAATTTAAATTAACGTTATTCAAAATTGCACATCTGCGCAAATAGCTTGAGCCGCATGCTTTTTGTAGCCCATTTCACTGGCGAGTGCCACTTTTATCACTCAATACCCAGAGTAATTTTAAATAATGTTGATTTAAATTAAGCAAATACGCATCCAGATGAATGATTGTCGTCTTACCAAATCGGGGAGAACAAGCATCACCTGTTAAGTGTGGAGTGCTCTCGGAGTGAACCTCTTGTTAGTTCTTGTGGGATAGGATGAACAGACAAATAGCTGCAACTATCGCGGGGTTTGGAGGGCTTATCGCGCAACTTCGGCATGATTCCCACAAAATTTTTCGGTAATCTCGCGCAGCCGACTTGCTTGCAGATGTGCTCGAACGCACCCACTGACTTCAATTCAGAGACTGAGTGACGCAGGAGGTTTCACTGTGGAAGATGAATATTGCAATATTTCAGACGCATCGCTGCCAAAGTGGAGGCGATGTAAGGATTGCTGGACCACGTTGGATTTTGTTCTAGAGCACTTATAACCTACCAGCTTTGTTTTAAACATAAAAAATAAAATTATATCTGTGATCATATATTAAACAAGCAAAGAAGTGGCATCAACCTATGGGTTGTTTTGTTTTGACATTATCAGTCAAACCAAAGAAAGTGGTCAGCCATTTTTCTTCCCTAGATTGCAGTTCTTTCATTGTGAAACTAGGCCTACGCTGTCAGCGGCAGACAACAAGGGGTATATCCCCGAAACTACCCAATCCTTGAAGCTCCCTTTATTAGATTCCCCTTTACTAGACCTACAAGATAATGTCTAAGTAATTGTTCCAGAGATATGGGTAAAAGACTTATTTTTTTCAATATATAGCACCACCTGGTGGCAAACATAAGAGTGCATTCTTGCCTAAAATCTAATCAGTTCTACCATATCAACCCATATGCTAAAAATGAGAAGCCAATAAAAAGTATTTTGTGAGTTATCGCACTAACGGCTAGTGCGGCGGTGGGGTGAAACCATGATATCCCCGAAACTTGTATTTTGTGAATATAAATATATCATTTTTGCAGCACCAGGGGTCATAAAAAGCCTTCTATATTATAAAATCCTGAAGAGTGGAGGCCCCTCAGGACCAGGGGCTGGATCAGGAGCCCCACAAGTCCAGGCATGGTCTCAGAATCTGGAGGCCTCTCAGGGCCAAGAAGTGGAACTTGGAGAGACAGCAGCTTGTATTATGTAGCCTGGAGGGACCAAAGCTCGGATTCCAGAGTCTGGTGCAGGTGCAGCGCGGATTCCAGAAACCGGAGCAGAGAGATTGCAAATATTGTCCGTTTGGTGTCAGCATGGAGGTCAGTTTGAAGGCTGTGCGACCTTACAAAAGGCCTTTTCAGCATCGAATGATAACATCTGTATCTCACCTTTCTTTATCTGTATTAATAATATTCAGTACCCTTCTTACATTGACACAACCTCTAGAAGAAGTCACCTCTAAAACCAACATTAATTTCTCTGGGACCCACAACATCCTGCCCATTGGATATTATAGTTGCGATTGATGTTTTACTTTCTAATTATTTATTCTGCCAGGCTAATAATTTACCCAGTTTATCACCTTGCTTGTAGAATATTTTCTTTAGTCTAAGACTCTACAGGCGGCTCCATATGCAGACAACTTGTCATATTCAGTAAATCATTTTCCAATTAAGGATTACTTTTCTCAGAAAGTCTTCCCTGCAGAATCTTTATTTTGTATTCTAATTGCAGTCTCTCCTCGTGTGCCTTTTTGGATTTTGAGCATGTATGACTTATAATCTGTTTTCTGACAAAAAGCACTGAGTGTTCTTTAAATGTCTGACTCATTCATTTGTTTGCCTAATAAATTCTTAGTTTTCATTACCATTTGTCCACAATTTCACTGATCAGGAACACATTAATTGTTAACTTTGATTCGAGTTTTTCCCCATGTTTCTAATGTATCGCAATGTTGATATGGGATTTTTCTTCTTTATGGCACATAGATATTTCTATCAAAATGTGGCTTAAGATAGCTAATAACTGTTTTAAAAATGAAATACACCTAATTAGGACAAATTAACGCTTTATTAACATCTTATGATGGCAATCAGTGGTTGGAATGAAAACTAGCGCACACACGGGCGCCCCAGGTCTGAGTTTTGCAACCACCGATTTATAATGATTCAGCTGTTGTGAAGTATTTTTACCAGCAGGTGTAGCTAGTGTTTACTGTGCTCAATGAGGCCAAGAGTTATTGGCCTCATTGAGTTAAATTATTTTGTGACTCTATTGGCTGGAAAGCCTCAGTGCGCCAGGCAGCCTCAATTCGGCATCATTACCAGATGGCACATTCTGTGCTGCTGGTAAGGTTGTTACTTTGTGCTGGTAATTGAGAAAACATTCACCCTTAGAGCGCTGAAAAAAATTTTCAAAAAATGATAAAATAAATTATCCTTTGCTGTTGAAAACCTATCATGTGGCAGTTTGCCATATAATAGGTTTTCAACAGCTTTGAATTTTTTTTTTTTTTTTTTAATTTGGCATCTCCAATCCCACCCAAATTTGGAATGTCCAATAGGGGAACCAACCATGTACAAGGCTTTCACATATGCAACCCCCTGTTGCCAATTTAGGAGAGTGAAGACAGTTCACGGCTCTCCTCTGAATCACGTGCCCGTCAACCACTGCTTCTTATACACTCATTGGTTGAATCCTTGCAAGTTCAGAATGAGGGTTGAGGATACCCACACATGAACGAGCTTAGAATCTTCCTGCGAGCGCCAGTCTGGCTAACAGGAGGAACCTACGCAACGAGCAATGCAACTTATATTACCCTTCCTGGCAGACCCTCCCCAATTTGCATCCCTGTAGTACAATGGCCAATTGTGCGCTGCTCTGAAAAAGCTGCCGACTACTGCCG
This sequence comes from Gymnothorax reevesii, assembly GCA_029721435.1. Taxonomy (NCBI): domain Eukaryota; kingdom Metazoa; phylum Chordata; class Actinopteri; order Anguilliformes; family Muraenidae; genus Gymnothorax; species Gymnothorax reevesii. The sequence goes on along the minus strand of CM056575.1, from coordinate 9,473,002 downwards.
GTTAGTATGACCGGGGCTCGAACCCGCACCATGATAGTCACTTCTGCTTCACAATGCGATGCTTTGACCGAGACAGCTTTGAATTTAATATCTTACATCATTGAGCAAAACTATTTGTATGTGGCACTCTAAGGGTTATTGGGTAGCCGCTGTGGCATAATGCTTGGTGCGTCAGACAAGTAAGATGAGCAAAGTAGAATTGGGTTAGTAGAAATAAGAATGGTGGAGCATACAAAGGGGTTTTGGTCGGCTCTTGCTCATAAATTATGTTAACTTTAGCTCCGTAAAACAGTTACAACACTGTCTGACATTCAAACGGAATCAACACAGCAGCCAAGAGACATGGGCGTTTTCAGATTCATCACAGGTATAGATCACCCTCCATACAATCAGGGAGATGAACTGAAACTGTCTTTAATATGGTTTGAAGACAAACAGAAAACATTACAAAAACATTTAAAATTCTGTGACAGGGTGATTCACCCTTTTGGCTCGTATTTATATACATTTGTGTTGACCACATTTATTTACCATCCATCACCTGAAGGCACAGAATTTCATACATCTATTTAAAACAGAATCAGGTCCTGAAAAAAAACACACGTCACAAACATCAACATCTGATTTAGGTCATTTTTTTTCACTGAAAGGCCTGAAATGATTACTCCACAGTTTACTAAAATTGTACCTCTTTGGAATGTTAATTCATCTTTACCACTTTAAGAGCTAAAAAAAAACCCAAACATCTGTGAAGTTTCTAGTTCAAGACTTGAATTACCCTCAGTTATGCACTGGTTAGGATGCTGTGGTTTGTGCCACATGTCGTTCTGAACAATAATCCAGCTGAAATTGGTATTTAACAGCAATTCACATCAGGGAAGCACATCCATAAAGTTATACTTCCAAACATCACTTTTAATGTGCAGTCTGTAAAGTGAAGTCAACAATTCGATGCCCCACAAATCCTCTTTTTGTATTTGTACAACAATGACATGCAACTGAGAGGATATAATTGTCCAAAAGAAAGGTATCCTCATCATTCTGGTTTTTCAATTTGGCTGAATACCAAAAATCAATGGCTCAGAATTTGGTCCCAACAGGAAGCTACAGTACAGGTAATTTGAAAGAAAGAAAACAACATGGGACATTCATAGTGTATCATATACAAGCGAGTAAATGCATAAAACATGCTTTGACAAACCAGCTATGTGTGACTTAATATGTCAATGGTGAATGAAGGCACTGAAAAATGCTCCAGACGTTTGTATTGTTCCAAATAATTGGAAAATAAAATGGCTTCAGATCCATTTCTTTGGTGTTGACATTTGCGATCGAAACTATTTATCAATAGTTTCTAGAGGAATCTCGGGGAATGCTGCAGTGTCGGCAAGGACCTTCAGTTGTCTCAATTGCAGATTCTGTCCGTCATTTCTTTCTAAGAGGAAAAAGAGGAGATTCGATTAATAACTTAAAATGCCCAGAGTAAACCCTACTTGCATCCAAAGGATTCAACAAAGCTTTGTTAGAAGTTGCTGTCATACAGTATATCTAAGTTACAATGTAAATTGATTGCTCAATGTTACTTTTCCAGCATGCATGTATGACTCATCATTGAAATTCTGGAAGCTGCAATTGCTGGCTTCCTGACACACTATGTCCAGTGCAGAACCGAAAACACAGTCTGTTAGAGACTCGGGCCACCATATATAGGGGCAGTGTTAACTGAGAGTGTTAATTGAGACGGGGATCACAGATACTTTGGGTCGGAATTGCTGTGAAGCTTTGGTTGTACTAGATCGGGTCTGAAAATAATTCATTGATCTCAATACCTTCTTACCAATCAAAAGTCATCTCCCCATCTTAACAGCAGTTAAAATGGAGGATTGATACCAACACCAAAAACCAGTGTGCACTCTTTTTTTTTTTGAAAGGCCTGGCTGTACTGCAATCATTCAACTGAAGTTATTACTGCGATGAATGGCATTACTATCCCTTATGAATCCAGTGAGTGCATATTAGGAGCATACCCTGACATCCAGAATTAGCACGTGATTATCTATGGTTGTTGATGGAACCTGTAAATTGTTTTAGGTTTGCTGCCGTCCCTTTGGCTTTGGAGTGCAAGTCACCAAGACAGTGTGTGAGCCTGCGTTAAAATCTCGTCTTACTGAGCTTCCCGCGAGATTTGATAGCAGTGTGGGATAGAGGGAATCATGGAACATGGTGGGGCACACTGAATGAACATGGTAAACAATCCCGAGCCCGGTGCGATTTGTACTTCTGGAAGCAGAAGGGTTATCTTCCAGCAGTTTCCTTTGCACTCTTCACTTCTGAGAACTACTTTTGTCTTCTCATCATCGTGTAGAAGATCCAAGATGATTGGCGCTCTTTTCCAAAACAAAATGGCGTCCTCAGTGGATTTTTCCGAGCTACATCTGACTGATACTGACCACAGTTCCCGTATGCATCCACTGCAGTTATAATCGATTTGTACTTACGTTGCAAGGCTTGCTAGGGTGAATACTATCGGCAGTCTTTGTACTTCTATATGTGTCTCTCTTCTCTAATTCCTCTAATTGCCCAGCCATTATAATCTGTTGCATGTTGTGTGCCGCCATATTGCTTCCTTCTGGCTGTTCAATCTCGAATTAGATGTGTCTTCTGGAAGGGTATTCCAGAATGCGAAGTGTGCCAAATTGCACTGGGCTCTGTGGGGGAGGTGCTTAGACGAACAGCTGAGAATAAAATTAAGCACCAGGAGGAAAAAGAGAAACTTGACTTGATGAAAACTCAACAGAAGCTGAACAATTAAACCAGATAATCGGGGTGTCCAGCCGAGGACAATTGATCATGGACTGGCAGACGAGTGCAAAGTCTCTGGACCAGTTGTGCACCTGTTCTGATCCAAAGCCAAAGGGTTAGCTAGCTGAGTATTAGCGAACACGAATGACATCTCCGGATGTTACTGCGTGATACGGGAGCTGTGCAGAGTAACCTTTGTTTACTTCTAGACTGTGCCAGGCTTCTCTTGCAATTAATCTCAGATGAGCCACCTCTCGTCCGTCGCCAGTAAAATTACAATCAAAGTGATGCTATTGTCAACTCCTGGATAAGCTGTTTGTGAATCTTACCGCCCATGATCATGTAAATTGATTGATTGATTGATTAGTGAGTAACTCTTGAGTCTCATCAAAACACCCCTTTCTAAATCCGCCTTCACACCAGACGTCTTTGCATTGACTTTGAATGTAATCTGTCGTGTGAAAAATTCATTCCGCGTCTGGTGTAAAAGCAGCTTATAGGTGCAATATGCAAGTTTGTTTACTTTCACTTCTGTTGACATTTGAACTCAAATAAAACAGAAGTAGCCCACCCCTCCCTCTCATAGTTCCCTCCCTCCCATGCTTCCATAACTGTCAACTCTTCTCGGTGATTGGCCAGGACGGTTTGTTATGTTATTTGGAGTTTGTGACACCTGTGCGGCCTCCAGAGCCCGGGGTTTTTTTTTACAGTGAATTTAGGGGCAGGCAGCTAGCGGATCGTGGAGAGATGTCGGCGAATTGAGACAAAAATATCACACAGACAGTAAACAAACTTGCATAGTGCACCTTTAAGCTAGAGCAAAAATAGTTTCAACCAACCAATCAGAAAAGCCAGTAGGCTCTGGAGAAGTAGGGGAGGCTGGGGTCCGAAGAGCTATGGGGACAAATGATTCATGCGAGGTCATTGGTCCCCTATTTTGAGCAGCTCTGAAATCTATTGATTGCAACTTGATCATAATGGCTCCTCAGAACCCAGTCTTGCTGAATTGCTTCACAAATAAGGGAAGCAGTGACATAAAAAATGGAACAACACAATAAAAATACTGTTTACCTGATATTACAAATCCCAATACATTCTGTCACTTGCTGCCCACAGTTTATTAATTCTTCAGTCAGGAAGAATTTGATTTCATCGCCAGTGAGCTCCTTCTAACTCTCTCGCATTGAGCACGAAGCTCAGGAAAATAAGCCGTTTCTCACGCTCTCACACCACACCTCATGTTTCTCACGCCTTGGAAAAAATTAAAAAAGGAATATAAATTCTTACCCCCTGGAGAAGTAATAAAAATGATAGCCTCACCAGGCCAAGATCACTACCAGTAATCATATGCAAAATTGAAATCTGAGTTAATAAATTCTCCCAGCCAATCTAGGTGAGTGATATGTGCCACTGTGGAGAGTAAATTCGGCGTTGCACCAAATTTAGAGACCAGTCAGATTCTGTAACCTGCAGTGTTGGTAGAAGTGGTCCAATCGTGTACTAAGTAAAAATATGAAAACCACAATGTTAAAATACTTCTCGATGTGCTGTGACTGAAAGGTACAGAAAGTCAGTCAGATGAGATGAAGGAATGTATACTGGTTAAGAATTCAGTTACTCCCTTAGTCCCTCAGGGAAGAAAATGTTTTTTTGGAAAGTGGGGGTGATTCTCAGGGCAGTAGACAGATTATGTAACTAGTCTATATCTGGCTCCAACAGTCTTTTGTTCTTCCAAATGAATGAATTGAACCACCGAAGTGTGTGAGGGTGAGGGCGTAGGGCTGGTTTTCCAAAAGGGGAGACGGTCGATTGCTGAGGATTGCATGGTGGAATCATCCCCGATACCCATCAAACACTCAGTATGGATTCTGAGAGCTTGTTTGCTTGGCCTTGTGTGTTCAGCTACAAAACCCTTTCTAGGCACTGAGGTCAGAAGTAAATATCAAAGTTTATTCGTTAATTAAACAATGCTTATGTCCCCTGATGTTTTTTTAACGATGCCTTATTGATGTCAATGCATTTCAAACATCAGTTGAAAATTGCTTCTTGAAAATGTAAAAAAGTAAATCTGTTCTGAGCTTAGTGACTCACTGGAGGCATGTTTCAGATTGAAGGGTCTCCTGCCTCAGTCTCACGAGGAAAGACTCCAGTGTTTTGAATGACACGCAAGTTCTTGCATGTTTTCCAATATGGCTGCCCTCTAGGGTTTGCATCAAATTCCATAAAAAACAAGCTGTGCGGAAGTGGACGCCATCTTGAAAAGCTGAGTGAGGCCGCTTGCCTTTGTTCTCGCTCGTCTACGCAAGACCAAATGTAGTTTAATCGTTCAAGAGGCAAGAACTTGCAGGCACTCTTGACCACGCGATCTTGAACATGCCCCGACCCCAATTTCAGGAGCATCAAGCAATCAGAAATACCCCTGGGTGGAATTAGAGTCTATCGCAGGTTACCCCCTCAGCTCTTTGTCAGGTTTCTCTTACAATTTTCTGATACTCAATTACAGCGGCGTGCCGTCAGATGTTCAGAAGGCCCTCAGTAACCTTACCCTTTACCGCTCGATTGTGCTCAAGCTGTTCTCATTCAAGTTCACCTCATTAACAATCAAATAATTTATCGACTGAACGACCAAGAACAATCCGTGACCTATAATAAGAAATGATAATGAAAAAACAATGCCTATTGCCTACATTTATAAAATTGATATGGCATTGTAAGGAAGGCAACGGCAACATAAATGCAAAAACTCTGAAACTTCCAGTGACTTTGTAGCATTTATTTTTGCCATCACTCAGCTGTGCAGCGCGACCACATTCAGAATATAGGACGGATTCTTGTGGCTAATTGCTTAATGAGCCTCGCAAACTAAGCAAATCTGCGCTGTCTCACAAGCAAAAAGAGCGCAGAAATTATGAAGACACAATCATATTTTACGTCGTCATTTTTGTATGTTCGAAAACACCTCATGATTTTGTGGTGCAACGTATAACTATGCAATCAAAAATAAATTATGCTGTCGCCGGTCCTACCATTTAGTCTGGGCAACTGATGCTGATCAGGAAAAGTAAACTGTGAGAGGTTTGAGTTAATGAGCGTTGAAGGCCTTTGTTACTGTTGATGGACCGCCACTGCTCAATCATACATCTGAGTGAATTGTGGCATTGAGGGAGTGAAATGTTTTTCCTAAGAGCACGCCGCAAGAGCCGTGGCCAAAACTCAATGTTATGATTCTGCTTTTGCCAGGCCATGTTTTGCTTCATTCCATGTCATGTTTTGTATATTTCCTGTTTTGCCATATCCTTTTCCTGCCATTTCTCATTGTCACTGTTTAGATTATCATTCTGATTCATGTATTTCTCCATGCCCTGCATTGCACATTGTCTCCCCTGTCCGCTCATGTGTTTTAGACTGTTTTGTACCCCAGTCTTGTGTGCCACGTTTTCAGGTGATTTCATGGTTTCTGGGTTTCCAATTATTCCTTCCAAACTCGTTTGCTTCCTTCGCCTTGCTGTTCTGTCTTTACTAATAAATACTAACGGTTTATTTTTGATAAATTATTAACAGTAACTAACATTGTTTATAGTGCTAACTTACTAACCAGCACTAGGGATTGTATAGCTGCACATTACTAATTGACTAACAAGTTCTCAGCACTCGCTCTGCTCCAGTCTCCGCCCCTTGCATTCACACACTTTACTTTGCTGCAATTTAGCAGATTCTCCACACCTTGTTAAACACTGTTCTGCCTCTCACTCTGTGCACTTTAGAACTACCTAACCGGAGCCGTTTGTTTGTCTTAGGCTGTCTGTGTAATCCCTGTCTGCGTTTTGGCTTTTGCCAATTTCATGTAGTCAGGAACTTCCTCTTGTTCATTCCCTTGATAATTAGTCTGATCCAGCTCACCTGTTCCCTGTTATAGCATGTGACTTCCTCTATGTGTATTTAAGCAGTCAGTTCACAGCCAGCCTTTGTCAGAATGTTTTCTCTTGTTTGCTTGTGCTGCTCTGTTCATGCCCTGCATTCATAGCGTTATACTTCTGACTGGAACATCCTGCTTTGCCTGATTTTGAGAATTGTGATTGCTGCCCTGGTAATGAAACGCTTCTGACTCTCTGGATTGTGTTTTTGGATTCTGGACTTTGTACTGTTGCCTATAATCCTGCCGGGGTTTTCACCCCTAAATTCAATAAAACCATTTTGCTGGACTTCCTGGTACTCGCATGTGGTTCTGGAATGCACCCTCACACTCAATCTCAGGCTCTTCTGGTCCCAAGTCAAGCACACTTAACTGCTGCGCTACCGCAACTCCCACAATGAAAGTCTACACATATTAAAAAAAAGTTTAGCCCAAAAAAGTCATTACAGGGGCAGTTAAGGACCAATAACTACAAGAAAACTGCCCTCCTCCCCCACCCAAACCCACCACAAATGTCCCTCACTTCCTCACCAAAGGCTCCAGCTCGGAATGCTCGATGAGGCTGAACTCGGTGATGAAGTAGTAGTAGTGCTTATAGCAGGTGTTGATGTGGGCCTCGGCTCCCATGCTGCAAATGCCGTCGAAGTGGTGGATGTAGACGTGAACGAAGACCCGGAACAGGCGGCTCAAGATCTTCTTGCAGACTTGTTGAAAGTTCTTGGGAAAGGGAACTCCTGGAAGCACAAGAAAATCTAAGTGATTCTGGAAAGTTCCTTTACTTTACATTGTGTGGTTTTGTAAGGACCTCTGCGATGTTGCAACACAGCTGAAGGCCAGTCCTCCATTACACAAATGCCATGACAGGATAATTACACCTGAACCAAGAGGTAATGTTTTCACTGGTGTTTGTTTGTTGGTTCGTCAGTCAGTTTGATAACGTGAAACCTTATATAGCTATGGATGGATGTCAATGAAGTTTTGAGTGTTGATTTATAGACACTCTGCCAAAGAGGCTGTGATTTAAGTTTGGTGAAGATCCAACCCACATCTTGATCCAGGATCCAAAATTATTTCTATTATTTCTAAACTCAGTGATAGTTTCTCTCCCAACTAATTTCAAAAGGCCGAGGTAATGCGCTCTTCGAGTGCTTTCCAGCTCCATATTGGGACTGTCTTGATATATCTCACTTTGTTATTTTGCTACACCTTGTGAAATGGCTGCATTTACAGCACAGACATGCAAGATGTGCCTCCAGACTGTACTCCAATTTACTTTATACTAAACTATTACATTATTATGCATTATTATGTGGTAGCCACCCCACCATCTTAGCCCTAAACTGTCTGTTTTCCGGCATAAAGACTCACAAATTATTTGTTTAAATCCCATGTACCTGTCTCAATGAAAGAGAAGGATGTATACAATGTCAGACAGCAACGCTGTTGAACATTATAACACCACAAAGGAATAACAAAACACTTTGTTTCAAATGTCACCGCGCAATTAAAGCCTCTTGTTTCGGCCTCTGCCAAAGAACGAATACCTATGCTGTAAGCATTCTGAAAATATGTCCTCTGTTGTTTGAAGATTGTTATCAGGTTAACACATTAAAATGGGCCTAAATTCCCTTCACAGGCAAACTCAGATTGTAAATTTTCCATCATTGGAAATATTAAAACTCAAGTCATCAGTAATCCAGGAAGCCTACGCAGAGGTACAGAAGTTGTGACTCAGAAACTGCTCTCCCTCCATTTCACGCAAGTGTGAAAAATTCTCTCGTAAAGCCTGGAGATCCTCATTAAAAATCACAAAAAAAAGTTCTTTCTCAAATTTCTGGCCTCGCATATTGTTTATACAGGTGAATCAATGGAGTCATCGTCACCTACAGGATTTGGCAGTGATGTGCGATAAATACACAAACGCACACCCATTGGCACAGGCACATTGCACGATATGGCAGGTATAAGTCAATCCCGTTTTTGATCAAATAGTTCACAGTGTCATCAGGTGTGTGAAATATGTCTTTTGTCACAGCACTGTCAAGAAGTCTTCGGCGCCCTGCATTTTTAAAATGGTCGCTTTCTGTATTCCACATTGGGATTGCTGGAAGTTAAAAGCATATCTGAAATTCCAAATGCGAATTAAAAAAATTTGTTTTTTTACATAAATGTTTGTATTTCATTAAAAACAGTTGATGTAGATAATACAGTTTTGACAGAGCCCTGTTGTCAACATCATCATGGCTTTCAGCAGTTACTTGGGGGGGATAGACAATTGAGCCAATCAGTCTGCAGAGGAATGGTGGTAAGTTTTCCTACCCTGCTTGCATCAAGCAAAAGCCCAACCATCTCATAATACTACGGCACAACAGGTCAGTGTCCCAAATCTTTAAGCAAAGCATATTCACACCAAATATTGGTTTGAGTTATTACAAGCTTTTATTTTCATTATTTTTGCAAGTATATTTGGCTTAAAAATTGCTTTAAATGTGCCACTTTTGTACCCTACTGTATATCTAATCATGTATTGGAAATGATGAATTTGTTTGCAAAATGCAACAAGAGCCAAAATGACAAAAAAATCTAGATAATCCCATACAGCGATAGCCCTGTGCTTCTTCCGTTTTTAGAAATTCAGACTATAACATGTATTTTTTCATGGACAAAGTTTGTGTTTTTCTATAAAATGCAATAGGGGTCGACACAGAAAAAGCTGATTTTTTCTAAATGAGTAAAATGGATATATTGCATTTTGGACTCTGCAAATATAAATTATATTCTCTTTGGCATTTTGAAAAAAAAAAAAAGAAAGAAAAATGGTAAACGAACCCACCGACTCGCGTCGGGAAGATGTTCTCGTTATTAATGAGCGTCTCTATCCAGTCCATCAGCAGGTTCATGTACTTGAGGGCCGGCAGCTTGGTGGGCTTTTTGTACAAGTTCCCGTCCTGCCAGCGGTACTCGTAGCGCAAACCGCCCGACATGACCGGGCAGCTGCGCTCGGTGCAGAATTCGCTGACCGTGCCATAGATCAGGTTGATGCGGTTGAAAAAGTCCACCACGTGTACGGCGATCCAGTCATTGATATTCTCCCCCTCGGGTAACTGGACGACCTTCCGCAGATCCAGGCCTGACTTCAGAGAGGCCTGAGCCTTCTTGTACAACTCAAAGCGCTGGGTGCCCGGTTCAAATTTTTTCCGAGGCCGAAAAGTTTTGTCTTTGCTGAAAACTTGTCCGAGACACAGTGCCATGCTGCTATATTCTGAAAAGGAAGTGGGGGCTAAAGGGGACTCTAGAGGGCTCTGGGGAGTTTTATATGAATAAATTGTAGATTTTCGCTTTCAGAGGAATGTTGTGAGTGATGCTGTCTCAGGATGGTGGCCTCGCTGCAGCTGGGTCCCCCCCTGAAGATTTCAGCCTCTCCAGATTCCCGTGCCACACAGCTGGGTAACTCCAGGATACACGTTTTCCATGTGGGGACCTCAATCTGTTGGAATGCAATAAAACAGAGGCATAATTATCAATGGCAATAAACATTATTTAACACTGGTGATGATGCTATGCTACACAATAAAATGATTAAGCATAATTCATATACCATTAATTACTCGAGACATTGTTCTATTCAATCGGCTTACCTGGTATTCATTTTGGGCTCTCCCACCCCCCAAGAAAAAATGAAGCAACACCCTCGAGCCCCAAATCTCAACCCAACTGCGTACAGCGACGGCAGGAATGTGCCAATAAGTCGTTACAGCTGGTGGAAAATCAGAATTGCCTATGCGCGCATTGTCAGTCCCAGCGTATGGGAGAAAATCGGGCCCAATTACTTATTTTGTCATAATTGCATCATAAACGGAGGCAATTGGGCAGATAGAAAATATAAATTAAGATTCAGGGTAAATGTAAAAATGACAAGAATTTGATTTATCGCTCAGAGAAAAAAGCCGCAACGTATGCACCACTCGGCTTCCTGCAGTCATTGTATTGCGCTTGAATGTTTTTTTCCACTGAACCTTAGCAAAAACACAGCATGCAGTGAGGGACGTTGTTTAAAATAAGCACGACTGGAGGACTGTCCAGTCAACGGACGATAGCACACAAATATTGGTCTTTTCTGTACTCCCACACATTGTTTGAATCCCCACTACAGAAACCAGTTTCCTCCAGATGCCTTTCGTAAAATAGCTGGTCGAGACTACAGGAAGCCATGTGGAGACTTTTCATAACACCAACATTCAACACAAAAGCACAGACAGGCCAAAAGCTTAACAGTGAGGATTTGCACACGGGGTAGACACATTTAGGAGCTCTGTCATACTTTTGTAAATGTCCAAACAATCACAATGCACATCCCTGAGCAAAAACCTTCATTACTAAAATGGAAAACTTGCTTTCTGTTGTCATTTCTTGCTTCTCGTTATTTCTTCTGGCAAAAGCTTCAATACAAAGTTATTTTTTCCTCCTCATGAGAGCACCAAGCCAAGAAGTTGGCCTGGTTTGGTTAAGAAGAATAACACATCTGGCATTGCCACGCAAGTTTATTCTCTCCCTTATCACAATCAGATTTCCCTCTGTTTCCAAGTTCTGGCCGCCTGTCAATTCATTTAACTGCAATCTGCACTCTTCGAAGTCACAAATTCCTCCAATCATTTTACATCCAAAACAAAATAAAACAATGATAAAACTTGAGATGTTTTCTGTTGTTTACACCATCGGTCCATACATCAGATGGAATTTAAAACAATACCATTCTTCTTTGGCCTGATGTATTTGACCATATTGCAGGGAGAGGAGACAGTAGGCTTTTGTCACAGCTGCAGACATCTGCGGTGGAAAGATAAGTACAGCCAGATTTCTTCACTCCCTTCTCCAACTCCCACAGAGGCTACTTGTGCTACTGCAAGCACCGTCACAGACGGTATATTTCCGAACCTGCTCAACAACAGAAGGAGAGAGTTCTCCGCATTTCAAATCCAGATTGCGCCTATGATTTACTAACGCGGGCTATTTCGAGTGACAACACTCTGAAAGCACACATCTTTTTTTGGTTGTGCCTTGTGCGTTTGGGGACACATCAAGGGGCAGCCTGTTTTGTGACTTCTTTTCTTGGTTGAATGCTCGTTGAATTTGAAACCCCCATGGAGGTCGATATGAGTATTTCCACTTCAGGTCCCAGGTCACATGAAGGGATAGATCAGTGTCGCTCAGAGTGAGGTCACCCTTTTCAAAAGGCTTTCATACAAAGAAACAAGCAACAGGAAGGCTTACCCTAAAATGGAGTCGTGAAACTAACCCTTTATTAAACAGCAACTATAGATTAAAATGCTCATTTGATTTGATGGTAAATTTATATCTTATCTTGCGGTTTTTCTGTAAACCATGCACATTACATCCCAAAAAAGGTCTTGAAATAACAGGAGTGAGACAGAGCCCTCAGAATATCTGACTTAATTCAACAAAACTGACGTAAAGCCGAGTTCACTTTGCAAAAGATAGGTGTAGGACTGGGTACAGGCAAGTTGGGAAACCTGACTACGTGCCGCGAGGTAACCTGAGATGGACAAGCATCGTAGCCAGGGGGAGTAGCTGTACTGCTAGTCCCCTCAGACAATGGAAACTGGAGTTAAGCACTGGTCTGATGCACTTTGGACAGACTTTACCTTATACTTATTTAATAAATATATCTAATTCACGTAGGCTATTCGCGATCGGGGCCTCGGTGGAGTTGAGGTTCTGAAGGGCATGTGAGTATCCAATGGGAAAGAAGCAGGAAGACCCTTAACAGCTGACCAATCTATGACAGCACACACACACACAGTTACACCTCTGGGCAACTTACCATCTCCAATTGGCTTTACATGCATGTTTTTGGACTGTTGAAGGCAATTACTGTACCAGAAGGAAAGCCACGTGAGCGCAGGGAAAAGTTTGAGAACTCTGCGCAGAAAAGGCCAGGCTGGGTTCATATGTGCAACCCTCATCCTGTGAGACAGTTAGGATTTTTAGGATTTCATATGCTACTGTAAGAACAGTCAGTATTTACAATTAGCACTGATTTTCTTCTGGTTAGTCCTCATGTGATTAGAGATTGGGTCTGACCTCTCATATAAACAGCAACAGTCTAATAGCATGTGAATAAGTACATAGTTAAAAAGGTACTAATTATCTTAAATAACAAAATCAATGGCATTGTCTTCCAAGAAAGCACAACTAATAAATAATTAAAGCCTTTTCCGAAAGTGCATTATCTTCTAAATGTCACAGTGCTCTGGTTAACGCCAAACATGACCTCATTTCAGTTTTCTTCCCAGGGCCGAAAATAGAGTCTGTGTGTGATGTCAGACCGAAATCAGATCAGTGGCAATGAGGTCATTTAATTCAGTAAATTAAGGACCTGCTGCACTTCACGAAGATCATTTGAGCAGCAGAAAGAAACTGGGTTGAGTAGGTCATCGATAGTGGAACGCAGAAATGTAGGTGGCGTAAAGGCCAAAGTTTTTAGTGCTTAGATCTTATGCAACTGAGGAAATGCATGACACAAAGTCATCCAAGGGAACCATTATGACCAGTAAAATCACAGATACATAAATAGACAAATGGTTGAGGAAAACTGTGAGTTACGTTTGATAAACTAGAGTTATAACTAAGCATTTGTGTGGTTCGATGATATGAAATTCTACGGAATTCCTCATCATTACTGTCTTTCATAATGGACTGAGTTTTTAGTTAATAGCATCTACACCTGCAGATGCATTTTACATCTTTTAGAATGAGCAACTGTAACCACTTCCTGTCTGTCTCCCTCCCCAGCATGCAGCCTCTAGAATGTTCTCGCCTACTCTCCTACCCTGGCTAACATTTATATGATATCATTAGTGCCCCAACAGACACCAACAAAAAATATCTGGTCTGGAAATCCCATGCGGAATGTCTATTAAGATTTTAAGGCCTTTTTTCCACAGTGTCTGATGACCAGAATGATATCAGTGAGACAGAAAGAAGTGTTTTCTGACAGTATCTGGCACCTGTCAAAATATTTGTAACATCGCAGTTACAACACTGTTGTTGGTTGTCTTATATTTTCATTGGTTGGATGGTCTGAGTGTTCGCTGGTTGTCATCGATATAGATATAAATATAGAGGCGATACAGTAGCATCTGCAAAAAAATCAGTCGGTTATGAAACAAATGCATGATTACCATGGAGATGACAGTTTCCGTCGCAGACATTGATCAAAACCTTGTTTACGCATAAACAAATCGACTGACCCTTTTCTTCAGACATCGGCCAAAATGTGTCTTACAAGTATAAAACACCCTTAACAATTGAAGCACGTATTACTAAAACCCCATAAGTCACACTTGACTTGACTTGACTTGTGGGGTTTTAGTAATCAGTGCTTCAATTCGGCATGTGCCAATCAACTCGGCTAATTTTCCAAATTCTTAGAAAGAGCCGTACAAGGGTTTACACGGAGCCCACAGGCAAAACAAGCTGCATCAGGTAGTGTCTGCTCATCCAGTTCCTAAAAACAGCATGTTGGAAGCCTGTCGCTCCATCCCTCTTTTCGGCCAGGGTCTTGATTGTCCCTCATCAGTTTAGTCTCTTTAACCCCTTAAACTCTGACTTTTCACTTCAGTTTTCCCTTAAGTCGGTCCAAAGTCAGAAAAACTGCGGTACGACGTCACGTACATATTCTATATCTAGAAGTTTCAGCCCTTCACTGAAGCCACATCACACTTATATTTAGAGGCATTTTCAAGCCCAGGGCGCCACGTTTTTATGGCTGCAGCATTACATCAGAGAGAAAATATCAAGATCTTGTAGCTCACTTTAGACCCATTCCGCTGTAATTCAGCAAGACATATTTGGGATTGTTGGAAATTTCTAGAATTTAAAATAGACCTGAAGTTTCATAGGTTTGAATACAGCAAATACATTTGACGGACCAATACTGTATATCCATAGGTTTTATGGAGTTAAACAAATTAACCCTTTCACCCCTCAGCCGAATGCCATGATTTGTTGCTATATATGTCTGAAAAAAAACCATCACATCGGCTTCCCCAATATTGCCTCCCAGAGGACCACCTTTCAATCGGTTGCCAGCCAGGAGACGGTGTTTATGGTGTGACAACTGGGCAGATGACTGTATCATAGAAGAGGGGCTAAACTAAACTAGTATGCACCTTGGTTATTCAAAACTAAATACCACCACTTCAGTCAATGCAATATGCACTGGGTAAGTCTCCCCAAGTGCCTGACTGCAGCGAATCAGAGTTGAAAGTAAGTTCTAATGAAAAAAGCAAAGAGAGAGACATTTTGCTGCGAGCTTTCCTCTTAAAATTTAAGTGTCATCTTACCTCGAGCAGCTCTCAGTCTAGAGCATGTCTAGTCACGTCTGGGGGTTAAGAACCCGAAAGTCGCAATACTTATGGAAACCCCAAGAATTTCCTGACAACTCAAAGCTGCTGATTTTAAACTCCGTACACCCGAGTTCTCAAGCAACTCTCTAAACACTTAAAATACAAAAGAAAAGTAGAAAAAAGTAAGCTCTCCTGAAATAGAGGCACAGAAGAGAATATAAGCCAGCAGAATGTTTTTACAGTACCTGGTGAGAGTCCCATCGTGGATGGCTTGGAATGCAGCGCAGAAACGTGGACAGGCCCTCTTCTCAGTTTACACTCCCGACTGACAGAAATCCTACAGGCTCAGCTTGGTCCTCTCCAGTTCTTGTGAAAACTCCCTCTTTCCCTAATCCGGGCAGTCTTTAAATCCACTCCCCAGAACAGAACAGCACAATGGAAAAAAAAAAAAAAAAAAAGTTGTTTGCCTTTTTTTCCCCACTCTCTGTGAGTGATGTCACATCCTGTTTTACAGCTATCCCCCTCTGTCTATCAGCCTAAATGCATGTGTGCGCCTGAAAGGAAAGTGGAAACCGGAGGTTCCTCTTACACGGCGCTAAGAGACTGAACTCAGGGCTTTCTCCGCCCACTTTCTGACCACACCCACTCTGAGAGTCACATGGCCTCTGCAGAGCAGCCCCACATCCTGGATCAGGCCCTGGCTTGATAAACTCTAAGGGCACAGTAGGAAAGAAAAGGCAAACATTTGACATTGAGTATATTTGCTTTTGCCTTTTAAAAGCAAGAAGCATTACTTACTGTTCTAACTGTCATCATATCATTGCATATAGCATTACTTATGCAGTGAATTATTGATTTAAAGGAATCGATCGAGCCCAATCAAGTAAAAGTAATGTACCAGAATATAGTTTGAAATTTGATTAAAAAAAAAATGTTGCCACAGGTAAAAAATGAAAATTTTCAATTTATTTTGGTCTTGTAACCTAGATCCTGCTGAAACACTTTTCCACAAAAAATGAACGAACGCAACCTAAATGCCTTGACCCATTGAAGTGTACAATAGTTTTCAGAATGACTTTTCTCCAGAAGAAAGTCAGCGTTCTTGAACATTGTTGCTTTCGGTTGTCAGTGGTCACAACAATGATCTGGAGAGAACACTCTTGATTTAATTCTTAATTACGCATTATAGTCAGGTATTACAATCTTTCATTAAGTGCATTTTAATGTTTTAGTATATGCAATCTTACTCTTTAAAGGGTTGATATGGAAAGGTATGCTCAACTGACCGCATGAATTGACAATCCGGCGGACAAAAAGTCACTGGTGGTTTGAGATATTCGTGGGATACATGCTGAGTTTTAATGGGATGCATTTTTCTCGCCAGACTCCGCGGAGACCCTCTTGGCAATAAAAGCTTCGTTTTGGTGTTTGTTTTACCTCGGTCAGCGACCAGCTGTGCAGCACTGATTCCATCCTTACGGGAGAAGTAAGCCACTGCGTACTGGTGATAAGGGCCTATTCTGCGGGCTGAATGAGACGTGTAAAGCTCTAAAGATAATTCGACTCCAATTCACAAGCTCAGTTTATTCTCCTGAGGCTCTTGTTCCCTTCAAAGGAAAACACTGATATCCTAAGAGCGTATGCCTGTACTATGGAGTGAGATGGTTATTTCAAGCTGCAAATTACCTATCTATACATTATATAGCCTTCAAATTGAACAACTTACAGTTACAATCTGGTGATGTGTATGATCTAAAAGCCATAAAAACTATTATTGGCAGTTATAATATACTTTCATAGGATTAGTTCAGACTTTAGGCAAAATACATTCAAAATTCAAATCTTATTGTGAGACGCCAGGGTGATGAGATATTTATGACGTCACAACAATGTTCTTTCTTAGGAGCCATTTTGTTTTGACGGCTGACACAAAGCATGAAATTTATTTGACACAGTGACATTAAACAAGGGTAAAGTTAGGATGTTAGTAGCTCAACCGCATAAGATCGATACTGCGGTGATTTGCTATGCGCTAGAGTTGGAATACAGGTTCAGTAGGGGTGTATTATGGGGTGCATCATGTCTGACCCACCAGAATGATGTGATTTTTGTGCTAAAGATAATTGCGCTTTGGCCCATCTGTTTACCAGGACCTGGTCAACTTCAAATGCATTTTGGCATTTTTGCACTCTTCCCAGTAGGCTGAATTGCATCAAAGTACTCTGGTCCAAAATCGCACAAAGCACTGTAATGACTGTTAAGGGCTGAATTCTTGATAAGTGAATCTGAACTTGTGTGATTTCAATGAGAGGAGGGTGACATGCAATTTTTTGCCAGGTCCAGCTTGGTGAATAGGCAACCGAAGCACAATCTCATCAAAACTGCCACACTGGTGCACCACGCACGAACACGCAGTCAGGTGTTGGGATTCCCAAGAGTCAAGATCGAGCTCAACTTTCAACTGTTTTCTGCATTCTGTCCTGCTCTGTAACGGCTGTCGAGGGAGATATGTAGTGCAACAGAGGCAAAACGATTTACAAATATCGGCCGCTGATTCACGTAAAGTGTATTTGACCCTGTGTGTTTGTTTGTCACAAATCATCTGACTCCTTGAAGAGAAATTTTATTCCACATTTGTCAGCAGTTGAATAATGGTATAATTCAGGAGTTATTGACTGCTGCAATCGAGGGCTGCGGATAGGTATTGAGTAGCATAGTGCAAATGCACACAGCGCAACATTTTTTTTTTTTTTTGCTCATTTGCACAACATACATTTGCACACTGTTGGCACGGTATTACAGGGAAGGCCTTATGGTTCAGAACTGTGCTTGATACCACAGTACGCCTTAGAAATGGTATACCTTTATTCCTACTTGTGATTGGCCGACATAGTCTTAGATTAAGTCACACCATTGCTGCCTTTTGGTTTGGTTTTTGCGTTTTCATGTAGAGGAAGATTGTTTTGGGGAATTCAGAAGGAAAAACTTATTAAAAACAGATGTGTAGATGTGGACTCAAACTTACAGGTTCTAAGCAAAAGACTCCAGGAGGATGAGCAAATGTACATAACTTTGCCGTCGGAGGGCGTCCAAAACTAAGATTACCTCATCACATAGATGAAGATGCGTAGAGAGTCCTATGAAAAGAACGGATGAGAGGATTTTTAGAGTTACTCTAGAGGTAAATATAAACAGAACTATTAATTAAAAACTACACCTTGACAGTTGTCAGTGGGGCGTAACTCGTCAGTTCAGGGTGAAATACAGGTGGAGGCGCTGCTGGTATTGCAGCTCCCTGCAGCAGCTGGTTAGTGCGTCTCCTCCAGACGATGTCATCAGTAGTCTGCTGGGGCGCCGGCAGCGATTTTGGACCCCAGGAAAAGGTATTATACTTGGCCCTATCACCACAAGTCACACTAATTAGGGGTTCAAGCCCAGGAGGAGCATAAATTATTGCCCAAAAATTTTTTCAAGCGTAAGAGAGGACAATACATGGAGAACTAGGCTTATGCCATTGGAGGCCATGGCTTGGGTTACATCCCGGAACGCCCGCAATCCTCCAATTCCCCAATTCTTGAATAGACCCAATACAATATAAAGCCCCTCAGGTCATGACCTTTGATTTGAACTTAATTTCAGGTCAATCGGACAAATGGTTCTGAAGATATGGCCAAAATGGTAATTTTCCATCACAAAGCGCCACCTGGTGGCAAAATATTGAACCATACAGGTATGATGTCATCATGTGACACATTGTGAGGTCATCACCTTGCAGTTGCACATAGTTTCATGTCAATTGGACAAATAGTTCCAAAGATATGGCAAAAATGGTGAATTTTATGTGACAAAGCTCCACCTTGTGTCAAAATTTTGAACCAAACAGGTATAATGTCATCGTGGGACACATCCTCAGGTCATGACCTTTCATTTGCACTTGATTTGAGGTCAATCGGACTAATATTTCCAGAGATATGATAAAAACAGTGATTTTTTTCAGTTTTTGGCCCCTGGTGGCCAATCTAGGAATCATAAATTGTCCAAAATCGAATCAGTTCTTTCTCTTTATGATACTAACTAATATGCAAAACTTGAAATTTCTAATTGAAATTTCGCGTTAACATGTAGGGCGGCGCGGTGGTGGCGGCGGCGGCAGCGGTCGGTCCAAAAACCTTATATCCCCAAAACGGCGTTCGGCGTTCGGGGATATAATAACATTGAGTACATTGGCGGAGGTACTTGCACTCTGTGAGTGCAACTCTAGTTAACATTGCGGCGTTTTGTGGGTTTTCTGAATAGTAGAAGGCCACATCCGGTATGGCCAAACATATAAAATGTCAACAAACACATGGCAAATCATTGGAACAAACAAGCAGACGTACATGTTCAAGTGCAAAATGAATGCGACAGAGTGCATAGTTGCACCAGGTTAATGATATGATTTAGACCATCTTGATAACGTGACTATGCCACTTTAAAGCCTCTCTCCCTTTGTGGGGTAGCACAGTAACATATTTAGCATACCATCCACCATGCTCTGTCAAAACTGCTCTCCTGAATCACCGCTCACTTTGTTGCTGTGTACCCAGCTGGGTAATGTGTTTATATGCAGCGGCTGTGGCAAAAGTTATTGAGGAGGCTTTAAAAAATGCCAGGATGTCATGAGTGAAACTGGATATTTGCACGGCGTGATGATGGGCCAAGTGATTAGCCAAGCCTTGCAGTTGCATCCTCTACTTTGTGGTTGACCAATTAGCTACATTTCTTCTGCATCAATGTGAAAGAAGTGGTTTCATTCAAGAGGTAAAATAGCTCTCTTATAAATCCCTTTGAGAGATGTTGCTCACTCAAGCCATTGTGGATGGCTCGTGTACGGCTCATACACACTGTTCTCCGCTCAAGTCAATAGACGATTCAATGTAAAAAACATAAAATGAAATAAAATAAATTATTGATTCATTTTTATCAGAATACAGTTGCTCAATATAAGTTTTTCCTTGTCTAAGTCTCTTGTTGAGTGCTGATTTCTAAAGCAACTGTGCTACTTGGACAAAAAAGAAATAAAATTGTGAGTGTCAGAATTGATCAGGCTATATGAGCAACACAGAAGAAAATCAGTCAGTGACCATATTTGTTAATATGTTGAAAAGGTTAGCAGAACACAATTAATTAATTAGTTGATAAATAAGGCAATCGTATTCGTAAGTAGGCTGAGGAAAAAAGCTATTCAACAGTAGCCGGTGAAGTAAGAGCGTCTCAGGACTTTGCAGCTAAAGAGGTTTATCAGATCATTGTCAATGGGAAACTGTACAAACTTGCCACTGAAACGCAAGACGTTCAAACCAAATGTTACCGATGTGTCAAAGCAGGACTCTCCACAGCTGAGTGCTGGAGTAAAGACGCCGACTGTAAACAATGTGATAAAATCGAAACAGGAATGAGAAAATGCGCTGAAGGTGCAGGAGAGGTAAGACAACGCTTCTGCTGAAAATACCAGCTCAGAGGAGGACGTATCATCGCCTGCATTGACCTTGGCTGGGGGGTAACAATGATATTGTGCATGGCCATTGCTGGAGGGGAATATAAGTTGACGTGGGTGCCAAAATTCCCCATTGTGGCAGTCTCATTCCAAAAAGGTGCTGCAGCATCTTCCATTTCGACGATCTATAATTTGAACACGTACACAGACGACCCTGTACCTATGAGAGACATTGATATCATCATTCAGCTGAAAGAGCAAACCGCTTCATCGTCGCTGTACATGGCAGGCACACTGCATTCGCAGGTGTTATGGGTGTTGGGACGACTGCACTTTCCCAGAAACATGATTCCACTCTCCACACTTTTTCCTGAGATACTGATTGATCAAATGAAACTAAAATCAGTAAAAAAAAAATTTCTTGATCGAATGAATTCTCCATGCATGAAAACCTGGCAGTCAAGTTCAGTTGATCACATGGCCATTCAACCAATCACAATCATTGGGAGAATCCACCAGGCCAGAGAAGAATAAACAGTTGAAATATGTCTAACGAGCGTGCATTCAGAAACAGGGCCTGAACAAAGTCTTAACAGGCTTCACTTGCTTGTGGGGATAACAGATCAGGGAATAACAGACTAGAGGTAGTTGGTGGTGAATCAAGAATTTTCTTTTATAAATTTGTCTTATTTCATGATGTGACAGCTAACATTTGTCATTGTACATAAAATGAAGTTGCCTCAATCATTCCGAGTGAAAGACAGGTAGCAAACAAATGTAATGCAAGCTAATGGTAGCTTGCAATATTTAGCTAAGAATGTAATATTTTCACAGCTAAATAGCAAAGTTTGAATGCCGTTTAGAAATTAAAATAGAACATATTCTGATTTTTACCATTATTCCATAAAGACAATCTTCCCACCAAGCTGTTTACATGGCTAAAGAAAATTAATATTCTATGATTATTATTATTAGAAGCGTGCCTCCTGCTACCACACCCTTCATATGCAGCCGTGCATGCTCCGAATAAAATAGAATTTTTAAAAGTTTTTCACCGACAGTGAACTTCCCGTGCGAACACGTCCTTTCTCTTTCATGTGTTCAAAAACCTTCAAGGAAAGGAAGCCATTGCGATATTTGTGCGTATCTAAAATCCCGTTGAAGTCTTTCACGTTCCAAAGTAGGCGCATTTCTCTTTCTGACGGGAAATGCAGCTTTGCCATCCATAAACAGGTGGCCGTTTGACGCAAACTGTGGTAAAAAGCCCAATTGACATGCTATCGTGGTTTGGTCCCGCCAGCTGAAGGCAAAAAGCCGGCGGGCACTGGGACCATGTACCCAAAATCAAGTAAAGAGACCCACATGCACAGGCTGAGTAAAAACATATTTTATTTAAAACAGAGAGGAGCAGCGGCAACCAACAACAGGGCTCCTTCACACAGAATGAAGCTGCGCTGCCTGTTTGGCAGTGCAGCTCTTATACAGTCCTCACTGCACCTCCACCTCAACGACCAACAGGTGTGACTCGTTGAGGTGGAGGCGCAGACAGCAGGCGGAGGGAGGGACTGCAGGGCAGAACCATCACACATGAACACTACGAATTCCCGGTGTCCAGTGCTCCCCAGCATTATCAGCACCTTATAATGAAAACGAGTTGAATGGGATGTGAAAAATGTCTTTTCTGTTTTTCCTCATGATCCATCCTTAAAAAAATATTCAAAAAATGTAACTGACCCTATATAATTTAAAGAAACATTTAATTCTCAATGTTTTTCTTAAAAACTACATTTTGAATGTTGTCATATTTCAAATATTAGTGGAATATTTGTATGCTGGAATGAATCATCTTTCTCCTCACCTTCTGCCCTTCTTAGTTAAATGTTGCCCCTGTTTCCTGTCTCTCCATTTGACATCTCCATTCTCCAGCCTTCTCTCCACGTTTCTCTAGAGCTAACCTCGGGGCTCCCCCACTTGTGAGCTGGGTTCCGCCTGAGGTTTCTTCCTGCTGAGGAGTTCTTCCTCGCCACTGCTGCCTTCGGCATGCTCCTAGGGAGTTCAGAGTCTGTTCTCTGCAGGGGCGTCACTAGACCTAATACTGTACCGGGGCACAACTGGGGCACAAACAACACGAGCGCGCAAAGTGCACAAGCAAACATTTTTTAGCGCTAATTGATCATAAAAAGGCATAAATAGTGCCTCAAATTATACATTCATGTCAGATTATCTGTATACTGTATAAAACTGTATACTCTCCTTTGTTATCCTCAGTGTCTCATAACCAAAGTACTCGATGAGCCCGATTCTCTGTTCATACAGAACCCATGTTTTAACGTGAAATAGCTCATATATGCTCATTAAACATCGATAGCAATCTCCAGAAACCGAGTTGGCAGTGCTAGGCTAACCATTATGAATCAACGTTATGCCTATGATGAGCCAGTTAGCTATAAGGCAGCAGCTAACGTCTGCACTAGGCTACTTCAATTTACAGCCAGAGCGAGCTAGCAAGACGGCAGCTGAAAGTTTAAGCAAAGTTGTGACATTTAAATTCCCATGGAAATGGCGACAGAGGAGAAAACAAACAATAAGGACAGGCAGTTGCCCAGCACTGACCTGAAGACAGGTGGATGGCGAGAGCAGTCAGCACTGACAGACACCGTTGTGTGTGTGACCTTGTGTTCCGCAGTTCTGAAGTGAGCACTAGCCGAATCACATCCAAAACCATTTGAATATTAAGTAGCTGTTGTGAATCTGTCTTTGCCATGCCATGTCCCATGATTTATGCCCATGTTCAAGTTCTATGCCTGGCCTAGTGCCATGTTTTGATTGACCCATGTTTTTAGTGACCTCTGCTCATGTCTGACCATTCTTTGATTATGTATTGTGTCTTGGTAATTTGGATTTCATGTTTTATTTGCCATGTTTTAGTTCTGTTTATTCATAGCCATGTTTTCATTTCCATGCCATGTTTCAGTTCCATGCATTTCACCTCGTTTTCCCCCATCTTGTCACGAGTGTTGTCTTTGCTCACAGTCCCTAGTTTAGCGCGCCACTCATCCGGGAGATTTATTGGTTTCCGGCTTTCAATCTTCTTTCATTATCTTGTGTTCTTCCTTCCTCATACTTTTGCTATCTTACTAACACATACTAACAGTTTGTTATTTTGATAATTACTAACTAACGCTAACCTTATATATTTTGACTAACTTACTAACAAGCACTCAGGATTGTATAGCTGCAATTACTAATTGACTAATGATACCTCAGCATTCGCCCTATTCTAGTCTCCGCCTCCTTGCCTTTCCCTAATTATCTCTGCTGTGATTTCTGTGGGTCTCCACAAACTGCTTCTTGCTTTCCTTTCGCTAATCTATGCACCTTTAGTACTCCGTGACTGGAGCTGTTTGTCTGTCCATAGGTTTGTCTTGTGATCCCTGTCTGCATTTTGGCTACGGCAAATTTCTTGTAATTAGTTTGTTCCCAATGTGTCTTTCCATGATTATCATCTCCCATTGATTGCACCTGTGTTCCTTGTCATGTGCTCACCCGGATATGTATATTAGATGTCTGTTTCTTTCATTTCCTTGTCAGATCGTTCTTATGTGTTACCTGTGCCATGCTTCTCTCGCCTTGTATCATTGTGATTTATCTTTCTGACTGGACCGTCCTGAGCTTCGTCTATTCCCTGTACTTTTGCCGCATTCTTGTTTTTTGACCCATTTTGTCTGACTACAACTTTTGTAATTGGTGCCCTGTTTATGACTCTGGATTTCGCCCCTAAGATTCTGTTTTTGGATTGTGGACTTTGTACTGTCGCCAGCTCTGTTTGGGGGTTTCCCCCTTCAGAAATAAAGCCTCCTTTTTGCAATTTACTGGTGTTTGCACTTGGTTCAATTCATAAAACCTCACAGTAGCCACATGCCATTGTGTACTATACAGAGTGAAGTGAATAAAGTAGCAATGAGTTACAGTCATCATTAAGTAGTTGTGTGCCTATGCACTTTCTGTTACTGTAGATTATGTGGACATGCAGACTTAAAATGTAATTTTTTTTTTTTTTTTTTAAATCCCCTGGGGAAAATTATACTGGGGCACGTGCCCCAGTAAAATGTCTGGTTCGTCCGATTGGTTCTCTGTAAAGCACTTTGGGCAAATCTCAATTATGGAACGCGTGAAACAAATGAAATTGAATTTACGTGAATGTTGGGCCCTGCGGCTTGCGAATCGCAAATATGCAATCAAATATTAGAAGTCTCTTTAGCATGCGAATGCTGATGAACTTTCGAGGCTCCAACTACCAGTGACTCATGAAAAGCCAAAGCAAGCAGACCTCTTCTATTTCTGTCTGGCGGAAGAGGCAAGTATCACGTGCTCTGAAGTGAAATGACTTTGAGCTCCATAAATCCTAATGGCAAAAGATTCCCCTGAGCTGTAGCAGTACTGCTCAAGGAGCAGTGATCTTCCTGCTCAAGCAGGATTCTTTCTATAGGAACAGACAGTATAAGTCAATCACCACTCCAGAAAATGTTAGTGCAACACTTTTATTCACTTCACTGCAAAATGGAGGGCATGAAAAAACGAGTAAGAGGCTACTTCTGGTGGCCAGAGCTCAGGTCTGAATGTTAGAGTTGTGCCATAGATGGCCCCTCTACATCCATAGGGCTGGTCAGAAGATGTGTGGTGGTGGTGGTGCATTTGCATCAACTTCCCTGGTCCATTTGGAGAAAAGGTTTTGCTGGCAGGTTTAGATGCGCACAATGAGAGGCCAGAGGTTGCTATCATGATGCCAACCACAGTTGAGGAAAGTATAGATAAGTTCTCAGAAATGTTTAGTAGATCTGGGTTCCTGAGAAACTAGAAAGCAGTAGCCTACTTGCCCTACGTATTTTTTGAAGTGCAACACATTTTATCTGCCCCTCGTCACCCTGCTACCAATGGTTTAGCAGACAGGTTTGTGCTGAGCATGATACAAACCCTCAAAGTTTCACAGGGACAGGAATTCCTTTACCACAGACTGTAGTTTCCGACTATCTTTCCAAAATGTGCCGCACATAACAATTATAGAGTCCCCAGTAACCTTTGTCATGAAGGAATGTTTGTGCACCAACTTTGACATACAAAAATCATATTGGACAAGGTCTGTTGTCTGGAGTCAACAACAAGTTGAAATCGAAAGGTGCAAGCATAGAGCATAGGACAATTTTCCATCCTGGAGACTTTGTGCCTGCACACAAAAACAACAATGGGCCAAATTGGGTTTGCGCAATTATCATCGCACAGCCACGCCCTATGTGGTACACCATCCAGATTGGCTGATATTTTTACCTTTGCCAAGGAGGTTATGTTTTCACCTCTGTTTGTTTGGTTCATTTGTTTTTCTGTCTGTCTTTCAGTCAAGACGATAACTCAAAAAGTTATGAACAGTTTGGCACAAAATTTGAAAGGATGATAGTTGGTAGTCCAAGCACGAGTTGATTCGATTTTGGAAGTGATCTGGAAAATATTCTGGATCCAGAAGAATTAATACAGTATGTATCTGTCTAATGCGGGTCTGCGTGATATTTCTGACCAGATAACTCAAAATGTTACGAACGATTTGGCATGAAATTTGGCAGGATGATAGGTGGTCATCCAAAGAAGAGTTGATTTAATTTTATGTGATCCAGTACATATTCTGTAAGCATAAGTACATATATATGTTGCCCCGGAGGTATGCGCTCTACCGAGAGCCCTCTAGTTAACAGGATTTTGAAAGTGTATTGAAAGGATTTTGAAAGTTTATTGCTGTTCATGTTTTTGCTAATCATAAGACAACCGTACAGATTTACTTCAAACTAATGGCGATGAATGAGGAAACAATTTCAAAGGAAACAACTCTAGTTAAGTTCTTTTCATTGCTGAAAAACTTGGTGTTTTTGCTTATTTCCTTACAAAGGTAAAACTATTACCTTAGGGAACTTGTGATCTCAAGCAAGTGGGAGACCACTTGCTTTTCAAAGATAACAGGACAAAGCAATCGAAGATGTCCGTGCAATGGAAAAAAAAATCTTTGCCATAATGGTACCAAGTCAATATAGTGAAAAAAAATAAAAACTCAAACCAGCGTTGACATGAATGCAAAATTATTAAAGAAACATGTTCAGACCGTGAAACGGATAACAGCTCAAAAAATACAAAATAATTATCAATGTAAATGACAAAACAGCTGAAATGTTCCAGAGTGATTCTTCACTGATTGCATCGATTACACTCCATACTGGAGGAATTCTCTGCTTCTACTGAAAATGTCAGGGTGACGATTTCAACATAGGAGCCGAGATTTGCGGACGCGCATATCGCGATAGTGCCCCTTTCATGCGGCTATCACTCCGTACTTCCAACTTCAGCAAAAGTCCGCTGTCATCTCAGCTCCGCCTGCTTCGGACCGCCCCGTTCCGATTACGAGGGGCTGGGCTGGCCCGTTTCCACTAATAGAAGGGAGGCGTGTCACTAGCAGTAGTTGGGCGATTGTACCTCTCTGAACTATCTGATCGACTCTTAATGTGTTTTCAGGTAAGTAGCTCCGCAGATTAGAGCTTTTTCTACAAAGGCAACGTATTACTTTAAATCTCAAGAATACTTTGTAGTATTACGTTAAGTTCAGTTTTTTTTTTTAGCCTGCTGTTTTGAATACAATGGAGTAAAGCCGCTTTCGCACTGGACGCGAAACGAATTTTTCGCCGGACAGATTACATTCAAAGTCAATGCCAAGACTTAGAATGTAATCTGTTGTGCGAAAGGTGTGAAAACAGTTTAACTGTTTAACTTAGACCTGCGCCCGCAAAGACGCTACATGGTACAGGGTGTTGTGTTACTTGCGCACTGATGATCATGGGCTGCTTCAGCATATCTCAATTAATTTACCACACGCCGTTGCCTTAAGTGAAGTTTGTGAAACCTGTGATGATGGGCTACAGAGGAACATGCAGCTAAGAATAGAGATTTTTCTGCCTAGTTGTGATTTTACGCCGGTGGTTACGTGTTTCTTAACAGTGACAGCTAGGAATGCAAGCTGCTATGGGACTGACCCTGGCGAGAATGTTTCTTTTCGCAAATAGCCTCTGCCCTGTTATGTCCATTTTCGTCAGATTGTTTACATTTGTGCATGTTTAAATCGCATTATATCATCAGCTTTTGGCTTGAGCGACTCAGAACATGCATGACGTTAACACAGGCATGAAACAAGAAGAAACTGCAGAGTCGTTCCCTTCGCATTGTGACATCTCTCGGCACCATTCTGATAATGAACTAATTAAATCGTGATCACGATTGGAATTATGAGACTTGGTAGATGATTTACTTGACTGCGTGACGCCGCATCAAAACTGGTGTTCCGTGAAACAAATGATGCTGCGCAGCCTCTCACACTTAGGCCCTGGAAATCAATTTGGGGCTTAGTTTTGTTTCCCGCTTTTAGATTCAGTTCATTGATAAAAACAATTTGTCTGTAGACTTAGGGGAGGGAGTTAGTGGTTTCAAGTTTAAGTTTTTCAGGAAGTGGGTGGACGCAACCTATTTATACTGCCATTGTTACGTTACCCTCAGAAGATCACTGGACTGTCCCGAGAGAAAGGGCCGCTGGCGGAGGAAGTTGAAGTTGTCGCTTCAAATATTTGTGAGTATGAGGATTTATGGTCAGACTAATGAAATCACACCTTAAACCTCAACCCTGCTCACTCTGCTTACTTCCTAATTTTCTACAGTTTTTTCCCCCCTATTAGTTGCATCCAAGTTTGACATGAAAGCTTCCCTTGTTGTATATGGGGCAAGGGCTGCAATATCATTGTTTAAATTTCTGAAACGCTCCGGCCATAATGGAATGTATACTCTGTCATAAGGTGGCAGTGTTGAGGTTTGGCATGTGTAGAATCTGAGCCTCGTAAAATGGTGTCAGCCAAATGTAATATATGGGTCTGAAGATGATTATGTGGTTGACAGGTATGGATGCTTTGCACGGGCTATTGCAATGATTATATTACAGTTTAACACATAAACATAGCTGGTCCTTGTGTATTTAGGTCTTGTGCATTGACTTTAGATTTGATGGGAGAAAAAAACACAGAAGGTGAAGCCAGTTACAGTACTTCCATGCTGATTTACAGGGAGGATTGTTTGCAGAACTGATATGACTGAGATTTGTACTTGCTTTCCGGGCTGGTTTTTGACTGTAATGGCAGGTGTGCTGTGTTGCCACAAGGGATGGTGCGCTTGAAGCGTTTGAAATGTAAACAATGGTTGTTCTCAATTTTTTCCTCTCCAAAATGAAAGCTAAATCCCATATCTCCAACCTTCTATTTACAGAAGAGAATCTCTGCATTTAGTAACAGGATCAGGAATATCTGATGTGTCTCGACAGAGAAATCTGTTTAAAATTCTTGTTAAGTGTGTTTACTCAATAAAGTATACTGACCCTTACACAAAAAATCATTGAAAAGCAGTGTTTCATTCTGTAATATATCTGTGTGATTCATGTTATTCTAGCTTGCTGCCTTTTCACCTGACGATATTTTGAACTTTTGAGAAAAAGTATTGTAAAGGACTGAAGGAAATTGGTTTGCAATTCCGTGTTAAGTTTTTTAAAAATTAATTTTGTTGTATAACATGAATGATTCATTAAGAACCTGGACAGATACAATCTCAAAATGATATATTGTGATTGATTTGTCTCCATTTTTTTCTTTTTCCATAATAGACTGATGTGCCAAATGAAATTAGAAATGTCCACTGGTGTATGTTCAACTAAACTACTGATAATCTCTTTCTTTTCACTTGAAGCTGTGCCAGTGGGTCTACAATGAAAGGCTTAACCACTTCACCTACTTCTTATTATTCATGAATGTGCGGCGGAGCATGTAGCGGGACTTTAGGCATTTCTCATGTTACAGGGGAAAGCTGTCTTAAAGCACGAGTGGTTGAACGCGTTCGTCTTGAGTCAATTCAGGCACTGAGTTAAGGTTGGGATTGTTGTTGATTTCGTTTGTTGTGATGTTGACTTCTTATCGTAAGCAGCCATTTGACGTAGGATTGCTCCCAGGTACAAACATGGAGGTGTCGGGAGAGTGAGAGAAATTCACGGTAACAGGCCCGTGACATGTTGCTCTATATATTGAGGTGTGACTTTACTGCAAGCACAGTATGTGCTCTGAGACTGTAGGTCCCAAACTCGGCCCCGGGGACCCCCTGTGTCGGCTGGTTTTGTTCCAAGAACTGTTTCGGTTCCAGAATTTTGATGAGTGGTACAGGAAAGTGCTACACTTGGTTGTTGTTGTTGAAAGGTTGTTGGGTCACACAAAGAGATATACACTGTCTGTCCAAATAAGAAGTCACGCACTCAAATATTTAGTTGAAACCCCTGTAGCTTTGATCTCGGTGCAAATACATTGTGTCATTGTTTAACAACTGTGCAATGTCAGAGCATTTATTTTGAATCGGAGTTGCATTAACTTATGGCCGAGCATAGTTGACGACAGAATAGTTGATGAACCACTCTGTAGGTTTCTGCAGGACATCCCACAGACTTTCAGTGCGGTTCAAGTCAGGACTCTATGGTGGGAAACTTGTGTGAAAATGATTCCTCATGCTTGTTTTTCTCAATCCCTGTTCTTTTCTTTGCTTGATGCAGGCCAATAATTTGCCCCCTCTAAAATGCTGTGACATCTTTTCTGCCACCAGGAAATGCATCTTCCTGCATAATTTCTTAGGAAATGAGAAGCTATGCGCTTCCTTAGCTAAGGTTAAAATAATCCTTGCCAACTGAAACACTTTATTCGCGGCAATAATTATCCAGTCATAGTAGTTGTTGATCTAAATCCAAAAGGTGACATTTTTATTGGACTGGAAAGGTATTTGCCCTCTTTACAGGATGACACAAAAAGTTCTGTGCGATTTCCATGAAAACACAATTGATTTGCAGTGATGGCGACCGAAGTGATAATAATCACCCCGAACACTCATAGTTAGAGCTTAGGTTTGTATTAGGGACTGATAGGAAGTCATTATTGCGCATTTGTTTGTGACCTTGAATTTGACCTTTGACCTTGTGTGAAAGATGACACGGGAAAATGCCTTGTATCTGGCTTATTGAACTGTGAACAAATTTTGGGATACTATGGATTTACATTCATTCTGCTGTATCTGCTGCCACTGCTGTGTTCATGCAGGTTTTTTGCAATTAAACAGCAGGTCACAGTGATGACATGTTTTTGTTTATACAGACAGTTATGCATGAATGGTCTGTTTCCGGAAAACGCCACATATCGGCTTGCACAACTTCATTTACAAGACACCTCCAATGCTGTTGTTGAATCTCTCCAGTTCCCAGTTGCATGGGGCACTGGGTGGAAATGACTTATTTGTGCTTGTGGCCAGTGGAAAATTGCGAGAGACCCTCGATTAGGAATGTGAATGATTAATAATTAATTATCGTTTAGAATTTAACCGATTAAAAATGTGTTAACCGCCATTCTGTCTTTTGTTTAGCCTACCATTTCTCCAGAGCTCATATATGTTGACTTTTAGACCACAAGAGAGCATATTTCAACTTTGTAGTACAGAAAAAAGACTGGATTTTGTTATTGTCGCTTTCGTAAAGAATTGGTGAGTCATGCAGTGTGAGTACCGAAGTTTGACATCATGTTTATATGGTAGCAGTTTTTCTGAATCTTCTCAAAGTTTTTGAATGGTAGCATGTCCGAGGTTTTTCTTTAGTTTAAGTCATGAGTGGATCAGTGTTTTGTTCCAGAGTTTAATCATACTTGCACTTTTTGCCCCTTTCCTTTTGATCCAGTCTTAAGGAGACGATCTGGACATCTCTGATAAGGTAGCTAGCAATTAATTTTGCGTCAAACACAACTAGATGTGCTAGTGGTTAAGCGTTACACTTCAATGCAAGATCACAAGGATGGAAATCTGAATAAATAATTTGAAAAAAACCTCAGCTTTTTCGGTAATTCTGTGTTTGGTTGTTGCCTTTCGTTCATCGGATCATGACAGAGGAATGGAAATAAACTCCACTTAATTTTTGAAATGGCAGTGAATGGCATATGCTAAAAGTGGAAAACATCTTAATCATCCATCAAGCATTGAACACAACATGTAACCGTTTTAAGCGTGCTAGTTTGAAATGGCATTGTATTATAGTATAGTAGTATAAATTGTAGGTTAGTTGTTAGTTTGTTGAATTAAATCCGTTTAAGTTTTAAAATTTTGTCTGTCATCCTTCGCTGTCTTGTATGTCATAACAAATTGGGGCCATAACAGTAGCTAAAGTGATGATTGTTTAGATCCAGGAAAATCGCTTACATAGAAATGTGACATCATCACTGAGTGACGCACAATTTTTTATTTGTGTCTAGGTAACTGCATCCTCACTTGAGAAATAACAGAAATTGTACCCCATTTGTCATCGTTCTATATGGCGGCACCATTTGATGAATGAGACGAGAGCAGCCATGACTGTCTTATTGTTTTACCATTTTACTTACTTAAATTGTTTGTTCTTTGTGAATTAACATTTCACATGACTAATGCACTGCTGGAATTGCTTGGCTAAATAAAACGTAAGCTGAGAAAAAAACCTATGATTAATTGATTATTTGTAATGAAACTGCGCAAAATTAGCAACCCTACTTCAGATTTATCTGTGTTTGCATCGTGAAACCCAGCTCATGCAAGAAAATGGAACCCTGTCTACAAATTAAATGGAAGCACAGGTGTTTATATGCATGTTTTTGAGATGATGTGCCTGGCAACATTGCTTTTTGCAAGCGCTCCAGAATATTTTGTTTAAAGGTACTAGATATTTTATTTATATTAGCAGATATTAAATGTATGCCAGTTTTTTTTTTTAACACACATCTAGACTAAATTCGGTTCAGTTCTCTATTCAAGACACTGTTTAGTCCAGGACTAAGCTTTGACTGTGTCTATATATCCAGCCCATAGTATCATGTAGGAGGTGGGGTCTTTCTTGCATGTCTTTGGACAGAGCTTCTTGTGATAAATCTGTGGCTCTGTCTGTTGAGATAAAGGGAGGGGTTGAACGAATCCAAACTATAAATGATAGCCTTGGTCTCTGCGCAGCATTCCTTCTGCTGATCCAACCTAATGTTCTGTTTCTGCCTCCTAATTTTTCTCATTTGCAACTTTTAGGGAATTAAATTATTTTGTAGGTTTGACCAACTTGCTGTCACGGGGCTTCACTTCCAGACATCGTCTGCTTGATTTTCTGCCACGCTGGGATGAAGGGGGAAATGTTTCTAGGAGTCTGTTTGAGGATGAGCTGTGTTGAGCCTTCGGTCTCTCTGCATCTTATTAAAAACACGCTCGCCTTTTGCCATCCTGCACAATGCAGATTGTTTATGGGCTCTTGGGCGGTGGGCGTCGCGTAGCCTGGGTGGCATTGCTTACTGTGTGCCACTGCCCTTGAAATGTTGCCGGAATACAAAGGAATACCACACTCACAGCTGTGTGGGCTGTTGGGGCGGATGCCAGCTGCTGATTGGTGGAGACCGCTGTGGCCTGAGATTGCACTCTTAATGGGCGTCTTATGGAAATCCATCCAGCAGCTGTAACTCGGTTCCGTCCTCTCTCTGTCCCTTTCTCTTTCTCATTCCCTTTTGTCTCCACCTCTCTTCTCTGGTCCTGTTCTGTTTGCTGGAATGCATAGGCTCCTTATTGACATTCGCAGTGGACAAATGCCATCGTTCCATTCCTCAGAATGCTGCAGACATTCTGAAATCCTGTTTGCAGTTTGTACATGCATAAAAACACAACTGATGGAGAGAAGTAAACATATAATCAAAATGGATGAGTAAATACAATAAGTCTTTATGGGTAATGTCACTCAGGCATGCTGATCATTAAATATTCGACTCACTATTTACAGATTGAAAACACTATTTTAACTAGACTAAAGTACCGGCCAATAAGTCTCCTCTGCTGTGATTGTAAAATTTGCCCAAAAGTGTAATCCTGCTGATTCCAAATGTAATAGGCCCAGATCAAGTAGGCTTTATACCATGCTGGCAATCATTCTTTTACATGCATTGTTAATTTCATGTACCTCACTGTTCCCGCTCTACCCAATAATCAGAGGTCATTGTCTCCCTTGATGCTGAAAAAACATTTGATCGGATGGAATTTAATTATCTATTAGCTGTCCTTGAAAACCTGGTACGGGCTCAGCATTGATCTCCTGGGTTAGAAATGATTCATTCATCATCAGTGGTCGAGGTGGGCACAAACTCTGTTACTTTGCATTATTTCTCAATGCATTGTGGTACAAGCCAGGGCTGTTGCCTATTTTCGTACCTCTTCAACATGTAGTTCTATAGCTGCAGAACTTTTAGTTATTAGCAACAGCCCCGAGGGAGGAAGAGAGGGTATTTGGAGTGATCAGGGGTGACATTGTTTTAGCAGGTTATTTTTAATCTTTGTAAGAACTTTGGGGATTTGTAGAATTAGGGCAGTACTTCAGGAGTCTGTCTTCTCAAAGGCCAGTGGAGGAGTCTGTGCACTGTGGTAATAATATGCTGATTATTGGCTCAAGTTAATGGTTAGCAGATGCTTAGGAGAGCCTGTGAGTCAGTACGTTTGCAGGGTTCTACAAAACTTCACTCCTTTTTAATTTTCCCTTCTGTTGTCAAGACATCTGTCCGACTGTCCCTAAACTACATGGGCACTGCTATATATCGGCCAGTTCCTCATTCAGACCCTCGTTTTATCTGCGGTTGCGGATCCTCTATGGTCACATAGCTTGGTATCAGTCACCGCCAGGTGATTGTCTGCATTTTTTCTCCCAGAATTGATCACCTGATTCCCACACTTTTTGTGGGAATTTATATCTACTCATCATCAAATACATACACTTCTCTTGCTCTTGGAATCTGTCTGCAGTCATGCTTTTGAAATGCTGAGCATTTTTGTGATATTTGTTTTTTCAGAGTTGTCTAACTCAAGAATTCATTTTTACTTTTCAGCTAGGTATAATTTATGTGTGAACTAATCAAATGTATGACTAAGTGGGTTCAGATACCCCAAATGACTGTATTTTTCTGTAATTGGCCTACTGCTTGAAATAAAGGATTTTTGGTCACAAACCGATTTTGTCGCTCCCTGCTAGCTTGTGCTCCTGGAAATTGACTGTGCGTTGTTATTTTACATTAGCTAACTGTGCTGATTTTTTTCTGTGCAAGACTATTGTGCAAAATTTAGATTCTGTGAGGGGAAAAAATGCTTCCAAAAATGATGAAATGAAAGGTTTCTCCACATTAGAAAAAAATGTACTATAAGGAGTTCTGAACCGTTAATAACTATCAATAATTGGTTCACTACTCATTGCCAAAAAATTTGGCTCACCGTCCTGCAGTTTTAAAGCTTCTCGAGATAATAGGCTGTTGATAATAGGCTGTTTGGTTACTTCAAGAATATTGGAGAGCTTGCTACTCCTCCTCTAAAGGCTCAGATTTACTTGCATCTGCCTCTGGATAATGCCCGACAGCTTTGATGATGTTGAGATCAGGGCTCTACAGAAGTGTAAAATCCAGGGGTCAGAAAGTAAAAGTCCTGCCAAGTTTTTCTTCCTCCTACAGAATGTGCTGATCACTCATATTGGGGTCATCCCACGCTAAACGTCCGAATGCCCCCGCTCGACCATCTCAGATTTGACTGAAAAGATTCCAGTAGGTTCACACACTTCCCAATAGGAAAAGTCCCAGATTTTAGCTCCCAATTCCTTATAGTTTTGTCATAAAAAAACATTTTGTCACCTACCGCCTGACCTGTTTTGAGCAGAGTCTTCTGGGGAGCCAGTTTCAGATTGTTGTATCTACAAAACTATTCAAGGCAGGACCTTCAAATTTTCAAGGGTTGAAATCTGGCAAAAGTACATGTAGAATATGGACTTTTACACATGTGCTTTTTGTTTGTCACAGAATTCTGGGGGCTTGAATTTGATAGAAAATTCTACTCTTCATATATGACTGCATATTTGAAGGGCTGTGGAAAGTGCAATTTCAAAGACAGAGGTTTGATATTGAACATCCACCATCTCACACATGCTGTGTACTTTTTATTTTAAAACTGGCCCTCTGTGATGAACGGTCTAGAAGATATTAAGATTTAAATATGGAAAAAATAAATTTGGTGCCATTTTTGCCATGTTATTCCAAAAAAATGACAGCACCCAACAACATAAAATTTAGAAAGATTAGAAGTCTATTTTTAGCATATCCAAAATTTGCGATGGTGTTCTGCCTTATTTTCGCATAATGAATTTTTGAAAATGTGGTGTTTGCATACACGCATAGTATTCATGGCCTATGAAGGCACTTTCAGCAGCTAAGAAAACACCCTGAATTCATGACACATGTCATTTTGACACACATCAAAATTTAAATTTTTTTTTTAAATAAATCTTTAAGAATGTGCAGAACTCATTTATTTGAAGCTGGGAGAGTGTGTTTAAACGAGTTTTAATGGTTGCACAACATTGACAGGGTTTTGGTACAGTTTTAGACTGCATTTGCAATTTCACCAGCCAAAAATGTCAGGTGGCGCAACCAAAAGTTTCTTGGAAGTTTCTTTTTTTTTTTTTTTCTAAGTGATTTTTTTTGTAAGTATGCCTGAGAGTGTCTGCCCAAAACATTACTATTTTGTAGTTGAGCCGGGTATTAAAAGTGACCTATGGATTCTTTATTGTGGGGGGATGGGTATTTTGGTTTAACAAACAATTTAAGAACAATTAAACTATTAAACTTTGTTTATTTGAAAGGTTTTTGGACAATTTTGCCCCCATATTTATTCATATTTTAAATAGCATATTTAATACATTTCAGATAGTGTTAACTTGCTCGGATGATTGCGCCACCTGACATTTTGAGGGTTTGAGATGGCAAAACATAAAATATATATAACTTTTATGATAAACTGGAAATATGTTAAAATTAAACAGGTTTTATGGAATAAATTGATCCTTTTTATGAATCATTTAAAATAATTTTAAAGTAGTGCGCTCGGACACAAAAATCTGCATGTCACGTCATTGACCCATTTACCTGCACAGTCGTTGAAAGAATCCAGCATGAGTAGTGTGTTGTGAACTAGTCGTGCGGGCTTATTGATGTTAATGTTGTTAGACTTAACACCAGCGTGAATTCCATTCATAGTAAGATGCGGCATGACAAGAATGCTCTACCTGGTTTTGAAATCTTGCTGAATGTTACTGAAGGACGCATCCTCATTGTGGTGTCCCCTGAGGTTCATTTGATTCAAGAAGCTACGGGAAGCCATGCCATGTACGTCTTTGCTTCAGCTTATCAGAAAATGTTTATATTCTGAGAGTAAATGCCAGTAGAGGAGATATTTCATTTTGCTAGCAAACTGTTTCGCTGCTTCAAGGTGAACGTTTCGAGTAGCGTCAGAAATTGTAGAGTTGAACGATTTTATGAGTGTCTTAAAATGGGATAAAAGGTGAAATTAAGGAAAAAACTGATTGACTGTTTGTTTATTTTGTTGCACTTGCCTCATGTTTTGGTTTCGCATGGTGATGATAACCTTGGCTTTTTCATTTGGCCACCTCAATAACACCGCGGCTACTGTCTTGAAATCTGATATGTAGGTCACCAAGAACAATTGCTGGTGTTTTGCTTCTTCAAGTCCATAAACACAGCATGCCCCCAGGGTCTATTGTCATGGTGTCATTCAGGAGATTTTGGGCCGCACCGCAAATAGCTACAAGTTAAACATTTTTGCGAAATTGTAAAAATGCTGCGGACCGTAAAATGGGAAATGGGTACTATTGAGCCAAAGGAAACACAAGCTCAGAAAAGGTCTTCCTGTTGCTGTCGTCTCATGCCAACAGAGGTTGTGGCTTTGAGAAACACCTGATCAGCACCTACCTTACACTCCACCGTTGTACATGTCACTCTCTCCAGTGCTCTGTAAGCAGCCAAGGATAATTAAAAACGTGCCAACGTGCAGGTACAAATGTGCGGTTGGTGTCTCCCTTTTCGTGGGTTCTAGGGAGGGATGACAGAAACATTTAAAGAACCTTATTTCTCACATTCTGGTGTTTTGAGGCCATCTCTATAATGTGTACGTGTGTGCGTGCCTGCATGTGTGTGTGCTTGTATAGATCATATGGTTTTATATTTGAAAACATCACTCAGGCAACCCTCACCTTCAAAATGCAGTGACATCCTGACGACATAAGCAAGTCTCACTTCGTCTCCCGTCAGGTGTATTAATCACCTATCTTTTTTGAACAGTCAAGAACACAGACATTTGGCAGATGCTTTACGATTAAGACTGAGCCTATAATTATTTTTTATCCCCCCGGCATATAATGCGGGAGGATATAGCGATCAGTGTGTCTGTCCGTCCGTCTGTAATAAAATAGTTTCCGGACCAGAACTCGAAAACTATACCACTTACAAACACCAGATTTGGTATGGAGCTTCTCCTTATGGTCTATTTGTGCCTTTTGGGGGTTTCGGTCCGTCCGTCTGTCCACACAACCTGTAGGTTACACAACCCACAGCCGGGGGGATCCGCCATTGCCAGATGGCTCTTGTTTATATATAAATTATGCAGTTTAGTCACTTCCTCATGTGTGTGCTTAAGGCAAGCCTGAGAAGGTCTTTGCGCACTTCATTAACCCGTGTTATGTTCTGTTATGGTATGAATTGACCAGAATATTGTTCCGAAATAACAATTTTGAACATTTTATGGTGGTCATGGAAAACCCATGTTTGTGCTTACGAGTTCCAAAGAGTATCACCTTAATTGTTCCATGTTTTGTTTTCCGAAATGTTTGCTGTGACTATAGATGTTAACCACGATTAGGTACAGTACAGGCCAAAAGTTTGGACACACCTTCTCATTCAATGCGTTTCCTTTATTTTCATGACTATTTACATTGTAGATTCTCACTGAAGTCATCAAAACTATGAATGAACACATGTGGAATTATGTACATATCTAACAGTTGTCCAATAGGGCTGTCGGCTGTGTATCAACCTGACTTCTGCTCAACACAACTGATGGTCCCAACCCCATTGATAAGGCAAGAAATTCCACTAATTAACCCTGACAAGACACACCTGTGAAGTGAAAACCATTTCAGGTGACGACCTCTTAAAGCTCATCATGAGAACGCCAAGAGTGTGCAAAGCAGTAATCTGAGCAAAGGGCGGCTACTTTGAAGAAACTAGAATATAATACATGTTTTCAGTTACAGGTATTTCACACTTTTTTGTTAAGTACATAATTCCACGTGTGTTCATTCATAGTTTTGATGCCTTCAGTGAGAATCTACAATGTAAATACTCATGAAAATAAAGGAAATGCATTCAATGAGAAGGTCTGTCCAAACTTTAGGCCTGTACTGTACATTTTACCTCTTTGGAGACATGGGGTAATAGGCTAAATTACTGCTTTTTCAACTCCTTGCTCCTTTCCCTGAGTATGAAGGATTACCTCATGTATCATGGTATTTAAAAATAATTATCAGCAGTATTATGAATGTCACCCAAATGTAGTGTTTGTTTTGAACTGTTTGGTGAATGTCTCGTCGGACAAGCCAGACGCATCGCAAGTGAACATAAAACCATCATGGTAATGACCGGAATGTATTTCAGCTGCAGTATTTCATCATGGAGTTAGTTTGCCTCTTTCGATTTCGTAAGGTGATAATGCAGACTTATGACAGTTTAAAATTATCAGTTGCTGCCAGATTCACGTCCCTGAGCGAAATTGCAGAACATTCACAAGCAATGCATTGTGACATCCATATAGATGTTCAAATTCTGAGCGGAAGAATCGGTCGGTGGAAATGCAACACAGGAAGAGGAGGCAACGGCAATGATTGATGTATTCCTGACAC
Source organism: Gymnothorax reevesii (assembly GCA_029721435.1). Lineage (NCBI taxonomy): Eukaryota > Metazoa > Chordata > Actinopteri > Anguilliformes > Muraenidae > Gymnothorax > Gymnothorax reevesii. The sequence continues at coordinate 9,433,520 of CM056575.1, read as the reverse complement.
CAACAATTACTCGCTTTGTGCCAGAAATGTTTAGAATGACACTGTCTGTCAAGATGGATCACCTTGGTGGATTACTGAGATTGTGGAAATGCTTTTTGGTAAAGCTGTTTCTACATGCGGGTTGCACTTTTTCCTGCAATGAATGTCCATTCCATGGCATAGCATTTAGCATTTTTAATATAATGATCAACGCTTGCGTTTGAAAGTCGTGCGATTGAAATGTAACGATGCACCTATCTTGGAATCATGTGGATTATGAACGAGGGACTCGAAGTAATTGTCTGGACATGGATAGCTAAAATGATTGCTTTGTCTATCAGAGCATACCATTGTTGAAATTCAATATTTGAATAAACATAATTGTATTTATTATATATATAATTATTCTACATAAATTATTTATGAATTTCAATTATGCTTGAGTTCAGCGTGCACAGTAGGCCCCCAGGATGTTGCGATGGTGCGAACCACAGGTACACTCTCAGAAATAGGGGTACAGCAGGAGTCCATTTCTGTTCCTCAAGGTGTTATGTACCCTTTAGGGCTAATTATTGGACCTCAAGGTACCTGTGTGAACCTTTTTAGGGTCTAAAAGGTACTTTTATGTTCCAAAACAAATAAAAACCCACTTCTAAGGTACAACAGCAGTACCTTTGAGGGTACTGCCCCAGTGACAACCAAGGCAACCAAGGACTGTGGCATTTGGGCATTATGGGTAACATCAACACAAATGTAATAAAGAAATTGCAAAAATAACTCTAACTCCAAATAAGTTACAGATAAAATAAGATACAGTTCAAATAAGTTTGAAATTAGAGAATTGGTATTTACCACTCATAGATATGCAACAATGATGCGATAACAGGAAACCGCTTTCTCCTCTGATGGGCGGTCCATCCCATGGAATGAAAGCTGAAGAAAATAAAAACTGAAACGGGGAAAATGGCAAATGCGAAGAAACATAAAATATATTAACAATGGATGGTGGGAAAAGGAAATGGGCATTAGTACATTAATGACATTGTGTGCTTGTTTTGCAAACCAAGTGAATACACAGATGAAATATAAACTACTTGACTAACACCCGTGCAGGTGTTAAAGGAGCTGTGTCACAATTACTGTGCATGATCAGAATTTACATCCTAAGAAAGTGAATCTGCTTGACTACAAGTTGTAATCTGAATCCATCCTTGCCAATCCGTCTTTGTTTTGCATTGTATTTATGTATTTTGGTCACTCTGGTATTATGTTTCTTATATTGCAGAGCTTTTTTAATGGAAATTTGACGATTAAAAGCACTATTTTAAGCTTTAGCCAAGGGATACGAAGAATGTGAGCAGCCTTCCATCTTCAGTAATCATAGAAGAAGAAGAAAAATACCTTCTAGATTTTGACTTGCTGTTAAGCAGACTTTGTTCAAAGTTGTGAGGCTGTGAGCGTGTGCAGGAATCGTGACGCAGCTCCTTTTTTAATCAGCAGGTGTAGGGCAGCAACGCTACAAATGAAAGGGCAACCAGTAACATGTACACAGAAAACATACAGCTGAATGAGCAATATGAACAGAGAGCATGAGGGTTTGTGCGGCTGGAAATGGTGCAATGCTAATTCAAATGCTAATGCGATTAGGCTGGCGTGGAGCCAAATCATCACTGTCATTAAGAAAATTATTCAAATTGCGTCAGAGTCTTTCTAGGTTTCTGACTAAGAAGTCCACGCCCAGAGGTGCACCTGGTCGCGATTGTAGTGCTAATCAGTGACTTTCTTAATAAATCTGGCCCCAGGCCTGTCATAGTTTAAGTGTTTTTCTTTCCTTCGCTTTGCAAAGCTTTATCTTGTTAATCTTTAATCCCCATTGTCTGCTGAAGGGGGAGGTTTGGCCACTGTGTAAACAGCTAGAAGTGACACATCTGGGGAAAAAAAACTTCCACACCTTTGCGAAACGGGAATGATTTGCCGCGGGCCTGCATTATTTGAATATTTTGGATTTTTGGGTTTAATGCAATTCTGCGCACAGCCACTGCAAGCATACCTCCGGTCAAACATACTCATAGCCTCCTACAGGTCACCTCCTCTGTACCGTATCTGCAGAGCAGGCAAATCAAGCTCTGCTAGTTTTCAGCGAATTGGTCTGCAGCCAGTGGGATGGGGAGACCTTGCTTCTCTTTAAAATCAATTCACTGGCATTTTGGTCTTAATATCGAGAAGACTGCTGTATCTAATGACCGCGGGCCCCATTCATGAGGGGACAATATCATTGTTGACGGCCCACTGAAGTCTATTCTTTGTTAACTCCCTGAGAGGGCTATTCATGAAGCAACATTTAGTCTTATCGGCCCTCCTTACTGTCCGATATTTTAGAAGCAGGAAAATGAGCCTTTAACTCTCGTAAAGGGTCAACAGTCAAGAAAATAGCGGTAGCGTTGATTGATCTGATGCGAAAGACAAAACTTGAGAAGATGCCGCAATTTCCCCAGTTGTTCTCGCGTCCGAATGTGGCTCTGCTCTCCGCTCCAAAGAATCAACCTTAGCTAGCGTTGACATTCTTTTTTTCAGACAGAAAAGTTTTATCGTACCTTGACATGTTTTGAGGGAATACTCCCGTCTTCTTCAGAAGGGTCAATGATGTTTCGAGTGACGTGTCTTATCAGCTGATGTCAGATTTGACAGGGCGGCCACGCCTCCTGCTATCCGGCCGCTCCTCCAAGATGGCACACCAGGTGTGGGAAAGCGTGTCTGCCCCCTCGTCCCGGTTGATGGTCCTGTGGGCCCGCTTCCTGATTTCAATTGCCTCCATGATCCAGCGTTCATGTTGGTTGTTCTGAGTGCGGATGACTTTGGCCTTGTCCCAGTCCATAATATGATTTTCCCTCTTGCAATGGTCTGTGATTGCTGATTTAAGGTCTACCTGTAGTGCTTGTTCTTTAACTGAGCGTCTGTCTTACTGTTGTCTCTTTCTCGCATTCTTTTTGATGTTCTTTTTTAAGTGTGTGAAACGGTCTACCTGTTTCCCCAATGTATGTTTTATGGCAAGACTGGCATGGGATTTCGTATTTGACGTCACATTTGTTACAGTTGTCAATTTGGTCTTTCGGGTGTACCAGTAGTTGTCGTAATTTTATGTATGGTTTTACCGGGATGTTGATGTGGAATTTTCTCATGGCCTGTTGAATCCGCTCTGTGACGCCTCTTATGTATGGTAACGTAACGACTCCTTTGGTTTCGGTTTCATTTTTTCGTTTCTTTCTGAATGCGCCGGGGTTTTGTTTCTGCTGTACCTGTAGTTTGCCTGTGTTTATGGCCCATAGTGGGTACTGGCATTTCTTCAGGGCGTTAGTTATATGATCCTCTTCCTTTGTCTTGTCTGAGTCTTCTGTAATGATGGATGCACGATCAAACAGTGTTCTTACCACGGAAAGTTTGTGATTTATGGGGTGTTCAGATGACCAAAGCAGGTATTGTTCAGTGTGGGTGGGCTTCCTGTATATTTTAATTTTAATGTCTCCTTCATTATTGTGATGTATATTTATGTCCAGAAACGCAATGGTTTTATCAATCTCTTCTTTGTGTGTGAATCGTATTTTCCCAGTGGGGTCCAGTCTGTTTAAATGATCTGTAAGTTGTTGCGTATGTCCTGATTTTATTATTTCAAAAATATTGTCCATAAGAATGTCAAAGCTAATTAGTTACTACAGACTGTATGAACCTTTTCGGACTACAAATGAACCTTCGCTTCTGTGAGATTTACTTCCGCGCTTTCATCATTTTTTTGTTTGTGGCGACAGCAGAAGGCCACATTCGAGGCGTTTTTCAGCTAACGGCAAATCGACATTTCCGTTTTGCCACTTTGGGACCTTCTTCTTAGGACGAGCTACTTAGTTTTTTTTTTTTCTTTGTGCGGTATGTTTGTTGCATGTTATTTGGCAGTTTTTTCCTCTGGGCGGCTGACAACATCTGTTTTCCCACTCGCAGTGGCAAACAAGGTCATATTCTTAAAATGAATTGGGCATTTGCTATCGTTGCTGCTGACTGCCCTTCATGAATATGTCTCGCGCTCTGAAAGTTACAGTCCTTTAGCTATCGGGACTTTAGGGATTATGGCCCAAGAAGTAACAGTCTCTTCATGAATAGCCACCCAGAACGCAACCATGACCCATCAAAGGTCGTCATTTACGTGCATATGTAGACCACTTCAGACTACATCAAGTCTAGACCTGAATATCCTTGGGATCACTGTTGCCGTGACATGATCTAGCGAGCTGTGCTAGGCATTGATTAATTGCCCACAGTTTAAAAAACGTTTTCTTCCATCCGTGTGGAGCACATCTCATAATTTCTATTCATGTCCTCCCTGTTACCTCTACAGAACTAAAATATTTTAGTTTATCAATCATTTTATTAAAAAAAAGACTTCAAGGAAATCCTCCATTTTACTTTTTTGCTGAATTTGAAGAGTGTATCTAATTGCCTTTGCTATGTAGCCTTTGCACTTACATTGAGCCAGATCAGCTTCAGTTTAATTTCTGTTCACTTTGTTCTAGTTAAAATGGCCTTGTTTTCCCTTTTATTTTTTGTTGTTTTGTGTTAACTCAGCCATTTAGCGTCTGAACGCTACCATAGCTATATGCTTATATCTGCTGCTTCATTAAGGACTAACATTTCTCAGATAAAACATGGACATGTTAGCCACTGCTTTTTTACACAACACAGTCACAGTTATGGCATGTCTAGGACAAGCAGATGAAATCCTAACATGTGATTGCCCAGAGAGCAATCGCAGGGCATCAGAATGACCAGTAGGAGGCAATAGAGCAATGATAAATTTGGACTTGCCCAACTAGGGTTCTTGTCCTCCTAATAATGTGATGTGCTCTGTTCTATTATGGAAAGTGGACCTCAAGGAAAGAGCTGCCCCTTTTCACATTTTGAAAAATTATTATATTCACCAAAACTTGGTCATTATCTGTAATAGAGCATCATCACATCTTGGATATCCCAGATTACTACTGTGGTAGATGATGGAAGGGTTCTTTTCCTGGTGAAGAAAAACTCCACAACAACGGTTGGCCAGTTTAAGAGAGCACTTGAGGAGTTCGGTGTGCCAGTGTCAACAATGAAGCCGAGAGTAAATGGAGATTCATCACACACAAAAAAAACATTTGGATAGTCTCAAAAACAGGAAGGCCAAAATTAAAAAATTAAAAAAAACACCTGTTTTGGAACAGTGTCCTATGGGTAGATGAGACTACGATCAACTTGTTCCAGAATGATGGGAGGGGAATGTGTGGTGAAGGGAGGGATATGTAGACCACTCCTCATCTTTTCAGTATGGTGGATGTGGTGCTATGGCGTGGGCATGTTCAGTTGCAATTGGAAGTGGTTCTCTGTTTTTATAGATGATGCGACTACTAACTGAAGCAGCAAGATGAATTTTGAAATGCGTAAGGCTATAGAATGTGCTCAGATTTGGCTAAATTCATTCTGCGTGTATTGGGCCGGGAATTGGAAGGAGTGGAATGTTCCAGAATGGCTTAGTCAATAACATGACCTGAATTCAGTTGAGCATGTATTCCACGGGCTGGGGACAGACCTGAAGTAGAATCTGTTTACTGTAATAAAGGCATGTCAGAGAACCGCCTGGAATCAAATTCCCTGCCCGGTGATTACTATGGGCTTGAGATTTCCGGCAGTCAATATCTGCTGAGGATTTGCAGCCAAGTTTTTCGAATGATAATATACTATATTATTTATAGTCAAACTCAGCATAACATTGTGCTGGATACCTGATGGTGTCAACGAGCCATCTCCCATGGCCTTGGTTGACAGGTTGCGCTTATTGTTGAAACAAAAATAAAACTATGAAATCTCCATATCTACATATCTAGTCTATCTACATGTCTAGTGTCCTCTGTATAATTCTTGCGCTCCCCAGAAGGCAGGCTCTCTGCAGCAAGGGCAGGACACTGCCAAGTCCAAGTATGTCTAGCCATTTCTCTATGGAGTTTGGAAGGGTTCCAAGAGCACCAATAATTATTGGGATGACTGCGACTTTCTTGCATCATTACTATATTATTATTATTATTATATATTATATATTATCATTTCAGTTTGTCCAATTATTTTTGACCCCCTTGAACTCAGGAGGGGGGAATTATTTTTACCTACAGGGTTCATACTGCATTTTCGCCAAAACCCTTAGATTAAAGCTTTGAAACACCTTGAAAATTGAAACCCATCTTGAATTTTATATAATCTTCTTTAATTTCACATCCACATACCACATTGTGGTTGGGCACGGAGCCAAAATGATGAAAATTGTGACACTACCCAGTAGACCTTATTACATGACCTTTTGAGTCGGCTTCGGGGGGAAAGGACGTGTATTTAAGGTTATCTTGAAAAGGAAAGTAGAACCCCAGTTCCAATTTTCAAAGATTTTGGGTTTTTCCTCAGGAAGTTGCAGATCTCAAAAAAAATCGTGCCTCCACACTGGCCAAACTTATGGTTTTAGCAGCTAAACAAAACGGTGTATCACGTTCATTTATAAGGAAGTTTATATTCTATCATTATCTATTAATGAATGGAGAAATAAAAAAAATGTAAGAGGTGCTTGTGGGTTTTTACTGAGCAGAGTTCCAGTTTATGTGAAATCGATGTCAGGGTGTTCCCCTTCAGTGCTGTCGGAAAAAGCCGCTCACTCTGAAACAATAGGGCTACTGATGATAAGACTAGCCACTGATTTCTAGCCTGCAGTCTGCAAATAATACAAACCACCTGCAGCTCTCTGCAAGCTAACGAACAGACTGCGTACGTCAGTGTGTTTACCTTCCTCGTATGGATCTAGTGGGTGGCGGGGAAGGGGGAGGAGAGAGGAGTGTAACAGGGCTTTGAGTTCAGGGCGTGGGCACAAACTGGCCAGTAGCTAACTTTTTTCTTTTTTTTTTGTCTTTTCTGCCTGCTTGGTCTTCAATCAAGGGCCTGTTCTCTCTCAGACTCTCCCTCACCAGCACACATTCTCTCTCTCTCTCTCTCTCTCTCCCTCCGTCTCTCTCTCTAGCGCTCTCCCTCTCTCTGTGTATATTTCTGAAACAGTTATTCATCCCCTCTGAGTGAGTCAGGGAGGGTGGGAATTTGGAGGCCAGCAGTACCAGTCACACTGTCAGGTCGACTCTCTCTCTCTCTCTCTCTCTCTCTCTCTCGCTCGCGTACACTCCCTCTCTTCCCCTTCTCCCTGTCGCTCTCCCTCTCCGCCTTTTTTCCGCAGCTCGGCCCTTCCCTCTTTCCCCGTCGGTCTCTTTCTCTCTCAGCGGCGAGCAGGAGGCTCTTCTCGCTGGCATCCGGCGACCGGCTCTGAGGAAAAGGGAAGCGAGGCGATCAGCAGGTGAGTGCGACGCTACAATATCTGCCGCGCTCCGCCGGGGGATGTCTAGCCCACTATCGCATGGTGGCTTTCTCTTGTGTAACGTGAGCAGTCTGGTCTTTTTTTCCCCCCTCTCTCTGTGGAGTTGTACTTGTTGAACCAGTGCGACGCGGCGGGGCTTCCGATCGCCCTGCTGCTTGATTTCCCACAGTTCACATTCCTAGTGTGGGATAGTTTTTTTTTCTGGGCTCATATCCTCAGTGAAGACATGGATTATTCCTGTTTGCCTGTAATATTGCTTCCTGGTGCTCAATAAAAAGAGGGCGTTCTCGCTCTCTTTTTTCTGTCTCTCCCTCGTGCTCCCTCTTTTCCTCCTTCTCCAGTGCTCTCTATTTACTTTAACATACTCCTGGCTCATTGGCTGGTTTCTCAGTACATTTTTTTCCTTGAGTTCATCATTAACTCCGACCACATGAGCCCTCCTTTCCATCACAATGATTCATTGACAGGATACTTGTACTTGTGTCATCCCTTATACTCTGTGGAATCTCTCATTTATGCTGGCTTCCTTTTCTGAAGCCATGGTTTCACTGTTTTTATTTATTTATTTTTTTCCCCTTAATGTTTTTGGATTTTAATTCCAATATGTGAAGCTGTCATATGGCCTGCACTAGTTTGTCAATCTGTGACCAGTCTTTATTGGAAGTTTATTGAAACACACCTTGAGCGTTGTAACCAAACTGTGCCTGTATTTGTGTCTTTGCACCCTCTGTTTATATACAGCGGTTCTTTGTGTCTTTGTGCTGTGAAGGTCAGCACATATGGCTTCACTACACTGATATTACCTTGGTTGTAAAACCCAGACCTCGGCGAAGTTAGTTTTGTAAAGTTTTCTTACCTCTGCTGAATTAGGACCCTGGGGGGTTCTGTGTTTATTGCAGGGGTTGTTTAAAATGGCTTTTCTGAAGCCATGTAATTTAACGCATGGGATCTAAGACCATAATAATTATATTCCCCAGTGTTCTTCAAAACAGCTCAGAATCTCTCCAAGGCAGAGCTTAGTTAGTCAAATTCCTTACCTCAGCTGTAATTTCGGTAAGCTGTGAAACATAAAATATGAGGGCGAGATGAAAAATTCTGAAGGCCAAATTTTAGAAGATAAATAACTGGTAATGACATGGCTATATGAGGAGAAAGGTATAGTAGGTATGCAGAGAGGTTGGCACATTTCGAGTAAACAACTTCTCAAGAAGCAATCTGTTCCTCAGGAAAAACATGTTGCTTCCCAAGATGATTGTAGTTTTGAATCTGAGAGAACATGGCTTTCTTGGGGGAAGTACTTGTAAAGAAATAAAGGATGAGGTGTATTTCGCCCTCTGGTGAAAGTTACGTTTGGCTGTTGCAAACCTTTGATTTCTACACCTTGGATTTCATGAAGGGACTTTTTGTAAGATCACATGCCAGAGGGACAGTCACACGAATGGATGGGTGATGTGGATAATGCAACAACTATTACCGGTGATTAATGTGAAGCTCAGTTTTCCCAAAGCATAGTTTTAAAATAATTTGCTGCCAGTTTGATGAACGATAAATTTTGGCTTGATGACTCCTTTCTTGAGTCAAATTGCTCTTCCCGTCCAACTTTATACAGTAAGGTCTGGTTTTGTCAGATTTTAAGCAATACACTAAGACTGTGCATGTGATTTTGCAGCCAATGTAAGTTCTTATTTTAACTGCAGCCCGCGTTTGCATATACTGTTATCTAAGAGATGCGGCTCCTGTTTGCTGCAGTTGAACTTTGATTAAAGTTTGCCACTTGACTGAATTTGTTATGCACTGTATTTTATGAGGATTCTCGTTCACGGAACTGGGATCTGTTGATAAAAATCAGCAGTATGAGAAGTTCAATGTGATCAAGGCTTATCAGGCGACTAATAGCAGAAGTATTGGCTTTCTCCTGCATTTGAATTAGGCTCTACCCTCTGCGTTGTGTTTGTCCTCGTGCCTTGTTAATGAAACGTTTCAGGGTCATGAGACCTGCCTCTTCCATGCCATGCAAGCATTTGACGCAGTTGTAGCATAGTGCTAAAGCCTTCTACAAAATTCTCACCCTCCCAGGTGCTGGTTCATGGATCAGTATTAATAAAAACTGACTTAACATGGGGATTTCTGGGCTGCCCTCTGTGAGGTTGTAATGATTATTGATGCAGAGATGGGGTTGTTTTACCTTCACCAGGAGGTAGTTTGTTTTCATCGACATTTATTTGTTTGTTTGTTCATTTGTTTGTTGTTTGTTACCAACTGGTCAGGTAACCACATATCTCAAAAAGTTATAGATGGATGTCAGTGAGGTTTTATTTGTTGATGGATACCGCGCTTAGGACTAAGTGATAAAATTTTGTTGAAGATCTGACTCATATTCTTGATCCAGGATTCGAAAGAATTTCCCCACGCGGATAGACGGCACTGTTGAGACTCGTTTTAACACTTACATCTTATAAAAATATGACGGCAGAGGTTATGCGCTCTCCGAGAGCCTTCCAGTTTTTTATCGCCTCAGGCCTGCTAACTGAGACACACTTCTCCTTTTAACCTTAGTCATATTTTACAAGATGTGCCCTGTCGCTACAGAAATCTGAGATGTAGGCAGCAGTGGTCTTTCGTACCGTCTCCTGCTAGTACGATTCATGACTCCGGTGTCATGTGACTGATGTGCTTTAGGAAATGAGTTAAATGCACGCTACAGTCGGGGTTTGCGCACGCTACTGTGTCCTAGTAAAGATCTGTCTCTCCGTGAATTTTTTTCACTTTTTCACTCCGAGATGCCTCAGCTACATTGGTTATCTTAGATATCTTTTTTAGCACTGCTAGCTTTATGTCTTTATCAGACAACCCTTTGCTACAGTCTATCTGTAGTTCTTACACTACCGGTGAAAATTTTTAGGACACCCCAAGTTTTCCAGTTTTTTATTGAAAATTATGCAGTTCCAGTCCAATGAATAGCTTGAAATCGAACAAAGATAAGTGGTGAACTGTCAGAAGTTTTAAACAAAAGGTAAGTTTACCCAGGTTTTTTGTACGCTGTCATGTAGGTGAAAGGACAGTTCCTCAGTGTGTGACATCAACTGTTAAACATGGAGGAGGAAGCATGATGGTCTGGGGCTGTTTTGCTGGATCCAGGGTCGGTGACTTGTACAGAGTGAAAGGCACCCTGAACCAAAACGGCCACCGCAACATTCTGCAGCGCCGTGCAGTACCCTCTGGTATGCGCCAAGTTGGTCAGGGGTTCGTCCTACTGCAAGCTAATGAGCTAAAATATAAGTCCAAGCTCTGCCAGAACTACCACAAGACAAAAGAACAAGATGGTAAGCTTGAAAACATGGACAAGCCAGCACTGTCTCCAGACTTAAACCCCATCGAGATGGTTTGGGATGAACTGGACAGAAGAGTGAAAGCAAAGCAACCTACAAGTGCCTCACATTTATGGGAACTTCTGTTACAGTGTTGGGAAGAACTTTGTGAAGAATATTTGATTTCCATTGCAGAAAGAATGCCAGGAGTGAGTTCAGCCGTTATATCTGCCAAAGGTGGCTACTTTGAGTCAAAATCTTAAAATACATTTTGGTTTATAAATTGATTCCATGATTTCTTATTTTTTACTTCGATTGTTAATTTGTTCTCTCATGTCTATACTTTCATTTCAGTGTACAATGAGACATTAAACTGCATAATTTTCTGCTAAAAAAACTGGAAAAATGTGGGGTGTCCTAAAACTTTTGACCAGTAGTGTAATGCTCGCCAGGCCAATAAGCTTATTGCTCACTACCAACTGTCATTCCTAAAGTGGCCCAACTCTCGATCACATCTCTATCTTCGGTCCCCCATGGGTTTCTCTCTAAAATCAGGACAGTGTAGTAACTGCCCATCCTCTGTTACAGACTGAAAATGTGCCGATTTAAATTACACTTTGCCTCGTCTCGTGCTGAATTCTGAACAGCAGTCATAGATTTACCAGCTGTATAGATGCTATATCCGAAATTACACCCCCAAAGTTTTGCTTGACAATAAAATTGCTTTCTCTATGTCTTTATCACATGCATGAGGACAGCTGGGGTTATTCCTCTGTATAACGAGAAAGTAGGTCAGGATACTACCTGGCCTGCAGAAAAATATCTTTGAACATGCAATGTGTTTATTTTATGACGTTTTTAGCGCAAGACTTTTGAAGATGTAAACATTTTAAACTGCATCTTTTGAATCTCATCCTCAAAGGTCAGGGAGACCTACATCTATAGACAACTAGACTTCTCAATGATCAATGTCACAAACGAGCAATAATAGTTCTTAAAACATGATACAAGCATAACTAAGTCATATTAATCATATTGACAAGTGTTCAATCCTGGAAGCACTGCAGAAAAAAATCATTCTTTTTCAGTCCCATTTTGCATTACCTTATACACTGAAAAAGGTGTCTCTCTCAACAAGTCTTTTGATAAATCTTATTTTGAGATGTAACGTCCTAATTATCTCTCCTCATTGGAAAAATGTTTTTCTCGTAGGGAAAAAAGGTAAAAGAAAAGTGTTTTAAATCTAAATTTGAGTTAAAATGCTTGGTAAGATGGACTTTTTTCAGTGCAAAATGGCAACAGGTTGCCCACACTAGTTCTGAATAAATGTAGGATTACTCTGCATTGTAAATGAATGTGTTTCGTAACATCTGAAGTGCGTGAGCCCACGAGCTGGAAGTGTTGCACAGGAAGTCTGCTGTGAAATGTCGCTGAGTCTCTCATATAACTGACTTTTTGTGCCGCATAGCCCTTCTAGCTAATTGCACTTGAATACACTCATACTTTCCCTGTTCCTCTTTGAGTACCGCGGCAATTTGGGTTGCTGTGAAACTGCCTTTGCATCTGCTGTTGCCTGAAAAGCGGGTATTTCTTTTATTACAGAGCAACAGCAGAGTTTCATCAGATGAGATACTTTCCTCTCCCATTTTGATTTTCATTCTGCATGACTGTCTGTATTTCATAAACAATTGCTCTGAAAATAAGTGACCCTGCTGTATGTCACTACATACAGGCATTGAATTGGCAGCCCTGTGTCCCGGTGAACTAGTCTTTCCACTCATTGGCTTTATCACTGCAGGAGGCTGCGCGACTGGCTTGTTGTCAAAACACAGAAGTTAAGATGACATTGAATCCCATAGTGTTTGACAGGTTAAATTACAACAACAATTGTGCTGAATGTGAGGATGTTACTGTGATGGTTTCCATGTGAACAAAGTGTGGCAGATTGATCGGTTTTCTCTCACCATATCTGTGCAGTCCGATAACTATCTAGCGGTAATTTAAATATAACCCAGTGTGATTCCTCAATGCAGTTACTGCAGTTTAACAAGATTTGCATTACAGTTCGAATCAAGGGCTGTGCTGTTAGAACATTGAAATTATTAGGGATTATTTCTCGCTGAGATGATCCAGGAAATCAACGTCACAGAAATAAAACAGCCGGGAAAGATTTGTGGCTAAATCTGGGCTGGTTGAAACGGTGCCAAGTAATATTTCACCTCCGCCAAGGAGGTGTATGTTTTTGCTGCCGTTTATCTGTTTGTTTGTCTGTTAGCGGGATATCTCAAAAACGGCCGCATGGATTTTTAAACAAACTTGGTAGGATCTTAGAGTAGCACAAGAGGAACAAGTGACAAAATTTTGGAATATATAAGCCAAAGTTCAAATCCTGCAATGCCTTCAGAGATTTGAAGTCTTTCCAATGGGCCAGATTTCCAATCGGCGTGCTTTTGGGTTTTGCTGCCACCTGGCGGTGGAATGCAACAACACCCTACATCAGCCAACGAAAATAACTAATGCAGAGTTGCCTTGGCGTGGCGGGGGTGCTCCGCTCTCTGAGTGCTGTTGTTATGTTTACGATTTTAACACAGAGGCCCCCATTTTGTCAGCATTTTTTTCCATGTGAAAGTCGAGCAATAGTAAATGATATGCAAATATGCAGACTATCTGCAGCTTACACTGACACACAGATCAAAATAAAAACACTGCTGGAACTGCCACGGTTCGTTGTTTTTGCTGATCATTGTTTGACACACAATGTCCGTACTTAAACGCGATGGTTAGTGTGTTGCCTCAGTTCTTTTGTTTTGACTACGAGCCCAGCAAGCATTGTCCCACAAGCAGAGAATAGATCCATCTATGTTGCTTTTGAGAAAAGTAATCCCCTAAGATTTTAATATTTTCAAGAGGCATTTGGCTACGGTTCAGTAAAGTCTGGCACTTAAGTGCTCCTCTGCATTGCACATTTATTTGGCTGTTTGAGCTTGTATAGCATGCATTAATAGTGGCAGTCTCAGAATTATCAACAGTCCTTCTCTGGGCAGTATGAGAACTGTCACTCGACTAAAGTAGACTATTTTCCACAAAATGTTGCAACGTAAAGTAGACATTGTTGTGATAAAGATGGGTATGTCAGTAGATCTGGTTTGTGCCCGCTTTACAAAATTAGTTTGATTGGGAAATGAATGGGTAAATGACATGTCTGAAATGCAGATATTGTCCATCTCAATGAAGCTGCTCTTATAGTACATCAACAAAAAAATGTTCATTGTTACCATAAATAATTTTACTGAGAACAGCCATTGGTTGAATCCCCTTTACTTATTCCCCTTCTGGTGCCTTCCATGAGTTTTTGTGCAGTGACACAAATTTATTTGGCTCTGTATTCCTCTGCGAGGTTTTCTGTCACCAAATATATAAATGAATACATAGGTAAACAAATAAATTATGAAAAGGAAATTTATTAAGTCTACAATCAAATAATGAAAATAAGGTCATTAAATAATTTATCTTATGAACAATTACAAGATCAAAAGCGCCATTACATATTAAATGGCATCAGAAATCATCGGTTTCAATATGTGTTTAAATGAGTATAATTAGACTATTTAGTTAATAATTTCACTGTTTATTACATGTTTCCAATCTTTTCAAAATAATGAAATTATTAAATCTGCCAATCTCAGCCCTGGAAAGCCAGGGGGAAGGCCTTACATTTAATTGGTTGATTTGCTGGAATAGATGGCTTTTTTTTTTTTTTTTTTTTTTTTAGCTTGTGTCGAGACGTTTCCTTGAAGGCAGGGGTATGTGTCCCTCTTCTTGAATGACTACCAAAACCTGTTTTTCTGTCCTAAAAGAAATGCCTTGGTCCAATCTGTGAGTAAAGCAATACTGTGCACACAGCCAGAGCTGACTCATTTAGTCTGTGTAACTGGTGGAAACAAAAACTTGCATCCACACTGGCCCTCCGGGACTGAAATTTCTCATCGCTGGCCTTCAGTGGTGCTCGCTGTGGAGACTAATGAGCTGATTTCAGTACTTAAGGCTACAAGAACACACAGACGCCCAGTTTGTGCCGCAGCCGTGAATACCCTCTTCTTCTACAGTTAGTTCGATTTGAAGTACAGCACGGTGGTGCTGTAGTTAGCACTGTTGCCTCACAATTAGGAGGTTACGGGTTCGAATGCTGGCTGTCCAGGACCTCTCTACATGGACTTTGCATGTTCTTCCCATGTAGCTGTGGGTTATGTTTTTATTTATTTATTTAAAATAAATTTGGCATCTCCAATCCCACCCGAATCTGGAATGCCCAATTGATGAACTATGTACAAGGCTTGCTCGTATGCGACCCCTTGTTGCCAATTCAGGAGAGTGAAGACAGTTTGTGGCTCTCCTCCGAAGCACGTGCCTGTCAGCCACCGCTTCTAATACACTCATTGGTTGAATCTTCAAAAGTTCAGAACGAGGGCGGAGGATACCCGAACATGACCAGGCTTAGAATCTTCCTGACGAGCGCCCGTCTGGCCAACAGGAGGCGCTTGAGCAACAAACAAAACTGTTAATTTTATTTCCCATTTCCGACAGTCCCTTCCCAATTTGAAACCCTGTTGCGCTATAGCCAATTGCGCGCTACTCTGAAAAAGCTGCCGACCACTGCCAGTTGGTACGACCAGGGCTCGAACCAGCAACGTGATAGTCACTTCTGCACTGCAATGCAGTGCCTTAGCCGAGTGAGCTATCCGGCTGCAGCTGTGGGTTATTGCCTGGTTCTCTGGTTTTCCGCACCCTTTAAGTGGAGTTGGTCCCCAGGCGCTGCACTCTGCCTGCCCACTACTAAGCAACTTGGACGGGTCAAATACTGAGGACGAATTACCCCACGGGGTTCAATTAAGTATATCTGTCCATCTCTTTTCTTCCTTTCTATCCCTGGTTAGTTGTCCATATAGGCTAAACAGTGGACATAATATTCATGAAAGAGGACAGTAAGCAATTTCTCTGCAACTAATTTTTATTTTGGCCGCAAAGCTTTGGGAAAGGTTAGATACTGAAGTATTGACAGCATTTATACTCTCCATTCTCAGTGTGCTGCCAGTTTGCTCAATTAGTTCTGCTTTGTCCCTCTGCCAGCTCCCATGACCGAATACTTCCTGGAAAATAATTATGCGTTCTTTTAGGTCATTGTCCAATCCTGATCTGAGGTGCCGCCTAATTCAGGCAGGGACACTACATCGGTGGCAAGACAATATATTCTAATGTAGCCAGAGCTCCGGACAGCTATTATACACATGATGTTTCTCTTGAGCCACTACTACTGCTGTGCCTTAAAATGAGAAAATTTTGTTTTTAGTTATTACGTCTCCTTCCTGAAGGGAGGGGGGACATATTGTTTTTGTTCAGTTTCCCTTCTGGGTGCGTATCCGCGCTGGAGTTCCCACCATTTCTGGACCATAACTCAGAACTGTTTGATATTTCCATGAAAATTTGCACACATCAATGTGCTGTGTTGGGGTGGGGGGCTGAATTTTTTTTGCCTTAAAAACGATCTGTAGTTTAAATTAGCATTTAGCTTTTTCATTAACTTTTAATGATTTAAGCATCATTTTAATTATGTTTATTTAATATTTAATAAGTGTGTATTATTTATTTAATATAAATAAAAAATAATATAATAAATGATATTAAATAATAAATTATATTTATTTAATATTTTATATTTAATTTAATGATCTAGTTCTGGAGTTAATTAAGTGATCATCTTTTTCATTTTGTACTCATTTACTTATTCAATATTGTCGGAAAAAACCCTCTGTACACTGAGCACTCTACAGCTGTAGAAAATCCATGTCAGGGTTTGGTAGAGATGGTCAGCTTTGTGGATAATTGCCCTTGCATTCAGAGGAAATGATCAAAATTAACTTTTCTCAGTACTTGTATCAATGCAGTGATGTCCTGTTATTTTTTAGATAGTTTTGTTTGGGATTTTAATGTTGTTATTCCGTTTGTGTGAAGCTTAATCAGTAGTTGTGGCATTGCTCTGGTGATGTCTACAGACTGTGGCGGTGTGGAAAGTAATCGCGCTGTGGTTGTGCAAATAACTGTGGTTGTAGGCTTTTTTTTTGTTTATTTATTGCCACTCCTTTGGTAAGCAAATTTGCACATGTATCTCAACCTCGACAACGAATTACTTGCCGAATGAAAACACCAGTTTCAGAGATAATATCCTCTTCAGACTTTTTTTTTTTGCCGTCTCTTGGGTCTTGAGAGATTCTAAGAATGTGAAAGGTATATGTCGCTATTACAAAAAAGTTATGTTACTTAGGTCTCCAATTTGAGCCCATTTCAAGTATGAACCCGGGCAAAAACAAAGAGCCAATGACGAGGCAGTGTGCCAAGTTTGAAAATATTTGATTAAGCATGGAAATATGTTCAACCTGAAAAGTGATCTTTAAGGGCCTTTATTATGTTGAATACTTCATCCCAGTTCAGTTCACATGTGCACTGTATCTAAAAGCCCTGAGTGGATTGACATGGAAAATTCCCTGTTTACTCATCAGACCCCTCTTTCTCTAACTTAGCATTTGACACATGGTCTGAAATTCATTGTGTTTTCTATGTCACAAACAGACCTTTTCTGTATAGTTCACTCCTATCAGCTCTGTCTCTGCCTGCTCACTCCCCCAATCCTTGCTGTATCCTCGTAGGTCTCATGCTACTTCTTTACCTGATAACTATGACGTTCTAGCTGAAGTTAATGCATATTGAACAAGTGTCATCAAACTTGTACAGCAACTGCTTGGCACATTGTGTTGTGTACACATACTGTCCTAAAAAGTAGTTGACCCCTCCTGATTTGTAATATATGGTGAGTATGGCACTGGGTATCACAAAATTCAGCAGTTTAATGATCATTTCATTTATTGAAGTAAGAAGATTTTCGAACTTCTTTATAACCAATCTTAAAAAAGTTATTGCCCTTTCAACCCCTCTGCGCAGACATGGATGCCGGTGTCTGTAAATTCTGAAATTTAATTCAAAAATAATTCTGAAATTTAATTTCCAAATGTCTTTATTCACTGGAATAATTTTCCAGAGTCTCTGTGACACAAATACCGAGTTATAAAGCCTAAATGGGCTCAAGCATTACAGGGAAAAAAATTGGCATCATTTGTTTTCTGCGCAAAGGGGTTAACATAAATGACTGGTTTTGCCACCACTGACAAATACGACAAGTGCTTCCACTAGCTGGGAAGCAGCTTTTCACATCACTGTGGAGGAATCTTCGCCCACCTTTCTTTGCAGAAGTGTGTAAATCCTGCTTCATTGGAGTCTGTTGGCGTATGCGCTGCCTGTTTAAGGTCCTGCCGCAGCTTATCAGTGTCATGCAAGTCAGGACTTGGTCTAGACTCCTCAAATCTTCAAAATCTTCCTCAAATCTTAATTTTTGTTTATTTTTTGAGCCATTCAAACTTAAGGTGAACTTGCTCTTGTTCTGCTGGTCGTGACTTGCTGAACTACCTAATCGCATTTGAGATCGAGATGATGGACTGATGACCAGTCATTCTCAAGCAGGAATTTCTGGTACAGAGCAGAATTTATGGATCCATAAATCAATGGAAAGTCACCCTTGCCCCGAAGCAACAAAGCATCTCCACATCTTGGCCCTCATTTATCAAACTTGCGTAGGATCTGATGCAGATTGTGGCGTAAATATCAGCGTTTGCCAGGTGTCGTGTCTGATTGACTAAAAGTGTGTACGTCGCAGATTTCGATGTGGAACCGGCGTGGTGTTGATAAATCTGACGGCTGAAACCATCGTAATTTACATGACACGCCCCTATAGCTTAATGCTCCGGGAGGCATAGTCCTGCCCACTTTACGACATGGACTCTCGAAAGACGGAAAAGAAGAAAGAACTTCACTGAAGAGGAAATCTAAATTATCACATCCGAGGTGGAGAAAAACTAAATAATTTTATTTGGAAGCCTTAAGAGTAGCATAAAGGGAGCCCAGAAGGCTGCAGTTTGGAAAACTACTGCTGCAGTAGTAAACACCGTTGAGGTGGAAAACCGGAGAGCAGCAGAAGTTTGATTTAATTCATGTATAAATTCAATTTGTAGATCCATGATATTTCATGTTATATAGCCTACGTAACTGACAATCCAAATGCTTTACTAGGTCAGAAAAAGTGGTCCAATTTTCAGATCGGCATAAAAAAATGGGCTTCAGGGCTCAGGCGCAGCAGCGCACGGACCAGTGGAGGCCACAAGACTCGAACCTCCAGCTGTCGCCGTTCGAGGAGCGCGTGGCAGCACTTCTGGGCTCCCCCTCCATCTTTGGAAAACGAGGCGGTGGGGACACGGATGAGTCACCACCGCCTCGACCGGCGCTGCATGAGGGTAATTATTAAAATACAGTCTGCAGAGATCACTCTTCATTGTACTTTTATTAGTATTACTCCATGACATTTTATTGGGTGTCACACAAAACGTGCAGCCACTTGTCACTTTCCCGGAGGAGATCTTCTGTGTGCCGACAGTTCCTCTCACGTAGCACAGAATCATATTCCTCTAACAATCGAAGATCTGCCATTGTCAAAATATGACCACGGTGGTTAGCTTGTTAGTTAGTGTTATCTTTTGGTTAGTTAAAGTGACGGCAAAATTAAGAATAGTTTGAAACGAGTGCAAATGTGCACGCGCTAGTAATAAATTTGATTTTCTAAAATAATTATGCGTAAACTTATTTTCCAGTCTGCCTTTAATTTAGTTATGTTTCTTTTGTTGTTCCGTATATCTGACTGGATGAGCATCTGACGTGCCACACTGCATAACTGTCAAGCCACATTGCGCTTAATCAAATTCATTGTAATTTTCAGCCATCTGGCCTGACAAGCAGTTTGTCTCAAAATATTGGCCAAAGTGTAATTAATTTCTCAACACGTCTTATTTATTTATTTATTTAGCCTATTTATTCATTTTACTAATAAAAGCAACAACAGCATGACGTCTAAATAGCTGCATATGGTTTATTAATCATTTTCACAGCTGCACTCGTTCCTGCATGTTGTACAATGAGCGTACGCCTTTCCAGGCCTGGCGTGAGATTTTTGCGGACCGTTCGCTCAAGTTCAGATCGATAAATGCCGATCCTTGCGGGAGATTTGGTGTATGCCCATTTTTTTTTGGGTGTACGCACGTTTGATAAACGAGGCCCCTTGACACTATCACTGCTATGCTTGAAAATTGGTGTGATATACTTAGTTTTGAATGCTTTTGTTTGCTTCACACTGGATGTAACTGAAACAATGCCTTCAAAAAGTTTCAATTTTGACTTGATAGTCCATAACTTATGCCAGAAGGTTCGGGGTCCACCAATTTTTTATTTTTATTTTTGGCAGGTGTGAGACAAGCTTTTATGATCCTCAGGGTTAGCCAATTTATTTTATTTATTATCCCCCGCCAACACGAAGTGGGAGGGGGATATAGGTTTGACCTCCGTCCGTCCGTGCGTCCGTGTGTGCGTCCGTCCGTCCGTCCGAGATAAAGGGGACAGCTTTACTCAGAAACTACTACAGATACAGTAACCAAATTTGGTGTGTAGCTTCAGACCATAAAGGCCTTGATTGAGTTCGAAAATGAGAAGCGCACGATTGGCGGGGGATGTTGTAGACCATGTCGACTTGTTATTATTATTATTATTATTATTATTATTATTATTATTATTATTGGTCCATGGATACCATTTTTGCGCAGTCTCTATCTAATGGCTGACTCATGAATGATGACCTTATCCAGGGCAAGCAAGGCCAGCAGTTCCTCAGATGTTTGTTTGAGGTCTTTTTGGGCCTCCGGACGAAGATTTGATGCATTCTGAGAAATTTTTGGTTGGCTGGCAACTCTCAGGAAGATTCGCTATTTTCCTAAGTTTTCTTTCTTTTCAAAGGCTCTTTCTGCAGTCTCTATGAAATGGATTTTAACCCTCTCCACACTGATATATTTCAGTAATCTTCAATATCACGTCTTCTAGAATTTATTTGTACTGTTGCATAGTTGTGGGCTTGTTAGCACTAGTTCATAGCCTATTTCACATTGCTGGAAAGGTTGTATTTAAGTGCTGTTTTAGTTGTACATTCAAGAGGCCTGGCTGTAATCAACCCGACTGACTCAAACCGAGTCAATGACATTTTGATTGAGTAACTGAGCGGGCGCTTACTTTTTCCACATAGTGGAAAAGTTAGTTTTGATTAACTTTTTTCCTTCAGTAAATGAGTATATCATCTTAAACCGTCTTTCCTGGTACCTCAGGGTGTCATTGCATCATATTAGCTTTTGTTTGAAAACCTGAAACTAATGTGACAAATGTGTAAAATAATCTAGGAAGTCACCCAGGGGGCAAATGCTTCAAATACTGTCAGTAGCATCCTCAAAGTTGTTTAGCCTACACTCAAGACTTTTACATTCTAGTTGTTTAGTTTAATGCTAAATTAGTTTAGTGTATTGGCAGACTGTGGGTGTTTTTGCATGGGGATTTCAATACATCTCAATATGTTATAATGTTATTATCAGTTTATATATCAAGGTAGCTCTATTCACCGGCCAGTTGGAGCAGAGCTTATTATCACTTACTGGACGCCTATTCAAAACAGCCCCTTCATTGGAGGGGAGAGAATCTTATGCAGCAAGTGGCCTAGATATTATGAATTTTAATGGGGTTTTGGAATAAACATGTTTTGAAACCTCTCTCCTGAATGGCATCCACGATCCAGTTGACGCTTTTCATTGTTTGGGGTTTTTTTTATCTTGATATCTGGATACGATTTATTTACATTTACGCTTACATTTACACTTTGTCGATTATTAACAGTTCAGAAAATAATTCTGTCCTGCTTTCACGTTAGTCGCGTAGCTGGAATGATGGGGTGGGGGTGGGAATGGAGATGACTGCCACCCAATGAAAACAGACTCATGTTTGGACGGATTACAGCGAGCAGGAGCCGACTGGTGTAAGTTTGTTTCTGAGCCATCAAATAGTCCCAAAGGAGATGTGGTCTAGCGTCTTCAACAAGTTTCAACGAGTCTATCGCATGCTTGTTTAAGGCCAGTCGTACCCAACATGTAGAGCTAGTCCGTCTGTCACTTTTTCCCTGGTCTTCTCTTATTACAACTGCATAGTATTTGAAAATATTCAGTTCAATGTTTGCTGAACAGCCCTTGCTTTAAAGCATTGGAATAATCTTGTATGTATCAAATTTCCGGGTTATGTAGCATGTAATCTTTGTCTACTTCCTCTTTCTTTATGTAGTTGTATATCATATTTTACAATAGAGTTCCATACTCCTTTAATGACCTACAATTCATTTCTTCTGGCTTTGGCGCCTTCGCGAACGTCAACAATTAGCCGGTGTGTTAACTGGGTCACTCGGTCAAGGTGCGAAGCAGTAGTGACAAATTTGGAC
Source organism: Gymnothorax reevesii (assembly GCA_029721435.1). Lineage (NCBI taxonomy): Eukaryota > Metazoa > Chordata > Actinopteri > Anguilliformes > Muraenidae > Gymnothorax > Gymnothorax reevesii. Next base: position 9,411,358 of record CM056575.1, on the reverse strand, counting down.
GGGACTGCTGGGAAGGGATACAAAATAAAAAAAAGAAATGGTTGCTTTGTTCGTTATTCAAGCACCTCCTGTTGGCCAGCCGGGCACTCGTCAGTGAGATTCTAAGCTTGCTCGTGTTCAGGTATCCTCCGCCCTTGTTGTGAACTTGTGATTGTTTCAACCAATGAGTGTAAAGAAGGAGTGGCTGACAGGCGTGTGCTTCGGAGGAGAACCGCGAACTGTCTTCGCTCTCCCGAGTTGGCAACATGGGGTCGCATACGAGCAAATCGTTGTACATAGTTCTTGAATTGGGCATTCCAGATTCGGGTGGGATTGGAGATACCAAATTAAAATTAATTAATTAATTAATTAATTAAAACAAAAATTGGTGGTGAATTTATGCCTTAATTGCTTATCCGAGTCATTGTATCCCTGGATGACGAGTCGGGGACACTATGGATCAGCGATTGTCATGCAGCATCCGCCATCTCTGTGGAGTTTTTCTTGCGAACATTCTGCAGGCCACAAATTTCAACCGATTCATTTCATTTTTGGCGTTGGCCGGGGTGTGGTCAGGTCACGAAGACTATTCATTTTGTGAGCGATTGCTTTTGGAGGTCCGAGGGTACAGGTCTAGCAGTGGGCAACCAATTATCTAGTTTTTAATTTGAAATATTGACAAATTAAATTAGCCTTAATTTGAAATGCCCTAGATTTGAAGTAAACAAAAATATTTTTAAAATATGTATCCCATAGTTATTGTATCCCTTTCATTTCATGTTTTGTGCAACCTCCCTTCGCCTAGATAAGAGTGGAGTCCTCTTCATGTGTTTTAAGGTTGGTGAAGACACAGCTGTGATCAGAGGGCGTTCCTCCATGCAGAATTTCTCAAGATCTTTCAAATTCCTAAGCCCACACTTGGACTGTCCTCTTCATTTCGTCCCACGGATTTTCTATTGTGCTTAGGTATGAGGATTGAGACAGGCATGGCAAAACCTTGATTCAGTGGTTTGTGAAACATGTTTGTGTTCATTTTGATGCATTCTTTGGATAGTTTATTTTTGTTCGCAGATCCAACCATGACCCAGTTTTAGCTTTCTCGCCGAGGCAGTCAGGTTTCCATTTAGTATTTGCTGGTATTTGGTGGAATCTACCATGAATCCTAAAAATGTTATCTTGGGCCTTTGGAAGAAAAACTCCACGACATCTTCGATTCACCGCCACCGAATCTTTGTTTCTATGCCAAGCCCATCTCTGGTGTTTAATCGCAAAGGACTTTATTTTGGTCTTGACTACGGAACCTGGTCCCATTGGAATTTTCTGCAAAAAACCAGCAAACTGTTCACAGTTTGAAACTGTTGGTGCATGAATTTGTCAATGGTAAAAAAAAAAAAATTTTGCCACGTACTTGTATTTTATGTAAATGTTTGGAAAGGCTCATTACAAATCACACGTCAGCATCACTCGCTAAAAATTTCAACCCATCTCTATTTTGATGTTTGAGAACCAAGGCTTTGTGGACACAGACCTATATAGGCTGTTTTAGGCTTCTAAGACAAGTTGATAGGTGTCCTAAGGAAAGCGTCAGACAACACAAATGCGTTTTTTTTTCAACAAAGGGTTGGACACTGCTTGTGGTGCAAGCTGTCACCTCCATAGTAACCAACTTGATGCTTCTTTATTCAAAACTTCAGCCTCAGGCACTGCTGCAATTTTCCCCCAGGGATTTATGGTTATTTTTGGCCGTCCTTAAAGTCCCTCCATGATGAATCATACAGGTGAGGATATTTCCTCACCTGCTCCACTGGCCTCTCCTCAAGGCCGTTCACTATTTCAGTTTTATATCTTTATTATACATTTCTTTTTTATATGATCAACCATGCATATCTTTTTGCCAAAGCTACTATATCAGCTTTGACCAAAAAGTCTGGTGGATTGCAGTTTCTATCACTATGACAACGACTGACTTCACGGCCCAGTCAGCCAATGAAAATTTAAGACAATCGAGGACAGTGTTTGCAACATTTCAGATATTTGACAGGGACAAGACACTGTCGGATGACACTTCTTTTTCTGTCTCTCTGATAATCATTTTGGTTGTCAAACAGTGTTGACTGACAGATCTTACAAGTGTGAAGCAGCTTTGACCTTAATGAATATGGTTACCAAGAACTGATTTGTTATCCCCCGCCACGACTCATCATGGAGCTGAGGTATATTGCAATGGAGCTTCTCTCTGTCCATCAGGATAGGTTGGGACATGTTTTCTCAGAAGATGACCAGATTATTGAATGTACATTGCTAGTTTTGACTTTGGTTAGGTTTGAGAACAGGACTCCGTGGTGCTGGGGGACATTGATAACAATGTTGTCGTATTGATTTTAGTTCAGCTTTTATTTGCACGGATAAAACACTCGAGAAAAAATATCATCTGAATGTTAGCAGTCAATACATCCCATGGATGAGAGTGTTCCTTGCTGATTGGTCAGAGAAACTTCAGTCCCAGTTGTTCCAAATTCGTGAGCTGCACAAGCACTGCTTAGCCGATACGATCCTCTCTTCTGCTCTCTCCCCCTCTCTCTTTCCCGGTCTCTCTCTCCCTCCCTATCTCTCTCTTTCTCTCTCCCTTTCTCTCTCAGGGGCTGGGTCCTCTCCAATTTGATATTTGGCAACCTCAAGCTTTCCACTGTTGATCCAGGTGGCGCCTCCGTCGGATCAGTTCGACGTAATACGAAGGCCACAGTCACTTCTTGAGTGAGCACCGGCCCTTTCATGCATTCCTTCACATTTTTCCAGCTTTATCTGGTTCTTTGGAACAATGGATTGCTGTTGGTAAAGGGTGTGGTCCCCGTTCTCTTGGAGGTGGGTGCCGATTGTACTCAGGGTTGGGGGGGAGGCTGTGTCTGTGTAAAGGCTAGGGCCAATCGGCGCTCCCTGGTTGCAGTGTTCAGTTAGATTAGCTTGTGTCGACAGAGGCTTCCCTTTTTAGACCCCTCATCTGTACTATGGCTGCTGCTTAACATTGTGTGCTTCATTTCATAGGTGATTTATTACAAGGAAGCTGTAGTTTTGTCAATACTGGTGTTAGTCATCATTATAGGTAAGGAAAGTTACCCTAGCCTGGGGCAGAATTCATGAAAATTTAATGGGGTTTTGAAAAAATTTTTTCTGCTGAAAAAAAGGCTACATAGATTTAATAATTAAATGTTGTTTGTGTGGGATAAAAGCAGGACCTGGTAAAAATATCATATGATGTTAAGCTGTGGGTAAGCAAAAATGGTAGCATTTTTTTTTTTTTTTTTTGTTCAATCAGGACCAACTTTGAATTTTGCATATGCGCACAATCCTGGTGTTTTTGCCAGTTTGTATTGTGAAGTTTGTATTTATAAATCCAAGTTCTGCTAGAAAAGTGGCATTGCTGTCTTTTTTGTACCTCAGACTTCTGATTATTGAGACCATTGGAATGCTTCTGATGCTCAGAATGCTCTATTAATATTCCCGTGTGTTTAAAGGAATGTCCTGTCCTGGTTAAAGAGAGTGCCAAAATTCCAGTCATAAAATAACATAACATGAATGGCGAGAACAGGCCGTTCAGCCCAACTACTTTCGCCAGTTTCTTAATACTATTGTGAATATATCCCTTCAGATACTCAATGACTCAATGGTATCTAGCTTTAAGTCAAGTCTGCTCTTGAAAACCCCCAAGGTCTCATACTCTTTGGGTGAAGAAATATTTCTGAATATCAGTGCTAAATTTACCTTTGGTCAACTTCCATTTGTGACCCTGAGTTCTACTAAGAACCTTTGGTTGAAGGAATCCTACACAATTCACTTTGTTAATCCCTTTAACATATTTAAAGACCTCAATCAGATCACCCCTCAGTCTCCTTTTCCTAAGACTAAAGAGATTAAGGATTCTCAGCCTCTTCTCATGGCTTTCATCTTTTATACCTGGAATTAACTTAGTGGCTCTTCTCTGAACTTTCTCAAGAGCCTCTATATCTATCTTAAAGTGCAAGAGTGAAATGAAATTGGCAATTTTCTAATTTTACATTGCTTTTAGAGTTTTTTTTCTATGTTACAGAGGTGATGCACTGTGACTGTGTGACTTTTTTTATGCCAGTGAGGCTGCAGATGGCTTATTTGTTTGTTGTTAAGTTTAAATGGTGTGCCGTTTGTTCAATCTTGTCTGGAGCTCCACTAAAATCCCGCGACTTAGCAGTGGGGGTGGGGAATCTAGTCCTGGAGAAACCAGTATGTGTGGAAGTTGTTGTTACCACCAGTTACCGTGACTAAATGAGCAAAATGGTTGAGCGCACTGGCAACGGCTTTGTCACTGATTTGATCACTGTAAAATAAGAACAGTATACCATCAGTCAAACACGGCAGTGGCAGTGTGATGGTTTGGGACTGCTTTGCTGCTCTCTACCAGAAAATCCTGCAGGAAAATGTCTTGCCAACAGTTTAGTGACCCAAAGCTTAAGCGCAGTTTGGTTATGCAGTAGGACACTGACCCAAATCACACAAGCATGGTTATTTATGAGCATTTAGAAAAAATCCAGCTGAAATGTGAGATTTCATCTATGACTAATTAAGGGGTGAAAGGCCAGAAATGCGAGTGAGAGCCAGGGACAGATCTATGGCTCTCATCGCCCCCTTTGTTTTAGCTCCACAGCAGGGATTTCCATAACCTAGTTAGTCTGTATCGTAAAGATTGCAGGATTGCATGTGTTTGATGTCATAAAGGGAAGCACAGCACCGCGGTCACGACTGTAACCCTTGGACCCGGCAGTGCGTTGGAACCCCTCCCCTTTAGCACCGGACCTTATCGTCCCTGGGATGGGGTCTCTGGATTCGCTACCACCCTTGGTCGCGCGACATGTAGACGACCATGCTCATCTCTGTTCCGCCTATAGCTGGGAATATAGAGTAGTTTGCCCGGAACTCCTGATAAGATTCCAAGTTAATTGCGGATGCCTTGTCAGATTGCCTGCAAATTTTTAGTAGTTTCCTTATTTTCGTTTGACCGTGTGAAATGTGTGCGTGTTTCTGAGAAAAAATTATTCGCCCCTAATGCATGATCCAGATTAGATGATTATGGACTGTGTGCGACTGCATGATCCAGATAACATGATAACAGACCCCGTGCGATCTATATATTTTTTTTCTTTCTTTCTTTCTTGAGAAGAGTTTGGTGCATCTACAGATAACGTGACTCCATCTCGTGGGTACGGGAAGAGGTTAATGCATTCTAATTTGCAATTCATTCATTCAGCTCGCTTGCCTCTCAGCACATGAGCGAGCACATGTTTTCTGTCGCAGCGCAGGTACAGCGGAGCAGGGCTTCATAGAAAGTTCAGCCTGCGATAACTCCTAATACACCAGACCCCCCACCCCATACACACACACACAGCATTCTGACATTTTGTTCGATTCTCTTTTCCTGTTTCAGAGATTTTGGCGAATTCTAAGTGGTTGAAAATACCCAACCAACATGTGGAAAGTGGGAACCAAAGCCATGGAAATCTACGAGTACCTCCTGGATGGAAGGGGTGAGTTGAGCTCTCCAAATTGCTGGGGTAAAACGGAATGACTGCTATGACCATATTAGCCACTTTGTGCTGTATCCCAGTGCTGTTTAAGATAAAGCAAGGGCTGTGGCTAAAGTGTTCCTTTTTATTGATCTCGGTCATTAACCTCCCATTAGCCGCTTTGGTAATTTGTCAGTGTGTTATTATCGAAGTGATGCTAAATGTTTGATTCTGGGTTGCCAGTTGCTTTATTGTGCTTCTCTGCCTACAGATGTCTGGATAAGGGATTACCCTTCATGCTCTTTTGCTTACAGATGTCCGGTTAAGGGACTACCCTTTGATGCACAGTCCCGTCACAATGACGGCCATCTTGTTGGCCTACATAATTTTTGTTCTATATGCGGGACCTCGTATCATGGCACGTCGTAATGCCTTCCAGCTGAAGGGGCCCATGATCATCTACAACTTTGCTATGGTGGCTTTATCGACTTTTATTGTTTATGAGGTGAGAACCCCTGTTTGTCGATATTCCATATAATGTCTCATCACTGTTTCCATGGGTCTTTTTTTTTTTTTTTCCAAAAGAGAATATTTTAAAAGTGCATCTGCCATATTTTTGAATTAATGGTGGTTTGGTTTAATATGCAAAACAATAATTTAGCAAAGACCTCTATTGCTTGTCCTGTCCATTGTCAAAGAAACTAATTTTTCAATCGGTCAGAGAGTTAAAGTGCTCTTTTCTTAAATAATGTTTGTAGCTGTTTTGGAGTTGTAAGCAGGTTTTTTTTATTATCATTATTATTATCCTGTCGCTACTTTCAGGGAAACTTCAGTTTATTTCAGCTGCCATAACATGAATGCGGCAGTTTGAACTACCTTTTGACTGAGTGACTGTAATTCTAGCCCTTGGCTATTAGCGTATTTAAATGTAAACAAATCACCTTAACAAGATGAGCAGGCCTTTCACTTTATTGTTGCCCACAGTTGAGTGTGAATCCAATGTATGACTGATTTGGGTCCACATTAGTCATATTTTGCCTGACTCAGTGCTTTTAACCCCTTAAAATCTGTGTGCCAAATATATCGGCCCTTCGTGCACAACTGCTGTATTCATGCCTATGGAACTTCAGGCCTACTTTGAATTCAAATGGAGATCCCAAGGTTTCTAACAATCCCAAATACGTCCTACTGATATGTGTACACAGTCTCAATATTTACCGAATGGCGTAATGCTGTGGCTGTAAAATGGCGTTCTGGGCTTGAATATTTTTCTCTGTTTAAGTGTGATGTAGCGTCAGTGAAGCTCTGCATCCAGCAGATACAGAATATGTGTGTGACTTTGTCCTGCAATGTGAAAAAAAGGCTTTTCTGACTTTTCTGACCTACTTAAGGGAAAATTTAAGTGAAAAGTTGGGGTTTAAGGGGTTAATGGCTTTCATGTTTTTGTTCTTCAGTTTCTGATGTCTGGGTGGCTCACCAGCTACAACTGGAGATGTGATCCTGTTGACTACTCAGACAGCCCTGAGGCGCTCCGAGTAAGTGGATATGACCCTCACTCACCTGCAGGTCCTACAGCAGGTGCAATAGGTGGACTGTGGACTGATCACCTACAGTCCTGTAGGTTTTGCCCTTTGAGTGTGAAGCGTTAAAATTCGCTTGAGCAAGATTCCTAACCTCTAAATGCCTCCATCGAGTTGGTTTACGCTTCGCTCGCTTGTCTCCAGCCTGTGGTTTGAGCGTCTGCATATGCAGGGCATGACTGCTCTTGGTTTGTTGTGAATCCCTCTGTAGCTTTAGCTGCTGGACTGGGTTTTGAAAGGAGCGATCCTCTTCGGTTACCCTCTCTATGCGCACAGTCATTTCTAATTTGTTCAGAGATATGCAAATGTTTTTTTAGCGGGATTCACGTTGTAACCCTGACGACAGTTCCTGGAGGCATAGGTGTCAACCGAGGGATTGTGAAACCTGGCACTCCCTCCTCGGGGGGGTGAATGAGGTCTCCATTTTAGAAATGTAAATCCAGTCATAGGCAGAGTGATGCTTCTAAATTAGACCGGTATTGTTTAAGCAAAGTTTAATCCACTTTCTTATTTTGGAATTTCTGTTCTCATGTTCTGATTAGATGGTTCGAGTGGCCTGGTTATTCCTCTTCTCAAAATTTATCGAACTTTTGGACACGGTAAGAGCACAAATAGCATAGAATTGTCTCCACTTTTGATTAAAACTCAGCATGAGTCTGTATCGCACATTAAGTCTCCGCTGACTTTCTGAAAAGATTTTGTGTTTGTTGCCACTTGACGTTGACGCTGAGCCCCTCTTTTCCGTCAGATTTTCTTCGTCCTGCGAAAAAAGGACGGCCAAATAACATTCCTGCACATCTTCCATCATTCCTTCATGCCCTGGACCTGGTGGTGGGGCGTCTCCTACGCACCTGGTAAGCCTCCATCTCCAGCCCTCCCACCTCCAGTTAAGCTCTCTCAGTCACTCAGGGCGGGCAGTGTTTGGGTCTTGCTCGCTAAGATCATCCCGTATCGTTTTGTAATTCTGGTTGGATACGGTTACCGTTTTAACGATCTACATGTCATTGCTTTAGCCTGAACAGTATTTGCTATTATTGTATGATGAGACAAAGTCTTTAAATACCTCTTGCTAAATGCAACAAACACATTCTTGGTATTTATGTTATATTTATCTCATAATTTATCACATTTATCGTTTATTTCTTCACAAACTATTAGACTACTTTCACAATGAAAGTTGATATGAAGTGGCTGTTGACAGTCCCTTCATGTTGGTAAGTACTGTAGACAGTGTGCACCGTGGGCAGATGCCTTTGCCCTGTTTTTCTGAGTCTAAATTTCCCTCTTTCCCTTCGCTTAAATTAATGCATTGTTTAGTCAACGAACTGTGTCAGAGATGAGTAATGGACCAAAGAATCCTCCCATTTTTCATAAACTAAATTGAAGATGGCCACAGAAAGCTTTCCAAAGGAAGTACAGTGATGGTATCACTGAAATATGACTAAAATTCTATTTTAAAATACGTTTCATAGCCCCATAGCTGTGTCGTGTTGTCTGAGACAACAGTGGGGTTATCTCCTCTGACGGTGCTCCTGTACCCACTTTTTCCTCCTGAATAAATTGGTTTGCCAAGAGCGAAGGTTATAGTAAAGAAGTGGCTATCTTCAGAAGCATTGTATATCATCCCCTTTGCTGAATAAGAGTCTGACTGGTTGATGACTGAACATTTACTATATTTTTGTAGTTATGACTTTTGGTGTCCATATTATTGCATTTGTATTCGCAAGTTATGAAAACATGTGGCCAGGCTCTTGGAATGACATTTTGCGTTTCACGGGATGCAACTTTAAGTTGACTGGCTTAGCTTGTTAGTATAGGGACAGGTATCATATTTTATGGCGCATTCCTCTAAAATTGTTTTTGCTTTTTGCGAAGGCCCATTAAGTCTCATATTTTATCATATAATTTTGGTGTTTGTATTATTGGAGTTCATTTGTAGTTGCAAGTTTTTGCAGTGAAAACTTGTAGCCAAATTCTTGGAATGGCATTTTTTGTTTGCACGGAATGCAAATGTTATCGTTGACTGGCTTAGCTAGTCAGCATAGCGGCAAGTTTCATATTTTCTAGCGCATTTCTCTAAAATTGTTGTTGCTTTTTGTTAAGTCTCATATTTAATGACCATATTATGACTTAAGAGCTACGCAGTATTCTGTTTTGGTGACCACTCGGAAGCATAGTTTCTGTTCTTGGTTTTCACTCTCGTGACACGGACCTCGACAACAGTTGCCACGCGCCATCTTTTAGCCCCTACAGCAGACATAAACTGGTGGATTAGTTTGAAAGGTCAATATAGTTCTCTGTATTGTCATCAAGTGCGGGAGCAAAAGTGATGAGCACCACCACTGAAGTAAGCTTCAGTTCTGCAACGAAGATTATTGCTAATCACGGAGAGGAGTGGGACAAATTAACAAGGGAGTGAAGGAATCAATGGATTCCAGTCATGAGTTGAGGTGATGCTGAGATGAAGTAAACTGTTTCCAGAAAGTTCGCGTATTTGCAAATGTCAAGTCGTTTCGTGAAGGCCTGCAGCCCCTTTGGGATAAGTCCAATAATGAAATTAATATAAAAATTGAATATTGGGCTCTTTTTATATATTATTTTCTATCTCTGAAATGATCTTTCCTGGCGCTGAAGTCAGAACACCAGGCACCTCTAGGTTGTATGTTTCCAAGCATTAGTCATTCTTAAATTACCCCCTATATCCTTTTTCGAGCATAAATTGACCTCTTCCTTGCAGAATGGAGTGGAAAGCGCTTCGAATCTCAGTACATGGCCCTCTATTATCATAAATTCGCAGTACGAGGGGCTCAAACATGGCGGATATTGATATTTGGTCAGACTTGTGGCATCAGGTGAAAACCAAAAATAGAAAGCGACAAGTTAGAGGATGTCATGCTTTGGGCCTGGATTGCAGTTCTCTCCTGTGGGCACTGGCAGGGGCTTCGAATGTCCTGTTAATTTCCTAAATAACAGTACAAAATCTCTCTCCTTTTTTGGGTATCTTTGGTCTGCATTCCTTTGTTCTAATGTTCGTAAAATTGCCAGAACTGCATCTGTCAAGCAGCCAATGCTAATAACGCAACATCTTCATTTCCAGTTCTTCTGATTTGGTGGCTTTAATGGGTAGAGACGATGCTCACATAATTAATTAATATGTAACTGCTATTTTTGTTCACTGTGGGGCTAAATCTCACAGTTTGAGGCAGTTCAAAAACTCTGTCAAGTTCTGCTCTGCAATGAATTTAGATCTGTTGAGATGTTTCGCTTCAACAAAATATTGTTGCATCATAAAATTCTTCAGGAAACTCTGCCAGGTTTCAAATTCAAGGCATTATGGATCTTTTTTTTGTTGTCCGATTATTCAATACTTTACATTGATCAATCTCGCGTTTGAGATATTTTTTGCGAAGTCCTTTTTCAATCTGTTTTCATTAATGAAGCAACAAGTTTTTAAGCCAGGAGGCTATTTTAGTGGAAAGACGCTGTGAGGTGCAAATTTATGAAGTGAAATGTTTCGCACTGAAACTTTGTTCTGAAGGCAACTTACATGAACTCCTATCATTGTAGGGTGCCAGTTTGAGTTTAAGAAGTCTTTTGGTGAACTAACCTTTATCCATTTACACAACAGTGCCCTGGCATATATGAAGAGTATCTCTGCATTAACACCAGTGTAGAGGAGAGTAGGCTTAAATTGTCCTTTTTCCAGCCGGGGAGGACACCTGACCTGGGAAACTGGTCCCCCTCAATAACTTGATGCTGCTTCTTACAGGGTTAATCCTGGGATCATACATTTTTTCAAACAGAGATTTTCCATGGGCTCAGTTGGAGGTTTTGACTGTTTAAATTGATAAGTGGCTGATCATGCTTGAATTGGCCCATCCCTCTCAAAATACCCCAATTGTGAAGCAAATTTCGAGCAGATGGAACAATGTCTACTGAAGGTTTCTGCACTAACTGTGGTTTCAAGTAACTGTCCTTCATTCAGTTGAATATGTGTGTCTGCTATGGAGAGAACCCACTTGCCTGGACTGTTTTATATGTGGGGTTATTATGATTTTATTTATTTATTTATTTATTTGCAATGTTTAAATGCTCACCACAGGCGGAATGGGATCCTTCCATGCTATGGTCAACTCTATGGTCCATATCATCATGTACTTCTATTATGGGCTGTCAGCTGCCGGTCCCCGGTTCCAGAAGTACCTCTGGTGGAAGAAGTACATGACCGCCATTCAGCTGGTATGTGTTTCCTTTACACGTGACCACAGAAACTACTGGAGGGTTTTCGTTTGCACTGAGCTCAAACGAAAGGTTCACTCCAAAAATAGCACCCGTTGCCTTTGCATGACTTTAAGGTTTACCAAGGCTAATGTATGCAAAGCCTCTACAGGACCCAGTCCTGAGCTCATAGTGCTACTGTCTGTTTATGTGACTGTGATATGTACCCAAAATCAAAGATGTACACATTATGATATTGATTAAACATTTCTGCTACTAAATTGTGGGGCTCTCAATAATTTACGCAATCAGTTTTGGACTTGTGATGAACAGATCACTTTTGAATGACTGGAAAATTTACTGAATTAAAAAAAAAAATTCTATATACACTGAACAAAAATATAAATGCAACACTTCTTATTGTGAGAAATATGACCATGTTCAGAAGCTCATTGTTCTTTCATTGAGTGTTGACAGATTGTATGATCATATTGCAATACATTTCGATCAATGATTTAAAAAGACAAACAAGAATCTCGCGATGGCGTGATGATAAAGGGGATATAGGGTCTATTGTCCTAATTTCACAAATCAATATTGGGTCTGTCCGCCTTTGGCCTGCTGCATTGCTACACATTTCTGCTGTGTGGACTGTAACAAATGGTCAGTGTGAGTTGGTGGACATGATCCCACTTCTCTTCAAGAGCTGTGTGGAGTTGGCAGCTATTGGCTGAAAATGGGAACCAATGATGAACTCGTTGCTTGTGGACATCCCAAAGATGCTGCAAGGGATACAAATCCGAGGAATACGCCAGCCATTCAAGCACACAAATGTTTTCAGGCTCAAGGAATTCTGTGAATACATGGCTGACTTCGGACTGACACGGTCATGCTGGATGGTTATTGTTTTGATGGATGAATGGTAAGACGATAGGCAGCCGCATGTCATCGTGAAATCACTCTGCATTCAAGTTGCTGTTCATTAACTGCAGTTGGGTGCAGTGTCCTCGGAATATTCCCACCCAAACCAGCACTTCACCACCATGTGCCACCTTGCGCACCCCAGTGATGTCAGAAAACAGTCCTCCATTGTGCCAATGGCCATCAAACGTGTCCATTCACTCAGTCGAACCAATTTTTTCATTGAGCTGAGGAGAGGTTCAATCCACAAAGGGCAAAAGACGTAAAGATATCGACTTCCTGGAGATTTTTTTTTTCACGGTTTCAGAAAAAATGGGGTGATGGTGGGGACCAGCTGTCTCATCTGCAGTGGGAGTTACTGGTCTCAGACGATCACAGAGATAAAGAGTCCAGATATGATGGTCTTGGGTGGGGGTTGTCACACATGGTCGTCATGCATGCGGGCGGTCTGCTGTCTTGCCTCATTCCTCAAAAAGGTGTTTTATGCGACTTATTGTTGAAACATGGACATTAAGAGCCCTTTCAACATCCCTGAGAAACATTCCTGCATTGAGCATGCCAATAGCACGCTCCCTGATGGCTCGAGTCATTTATTGGCATATTGAACAATGGCAGAACTGGGACTTTTGGGGTGGCCTTTTATTGACCAGAGTACAGGATGTGCCTGGGCTGACTGTACCTGATTTCAATACCTCTGGATCAGGCCCCACCTGTCTGACAGGGCAATTTTGACAAAGGGCATGAACTTGACAATGATATGGAGAAGGTGACTGAAATACACTCAGACCAGTGGCACACAACCTTGGTCACATAAATAAACCCAACAAAGTCAACCTCAGAAATAATTATGCGTAATATTGAAATGACTAAACTGTTGCATTTATATTTTTGTTCAGTATATTTTAATCGCCCCACAGAGCCGAATTCATAAAACGGGTTGCGCAGAGTACAGGTTGCACATAAGACGTTAATAAACCTTGTTTTTGAATCCAGACCACAGCGCATCATGTGTCCGGTATCGAGGAGAAACAATGTAAACAATGGTGTCATATTTTTCATTTGATTCCAGTACTAAAATCAATAACGTGCTGTTCATCATTTCAAAAATCATTGTTCATTGTTTCATAGACACAACTGTGCCTCCAACTTGGAGGGGGGCATTACCTCTTCACACAATACAGGGGGTGGTTGTTATGGACATTTATTTGGATTTGTGGTCTTGGATTTCACAGAAGGCCTTTGTTTCAAATCAGGACTGCCACTGTTAAAAACGCACTCCTGGATACCAGGTTACAACATTTACCTGCCCACTGAACAGCCAGAGACTCAGATTTGTGAGCTAAAAGCTTTCCCAGGAGCCCTTTGTTTGCTTGTGAGCTGATCGCTTGCTTCTGTTGCGCCTTTTTTATTTAATCATCTCCCTTCCTTGACCATTGTAATTCATTTTACTCTTCTTCTGCAATTTGCTCTTCTCAAGGTCCAGTTTGTAATGGTGTCCCTCCATGCCACCCAGTACTACTTCATGCAATCCTGTGGCTACCAGGTGCCCCTGTTCCTCCACCTGATCTGGATCTACGGCACCTTCTTCTTCATTCTCTTCTCCAACTTCTGGTACCAGGCCTACACTAAGGGCAAACGACTGCCCAAACAGGCTGAGAAGCTGATGCAGAACGGTGTGGCCTGCGGGTCCACCCCAGTGGCCAACGGCAAGCACCTGGAGAACGGGTCCGCTCACTACGAGAACAGTTTCGCCCGTAACGGCAAAGTGAAGAAGGCGTAGTTTCGCAGGAAACGTACGCGCAAAAAGTATCAAAGATAACCTCTGCAAACACCCACAGAATCCAAAGTATGTTTTTTGTTTTGTTTTGTTGTTTTTTTTTTGTTTATTTTCGAGGTTTTAGATGTTCTTATGCACGAAACACGGGGAGATGAATTTGTCATTGGTTTCAGCCGTTGTTTTTCCTCACTGCTCTCTTAATGGGGAATTATAACAGCGGAGCACAATGTACGAAGAGAAGACCTGAAATGAAGTAATCTTCACTGATGGTGCCCACGAACCCAGGGTCAAAACTGCCTGTGTTAGCTGACCTTCGTCCCACGAGGCTTCACCCTTCCTTCCCGGAAACCTCTTAACCTCTTATAGGCAGGCATGACTCCCCCTGTGGACAGCGATAAACTTGACGAACTTGAATTAATTTGTAAATAAAGTTTTCTCTGTCAAAACCGTTGGGACAGGTGTGGTTGAGATGGCCTAGATGTTCCTACTGTAAGTAATTTAATTAAATTAAATGCAACTACATTCAAATAAAAACTTTTTAAAGTAAGTGACTTGGTCTTGCACTTTTTTGACGCATCAATGTTCTGCCATTTTGGATGGAGCTTTGGTCAAAATGAAGTGTAATAACAGCCCAAGTTCCGTTTTGACATTTCATAGTGTTTTCTAGTATATTGTGACTATTTTGATATCTTCAGTACATCTTCTCAACCCTTAGTTTATGAATATCGAAAATAATACGTGACCAAAAAAAAACATCTATCACAGGCAGTTTTGATCCTCATCTGGATACTCTGTGGAGTACAGCATATCTTTATCAAGTAATTTTTCTGCTAATATATTTTAATAAAAAATAGTATCTCCTTAAAAAGGCATGGGTGCACGTTGAAAGAAAATTGCACTTAAGTTGGTCCATCACCTTTCAACTGTACCGTGTGTATGGCTATTTTAAAAATGATGTAACGACGAAAAAATTAAAAATGATGAAGGTTCTATTTGTTCTGTAATGTGTCATATGCAGAAAAATGCAAAGGCAAGCTGACTCACATTCACTGGAACTATCAATACTTGCGAGTATTCACTTTTCGTAATTGGTTTGAATCAAGGGTTAGAATTACAGTCAGTAAAAGTGTTATTTTTTTATGCTATTTACTATTAATTAAAATTTCATAGTTTCATAGTTCATTTGTAGTCTCATTTTGTCTAACGGTTCCCTCCAGCGCATGCCACAGAATAAGAATGAAAAAGTTTACCATCGAACATCACTCAATTCGACCAATATATTTCTTTATAGTTAGTTCTCTGGAGTTTTTAATGAGCACATTCAGCACAGTATTTCAGACGTGTTTCAGATGCTTTTCAGTTGGCCCAAGCAGTTTTGAGTATGTTGAGAGTATTAAGCATCATGGCATATCATTAGCCTCATAGCATAATTGCCCATCTCATTTTTTACATTTTTTTAAATTTAATTTATTATTATTATTATTATTATTATTATTTTTACTTAAGATAATGGATTTTATTTCTTTTTTATACAGGTTTTGAGGGAAAAAAAACAAATTTTTTTGCCAACACGAAAGAACATTCTATATCTTAATTTGGCAAAAATATGACTCGCGCAATTATGCTATGAGGCTAGCGATATTTGAATCACTTGGAAGTTTACTTTAATCTGCCGGCATTGCGACAGCTGGCGCAATGGCAGAATTAGATGTGGTTTAAAGCAAGAAGATTCAATTTGGGCTTATCCAAAACAGGCTCTGTGGTAATACATTCTGAGGTTGGACGTGTGTCTGTTAAGAAGTGTGTCAGCTATCATATTAGAACTGATTCCTAAATGTGCAACCTTAGCTTAATGGAAAGAATCAGCATACATTACGGTTTCCGCAGCACTGCTGTTCGTGGGATGCGCCAGGACACGGCCGCAGATCAACGGGACTGGTTTGTATCTGCATGTGTCCATCAGAAGAGGGAAACGCGGCAAATATCACCGCGAACAACAGCATTCAGAGCCCAGATCAACTGAAAACGTGGCTAGCTGTTGTCACATGGGATACCCGTTCATCTTAACCACCTGAACATTTCAGCCCCTCTGCTGCAATTCCTCATCCATAAATTGAGGCAACCTCAATGAAACCCTTTATTTTCATTGTTGAATATGATTGAGGGTTTACTCACAGTTTTTTGGTTTTGCTAGCAATGGCTGTGCAGAGGAAGTATTGAATCTCGACTTTAGCCAGGCTAGGTCCTCTCTTCTCCTTCAATTTTGGAGCCAGCACCTTTTACCAAATGAGAATTGGGGAGTAAATGGTTAATTTCTTGAAATAAAACTGATTTTGTATTTATAATTTTGTGAATGAACCAAATGAAAAATACATTGTTTTGTACAGCCTCTGGGAATGTCACTTGACCAGCTGTCTTGGTGGTGCTTGAAGTGCATTTTCTTCTGAAGAGTAGTTGAGGAAGGTTTACTTAAAGGTTTGAGTGCATAAACTTCATAACACCGGCGTGAAGTTTCCTGTGTTTACAATCCTGGGCAAAAACAGAATGGACCGAGTCCAAACTGGCAAAATATGAAGTTTTTTACAGTCCTAATGACGAACCATCAGTCAGGAAATCAGCAAGAATTAAACAAAGGGATTAAGTAACTCAGAGGATGGATTTGGGCGGAATTGTGTCATACACTTTAAATAAATCATCCTTGGACACACTTGTTTATTGGCTCCGTTAATGGCAATCGAGCCTATTTTTATGGTTTCAACTAGAGATGAATTTTACAAAAGACTGGTATCAATGTAACGTGTATGAAAGAAAACAGCTTGAGTTCACGATGTCACAAAACAAGGCTTTGTTTACCATTATTCAAT
The DNA here is from genome assembly GCA_029721435.1 of Gymnothorax reevesii. NCBI lineage: Eukaryota > Metazoa > Chordata > Actinopteri > Anguilliformes > Muraenidae > Gymnothorax > Gymnothorax reevesii. The sequence continues at coordinate 9,394,488 of CM056575.1, read as the reverse complement.
ATTTGTTTTCATCTTAATCAATATATAATTATATATTGATTAAGATGACAACAAATATTGTATAATGGCAAACAATGTGATGACTGAACGACAATTGACAGAACGTCAGAGCAGGACAGTAAGAAACACTAGATATTAAAAGATAGAGTGACTTGGGAGTGGTAGACAGATGAGGTAAAGGCCAGTGGGTTGTCTGTCAAAAAGTCATCAACTGATGTTGGCACCAAGAATTCTGGTGTCATCACTGTCATGTTTGCTATTTGGATGGTTCACTTTCAATCAGTGATTTGGGGTTGGTGCAGGGGGGGGCTCGATGGGCCATGCCCCCCCCCCAAGGTGCAGAATTCCCTATATATAATTAGGCATTCTATTCTTTAGTTTGAACAATGAACAGTAAAATTTAAGTTAAAAATCCTTGGGGGTGGTCTCCCTCGTGTCCTCCCTCTCAACAAAATCCTGGATCCAAGCCTGCTGATTTAACAATGAATAAAGTATGCTGACACTCCAGATGTCACCTGCACAACCTCTACGATTCCATAATTATAAAAGCAACATCCTTTTCTGAATAACAATACATGATAATAAAACACATTTTCAGTAATAAAGTCATTTTTGTGTATGTCATAAAGTTTTGGTGGCCCTTCTGGCGAGACCTTGAGTACTTAGTCCGAGTCCGCGACCAAGTCTATGAAAAAAGAACTCGAACTCTCCAATCCTGGGAGTTAGCTATGCCCAGTTTTGATTCGTGACACCTTTAACATTTGCGTTTGCTATCTGCATTTAAGTCTTCAAATTTGGGCCCAAATTGTTTATTTTTGTAATGAAATAATATTAATATGAATAATTGACTGGGGTTAATCAATAGGATGTTAATTTGGTTGCTGGACAGGTGTGTTTAATTTATTTTGTAATTATTTTTTTGATTTGCCACAAAAAAGGAGTCTTAGCTGTTCATCATCCTGCTGATTTTTGAATTCATCGTTGTTTTTCTGGTGACTGATTCTGGTGGCCAGGAATCTACACCTAGATAAATTCAAAGCCCATTGATTCGACAGAAAGTTAGAGGCACTCTGAGAGTGCAAACCTCCGCCAAGGCAGTACAGTAGAAATCTTGCTGAGTGACCATGGCTCATGAGAAATTTAAGGTATCTGCAACATATGATTTCAAGATGCATCCCACGGTGGCCATATTGTTTGATCCAGTGTGTTCTAAACCAATTTGTTCCGTCCCTGAAGCGAGAGCAATCAACCCACAAAATTTGAGTGATATCGCTAGGACCGAAGTTCAGTTTTTGCGCGTCATAGGATTTCAAGATGGCTACTTTGGCAGCCATATTATTTCACTGATCGCAGTCAAAATCTAGAGCAGGGGTCCCCAATCTTTCCCAGAGAGGGCCAGTGTGGGTGCAGGCTTTCATTGCAAACAAGCACTTACACACCTGACACCGCTAATCAACACCTGGATCTAGAGGGTCCATCCCTGATGTAATGGCAGCCCACCAACAAAATTTCAGAGAGATCTATCCATTGCTTATTGAGTTATCTTGTACATAAACATAAAGACAGACAGACAAACCAACGCAGGCAAAAACATAACCTCCTTGGCGGAGGTAATAATAACTTTGGTCAACTTCGTCACGATACTGCCACCCTCCTGTGGCTATCTGGAGGCGGAGAAGTCCTGCGTTGTGGTCAGAATACCTTCACACTCCAGCACAGCAGGTGGCGGTATGCGGGTATAACAGAAAAACAGGGAAGTAAAAGAAGAAGTCGGCTGAGTGACCTGAAACGTCCCTGAAGCCCACAGATAATCTGCAGTCCTACATCGAGCGATCGAACCTCTTTCAGTATGGTCTTTGAGGAGAAAATGATTACAAATGGAGAGCCTGATGAGGTAGCGATATACTTATCTTATTCCGTATTTTCATATTTTATGCTTGTGTAGCCTGTTAGCGACGTAAACTTGCCAGTGACTGTATCGGCATTTTTAATATGCAATTGATGTGAGCTCCAGGCCTTGATCATAGCACGCAAATTGCAACCATCAAAATGATTAGGCTGTGTCGTTTTTCTTGTAATTTTACTGGCCGCATTCTTTCCTCGGCAACCCTCTCAATTTCGTCCAGAATTCGTATTACTTGGTGTTTTTCTCATCAAAATGAGTAGCGTGAAGGATGGCCGCTTATGTTAATTACTCGACATGACATATTCGGGAAGTATTAACCCGGCTCGCTTGCGGTCGTTCATTTTTGACCGTATTCGTTGGAAGACCTTTTTTTTTTTGGACATTATTTACGGTAACTCAAGCTAATGGCGTCACATAATTGAACCGAGTGTGCTGTCTGAGATTTTACTGACAATTTGTCGTCTTATTGCTTTGATTGCAGGAGGAGGAGGAGGAGGAAGAAGAAGAAGATTTAGTGGTATGGTTTAGTTTTTATTCAGATCAAACCTTCATTCTAACAAACATTCGGTCACAATTGCACTCATAGGTTGTCTGCTCCAGTCGGGGTTCAATTAAAAAAAAAAAAAAAGCTGATCTTCACATTACTGGAGTTTGATCATTTATATCTAGTCTTAATTGGAATAATGGGACTGGTTTATCAAAATTTTATAAGTAATGGTTGTGTTTCAGTTGTATTTACAACACACTTCTTGATATATGGTGTGGTTCTGTGCTTGCCAAAGTCAGACCTGGGGACCCACTGTCTGTGCTGGGTTTTTGTTCCAACTGCAATTACTACACCAAAATTTTAACAAGATGTCAATTTTTTAAATTAGTTGCATTTCAGATTAGAGGGACATTTTACCCCCTTAAATTGAATTATGACTGAAATGGCTATGCATTCTATGATGTTGCAAAGCCCAACATTCATATCGTTTATTTTGATGTAGTCCAAGTAAACACACCGAGTCAAGGTGGCGATATGCAGTCAAGACTGCAATCAATCAATAAGCTGCTGATTAGGGCTCTAAATTTACATGTTCAAATTCTTTCCTGAAACCAAACAAGTAACATTTAACAGGTTTGACTCATTTTAAAATGCTTTGTCTTCGTATTTATAGTGAGTTTCAGTGACCAAGCGTCCTCGTTTTTGTCAATTAGAAGCCAATTCATTGTTTCATGTCATCAATTACAAATTTCCACTTTTATGTTAACCCTAGAACACTATTGCTAAAATTAGTAACACCATCACTAACGCCGGGTGATTTTTCCCGATATAGTAAAATACCCAATAAAAAGTACTTGTCATCAAAATATGACAATACATGACAAATTAGAGTAGTGTTCTTTTATTTTCAACTGTGCCATGTCTAACAAAATGAAAAAAAAGTACCCTGAGGTAAACACAACACCCATGCCTTCAAAGATGTCAAAGACAATGCTGAAGCTACCCAGGGACCCATAACACTCAGACAAACGCAACATAATGAAAATCACGTAAACACGTTTCCTCCGGTGAAAATCACCCGGCGATAGTGTTCTAGGGTTAAAAAGGTAATTTGTAATATAGCCCACTTTGAAACTTTTTTTCAGCATGGCTGTTTTTAGCATGTGGTCTAAAAGGGTGAGTCATCAGAATGGACAAGAATAGTGAGATTAAGAACAAATTAGCAACTCATTAACATTCTGAGAGTGAAATTGTGGTTAGGACAAAAACCAGCAGACACAGTGGGTCCCCAGAAAAAAGTTTGGGAACCAGGGTTTGGTTCAATTACTTTTTAGCTCGTCGGGACGAATGTCCGGAGATCTATTGTCGTCCACGTCCGCGTCCATCCGCGTGCAGAAAAACTATAACCTTGCCTATATCTTTTGAACCGTGAGAGAGAGGGCTTTCATACTTTGCATGTGTACTCCTTGATGCCAGACCTACCTACCGATGCTAAAATTTCTGACCTCGTGACCTTGACCTTTAACCGACCTTTAGAAAACTTTAACCTTGCCTATAACTTTTGAAACGTGAGAGCTGGGGCTTTCATACTTTGCATGTGTACTCCTTGATGCCAGACCTACCTACCGATGCCAAAATTTCTGACCTTGTGACCTTGACCTTTAACCGACCTTTAGAATACTTTAACCTTGCCCATAATTTTTGAACCGTGAGAGATAGTGCTTTCATACTTTGAATGTGTACTCCTTGATGCAAGACCTACCTACTGATGCCGAAGTTTGACCTGATGACCTTGACCTTTACCCGACCTTTAAAAAACTTTAACCTTGCCCATAACAAAAACTTTAACCTTGTCTATAACTTTTAAACCGTGAGAGATAGGGCTTTCATACTTTGCATGTATACTCCTTGGTGCAAGACCTACGTACTGATGCCGTACCCGAACCGTACCAGAATTTTGACCTGGTGACCTTGACCATGACCTTTACCTGACCTTTTTTACAGTTGAATAAGCGAAGATACCGCATTTCTCAGCAGATTCTGCATGAAAAGAGTGTTAACTAACAGAACACATGTTGTTTTCCAGACACTGTACACAGCAATAATTATGGGTGAAATTTATCTTTTCACCTAACAGTTCTTTTGCCTTGTTTTTTTTCACCTAACTTTTTTTGCCTTGGCTCAACAATGACTTGTCTGATAGTTTGAAAATAAATTTGAATTACAATCTAAGTTATCAAAAACTGAGTCTGGAATACATCTATGTCATAACTTAAAAAAAAAATCAACTTTACAATATTACATACGAAGTAGTATCCTTTTTAAAGCACAGGTAGCAAAACAGTAAATAATGATGGTTGCCCCCCGGCGAGCTTTGTTGTCTTTCTGACAACTCTTGTTTTTTTTTTTTTTTTTGTGTGACGCATGCATACCAGCACTCAGTACTGGGTTTTTCTTTTTTTTTTAATTAAGAATGTTTTATTTGCTGCCTTGTGCAGACTGACCTTGGAATGTTGCCTGCCTCTCTGGAATCCTCTCTCCTGTTAGCTGGCAGCTGTTTGCTCTGCACTGCTCTGTGGCAGCATACATCCAAAATCAGGGTTAGTTGATAGCTGTTCAAAAATAGCTCAACTTTTTTGATCTTATCTGTGACCTACAGTCAGGCAGCACAGCCTAGCACTGTAGCTTTCACTTCAGAGCTGGGCAGGTATTGTTACTTTGGTTACATTAACTGCGTTGTCAATCCCATGGCCAAATATCTCTGTTTGGGTGGGGTGGTTTGGCAACTACATGGTGTTCTGTCCAGTACACACCCTAAATAATCTGTTTTTTGTCTCAATTATTGGACTGAATAAGGTTGAGTTCATGCACAGCTGAATGTATTAGTCGTTTTGGAACAAATCTCAGGGCCTATCGCTAGATTACCGTTTCGGCCAAAAATGTTTGATTTACTGAGTGGGACCTTGGACCCTGGCCTCCTGATGGAAACCCCAATCTTCGTATCCTGTAATGTGGCAAACTGAGCATTGTGGTGTCACTGGGCAGCTATTGTTGGCCACAGAAACCCAGACTTGACTGAGCTGCTTCTGCATGCACTTTTAACAAAGTGACTGTCTGCGATTGTGGTGTTAGGACCGCCACAGGGCGAACATCCGGGCTTTCCCTTTTCCTTTTTTAAACCCGACACAGTCTTGAACAAAAGTGCCAAACATTGAAGGGCATGAGAAATGCTTCCAGAAAAAAAACTTGACTGAGTGACAATAGTATTTTTCAGCGACATGCTGCACGGAGCCAAGTAAAGGACTACAGAATCGTCTCCTTATTTTAGCAATTTGGTTACTCTAATCTTGTCCCTGTTTACTTTGCTCAATTAGCAATCAAACAGGGGATTCGCTTATTTACTTTGCTGAATGATTAGAGCTGTTTATTAAGACAGCATGTTTGATTGCTGCATTCTGAAAGTAAAATGGGCATAGATTTGCAAGAATGCGTATTTGGCCATTTCGTTTGATAATTTATAGCTCAGATTCACGTTTCATCCACTTAATTGTTTTGTATTTTTTTTAGACGCTTTAAATCCAGGGCGATCTGAAAGTAAATCTCTTTATTTTTATTTTATCATTATAGATCTCCTAAAACTACTACTTTTAGAGATGAAATGTTGAGTTGGGATGTGGCGATGTTGAACAAGGCTTTTTTTCAAAGTGTGATGAGACAACTTGCCGTCATGGGGTGTGAGCTTTAGCTCGAGGGCTGATACTGGTCGAGGGTTGATGCACAGTGTGATATGAAAATGTGTATATGATGATCTATTTATCATATACTGATTTTGACCACAATTAACGTTGCATTTTATCCGAACTGTTTGTTTCAGCTTATTATAAGTTATCATTACAGGCCAGTAGCGCTACCTTTTTAGTCAGCGGTGTTTTCAAGTCAATGAAATGGCTAATTAGCTAGCTAGCATGCAGACACGATTTTCTCCATTGAGGTAATAAATTTGCGTTTCTACGATAGCTTACGCATGAAATATTTTACTGCAGCCCTTCGCATGAATATTGCTGTAAAATGCGACCTTACGCATGCTGTTTACAAATAATTCCGTATCGAGTTCCTTTTCTATAACATTGTCCAGTTCAGAAATTTTAGACGCTGAGGAATTCATGAGTCTCTCTGCCATGACAGCATCTGAAGTGATTAGTTGTCAACAACGCTCGTGACTGTTGCTATGGCAATGGTTGCTGCCACTGATATGGGATTTTGCCCGGCTGGCTGATACATCTTCGTGCCTTGCGCTCATACCGCATGGGCAGATTCTCCGTATTTATACAGAAGTATATACATATATGATAATATACTAATATATGATATAGTGTTGAGGTGTTGTGGGCAAGCAAAAATCGAACACCATTATTCTATCTCTGCACAGGGCATCAAGGCTGAAACTTACTGATTCAATTATTGTTTTTGACATTTTAAACAATAAGAAAATTCCCAAAAGGTTTCTGGAACCCAGAGTTACGTCCATGACCAACAGTCCAAAAACCCAAAAGAATTCAATATAGGTTACAATACGGTGACACAAGCTGTATGTTACGGAGAAGGCCTATTTAACATGTTGTCTTGATTAATTTGATAATCCATCTCGTCATTCCACTGGAAATGGAAATGTTTTTCAAAAATAAAAATAATTTTAAAAAGGCCTGGATTTATTCATCTCTCAGTCCGATCAAGCATGAAAGCTCTTGAAGATAATGCTATCGATAAAAAATGCGAGTACCTTTTACTCCCTCCCTGTTTTTCAAGCAGCAGATCTACTTCATGCTACTTGACACAAGCGCATTTTGTCTGCGCGATAGAGAGAGATGTTGAATAGATGCTCAGACTCATTTTTTTGGGGAAACCATTTTCCACACGAGCGAGTAGTGGGATATTCCTGATATTTGTGTAAACTCTGCTAACTTTGTATGAACTTGGTGTGCTCCTTTCAATCAGAACAGCAACAGACTTCAGACGTTGAACTCACACAGATTAGTGATTGTTACTGACAAGGACTTTTAAAGGGGGCAAATTGTGAAAAATTTACTTTTTCAGGGCTTGTGCACATACAATTCGGTATCTTGAGAGCCTACCTGCTCAAAAAATGTAATGAGACTACCTAGTCAGTTTTTCTTGTTGGCTGCCTTTTTCTTAAAACATTGCATTTCGACAAGCTATTATTTCCAGTGTTACATGCAGGCTCATAAGAATTATTCTGACCTGCATCTGAAAATCGGCATCCATGGGTTGGGAACTGCTGCTGAGAAAGTGAGCCATTTTTGGCTGAACCTCAACAGCGCAGCCAGCCCAACAAACAGACTGACTGTGACTGAGTAGCCAAGTGATAAAGTTGGCTCAGTGCGAACACACAATGGGAGTTGCCATTAAGGCACTGACGGCAGTTTGCACTGAGATGGCAATATAAGTGGTGCAGCCATATATTAGGTTGTGACCTAGTCTTGTTTTCACAGGTGCCAGACACGATAGCATTATGCCGTAGTGAAGGGTGAAGTGTGGAAACTGGAAACTGGGCACTTGCTGGCTGAAAAGAACGCCACACATCACATTCGCTGACTGCTTCAGAGGACAGAAGATCGAGTGGATATAGTGCGCATGTATTATATACACTATAATAGATAAAAATATTGGGACATGCCTCTTAATCATTGAATTCAGAGGTTTCTTTCAGACCCATTGCCACAGGTGTATAAAATTGAGCACCTAGCCATTCAATCTTCATTTGAGTTTGTGACAGAATGGGTCGTTACGAAGAGCTCAGTGAATTCAAGTGTGGCACAGTCATAGGATCCCACCTTTGCAATAAGTCAGTTCATGAAATTTCTTCCCTGCTCGATATTCCACGGTCAGCCTTAAGTGGTAGTATTGAAAAGTAGAAGCGTTTTGGAACAGCCGCAGCTCGGCCACAAAGACGCAGACCATGTAAAGTCACAGAGCGGGGTCACTGTGTGCTGAGGTACATGGTGCAGAAAAATAACAAACCCTGTGACTCAATAACTGCAGAATTCCAAACTTCATCAGCAGTAATGCTATGCACTGGGAGATTCATGGAATGGGTTTCCATAGTTGAGCTGCTGCAAGCAAGCCTTGCATCACGAAGCACAATTCCAGGTGTCAGATGGAGTGATATAAAACACACTGCCATACTGATCTCTAGAGCATTTGGAACATGGTCTATGGGGTGATGAATCACGCTTCTCTGTCTGGCAGCCTTATGGACCAGTCTGGATTCAGCTGATGCCAGGAGAGCGTTACTTGTCTGACTGCGTTGGGCCAACTGTTAAGTTTAGTGGAGGACGGATAACGGTCTGGGGTTGTATTCCAGGGGTTAGGCTGGGCCCCTTAGTTCCACTGAAGACGCATTTTAATGCTTCTGCATACTGAGACATTTTGGCACAATTCAAGGTGTCCAACATTGTGGGACTAGTTTGGGAAGGGCCTTTCTCAGCTCCAACATGACTGTGCACAAAGCAATGTCCATAAAGACATGGTTTGTTGAGTCTGGTGTGGAAGAACTTCACTGGCCTGCACAGAGCCCTAACCTCAATACCATCGAACACCTTTGAGATGAGAACGGAGATTGTGCGCCAGGCATTCTCATTTAACATCAGTGCCTGACCTCACAAATTCTTCTCCAGATGAATGGGAAAACATACACACTCAAAAATCTTGTGGAAAACCCTCCCAGAAGAGTGGAAGCAGTTCTGGTGGCAAAGGAGGGACTAACTGCATGTTATTGTCTTTGAATATAGAATGGGATGCCATAAAAGTTCCTGTAGGTTTAATGGCCAGATATTCCTGTGCTTTTATTCATATTTTAAAATGTGTTTTCTGTATTTAATATGAAATATGGCTTCATATGATATATTATAGAAATATTTGATTTGTTTTTTTTAATGGCAAAATCACAGCTTAATTCGGCAAAACATATATGTGTGCATTATTCACTTGTTTTCTGACAGTTTTTTTTTTTTTTTTAAACTACTAACCAGCGTCAGAACAAGGATGGCAACAAAATCTATATGGAAGGGGACCCATTATGCTTTTCAGCAAATACAAAGAACCAGTGGCTTTGCTTTGTTTTCAAGGAGAGTCTGCTGCTAGCTGGAAGGCATTCTGAATTTCTGTTTATTTAAACTGAATTCCAAGTGATATATTGGTGAAATTGTATGGCTTGGTGGTTGTTGTTGTTGCTGCTTGTTGGCTAGCTGAGTGCCACTTAAGAAACAACTCTGTGTGCTAGCTAGCTTGCATGCATTAGTTTCTGTAATCATCATATGGTGTATTGGCTTGCTACCAAGTAGACTGAATTTGGAACCCGTTGCTAGTGTAGCCAGAGGCAATGTATGGGACAGGTTGATGGGAACCGATGGAATGGGTGACCATTTTAATGGATTTCAGTTTTATTAAATTCAAAGAGAAAATGCAATAATGGATCCCCTTAATTAAAGCTCTTGATTGGCCGACTCATCCAAGTTACTTGTGGAATGCTAGTGTGGAACAATTAATGGTAATGTTACCTGGGAGAAAATTGCATTGACCAGCTGGCTGGCTGGCTGGCTGGCTGCCTGGCGAAGAGGAGTTGCATATGAGCTAACATTAGAAGGGCTACCTAGGGCTTACAGTAAATTTGATCATTATTGGTGGTGAATGCTACCTTTGTATGCCTGACCTTTACTGCATTTATAATTGTTAACAATATAGAATACATTTATATTTGTCCCCTGCCGCGCGGAATGTGCGAAGCGGCGGGACATAGTATTCACGACCGTACGTCCGTCCGTACGTCCCGAATCTTTGTCGGCGACATATCTCAAGAACGAATCGACGGATTTACTTCAAATTTGATTTCAACATGTCTTACTGTGATACCCTGGCGCCAGTCGATTTCGGTGACCTTCGCGCCATTCTCAAGGTCACACCGAGAGATTGTGCATTATCACACTGATAGCCTTGTCAGCGAGATATCTCAAGAACGAATTGACGGATTTACTTCAACTTTTATGTCAACATTTACTAGTGTGATACCCCGGCGCCAGTCGATTTCGGTGACCTTCGCGCCATTCTCAAGGTCACACCGAGAGATTGTGCATTTTCACACTGATAGCCTTGTCGGGGAGATATCTCAAGAACGAATTGATGGATTTTCTTCGACTTTTATGTCAACATGTATTAGTGTGATACCCCGGCGCCAGTCGATTTTGGTGACCTTCGCGCCATTCTCAAGGCTACACCGAGAAATTGTTCATTTTGACACGATTTCACATTTTGTGGCGGGGGACAAAGACACGTTAGTGTCAAATACTTGTCATTGTTATTATTATTATTATTATTATTATTATTATTATTATTATTATGAGTAGTAAGTGGTCTCCATTGTAATTACATGTCTAATATTGACCAATGAACATTTCTATTCAGACTATTCTTAGTCTCAACAACTGGCAAAGGTTAATTAAAGGTCTTATATGATTACCATGAAAATTCCTCACTCACTGTAGACACACCAAACCACAGATTTAACCAAATGATTTCAGCCTGTAGCCATCTGTTATGTCTGTGTCTTAATACCAAACTTAAATTAGACTTTTAGACATTGAATTGAATGATAAAAGACAGACGCACGTTCACAGTTCCAAGCTTTCCTCTTTTTTTATTGAACAGCTTCCGCAGTACAACAAAACGTGTGATGTCACTCACTCCGGGTACAGAGGAGTACCAGTCTAAACTCAATACATGACATCCCTTTCTTGAAAATTTTAAGACATCTTACAAACCTCTAACAACTCAACTCAGATTATTCCACATATTCAGGTCTTACAAACCTCTACTCTACAGTAGAAAGAGGTATAACTTCAGTCCAAGTATCACCCATCTCCGTACTCTGAATTCATGTCATTATAAAATCAGACCATCCGTGCGGTGCTCATCTGTTCTTCTGAGGCCTGCCTGTATTAGACCCGTCTGGCATACTGGTGTCACTGGGTGCTGGTGGAGTCACCGTGTCCTTGTCATTGCATGTTGTAATGTCCTTAACTCCATGTGTGTCGTCACGCTCCTTAGTTGTCTCCTCCAGTCCAGTTGTCCTGTAGTTTTTCACGAATGTGCCGTTTCTTGCATAACGTGCTCCTGTTGGGGATTCTACAATCGCACAGCTTCCTGTCCTACTCACAACTTTGTGGTGTGGCGTTAAATGGAGTGGTAATCTTGTCCACTTTGTACCGCTTGATAAGCACAGTGTCGCCAACTTCTACCTCAGCTGGTTGTGCTCTCCAGCGCCAATTTGGCCTTTTGCTCACTGTCCCGATCACGCACCTCCATGCCTGCATGTGAACGAGATTCTGTAATATCGGCAGTTTTCCTCTCACCCTACAATTGAAGAGCAGTTCAGCTGGGCTTTTCCTGGTTATGGCCTGGTCGATGCTCCTATACACCCTCTCACATTTTCTCAACTCTCTCTTCCAGTCCGGTCCCTCAGAGTGAGCGATCCTGATTCTCTTCAGTGACGCATTTTGGCGCTCAACTTCTCCGTTAGCCTGAGCCCATTCTGCTGTTGTCTTCAGATGTGTGATGCTGCTTTTTTCACAGTGGTCCTGGAACAGCTCAGACCTGAACTGTGGGCCTTTGTCTGACTTACAGGTCACTGATAAGCCATGACGACTGAATATTGATTTTAGGCTGCCAATAACCTTCTCTGTTGTTGTTGATGTCATGAATTTCATATTCGTAGTAACGACTCTAATGGTCAACCACTTCGAGAATGCAATGGTTGGATGTCAAGGGTCCAAATAAGGCCACAGCCACATCCTGCCGGGGGACGTCTGGTAGGGGTGTGGGTCTCAGGGGTTCTGGTGGGTCGGGCCTTGCTACTAACTATGGCAGTCCTTGCAGTGTTTCTCAGCTGCTGGATCCATCCCAGGCCACCACACCTCGGTCCTGAGATGCTGCTTTGTCCTCACAATCCCGAGATGTCCCTCATGTGCTAGGGCCAGTGCTCACGCTCGTTGGATGCGGAGCAGCACAATGTGTGTGCCTTCGGAGGATCAAGTATTCTACAGCGCACAATTCATTCGCTATGGCTGCATATGCTTTGCAATCCTCAAACCATCCGTTTGCGATTGCCTTTCTTACCGCCATCAGCTCTGGGTTGGTGGCAGAGGCTTCCTCCACCTTCCTGGTCGTTAGTCCTTTTGGCGAAGCGCTGACCGCGACATACCTCACGTACTCTTCTGAGCCACCGTGATTGTGCCTCTCGCGTTTTGTGGTTTCTCTCAGCAATCTTCACAGTGGGTCTGCAGTATTTTGTTTGCCTGGTATATGCAGCACTTTAAAATCGTATGGTTGTAATCTGAATACATGCCTCTCAATGTGGGCGCAGGATTTTGAGTGAGGACCGTATATTACAACCGATGGCTTATGATCTGTCACTAAGGTAAACTGTCGGCCATAAACATAGGGATGCAGCCTCTCACATGCCCACACCAGAGCTAGGGTCTCTCGCTGGGTTTGAGAATATTTCCGCTCACATTCACTTTAACTGCGGCTCACATAGCATATTGGCATTTCTTCTCCCTGTTGGAACTGAACTCGTAGTGCACCTAACCCTACAGGGCTCGCATCCACGATCAGTTTGGCCTCTGCATCCTTATCAAAGTATGCTAAAGTGCAAGCTCTGGCCAGTTCCTCTGTGACTGCATGAAATGCATCTCTCTGCTGTGGTCTGAATTTGAATGGGGTGTTCTTTATTGTTAGACGTTGCACCCAAAAAAATAAGGGGCATGAACCCTCCCCCGCTCCACAAGATGAGCATGAACGACCCCCCCCCCCCCCCCCCCCCCCCAAACTAAATAAGAAGCAAACCCCACCCCTGCTCAACAAAATAAAGAGCTTTTATTCCCTCTTCCCCCACAGATTAACACAAAAAATGATTATTACACTAAGTAAGCAAAGGTACAAAACTCCCATCATCCCATATAAACCATGGCACAAAATGCCTATTACCCTGTACAAACAAGGGCACAAAATACCCATCACCTCATATAAACCATGGCACAAAATGCCTATTACCCTGTACAAACGAGGGCACAAAATACCCATTACCCTATACAAACAAGGGCACAAAATACCCATCGGCCCAAATAAACGAAGGCGCAAAATGCCTATTAACCTGTACAAACAAGGGCACAAAATACCCATCATCTCATATAAACGAAGGCACAAAATGCCTATTAGCCTAAACAAACAAGTGCACAAAATACCCATCATGTCATATAAACCAAGGCACAAAATGCCTATTATCCTGTACAAACAAGGGCACAAAATACCCATCACCTCATATAAACCAAGGCACAAAATGCCTATCACCCTGTACAAACAAGGGCACAGAATACCCATCACCTCATACAAACCAATGCACAAAATGCCCATTACCCTATTTAAACAAGGGCACAAAATACCCATCATCTCATATAAACCAAGGCACAAAATGCTTACTGCCCTGTACAAATGAGGGCCCAAAATTCCCATCAGCCCATATAAACCAAGGCACAAAATGCCTATTACCCTGTACAAACAAGGGCACAAAGTACCCATTACCCTACTCAAACGAGGGCACAAAATACCCATTGGCCCAGAAAACCGAAGGCACAAAATGCCTATTAGCCTATGCAAATAAGGGCACAAAATGCCCATCAGCCTATATAAACCAAGGCACAAAATGCCTATTAGCCTAAACAAACAAGGGCACAAAATACCCATCAGCCTATATAAACCAAGGCACAAAATGCCTATTAGCCTAAACAAACGAGGGCACAAAATACCCATCAGCCTATATAAACCAAGGCACAAAATGCCTATTAGCCTAAACAAACGAGGGCACAAAATACCCATCAGCCTATATAAACCAAGGCACAAAATGCCTATTAGCCTGTACAAACGAGGGCACAAAATGCCCATCAGCCCATACAAACAAAGGCACAAAATGCCTATTACCTTATTCAAACAAAGGCGCAAAATATCCATCTTCCCGTATAATCCACAGCACGCTAAGTCTCGAGGTCTCGGGTCAAATACGTTGACACACGAGAGAACTGCAAGTCAGTGTGACACACGAATAATTATTCAGCTTCGGTCCCGCTTTCAATCCTGACGTCATAATGCAGCATGACCGGTCATTGATGCTCGATTGCTTATGACATCGTAATCAATCTATGAAATCATATTTATATTAACCAAAGTGAAGCACCCCGCCGTCATAGTGATACACCAAACTTCATAAAAATGAATGGCTTCCTATTAAGCCAATTTTAAATAAGTCAATATCAGAGTTAAAATGCAGAGATGCACGGCTGTCTTTTGCAGCAATATTCATTGAAAGGATTGCAATAAAACGTTTCCTGCGTAAGGTCACGCTGAAACGCAAATTTGTCACTTTAATAGAAAAAAAAAATCGCATTTCCGCGCCAGCTAGCTAATTAGCCGCCCCATTGACTTGAGTAGACTGCTGACTAAAAGGAAACGCTACACAGATAGCAGGCACCTCTGCCCTGGCTCTGTGCCGAATCCAGCTGATCCGGTGTCCTGTGCCGAAAAACCTCGCGCTGGGAAACCTCGTGGTACATCGGCGCGCACAATGTCCCGTGCCCAAAAGCCTCGCGTGCCAAAAAGCCTCGTTTGCCCAGACGTCTCATAATGGGACGAGGTTTTTCGGTACTGGGCAGATCCGGAGCGGAGGTGCGTGCTATCCGGGTAGCGACTGGCAACAGTCACCATCGGGTAACCTTGGTAGTTGGTAGCCTTAGCAGCAAATAAAATTAACAAGGTGGCTAACAAGCTAGCTGCTTGTAATTGACATTCAACGACAATATTTCAAATATTTTCAAAGAATGTTAATTTCCTAAAAGCGTAACTAAAACTATGTAGTCGCATATGGTTCAAACCATGTAGCTACGTTGCTCAGAACTGTGCTTCGGGAAACGTAGCCCGCTGCCTAAGCCTCCGTTGCAGACGTCTAATGTGTTTCGCTTCCCTCACACAACGACTTTTGCGCACTCGAACCGAGTTTTGTTTTCTAGCAATCGGAGAGAAGCTCTTAAATGTCTTGAGCCGGCTGATGGGACGGAGGGGGAGCGAACCACACAGACGTCTGTAACGGAGGCTAGCTGAATAGCTACAGCAGTTAAAGTAAATGGGAACCAACGCGATAACGATGTACCTCGTTACAGCTGTTTGGTTGTAACAGTAAACACACGACTGATGTTTTCTGAAACAAACTTGCCAACTTGTTGACAAACCAAGAGTTGCCTGATCAGAGAGCAATATTTAGCAAACTTAACTGTCGCCAATTTATCTGAAACATCATAGCGGCGGGACATAGTATTCACGACCGTCCGTCCGTACGCATGTCCGTCCGTACGTCCCGAATCCTTGTCAGCGAGATATCTCAAGAACGAATTGACGGATTTTCTTCAAATTTCATGTCAACATGTATTACTGTGATACCCCGGCGCCAGTCGATTTCGGTGACCTTCGCGCCATTGTCAAGGTCACATCGAGAGATTGCTCATTTTGACACGATTTCACATTTTGTGGCGGGGGAGAAAGACACGTTAGTGTCAAATACTTGTTATACAACCTTTTACTATCGGTCAGGGGTGTTCAATCTTATCTGCAAAGGGCCGGTGTGGGTACTGGTTTTCCTTGCAGCCCAGCAGTAATGGGGTAAATTCCATGAAAACGAGGACAAAGACCATTAAAAAAATTCTCTGATATTTCCACAGAAATGTGGATTTTTATATTAGACTTGCTGGAAAAAAAAAATACGAAATTTAGTTTTGCCTGCCAAATTCGGTCAGAATCCTACTTGTTGCATCTTAATTTTGGGCTTCAAGCACCACTTGGCCTCTGCAATATGTTTCCTGGTGCATCGCTGATAACTGTGTTGTTCTAATGTTTTGAAGCCTTGGTCAAGCGTATTTTGATACATAAAATTCCCTGTCTGTCCCAGTTTTTCCAGGATTCTGCGTTAGTTAGGCGCTGATGGTAGAGTAATCCATGTCATAAAAATGTATATTTTTTCTTCCCTCACAATAACCCCTGGCATGCTGTAATTGTAAATTCTATTTTTCATTCGCTTGCCCATACCTAACAAAATTGTACTAACAACATGCAGCTGTGTAGAACATTAAAAGTTAACGCGTCACATGTAATACACGTCTTGCTCATTACATAAGGGGGCCGCCAAGCCAATGTTGACATGGAGATAAAAAAAAAAAAATAATAAAAATTTGAAGTATGTGCTATGATTGGTCATTATAAGTGGAAAACTCGTAATATACTGCTAAACTGTAAAAATGAAAATATTTATGTATGTATGCATGTATAATATATTGAAATAAATACATTGAAACTAATTAATACTATTGTTGTCATTCCGTGACAATTTGCCTCTTGTAATTCCGTGACTTTTTGAAATTTCTTGCCCATAAAGCAGGGTTAAAGTCAATATTTGTTTCTATAACTGACAGTATTAACAAAAAACACCTTAAATATGAACATATTGAAGTTTCATAACTTAACTATGATAGGAACATCACTTTCTGGATAGTTAAACACAACATTTAAAAAAAACCACGTCAATTTTGTGTAATACCGTGACGGAGTAGTTTTTGTTTCTTCTATGAAAATTTCTCAAAAAATATATTTTCACTTAATAATATTAAAGAACAAGTTAATACCTTCAATATGACATATCATACTTGATATGTTGTAGAGTTACAACCCAAAATGTAATGGGACTGTAATTCCGTGACAGCTTGGCGGCCCAAATAATATTTCTACTTATTTGTTTGTAAATTTTAACTCCCTTCAGTGCACTTTTAAACCGCATTTAGTTTTATGAATGCTGCAAGTGTTAATTATTTTCTATCTTATATACTTCTAGGAGAGATTGCAACTGAAATTGATGTGCTTATTGTGTTTTCATGTAACATAAGTCATACTATATTTAGTGTTCATTAAAAACGTATTACGAAATCAAAAGAATAATTATTCATACCTTTATTACGGCTTTTACCAACACCTTCCAGCACACACATGATAGTTTGAAAATTCATCATTATAAGATACAGGCCAAAATGTAAGTTTGGCTATGCACTGAAATGTAATGCGAGTTACCATGGAAATGTCCATATACCTGATTTTACTTCTCTACGATTTGATTGAACCCCATGCTTGGTGAATTGGATAATTCAGGTGTTGTAGCCCTTGCGTAAAATAAAAACCTGCGCCCACTTTGGCCTTTTGTGGGTAAGATTGTGTCCGTGTATTAATGCAGATTTTTTCCTTTGTCACCTGTTTATATATGTATAGTTAAAGGATTGCCTTCAAATTTGAGTTCACTTTCATCTAACTAATTCATTTACACCCAGGCTGGGGTATTTAGTTCTACTGCAAAGCACTAGTTGCTCTCCTGCTTGAAGGAGATGCTGAAGTTCAACTATGAAATATGAATAGGCATTTTTATGACACTGCGTCATTTCAACAAATATACATTTGAGGATTGGTTGTTTTTATTTGGGTCAGCTTGTAAATGATAAAGTCAAGGTAGTTGACTAGTTCGACCTAGCTGGGGAGATGGCAAGCTCAACACAATGTATGGCTTTACCAATCATTTTTTAAAATCTTCTCATGGATTCATGAGCCATGATTTTCTGCTTGGGTCCATATTGCCACTTTCAAGGAGCTTCAAAAATTGGTGGCAGCCCTGCAGTGGAGTAGGAAAACTATTTGTTTTCTTAAACTGAAATGGCTTTTCCTAGTTTGTTCATTTTGTCCATTGATGAATTGATGAGCAAAATCACATACTTATATGAGGAAGGAAGTAATTGGCAGCATATTGGTGAACTTGGAGGTGATGTCCTGTAAAAAGGACTTTCACCGTAATGGTACTGTAGTACTTTAAGACTTGACATACTCCCGTGTTGTTGCCATAGACTGTATAAAAGATGGACGAAGCAACCGTGATGTCACCCATTGGTTTCAGCACACCATCGAGAGAGCCTCGATTTTTCGGAATTTGAATTTTGTCATTTTGAAACCGGATGTGATTCCTATTGGACGTGACCATGAACTGAATATCTGGGGAGAAGCAAGGGTATCAGACAAGGACCAGTGGATAGCCACGCCCCTAAAGCATATACTGGCTTTATCCTTTATTAGCTCGCCGGGACGAATGTCGTCCGGAGAGCTATTGTCGTACCCCCGGCGTCTGCGTCCGTCCGCGTGCAGAAAAACTTTAACCTTGCCCCCCGGCGAGCTTTGTTGTCTTTCTGGCAACTCTTGTTTTTCAATTATAATTGATTATAATTGTAATTGCAACAAGAGCACTCAGAGAGCATGGCACCTCCACCGCGCCAAGGAAACTCTGTGCATTTGTTATTTTCGTTGGCTGACGTAGGGTATTGTTGCACTCCACAGCCAAGTGGCAGCAAAACCCAGAAGCATGCCTATTGGAATTCCGGCCCATTGGAAAGATTTGAAATCTCTGCCAGCATAGATGGATTTGAACTTTGGCCTGTATCTCAGCTGTATTTTGGCCTAGATAAGCCAAAGTTTAACCACTGGTTCCTCTGGTGCTACTCTAAGATCCTGCAAAGTTTGGTTAAAATCTATGTAGCCGTTTTTGAGATATCCCGCTAACAGACCGACAGACAAACGGATCACCACCAAAATTCAATTGGTTCTTCCTTGGATCAAGATACATCTGTGTACCAATTTTCATGATGATCCGCTCAGTAGTTTTTGAGTAATCCTGTCAACAGACAAACAAACGAACACAGGTGATTTTTTTTCACCTCCCTGGCGTAGGTAATTATAATTACTTTCTGGACAGAATGTTTAATTACAATTACTTTTCATTAAAAAATCTATTGAAATTAAATTACAAAAGTAATTGATTACAATTACAGTAATTGTAATTGAAAAAGGTAATTGAACCCAACCCTGTTGGGAACCGCTGGTTTGGTTAAAAAAGGGAAAACATTACCCATCTGTGAGCAACGTCTCACTGCTAAATTACACCAGGCTTGTTATGTCCCATATAGGACCCTTTAGACTCGGTGCGGCAGAAGTGCGAGGAGTCTCACCACTGCGTTGAAATGCGGGAGAGGCTGGAGATGTGCGAGACGCGGGTGGGCTCGCGGTCGCAGACGCGGGAAGACTGCACGGAGGAGCTCTTCGACTTCCTACATGCCCGAGACCACTGCGTGAGTTACGGGGGTTGAGGAACACTATTGTATCACTCACAGAAAAGGGTTGTTTTTGTTTATGCCCAGTGAGCCGGAGTTTATTTTCCTGTTTAACCTTCTTTTGTTGGTGTGAAGTGTGCAAAGACTGCCAGATTTATCCATTTTACTCTACAAAAAATTCTTTAAACTTTATTGCTTCTCTCTGTGGAACCATAGAACAAACCTCTCCGACATGCCAGTCGAAAATCGTCACTCCTATCACTCTCTAGTGGCCACAGTTGGTGGCCAGTACCCGTATTTGCAGACTGTGTTATCCTCCTATGGCATAGGCAGTGTGTGATCTGCAGTGTTATTAAATTGCGTTGGAATGTGTGAGGGCAAGTGCTTCCACGAGTCGAATGAATGGCATCTTCCTGAGTCGATGGGAGCAGGGCAGGGCGGTGGGCCGAACAGGTTAACTGCGATCAGTATGGGGGAAAAGGGGAGCCCTCACCCAAAAAAAAGTTGTATAAATCTACAATTAACCGTGTTGATGTTGCTGGCTTCCGTTCAGTGCGGTCCAAATTACTAGATGAAAACAAGAAGACATTTTGATTCCATGTCCATACCAAAAAAAAAACAATTAAGGTTGTAGCGACCCCTGCTATTTGTAAGCCTGTGGTAAGTTTACAGAAAAAATGTACAGTACATTTCAGAAGTTTCTGCGCACTTGAGTCCCATGTTTGGTCATGTTTTTTTGTGAAATATAATTTGTTTTAACGGATTTAAAAGATTGTGAATGTCTCAGGATGGTTGCCAGAATTTACCAGTTAATAAAGAAGCCATCATTCATCAATAAACAGGTTACTAAATACAGTATTTATGTGTCACAGTGAGGGCCATAAAATCAAACATATTTGTTTCTTCTCCTGCAGGTGGCGCACAAGCTGTTCCATACAGTGAAGTAAACTTCGCTTTTCAGTCTGTCCTGTTAGATCCTGCTCTACAGATACAATCTTATTCAAATGTGCTCAAACAACTGTAGCTAACTGAACCAATGGTGATGTATTATCCAAATGTTGGGAATATCCATAAAATGGATTTATTGTGATTATGTGGATTTATTTTGCTTGGTATTAAATATCTTAAAGCTGTAATGTGTATGGCTGTTGTGTAATAATGAGGTGATTTTTTTTTTCATTGGTTATGGTTTTTACCTCAAGTTTCTACAAATATTTTACTGAATGAAATGTACCTGACTACCTCAACAGGATGGTGACACAATAAGGTATTACCAGTGAATATTACCAGTGAGTTTAATAATTAATAGCCAAGACAGCTGAAATGGAATGCAGCAGACTCAATGAAACTCCTGAATTGATTTTGCTTTACACAAAACCCTTCTGGCCCTAAATGTATTGGTGCACAATACCTTTAATTTATGCAAAATTTGAAATTGACAGATGCAACTTCAGTGATTGCCTAAGTTTCACTCTCATGACTGATCAGTGCTTGAATACATCACAATTTGATGTTTTTGATTTAGATAAAATTATAAAATCAGTCTGGAAACGTCACTAGATGTTAGTTCATGTGTGCCCGTCCATTGTCAGATAATCTGACAGGTCATCTGTCTTAGGGGCGACATCAGAGAACAGCGTTGCCATTCGGTAGAAAAGAAGAAACATGCTACTCAAGGTCTCCAGGTTGTTCAATAAAGGCAGTTTTATATTTTTCAGATGTGTTAACGGGCATCCTGAAAGCATTGGTTAACACAAATGTGTTTGTAATCCGATGAAGGGCTGGATGCAGTCTGTGTTGAATATGTAAAGGAATGACCTACATCAAATTTGTTGGCTGTTGAAATTATGGTGTGGTTATACAAATGGAAATCTATTTTTGCAGTGTCTAAAATGATTTTTGGTTGCCTCCACTTTGTATCCACTGCAAACGTTTTTAACTCTGGTTGTAAGCTGATCTAATCACAGTCACACTGGGCTACATCAGTTGGCTACACCCCTTCCACTAACAGTTCCAAACTGGGAGGTGTCAGACCATATCTCATTAGAAAAGAAATATAAGGTCAGATAATCTGCTGCGCGATCACAGATCGTGTGTCGCCGCCTGAGCCCCGGATCAGCATGTCTGGCTCGTTCTTCGGCGAAATCGTTTTCAGACGGCTGCAGAGACTGCTGATGGTTGGTGTACACAATGGGACAATATCTGGTGAAACTAAGGAATCGTTGGTCTCCTGACCCTCACTGAGGCCTTGATCTTAAGGCAGATTGACATTGTCATCGGCTCCAGTGGAAAACTACTAATGTTTGTTGGACACCAGCAAGCCGGAGGCTGTTCCTTTTCTCTCACGAATCTACTGGGGAACGCCATGCGGATGTAAACTTCGTATGGAGACTGGCCCGCGGCGGCGGAGGGGTGCTGATATGGGAATTGCCAGCTCATTCACACTCCGTTTCCATGTTGACAGTTCCATATGTCATCAGGCAAGATGATGGCTGCATTTCTTGGCTATATTCGAAGGCGCCTTCAAAAAGGAGTAGCCTGCAATGGCATTGCAGCATAGGAATGCAGCCTACACTTTGAGAGAAGGCCGATATGTCTGCATCAGAAAAGAACCTTGAAAAGTTTGATATCGAACAGACTCGGGCTCTTCAAACTTTTAATGGAGCATTTAAAACAGTGTCTGCTGTGCAAGTTGAAGAGGAAAAAATGCCTTTGCAATTTAGGAGAATCAACCATCTGTTGGTGTATTAGGTTAATTTGCAAAGGAACGGTAGGTCATGCCCTACAAAGACCACATCACAGGAGTGTAGGATGCATAGTAAGTCTAAATTTTTCAGTGTTGGGTGGACAGGGAACACTGAGACACAATAAGCATGCTTGTGTAACCTGTAACTGCCCCACGGTTCTGTCATCAGCCATACCCTCCGTGGAGATGAATTATGCCATCGATACAAGTCTACAGCAACAATGACAAGAGAAACCCAAACTGGTACCAAAGTCGACAGTTATACAAAACTATATACACCACAGGCCAAAAAATTATGAATACACTGCATAATCTTGATTTGACTGGTTTTCCTTAGCTTAAAGTATATTTTCAGCAGCAACAGAAAACAAAATAACAAAGAAAAACATCTTAACTAGAAATGTGCAAAATTATTTGTGAAGAGATATACATACTCAAATTTGACCTTCCACCAAGTACTCCCTCTTAGCCTTGACTACAGCCTGACACATCCTAGGCATTCTATCCAGCAGTTAAAGGCAGTGTTTCCCAAACCTCTCCTGGCGCAACTCGTGTCCTGTATGCTTTAGATCTCTCTCTGCTCCAGCACAGGTGATTCAAATGATTTGCTTATTACCAAGCAGCTTCTGGGGTTAATTATGACCTGATCATCCCCTGTGCTGGAGCAGGGAGAGATCTAAAGCATGCTGGACAAGGGGTACGCCAGGAGAAGTTTGACAAACACTTAAGGAGAGAGCTTTCAGGTAACTCATTCGGGGCTTTCAAGACTTCCCGTATGAGCTCTTTTGACCTTGATGGGCACATTTCTCTGACTGCCCGGTCAAGTTCATCCCATAGCGATTCAGGTTGAATTTGAAGACGTATAGTTCTTAGTAAACAACATTTTCAGTCAATACAAGTCTCCCCTCGGTATTTTGTGTGCCTTTGCTGCTCAAAATGAACTGCAACATGAAAAAATCCAGCCAAACTCAGAAAAATACTGGTTGTTTGTAATGTTTTGGCCTGTAGTGTTGATCAGCACCAACACAAGATAATCATATTTGCGAATGGATCAAAAGAATTAGAGACTGGGCACACAGGTCTTAGTTTCTTCTCCCCTCGTTGTGAGGTAACTGTGAAATAGAACATCAGACCAGCACTCCGTGTTAAATCACGACACTGACAAATTACTTAGTATATCGTTGGCACTACAGTGGATAGAAGAAAATAACCAATCCAGTGTTGTAATCACTTTTGATAGCTTATCAGCTCTCTCAGGCATTAAGTTTGGAAAGTAGCCATGTAGGCAGGATATTATGTATTAAATGTTTATTGTGCTGCTTAGACGACATGACTGGAGACTGAATCTGTCGTTCCTTTGGGTTCCCGCCCTTGTAGGGGTGGAAGGAAAGGAGACTGTGGATGTCTTGGCTAAATATCATTAAAACTGCAGTTAACTGACATACTGATACTGTTAAGTAAAGCAGAGGCTATTATAAAGGATAGTGTACGTAAAACTTGGTTGGAATACTGAGACTCTTGAAACAGGAAGACATCTTTACAGTATTCAAAATCGTGTTAGAGGAATGCAGGACAGGAGCTCAAGGGAAAAAAAGGTATACTTGTGTATAGGATTTACAGGTTTAAATCATGCACTCCATAGAACAGGCACCCCATGGGAGTATGTACACACTGTTATGAATGTCAAACTGTGAAACGTGTATTGATTGAATATAACTGGTATGATGAAGAGAGAATGGACTTAAGAGTTGATAATTTGGAAAACGCAAAATCACTCCGGGGTATTTGCTCGGAAGTATATCATGGAAATAATGTCCTAAAACGTAAAAGTATCAGGAACAAGAGCAATCCGAGATTTCTGATATCCGCCAAAGGATGACATTGATACAAATGCGGATCCGGATCATCACCAAAATTTAATGGAGTCGTCCCTGGACCAAGATCTATCTCTGGTGAAAATTTCATGAAGATATGTCCAGTAGTTTCCGAGAAGTCCTGTCCACAGACAGACAAATAAATAAACCGACTCGATCGCATAATCTCCTTGACGGAGATAATAATAGAGAGAGGGAAAAATTTACTGCTCCACACTCCAGTCCAGCGTGGCAGTAATGCATTTTCGCCATTAAATACAACGTATGAAAAGCGAAGAAGAAGAAGATAAACTCACTGGCGCGCACTGGGAAACTTAACTTGGTAGTTACATAGCATCTGTCGCTATGATGTGTATTTAGTCCTAGTTCAAGTTTTTTTTTTAATTTATTTTTTTTGAAGTTGCTAGTTTGAATTAAGCAAAGAACTTCAGGTCGCCTCTGAGATGTTATAACGGTGTAGTTTGCTTAAGTCCGAAACTGATGTAATGCAGTCGCACAAGGATTGTAAAGATTTTTTTTTTAGTGATTGTTAATAACTCAGAGAGCTGGAGTAACGGGACGATCCGATTTTTTTTTAATGTCGTTAGCTAGATAGATTATTCTTATGAGCTAATATATTATGACCGTCCTTCTAGTTTATTATCACGCGTTACCAGAAAGAGAATGGTACGTATCCACGTTACTGGTTAACCCTGGTTTATTGGCCGATTCCACTGTTCACTGTAATGCTTGCTTAGCTCACCAGGTAAAGTTAATATTTCATGTTCTGTAACATGTTTTCTCACTGCGTGTAACGCGTTCAGAGGAGAAGCCTCGCACCAAGCCAGGTGGCCAAGAGGAAGAACGGGCTGGATTCGTCAGATGATGAGGAGTGGAAATTAGAAGCGGTAAGTAGTTAAGTTCATTTGGGTCGCTCATCGTGGACTGTTAGTGTCGTAAAATGTCTCCATTGAGGACATTTCGCGAATTTGAGTTTTACTGTTTTTGGCTTTAACCATGCTCCACAAGTCTGTGAGCAAGTTTGTCCGGCATTTCCTATCATGTCTTGGGTCTGAATTGTAGTGTCGGCTGTGCCAACGACAAAGGTGCGGTATCATCAGTTGGGACACTTAATAGTCTAGTTCCACCTACTGATCTGTGCAGATTGCATGAGTATAACTGTAATGTAATTCCATACCGATGACACGAAATGTTGAATTGTTGATACTTATGAAACCAATTCATATCAGGGCCATCCCATGGCAAATATCCGAATTTCAGGGAAACTTCCCACTTGACCGTCTCAGATTTGGCTGAAAAAAAATCCAGCAGGAGCAGACGCCTCCCAATTGGATGATCCAAAATTTTAGCACTCAACTCCTAAATAGTTTTGTCATAAAAAATATTTTTGCAGCTAAGTTCCGGCCCTTTTTTGAACAGCGATTTCTGAGGAGCCACTTTGACATGGCTATATCTAAAAAAGTATTTCACCTAAGTCCTTCAAATTTTCAGGGGTGAAAACATTTTATACCAAAACAATGACACCAACCACCAACATCAAATTGACTGTAGTAGAAAGATTAGATGCCTTTTATTAACATATCCAAAATTTGTGATGGTGTTTTGCTTTATTTTCTCAAAATAAATTTAGGAAAATATGGCATTTTTGTGGACATGCAGTATTTAATGTCAAAGGCATATTCAAACATTATTTTACAAAATGCACATGGCTAATGATAGAAAGCTCAAACTCAACAAAATGCTTTATTTCATACATGTTTGATGTTTGCATAAATGAACAGAAGTCTTATGATGTCAAACCAGTTGAGTGATACACGAGCCTCTCATTTAATCCTTGCCAATTTTCTGACCAATGATTTGTTGTTAGGATCATTAAAAGCTTAACATTTTGCAGTTTTGGGCTTGGCACACTTTTATTGTCCAGGGGTCTACATGCTACAAGTTGCTTCTGGTTGAGCTCTCAAACTTTGCCGTTTTATTTCCCAAGGTTCAGAAGCGACGGAAAGGTGAAGCAGCTGTGACAGACTGCAAAATTTCTCCCTTCAGAAAACCCTTGACGCAGCTGACGAACCGCCCAGTCTGTTTGGACAGCAGCGAACATGTGGGTTCTTTTGGATTCCTGGCATTTGTTGATTCTGCCAGCGAGGGTTTAGCCAGGATTTTAAAAGTGGGTGTCTACATTGTGAATGAGAAACTCTTCACAAGCAGCAGTGCTGCCCATCACCACCCCCACTTAGTGCTGGGCTCAAGCCTGGGGGTCTATAGGTTTGCTCACCTGGGAAAATTTAGAAAATTACTCTTAATATGGTGCAGTCTGGTGCATTTTAGAACCATTTGAATGGTATTTCTCCCCCATTTTTACCCCTCAGCCCTGAAAGAGGCTGTGGAGTATTGTCATCACGCACGGCCTCCGTCAGTTTGTCTGACCGTCTGTCTGTCCGTCCCTCCACATTTGATTCCATGTGATAACTGGAAAACGCCATGAGCGATCATCACTGTTTCTGGTCAGGACATCGGAGAAGAGTTACTGCTCCAGCTTACTGTTTTCGGCCATGATCCGAAAACAAATATGGATCTGCTTGAGCCGCCATCTTGAATTTGCATTCCCTGCGATAACTGAAAAATGCCATCACAGATCATCACGATTTTTGGTGAGGACATTGTGGTGACTACACAAGCCTATTGATTTCGGTCGCGATTCGAAATCAAGTATGGCTGCCACAGCCGTCATCTTGAATTTCCATTCCATGGGATAACTGAAAAACGCCATCATCAATCATCACGATTTTCGGTGAGGGCATCGGGGGTAGAGTTACTACACAAGCCTATCCATTTTGGAGATTTTAAGACAATAGGTACACATGCTTCAACTTTGTAGGGGCTTAGAGATCCTGCCTGCGTTGGCGCAGCTATATTTTTAAAAATGGATTTCCATCTTGGACAACACTGAAGTCTGGGCAATCAATTTTTGCGATAAAAGTTATTGTTGTACCTGCTTGTGTTTTGAGTAAAATTTGTGAATTTACCAAATTGTACTGGAAGTCCAATTACAAGTTATGAACAAAAAAAAGGCTAATTAAAATGACAAACCATTGCACAATATGTCTCTTCAGTATTTTCTGTGACAAGTACAAACAGTACTAGTTACAAAAAATTACAGGTTACCCTAGCATTTAACAGAATTGCACAATTTGTTGCAAATAATTAACAAATACCAGTTACTATATTAAAGCAATGGTCTGTGTCAGAGACTGAGCTGATTCCTTTGAAACTGGCTATTCCTGTAAATTCCATCATGTTATTAGTAGAAG
Source organism: Gymnothorax reevesii (assembly GCA_029721435.1). Classification (NCBI taxonomy): domain Eukaryota; kingdom Metazoa; phylum Chordata; class Actinopteri; order Anguilliformes; family Muraenidae; genus Gymnothorax; species Gymnothorax reevesii. The sequence goes on along the minus strand of CM056575.1, from coordinate 9,366,861 downwards.
GGCTGAGCATATTTGGATCTTTTAGTCAAGATATTCATGGCTTTAGTCTCTTAAGCGAGGGAATAACTATGACAATATTTATGACAAAAAATCAACCGACCCCATGGTATAAGTAATCACTCGGTGGCTGTGAGTTATCGTTCTGATTCAAAAATTTTTGATGAGAAATGCGCTTTATTTGCAAATGAGCAGTACACAAAGATGGCTAGAAATGGCAGTTTAGATGTGTGTGTTTTTAAGTTGCTTGTCTCATTTGATCTGTACCTGTCTGAACCTTTCAAAATTTTAAAACGCTGTCTCAAAGACTTGCAAAATCATTGCTCTCAAGTGAAGTATGTCGATCTGGTGGTTTCAACATCGCTTGATGTCGGGATCATATCATTATGCGATTGTAGAACTTTCAGATATGTGCACAATGTTAAATACTCTTGATTTAGCTCATTTTCATCATTTTTTTTTTTTTTTTTTATCCAGGAAGCATTCATTCGAAGTATTCTCTCAAAACCATTCAAGATTCCAATTCCAAACTACGCTGGTATGTGATTTATCAGCATTGATGATGTCATAATGCCTGCTTCGCTGCAGGGCTCCATAGCTATTGATGCATTCATTCTGTGTCTGCTCCAATACATTTACCGCATACTTTATGCAGATTGACTCTGGTGAATCCTTTTCATTATAAATGATCAGTAATTTTTTTTAAATTTGTTATTTTTTTAGGCTCTTTGGGCATCCGGGCTCTGGGATTGAAGCGTGCGGAGACTCGTAAAGCTCTGCATGACCCTTTTGAAGAAGGAGCGCTGGTTCTATATGAGCCCCCAGCACTGAGCAATCATGACCTGATAAAGGCTGACAAGTGAGTGCTTTAAGTGAAGGATTATGTACAGCGAGTGTTTATTCTTTGTGAATTAAACCTGATTGGGTGATGCAGGACTCGAATCACTCTGAAGGGGATTATTTCCCAATCATGACCGGCTGGCCGTATGTTATCCCGCATGATACACGGCCAATTGCGAGAATTTAATGCAAAATATTGATTTAAAATAATTTTATTGATTTAATATTGATTTTCTGCCAAAAAAAAAGTCCATTAGCTTCTGTGATTGGAACCTCTTCATGCCCATAGTAATGATCTTTTCTTCATAGCAGAGATTTCCCCTTCAGAAATAACAAATCGTGGAATGCAGTAATTGACCAATTAAAACTGAGTATTCAACGAAGCCGTGTAGTAAAAACTGTTGCAGCCTTGTCATGTGACATGAAATCAAATTTTTTTTCCCCCCTCCCATCAAGTGGAAAATATTAGCTGTTTGTCCCCCGCCGCCGCGGTAGCGAGTGGAGTGGGGGACATGGTATTCAGCTCCGTCCGTCCATCACGTCCCATTTGTTGTGAACGCGATATCTCAAGAACGGTTTGACCGATTTCATTCATCTTTGGCTTCAATGTGTATTAGTGTGATACACCGACCCCAGTCGATTTCCGTGACCTGGTGGGGGACGTGGCCACGTTGCATATAGCTCGCTGAAGTGAAATTGTCTTACCCATTGGAAAATATTGCAATTATTTTGTCTTCTCTTATGTAAGAGTGTTGGAAAATTTTGAAGACTTATGATTTGAGATGCATTCTATTTAAGATTGGAATACATGCTAAAACTGACAGGGTACAAATTGAGCCTTGCGTTCTTGCATGTGAATGGTGATTTTAGGATTGCAAAGTTTAAAATGACACTTTTTTTTTTTTTCCCCCTCTTCCTGCAGGAAGAAGCTGCCTGTACATGTTGTCGTCGACCCTGTGCTTGGGAAGGTTTTGCGACCCCATCAGAGAGAGGTATCGGCAGAGTTTCTCCATCTAAACTCTATTTGCGTTGAGCTCATAGATTCAGTAATGTTGTAGAAGGAGGAGCACGTTCTCACTAGGAGACTGAGCTGAACCCCTCTTCACCTCCTGCATGATTTCATTTGTCAAGATTTCGCCCAATCAGTGTCGTTATCCCTCCCTCAGATTGGATGGGGATAGAGGAATGACTGTTGTCCTTCCGCATGTCCGTCTGTCCATCAGTCACGCTTCTTCTCTGGTCCAGAACTCAAACACTGTCCCATAATTCTCCATGAAATCTGTGTCGATGTGCCTTTTCGTACTTCTGTCTGTCTGTCAGTCCATCCCTCCACCACATTTTGTTTCCTGGCCAGATATCAGCCGTCCCATTCTTCTGCAGGCCAGAACTCTTAAACAATTTCAATATTTCTCTGCAGAATTTAGTAAGTGGCCACATCTTGCTGTTTAGATGCGCTTTTTCATGCTTCCGTCCTGATGTCTGTCAGTCCCTTTCTCCACCGCGGTTTATTTCTAGGCCAGATATCAGCCGTCCCGTGGTGGGGATCTGAGTATTTAATGCTTGTTTAAGAGGGGAAACAGGCCGTGTGCAGTGATTTATCCTGTTTCTGTCCTGCAGGGAGTGAAGTTCCTGTGGGACTGTGTGACGGGACGCTGTATTCAGGACTCGTACGGCTGCATCATGGCTGATGAGATGGGCCTGGGTAAGACTCTGCAGTGCATCACACTCATGTGGACTCTGCTGCGGCAGAGCCCCGACGCCAAGCCCGAGATCGACAAGGCCGTCGTGGTGTCCCCGTCCAGCCTGGTGCGCAACTGGTACAACGAGGTGGGCAAGTGGCTGGGGAACCGGATCCAACCCCTCGCGATCGACGGGGGGTCAAAGGAGGAGATCGACAGAAAACTGGGTGAGTCTTTATCTGGCATTTGCGTTTTATAATGGCGTGGTAGTCAGTTGTCTGTCTTGAGCGACTGAATGCTGTCAATTGCCATTCATATTGTAAAACAGTTGAGAATGAAGCTTTGAATTTTCTGCAAAAAGCAATGTGCATATGCTTTTTTGAAAGATGCCATTTTGATTGTACATTAAAGACCATGTCTGTTTTGCTTTTAATTGAATTGGCAGGATGATTCATGTAATATGTAGACATTACTCAGGATTTTCGTTTCCCCTTTGACTGTTTACACGTCCTGTGCTCAGTTGTCCTTGCAAACTTTTTTAGTATTTGATTGAAATGCTGTCTTTTTATTTTTTTTATATTTTATTCATTTAGTAGTTTGGCATGCTGCCATTTCGGGAGAGCACAGAGAGTTTGGAAATTTAATTGCAATCCTTCAAATTATGCTTTGCTCTCTAATCCGAGCCTGTGATAGGACGCCCTTTCACGGCAAGCAGCAATTGTACGGAGTGAGCCAACTCTGCTACCATGAAACACCGTCTAATTATGTTTACTGATCAGTCTGAAAGCCCTACTTAGTCATTCAAACACTTTGTCTCATATTTGAAAAATATTCACCAGTGTGGTTTCATTTTGTGATTCTTAAGTTTGTTGTCGTTTACATCCAGTGGCATGTTATGATTATTTATGTCAAAGGGGAAAGTAGAAGTTACTACAGTATTCATTGAATGTCTCCATTGAGCTGGTTGTATTTCGGTTACAGAAAACTTCATATCCCAGCATGGCCTAAGAGTCCCCTCACCCATCCTTATAATTTCATACGAGACATTCCGGTTGCACGCAAAAGTGCTGCACAGAGGCAGAGTTGGTCTGGTGATTTGTGATGAGGTAGGACATGCTTTGTGTTTACACAGAATATTTGTTTTGGTTTTGATTTAGAGTTTTTCTGTACATTTAACCAGCATTAAACCATTTTACACTTGTAGTTACTTGTAGTCATTTTATTACAGACGTTACAATCACTTAGCTGACGCATCTTTCAAACGTGGCATACAGTTAATTAGACTACGAGGCTGCTGCCTGGAGAAATGTGGGGTCTTACTCCAGCCCTCCCTGTAGTCTCAGCCAATACACTTGCATATTGTAAATTATGTTTATTTCTTTATGTAGGGTCACAGACTGAAAAACTGTGAGAACCAGACGTATATAGCCCTGAATGCCATGAATGCCCAGCGTCGAGTGCTCATCTCTGGGACTCCCATTCAGAACGACCTGCTTGAATACTTTAGCCTGGTGCACTTTGTCAATACTGGCATCCTGGGTAAGTGGTACTACATTTTTTGCTTACAAAAAGTAAATGAAATGAAAGGGTACACTCCAAAACACCACTGTGAGCTAAAAACATCTATATTATACCAGTCACTCATGAAATTGAAGGATGTGGCTCAAATATTTGGCTCTTGAAAATACATGATCCGGCACCCGTTTGTAACCTTGCAAAATCAAGTTTGACACTGCGCTTAAGTGTGCTTGAGTGTGCATTTAGAAGATGGACGTACACAGTTGACTGTTATTGTGCCTTAGGCTGCTTTCACACCAGATGCAAAACAAATTTTTCGCAGGACAGATTACATTCAAAGTCCATGCGAAGACGCGAATGCGCGCGCTTCGCAGTGACTTTGAATGTAACCTGTCCTGCGAAAAATTTGAAGACTCATTCGCGCCTTTGCATTGACGTTGAATGTAATCTGTCGTGTGAAAAATTAGTTATGCATCCAGTGTGAAAACTGCTTTAGATGGCGATCGAAATCCTGGCTCAGCGGCTTCACTGATGATCAGCTGGCTTCTCAATTCAAGTTTTTCTTTTTTTCCTCTGAAGCATTTCACATGGCTCCTCGTGTTTGCTAGCTGTTTGTTTAAGGTGCCATTTGATGTGACTGGAGAAAAACAGTAGGCACTAGCTTGCCTGTTCACCCCATCGCAGCAGTTATTTTTATTATGCTAAAAAAAACATCCAAAATCAAAATTTTCCCATTTGTAGTTGGTGCGTTACAGTAGACGATCCCAAGTGCTGGCGCCGGCAGCTGGAGCTGTAGTGCAGGGTCACCTGACCGCATCGTAGTAGTTTTGTATCTTTATTTGCAGGAAGTGAAATATGAAATGTTGCATGTAGACGCTCGCAGGTCCTTTAGCGCGTTTGGCGAACTGGAGGTCGCCCCACCTCCCCACAGTCACGTCCAATTTAGCTTTCTTTGAAATGGCGTAATGGGTGGAAGGACATGCAGACCTGGTGCATCGTTATGTAAAATGTATAGATTAATAAGCGCTTTGGCTAAGAGAAGGAGCTGTGCATAAAAAATGTAGGCAGATGTATGATATGCGTTCATGTGTACTCCCGTATAACCTAGATATTGTTATTTTCAGGGACTGCGCAGGAGTTTAAGAGGCGATTCGAGACGCCGATCTTAAAGGGACGAGACGCCGATGCCAGCGACAAAGATCGCCTGAACGGAGAGGAAAAACTGAAAGAGCTCATCGGCATCGTAAACCGGTGAGCAGGTCACTTGTGGTTAAATGCGGTTTCCAGCATGTAAAATAGTGCCGTGTTGGTAATGAGGTTACATTGCGAGTGTTTCTTTCATCAGGTGTTTGATCAGGAGAACCTCTGACATCCTGTCCAAGTATCTGCCCGTGAAGATCGAGCAGGTCGTCTGCTGCAGGTATTGGCTACCTAAACCATGCTTAAAGTAAAGCGAAACTTTGACTGCATCTCTCAATTGTTTGAAAACTGCCTGATGCATTACATTACCTGATGCATTTTTTTTTTTTTTTTTTTTTTTTACACCCCTCAGCCGGACAAGGGCACAAGGGGTATTGTCGTCCCTTCGGGGGGGGGGGGGGGGGATGCCAATTTTGTCCGGGATATTTCTCTGTAACCACTTGGGTTAGGAAGTTCATATTGCATATGTGGACTCCCCATGGGGGGTAGGTGTGCCTTTTCGAGGTTTCGTCCCAGTTTGACCTTTGACCTTGCAGCAGTGACCTTCGGGGCTGAGGGGTAGTGCCCGCTTCAGCGAGGCCCATTTTTCTATTTTAATGGTCAGTGCCAAGTAAATATGAAGGCGAAGGCCTAAACTAGTGGTAACTAACCGTTTTCTTAGAGATTCGCTGTCCTGCAGGTTTTCACTTCATTCCAAACAAGACAAACCTCATTCAGTGGCTAAAGATGACCTAGCAGGGTGGTGGATTTTGGCAATAAAGGCTCCAGTCTGTAACCTCCTCTGTGCCCCTGCAGGCTGACGCCTCTACAGACGGAGCTGTACAAACAGTTCCTCAGACAGGCTAAACCAGCTGAAGAGTTGCAGACGGGCAAGATCAGCATGTCTTCTCTCGCCTCCATCACCACGCTCAAGAAGCTCTGCAACCGTGAGTGTAAACTCGGCTCGAGCGCTGCTGCACGTGCGCACTCATATCGCATTCTCACCAGAGCTACAACCAAAGAATTTCCTGGGACTGCATCAATATGAAAGAGTTACTGGGGATTATTGATCTCAGTACAGTCAGGATACTATAGATTCACTTATGTTAGGCGGCTGTAGTGTCCGTAGAGGATTCTTGCAATTGTCAAACTGCTAGTAACCATTGTTTACCAGTTTTATACATTTGGGATAGGCATTAGATGTGGTGAGTGCTGGTGACGCCTATCGAAAATCGTGTGTTAATTTACAGAATAATTGATTGAAAAAGGGTCTAAATGCCACAAACCCATACAAAATGGCCCATTGCTCACTTATTGTCACCGACGAATAAGATTTTTTTTTTTTTTTTTTTTTCCTTCACCTTATGAAACCCAGCTGTGTTCTAGCAAAGACATGCCCCGCCGGAGCATTTAAGTGTTGGGATTGGCTAGCTAGTTCAAGGGGCAGGATTCCAATCCTGGAGCTGAATGGCTGGCTAATCCTGGCGCTTGGATGACTGGCCAATCCTAGCGCTTGAATGTTTAGAAGGGACATGTGTTTGCAAGAACACGTAGGCGCCGTAATAATGCCGAGTTTAGGCCTCAGTTCAAAAATAAAATAACTGAATACCAATCCTCCCTGTGCCACATCTGGGTTTTGAATTTTTTTTGTATGTTAGTGGCACCAAATTTGCAAAGTAATTGAAATTAAACGGGATCGTGTGGTCACTGCGATGGGTAGCAGGGGTACCTTTCATTTATGCGTCGCATGAAACAATTAAATAACTGCCGCATCATCCCAATGGGCTTTCGGAGCTGCAGCCCTTGGCTCTGGCCACCAGAGGGCTCACTGCACCCATGTAAATTGAAAAACTTTACTAAGTTATTACCCTGATGTCTCACCCTTCTTTTTTTGTGTTCAGACCCAGCTCTCATCTATGATAAATGCATGGAGAGGGCGGAAGGTTTCGAAGGGGCTCTGGAGCTCTTCCCACCTGGATATTCAACTAAAGTAGTGGAGCCCCAGCTCTCCGGTAAGACTGCTCGAAAGATTGCTCTAATTTTTAGATTTTTTTGTGTACACTGCTGGGCAAAAAAAACAAGCCAAGCTCCAAATGGCAAAATATTGAACTTTCAATTGTCTAAACACAATTTGTGATTTATCCAATCCCTCACTATATTTGTTGTCTTAACTTGTATTTGCATAGCTTACTTAATGACGATAGCTTATCCAGCCTCAACTTGCCTACGAATTTCCTCTGGGTGTCTGGATATTAATTAACCCTCTGGATTTGAACAAAGCCCACAATTGAAGCCTGAGTGCTTGATCTTTGGAGAACATATGTGCACTTGCGACCCGTAGAACAGGAGTCTCCACAAAGTTGAACAAAGCAAAGTTTGAGTAGCGCAATCATAAGATCGTGAGGAAAAGGATTCAAAGGCACTAAAACCAAATTCGCAGTGATTATGACCCAGTCGCTGAAGAAATCACTTGGCACAAAAATTAAACATTGTTATCCGCCAAGGTTTTTGAGCACGAATGACATTGAGCCGACTCGGGTCGAGAACGAGATATTCTTGGCTGAATGATTCAAGAACCAAGCCAACATTTTTTCCTACTTAAATGGTTATACATCTTAATACAAAGATAAATGGCCTTTTTTTTTTCCCTCAGAGGAAGATCTTTTTTAATAAAATTTTATTCTTAGAATGCATCACCGCTTCGAAACGAGTGATGTTGCCAGAAAGAGAAGATTTGGATGACCACATGTTGAAAGTTTTATTTCTCAAAGAGTAGAACAATGTTGACTCTTTATTCTGTTAAAAGTTCTCCACTAGCTTACCTGCAATGCTTGAACATCTAGAGAAACGAATGGGAGGAGCTATCCCATAAATAGATGGTTAATTATCAGTTTGCTTAATCATTGCTAAACTATGAATGATGGTTAATTCTTAAGACTATTAAACGCTTCCAATTTAGTCATTTGGGGCTTGACCCTTTATACCCAGGAGTGTGTTAAACTGCCTGAGACGAGTGCTGTTGTAACTCAGCAGGCTGGTCTTGAAACACATGAATTGGCACCTGGTTTTGCTGATCTAAACCCCAGATAAACATGCTCCTATCCTTGTTAGCAAGATCTACATGTAATGTTTTTGTTACAGGAAAAATGCTGGTCCTGGACTACATTTTAGCCATGACTAAAAGCACCACCAGCGACAAGGTGGTGCTGATCTCGAACTACACTCAGACTCTCGACCTCTTTGAGAAGCTGTGTCGATCTCGGAGGTGAGGACTTCTCTCAAATTACTGAATCTGCTTTAAGTAAAAGTCAAGTCTGGGCTAGGCATGGGCCGGTTACTGGTTTCACGGTATACTGTGGTTTGGAAAAAGTCACCGTTTCAAAACCGCTAAAATTTACCATCATACCGTTCCTGCGGTATGAGCAGTTTTTTTATGAGTCGTTAAAGACAGAAGGTGCAGGTCATGATTAGTGTTGAGCTGCAGGATTAGGCTCCCTTAAGGTAATCCAATTTATTTTAATTTTATTAAGAAGAATTCAGTTATTTATTTTATTTTTATTTTATTACTTATTTTAACTTAACATGGCACACGTAATACATGGCATACTAATATACCAAATATTTTATATTTTGTTTAAAAATAAAATGGATTGGGTTCAAGGAATGAAAAGTTGTTGTTGTGTTTTGTTTTGTTTTTTTTTAACCTAGACCTTTCAAAACAAAACATTTTGAAGCTGTAATTGCAATACCGTGAAACTGTAATATTTTTGCTAAAGAATATCATACCATCAGAATCTCATACCGGCCCATGCCTAGTCTGGGCCCAGTATTGAGTGCTGGGTTATACGGACCTGCTTTCCGATCTATTCTGTGTCCTCAGTTTAGTACGATCAGGTCATTTCTGCAGAGGAGTGTAAAGCGTATCTGGTCTTCTCTACAGGTACCTGTATGTTCGACTGGACGGCACAATGGCTATAAAAAAACGGGCAAAGATTGTCGAGCAGTTCAACAACCCGCATGTGAGTGTCGAGCTCCTACTTTCAGGGTTTTGCCAAATTATCGAATCATTTGCAGTATGTTGATTCTCTCTCTGTCAGTCAAGCCCTCAATATATTCACCCCCCCCCCTGTCCAGACCCCAGAGTTCATCTTTATGCTGAGCAGCAAGGCTGGAGGGTGCGGCTTGAATCTTATCGGAGCAAATCGCCTTGTGATGTTTGACCCTGACTGGAACCCAGCCAATGACGAGCAAGCAATGGCTCGCATCTGGAGGGACGGGCAGAAGAAGACCTGCTATGTCTACAGGCTGCTTTCGGTGAGAAGGAGGTTAACCCCTTGAGCGCTGAGTACGTTTTCAAGGAATTAAAAATGTAGTTATCCTGAGCTGTTGAAAACCTATCATGTGGCAACTTGTTTCAAGAGCTCCCCTGCACAAGCTCTTTTAAGCAAGTTGCCACGAGATAGGTTTTCAACTGACTTTGATATCTTACATCATTGGGCAACTGTAGTGGCCTCTAGCACTGAAAGGGTTAAGATGCAGTGGATGTTGAGCCAAGGACTCTACAGTTTGTTTGTTTTTGCTCTGGTTGCTGGTTGACATCCACCCGGGTCCCCTGCAGTTTGTTTTACATCCAATTTCAAATCTAGCCTGACTCTCAAAGATTCTTGAATCTTTAAGTTAATAACCTGCTCAAATGTTACTTTACCAAATATTCCTATCTGAGCCCATATTGGTCAAGATTTAGAGCAGGATCTGGCACAATCTCTGTCTCCTTTATTTTAATAGAAAAAAGGCAATTGATTTAATTTAACAATTATGCAAAAATAGAAAATGCGAAGTTCTATTTAACATCACTGTAAGTGCAGCATCTCTCACATGCTGGCGCTAGCATGTAATGTTCTTATATATTTTTGCAAAAAGTGCTCGTATCCCACCTGAATCTGGAACGTCCAGTCAGCAAACTGTGTACAAGCGTGCCTGTATGGGACTCATGCTGCCATCTCGGGACAAGAGCGGTTTGCGGTTCTCCTCTGAAATGTGCACCAATCAGTCGCCGCTTCTTGGCACTTCCAGCTTGAAACCTCTGAAGCTCAGAAAGAGGGCGGATAAAACCTCAGCATGTGGTTAGAAATGTACTGACGAGCACCCAACTGGCCTTTAGGAGGCGCTTGAGCAACGAACATTGCTGACCCTATCCGACTGTGTTCCTCCCACTTCCCTTGGCAGCACAAAGCTAATTATGCAATGCTCTTAAAGGCTAACAGCTACAGTATGCTCTGGCACGGCTTGGATTCGAATCCGAAATGCGGCACCTTTACCATTTGAGCCAACCTGGTGGCCTTTTATTTATTTATTTATTTATTTTTCTCACTGGCCAATAGCCAGGCTGAGCCCTTGGAATCAGATGCCCTACTCCGTGTTGTAGTCAAGTTCCATTGACAAAATCTATTGCAATCTTTTCCTCTGAAAATGCTGGCCAGATTCTCTTAAAATTTTGGATGGAGCTTCCTTGGCTCCATGTCTCTAAAGTCTGTTTGAAAATTTTTTTTAAATTTTCATTTTTGAATTTCTTTTGTCATTCTTTTATGAAATAAAAATTGCCTCATTAAGACAACATGCTTGGTTAAATTATGGCTGAAAGTGATGTATTTATGCCCTCTAGTGGCTGCTCAGCAAGCTGTGATATGGCAATTCTTGTGGGTTTTGTCCTGACTGGTTTTGAAAACCTACTTGTGAGCCACAGGGCCATTGGTCCTATTTTTCATTATATCCTTGGACGACGAGTTGTGGGATACTTTTGGATTAGCGATAGTTTCTCTGTAGAGATTTCCTGTGGGTGCTTGACAGGTCACAGTGCTGTATGGATTCATTTCATATTTGGGATGGACCTTGTGTGTGGTAAGGTGAGAAAGCCTATCAGTTTTGGGACAGGCTCCCTTTGGGCGTCTGGGAATGGACGCCGACCTGCGGGCGTTTTCCATGCAGCATCTTTTCCTCGTTCTGGTGCAGACAGGAACGATCGAGGAGAAGATCCTGCAGAGACAGGCCCATAAGAAGGCCCTGAGCAGCTGTGTGGTGGATGAGGAGCAGAACGTGGAGAGACACTTCTCCCTGGAGGAGTTGAAGGAGCTCTTCTCTCTGTCCGAGGAGACAGCCAGCGACACACACGACAGGTAACGGAATAACACACACTCTTCTCTCGGTCCGAGGAGACGGCCAGCGACACACAGGACAGGTAACGGAATAACACACACTCTTCTCTCGGTCCGAGGAGACGGCCAGCGACACACACGACAGGTAACGGAATAACACACACTCTCCTCTCTATCCAAGGGGACGGCTAGTGACACACACTACAGGTAACGGAATAACACACACTCTCCTCTCGGTCCGAGGAGACGGTCAGCGACACACACGACAGGTAACGGAATAAGGCACACTCTTCTCTCTGTCCGAGGAGACGGCCAGCGACACACACGACAGGTAACGGAATAAGGCACACTCTTCTCTCTGTCCGAGGAGACTGTCAGCGACACACACGACAGGTAACGGAATAACGCACACTCTTCTCTCGGTTCGAGGAGACGGCCAGTGACACACACAAAAGGTAACGGAATAACACACACTCTTCTCGCTGTCCGAGGGGACGGCCAGCGACACACACAGGTAACGGAATAACACACACTCTTCTCTCGGTCCGAGGAGACGGCCAGCGACACACACGACAGGTAACGGAATAAGGCACACTCTTCTCTCTGTCCGAGGAGACGGCCAGCGACACACACAGGTAACGGAATAACACACACTCTTCTCTCGGTCCGAGGAGACGGCCAGCGACACACACGACAGGTAACGGAATAAGGCACACTATTTTCTCTATCCGAGAACATGGCCAGCGACACACACAACAGGTAACGGAATAACGCACACTGTACATTCTGACTGCAGCGAGCCAGTCCACCCCTAACAGAGACTGCAAGTGGGTCAGATCCCTAACCTTCAACTTCCATGGTCATATTTATAGATTTTTTTTTAGTTTTTTTTAAGAAAATAACAATTTAGGTTTTGTTGACAAAAAAAAACTTACATTTGTATGTTTCTTTATTATCGAGAACTGCTTTATCATAGCAGTAATCCACTGGGTTGATGGTTGGTGGGAATTGATATTTTTTCTAATTCCGTCCATAACGCACACCTAATTTGCATGTTCAGACTGATTTATACACAACCACCTCGATTATTTTTGGTTGTCCCGCAGATGTATCCAAACTTGTATTAGTCATGGATACCCTACCTAATTTTAACTCTCTCACTATTATTGATGGAACTTTATTTCTCTGAATTCTGTCCATAACGCTTGCAGAGGTTGTGGATTTGACCCTAGTTCTCTTAAAAAAAAAATAAAATAAAACATTGAATTGGTAATGTGGATGTCAAAGTGCGGCCATACTCCGGAGCTTATTAAAGGTGTTTCTTTCACTCTAACTCATAAGATGAAGCTCCTGAACTCGTAAGAAATCACATTTTGCGAAATTGAATTGAATTGAATGAAAGCGCTTTGGGTGTTCAATTGGGAACTGGGCATGTCAAATTACATTTTAAATAAAAACTTCTAGGACGGTTAATCACCAGGAACAGGGTTTGGCTGTTAAATATGATGTAAGATAAGTAAATGGTTATTTTCTAAACTGAAATTCCAATGCTAATGTGACTATCACTACTGAGAATTTACAGCAGTTGAAGATCTAAAGCACTGATTTTAGAATGTTTAAAAAAAAAAAAAAAAATCAACCCTTTTTAGTGCTTAATTTTTACTCGCCCTATTCCTCCAAAAGTTAATCATTCATTATTTAGTTGACAAATGACCAGAAGGACTCACAGGTCCCTGAAATTTTGCTTCATATATTTTGCGCCTTCTGTGACTAGCGGTGATTAGCACTTAAAGAGCTAAAAAACCTACTTTAAAGAGTTGATGGAATTTTAAATCCACGTTCCGTCATCCACCTTTACTGTTTGTTCCCAGGTTTCGCTGCCGGCGTTGTGTGAACGGGCGACAGGTGCGCCCCCCTCCGGAGGAATCGGACTGCACCAGCAACCTCTCCCAGTGGCACCACTGTGCCGATAAGAAAGGCCTGCAGGACGCTGTACTGCTGGCGTCCTGGGGGTCCACTGTGTCGTTCGCCTTCCACCAGCGGTCCCACCAAGACCAGATACAGGTGGTGTGAACTGTAGGAAAGGCTTTTTTGGACTGGAATTTTTCTGTAAGACGGGCCGAATCCTCGACTGCCCAGGAAAGAGTAAAAGTACTCCGTTAGCTAGGTAAAGGCTGCAAGGACTGAGGCCTGGTCTTTTTCATGTGCTCCATCTTAATCTTCCCTGGCTGCCCTCTCCTGCCATTCGAAGAATCATCTTCGGCGTTTTGGTTCAGGAACTTTCATGGCACTGAGGATACCTATGCTGTGAATAATCTTTCACCTGTGGACCAAACAAGGTTTTCCCCTTTCTTTGTGGATACATTTTATTTATGGAATATACATGTTTTGTCTCTGTATTGTAAATAAACATTAGACATGTGAACCAAAGAGGTGCCTTTTTTTCAAAATTCAAAAATGTTCAACTAAAATGTTTTAGTCCCCAGTTGGGGAAGAAATGTTTGGGATTGGTTTCAGGTTCAACATCATGTGACCCATATGTGTTCTAAATACAATTCTGAGAGATGATGTTGACTGAATCTCATCCTGATAGTCAGATATTTGACTATTTTTATTTGACGGTGATTGGACGTGGACAAGATAACTGGCCGTTGTAAGACTGTGAAAGGCTTGTATGATTTTTTTTTTTGGGGGCCCTTTCTAAACGGCAAAAAGATTCATTCAGTTTTTCTTGGTGACTCTTTTGGGGCATAACCATCTTACAAATGACAGCATCTTTGGTACATTTTCCTCTTATTTTTGGGTGCATAAAAATATTGTACAGTTTGGCAATGCAGTATAAAGTAGTAATTTTTAATACTTGGTGGCATATTCTTTATATGCTATGACTGCTTGAAGTCTGACGCATCGCACGCTGAGTATCTCCTCTCGTGATGATCTCGCACAAAATGCATTTTGGAGGCTGCGTATCTGGTTCCTTGGTGCTTTTTGCACCTTCCTGCTCTGCACAAAAAAATTCCTGGAACCGAATGTTTCCACGCCATGAAATATTTAATGTTTAATAAATATGGAATATTAACCATTTTCCCACAGTGTTTTTCTGTCAGTGTTTCTCTCACTAACTGTATTAACTGTGGGAACTGCTTACATCTGCACTAGAACTACAGTGGATGACGTACTCCTTCTGACACTTATCTGCTCCTGTTTTGAAAGGCTTATTGATGAGTCATGACATCACATAGCAAGCAGTACCCCTGATTGGCTGAATGAAATTGTGGATTGTACTCACTCTGCAGTACTCCAGGATCAAAATTCTGAAAACAAATGCAAAACAATCTATAAAAAGAATTAGCCGCTCACAGACAAATTATTTCGCAATAATTCAAATTTTGGTTTTCAATTACAAGTCACTGATTTCGACTTGAGGGTCATGATGCGTTTCTTTGTGGATATTTATCCTTTTTGATTGTCTCATATCTGTGAATTATCAAGAGATGGCAATTTAAAATATTTGTAGATTGTGTTTACAAATTGTTTATATATATATATGTATACACTTCTAGTCTGTGCATTTAGGATAGTATTGACGTTGATCTACCCCCTTGAAAGAGGGTTTAGGTATTCGGATGGGAAAGGCGGCAAGGTGCCTAGGATGCTGCAGCAATAAATAATATTACTTTAAAGCATACCCAATAGGCGGCGGTAATGCGCCATTTGGTTTTGTACTTAAAGTAAAACTCAAAGAAGAACTCCAGCGAACCCATGGATGGACTGTATTTGAACGGCGAACCCTGTTCGAATTTGTTTCGGTCGACCCGTTCGATATCCTGACTACAATTCGCACAGTTGCCTGCGAAGTGCAAAATCTAAGTGCCGTTCCGTACTCTGTTTTCAGTCGATAAATTTGCTGCACTGTCGTCTGCATTAATTATTTTACAGTTTCAGTGAAATGCCTTCATTGAAGTTCTGTGCTAATCTTTCGTGGCTGTTCACCGACTTGCCAGAATTCACCCAGCGGTTCCACGCTGCTGCAGCCGCGGGGTTTCGGGCTGTGGAAGCGGCTTGGTTGTACGAGTCGGACCTAAGGGAGCTACAGAAAGCAAAGGAAGAGACTGGGCTTGAAGTTGTGCTTATAAATACACCCCCTGGTGAGGCATATGAACTATAATATAGGCCTAGATTAAGAGCAAGTTATATCCAGACCAGTGGGAGAATTATATTTCAATTAACGTAGTGTGTGTTTATTTTAAGCGGACTGGCGGTCACGTGGCAAATTTGATGAGAATATAATTTGTTTCAATATTGCTTGCATTAAACCACCTAGTATCTGTGAATATAGAATTGATCAGTTATGCTTGTACCATTTAAATATGCCTAAATATTCTTTGCATGCGGACTTCAGCATAGTTTTTGCATTTTAATTTTTAACTGTATACTCACTGAAGCAATCCCATTGCACTTGGAAAAAACGGCTGAGTCGACCGGACTGACCTTACAATGTCAATTTGCACTTCGAACCTTTTACCAGATCTATCAGTAGCTTTTCTCTGTTAAGTTTACAATGAATAAATGTTGAATTTATATGCTTGCATTGCTGTGGAAAGTATTTGGCCCCTCTAATTTTTTTTAATCGAGCTTATGCTCGAAAACCATTCAACAAAAATTTGATTGCAGTTCTTGCCACCAAAGGTGGCACAACCAGATATTAGTCTTAAGGGAGAAATTACTTTTTATATCGGTTATATAGGTTTTGAACTCTCTTCCATCAATGAATGAAGATTTAAGAGCTGCATTTTGCATATACTCATGATGTCTCTGTTAGATTTGAATTCTTCAAATGATCCGAAAATTTTAAATATGGTAAGTAAGTGAAAAAAAAAATGGGGCAAATAATTAACCTCAGTGCTGAGAAAAGCTATTTTATTTGGAGTTGTAAGATGTTAAGGCATATCGTAAAAATGGTTAATTTCACATTTCCTACTTTACTACTTGTTATAAGTAGTCATTGCAAGATGGTCCTTCTATGACCTGATGTGATGTGGGATCGACTGCAATGGCTTCATTCACAGGTGATGTAGAAAATGGTGACTTGGGACTTGGTGCTGTCCCTGGGAAGGAGTTGGTCTTCCGACAGGGTTTGGACATGGCAGTTACATACGCAAAGGCCCTCGACTGTAAGAGGTAAATGTGTAGAACTATCATGCAGCTTATGGACCCGTGACTTTGGTTTCACCGTACGGCTCAGAGAAATGGGAAAGCACTGAAACAAACTGATAACCTGCCTGATGCGCCTGTGTGACGATCTTGTTTTTGGGCGTGAAATTTTTGTGGAGGCTCTCGTTCCAGCTATCAGGGTTATCCCATGTGATCTTCTCTTGTGAGAGCAACTGACTGATGTTTTGCATTGCGCTGCTCAATATCGGTGTCGCAAGGCATTTTTACACTTTCTGGCCACCAGATTATTTTTCATAACCGAGTTAGGGAAAAATTCCAGTTTCGCACAATCTGATTGGCTAAAGTGCGGCTCAGAGTTGAAGTGGCACACAACTTGGTTAGGTAAAATAAGCTCTCTGCCTGGCCAAAAAGAAGTCACAGTTTGGACTTAAATAGGCAAATACTGAAGAATCTAGGATTGAATCTTTATTGCAATGATTCATATTTTTCAGTTGGCAACAGTTCCTTCAATCCTGACTGATGCAGCACGTAGCTTCTCAGTAGCTTTGCCAGTAACTGGTTTCTACGTCACCCGTTCGTGGCATTTTACATTATTGTGTGATACTAATAAATTAAACTAAACTCAACCTTGTTGGAAGATGTATCCCATCGTTGTGGAAAAGTCATTACTGTTTATTGCGCTGCAACCAAAAAAGAGAAAAGCTCAGGAGATTGCTTGGATAATCTGAATTGGATTAGGAATGGTCTAATCTGAGTTCCCAGAAATCCTTGTGTAAAAACAGGGCGCGGCCCAAGTGATGGTATTCCTGGACAGAAAGCTGGAATCTGCTCAGATGATGAGCAGGGAGTAGGTATGGCTACTAAGCGCACACTCTGGCATACACACTCATTAAAATATTAAAGGGAAACCAGCCAGTGCAAGTGGCTATGGCACCGGGTGATGCAAATTTAGGAAGTTTTTTTTTTTTTAGAAAATGTACATCCTTGTCTTGGCATTTGGAAATTCAAAACTCTTCAGAAGCTGCTCTTTAACCAACAAAAATGACCATAAAATTAGTTGATGGTACCTGCTGCAGAAACCAGGTGCCTAATGTTTTTGCTGATCGGTGTACGTGTATGCACATGTGCAGGTGTGCTTTAACATGTGGAGCTCTACAGGATCCACTTGATGGCTGGAAGGGTCCCTGTGGGGGTGGATCGAGCTTCCGTTGCCGCGGAGATGGAGGCCACCTTTGTTGACAACCTGAGGCATGCTGCTAATGTCCTATCAAAGGTGACTGAGTCAAGCTATGCTTTTTTTTAAAAAGCATATTTTCATATTTAAAGTAATTTATGGAAGCTGTCCCAAAACTTGGTAGTTATATTTGTTTTTTTTTATTTAGGAAGGGATTCTTGGTTTGATTGAGCCCATCAATACCAGGATAACTGATCCTCGGTACTTCCTGGATAGCCCACACCAGGGTAAAAACTTTGCGATCAATTTCACCTGTTATGGCCCCAATTTGTTATTAGATTTACAACGCAACAGCAACAGCAAGGGATGACAAACACAGTTTTAACAACTAAAACACATTTAATTTTTAACAAAGACAAAGACTAATAACAACCTACAACTAAAGACCAAGATTGATAAATAAGAAAAAACAGAAATAATTACAGTCCCTTTTTAGTGGGGTGGCTTGGTGATGTCCTGGATGAAGAAAATGCTCAAACACAGTCAAAGAAATCCACAAAAGAAACGTCACAGGTCTTGAACAGAATGGCAGGTCTGGTCATCTTCTTGCAATTTCTCCTACTACTTTACTGTCTCAGTTCTTTTCCTTATATACTCTTTTGCAGACCCCACCCACATTTAGACCTCTTTTTTTTAACTTTCTGAGACTTGCCCCAGACATGTCCAGGACATGTCTAAACATGACTCCAGTCTGAGCTTAAAAAAAAAAAGGTAAATACTGCCATCTAGTGGCCTATATTCACATTACACCTCCATTCCAAAAGGGAAAAATTTTGACTCATAAAGGCAAAATTTTTCTTTTCAATACAAAATGATTAAGTGAACACTTGTCTACATATACATATCATACCATATTCAAACGCATGATATATATATACACATTCAAACACGGGATAAGCAATCAGCAATTACATTGTCTGTACCCTTCACATGCTTAATTTCCAAGTCAAACTCCTGTAAAATCAAACTCCAATTCAACAATCTCCGATTCTTGTTTTTCATCTTACTCAAAAACATTAACGGATTGTGGTCAGTGTACACAATCATTGGCTTTTGTCCTGTACAAACATAAACCTCAAAGTGTTGTAAAGAAAGGACCAGAGCCAACAGTTCCTTCTCTATTGTGGAATAGTTCCTTTGGTGGCGATTGAACTTCCTGGAGAAGTATGCCACGGGATGCTCAATGTCATCAGAGTCACTTCTCTGTAGGAGCACAGATCCACAAGCTTGGTCGCTAGCATCGACCGCGATGGAGAACGGTTTGTTGAAGTCAGGAGATTTGAGCACGGGGAAGTGACACAGCAGAGACTTCAGGTGATCGAAGGCTCTCTGGCATGCATCATCCCAGGTGAACTTTACGCCTTTCTTCAGTTGGTTAGTTAGACTGAGAGCAATCTCAGCAAAGTTCTTGCAGAACTTGCGGTAGTACCCGATCATTCCAAGGAAGCGGCGCAAAGCTTTTTTGTTGTCAGGAACTGGAAAGTCCATGATGGCTTGGACTTTAGCATTTATGGGTGCCACCTTACCCTGGCCTATGACGTAGCCAAGATAGGTGACAGTAGCACAACCAAAGTCACTCTTGTTCAGGTTAACAGTCAGGTTAGCCTGGGTCAGGCACTGGAACAACGTCTCTACATCTTTTAGATGTTCTTCCCAGGAGTCACTCCATGTGATCAGGTCATCGATGTATGCACCCGTGTGTGGCAATCCGGCGATTGTAGACTGTATCATCCTTTGGAACGTGGCTGGGGCATTTTTCATGCCAAAGGGTAGGACTTCATACTGGTACAATCCAGATGGTGTGGCAAAAGCAGAGATGCTCTTGGCCCTCTCAGTTAAAGGCACACACCAATAACCCTTCAATAAATCAATCTTGGTCAGAAACTTTGCTTGCCCTACACTATCAATACAATCATCAATCCTAGGTATTGGAAACACATCAGTTCTAGTTACAGCATTGACTTTGCGATAATCTGTACAGAATCTAGTACTTCCGTCAGGTTTTGGAACTAGCACACAGGGTGAACTCCAATCGGAGTTGGAGGGTCTGATAATATCATGTTTTAACATGTACTCAACCTCTTTCTCAGCAATCTTTCTCTTTTCAGGATTCATCCGGTATGGATGCTGTTTTATTGGTTTGGCATCACCAACATCTACATCATGAGAGGCTATAGTAACTCTCTTTGGAACATCAGGAAACAAATCCTCATATTTCTTGATCAACCTTTCAAACTGATCTCTCTGTGAGGATTCTAAGTGCTGGAGTTTTACATCAAGATTTTGCAACACTTCAGTGTTTGACAATTTACATGAAATAACTTCAGCTTTAATTCTTGGTTCATCATCTTGAAACTCCCCCTCATCTTCACACTTTTCGACCATTGGAGAATCTGAAGTGACAGCTGCAACCCTAGCATTTCTGTCATGATAAGGCTTTAGCATGTTAATATGACAAAATTGTTTTGGTTTTCTCCTATCTGGAGTCTTCACAATGTAATTGAGATCATTGAGTTTTGTCAGAATTTCATAAGGACCATGAAATCTAGCCTGCAATGGATTGGACTGCAAGGGAAACAACACAAGGACCATTTCTCCTGGTTTAAACTCACGGCTTCTAGCCTTATGATCATACCAAGTTTTCATTTTTCCCTGACTTGATTTCAAGTTCTCTTTGGCAAGGTCACAAGCTGCACGCAATCTTTCCTTGAACTTGCTAACATAGTCTAACAGACTGATTTGCGGCTCTTCCTCTTGCCATTGTTCACTCAATAATAGCAAAGGTCCTCTCACTTCATGACCAAACACTAGCTCAAATGGACTGAATCCAGTAGACTCCTGCACTGCTTCTCTAGCTGCAAACAACAGCAAATGAACACCTTCATCCCAGTCTTTCTCATGGTCATAACAATAAGTCCTCATCATTGTCTTGAGAGTGGAATGAAACCGCTCTAAGGCACCCTGACTTTCTGGATGATAGGCACTAGAAAGAATCTGTTTTGCACCTAGTTCATACACAACCTGCTGAAACAATCCTGAAGTGAAATTGCTACCTTGGTCTGACTGAATTTCCCTGGGAAGACCAAACAACGTGAAGAACTTTATCAAAGCCTTCGAGATTGCAGTTGCCTTGATGTTACGTAGAGGTATGGCTTCGGGGAATCTGGTAGATGCACACATGATTGTCAACAAGTACTGATTTCCAGATCTAGTCTTAGGTAATGGACCAACGCAATCAACAATGACCCTAGAGAATGGCTCCCCAAATGCTGGGATAGGCTGCAATGGAGCTACAGGTGGGTCTAACTGGTGTTTTCCAACTACCTGACAAGTGTGACAGGTTTTGCAAAAGTTGGAAACGTCTTTCCGAAGCCCAGGCCAAAAGAAGTGTTTCATGATCTTATCAACAGTCTTGTGAACACCAAGATGACCTCCTAAAGGTAAACTATGAGCCATTGTTAAGATCTCATTCCTGTAGACCTTCGGAACAACAATTTGCCTGACCACTGCCCAATCTGCATTGGCAGGGATATCAGGAGGGCGCCACTTCCGCATCAACACACCATCCTTGAGATAATACCCAACTGGAACTGCATCTATTTCTTTTTCAGGAAGGGCTCTCCTCTTTAGTACACCAATTTCAGGATCATTAGTTTGCTCCTCAATCAACCGCTTTCTGGACAGAGACAAGTCTCCAGACACATCAGAATCACCAGACCCATCCGGCTGGCTGAATAGAGAACTGATAAAAGTATCTGATAAGTCCTCAAACGGAGAAACCATAATAGGCCAATCAGAGTCATGAGGCGAACCACCTGAGTCCTGACTATTCAATGTACTGGACGGCACCACAACATCATCTTCTTTAGCCTTCTTGGCCATAGCACGAGTCACTGCGCAAGAAGGATACAGAGATGGGTCCTCATCCCCATTTTCAGTGCTCGGCTGTGAAGTAAGATGTACAGGGGGAACTACTTTGCCCCCAGCCAGGTCATTGCCTAGCAACAGAGAAACACCCTTTATAGGTAGACTTGACATAAGTCCCACCTTTACCTGTCCTGTAACTAAATCTGACTTCAAGAATATAGAGCGCAGGGGTACAGATACAGTCCTCCCTTCAATACCTTGTACAAGTATGAAATCCCCTGAAGCGGTCTCATCACGTAACTCCAAGGAGTCCATCAACAAAAGTGACTGAGAAGCTCCGGTATCCCTTAGGATATATATGGGGACAGGAGTAGTATGCTCATTCAGAGCCACAAATCCCTCTGACACAAAAGAAATTCCTCCCTCACAAAGTCAGCTGTATTAGGCTTTTTAGCCCCACAAGAAGCAGGCAATTTAGCAGATTGGTTATCTACTACAGGGGTTTCTAACCTTGTTTTCACAAAGGCATTTGGTTTGGTATCCTTTTCTTTTTCTTTCTTAGCTTTAAGGAACCAACAGTTAGTTGTAATATGACCAGATTTCTTGCAATAACTGCAAACTAGACCACTTTTGTCACTGTCAGCTTTCACACTTTGATCAGACCTGTTACTGGATTTCTGAGCACCATCACCAGATTTGTCTTTGTCTTTGGGTGAGGAATCTTGGGTATCACCATAACCCTTTTTCTGAAATTGGGACCATCTATTATTACTGCTAGACTGAAATTTGGACTTATGTGTGAGAACATATTCATCTGCAAATTTGGCAGCTGATTGCAAATTCAGTGCTTGCTTCTCATTAAGGTAGGTCTTAACATCATCTTTAACACAGTTCTTGAATTCTTCAACTAACACCATTTCTTTTAGTGAGTTGAAATCATCCTTGACCTCCATAGAAGTACACCAGCGCTCAAAGCAAACCTGCTTTTCATTCGCAAATTCAACATAAGTCTGATTTTCAAATTTCTTCAGACCTCTGAATTTCTGTCGGTAAGCCTCTGGAACCAACTCATAAGCTCTCAAAATAACCTTTTTGACAACCTCATAATCAGAGGAATCATCTGCAGACAAAGCCGAATAGGCTTGTTGAGCTTTACCCTTGAGGACAGTCTGCAACATCAGAGGCCAGTGTTCCTTTGGCCACTGGCAACTCTTTGCTACCTTTTCAAAACACTGGAAATAGTTGTCAACATCCTTTTCCGAAAATGGAGGCACCAGTTTTACCTCCTGGCTAGCCCGAAATTTATTTTCAGTTTGAATTTTTATATTTAGTTGCTCCATTTGGAGTCTTTCTTCTCTATGGGATTTCTCTAATTCAAAATCTCTCTGTCTTGCAAATTTTTCTAACTCAAATTCTCTTTGTTTTTCTTCTCGTGCTAATTTTTCTAACTCAAACTGCCTTTGTTTTTCTTTTTCTTCCCTTTCAAATTCTCTTTGTTTTTCTTTTTCCTCCCTTTCTTTTTCTCTTTCCTCCCTTTCAATCTCTAGCATTTTTAATTTAAGTTCCATTTCTATATTTGGATTTTCCACTGGAAACTGTTCCAGATCTCCTGGTGCAAACACATTTTCATCAATGTAATATTCAACTATCTCTCTAGCCAGTCTTGCTTTTCGCATGGCTGGTTTTACCTCTGTCAGCTCCAACTGTCTGCAAATTTCTAGCAGTTCTGTCTTTTTAAAAGACTTCAAAACCCCTACGGTTGGTGATGCCAAGAAATCATCCATTGCTGTTGTCAATATATATCTAGGAAAATTCACAAAAACAATTTCACAATTTGGAATGTTAGATTTTCAATAAATTACTCACACAATGGTCTATCCCGGACCTTGAGCCCCCAATTTGTTATGGCCCCAATTTGTTATTAGATTTACAACGCAACAGCAACAGCAAGGGATGACAAACACAGTTTTAACAACTAAAACACATTTAATTTTTAACAAAGACAAAGACTAATAACAACCTACAACTAAAGACCAAGATTGATAAATAAGAAAAAACAGAAATAATTACAGTCCCTTTTTAGTGGGGTGGCTTGGTGATGTCCTGGATGAAGAAAATGCTCAAACACAGTCAAAGAAATCCACAAAAGAAACGTCACAGGTCTTGAACAGAATGGCAGGTCTGGTCATCTTCTTGCAATTTCTCCTACTACTTTACTGTCTCAGTTCTTTTCCTTATATACTCTTTTGCAGACCCCACCCACATTTAGACCTCTTTTTTTTAACTTTCTGAGACTTGCCCCAGACATGTCCAGGACATGTCTAAACATGACTCCAGTCTGAGCTTAACAAAAAAAAAAGGTAAATACTGCCATCTAGTGGCCTATATTCACATTACACACCTTTTCTCTGGGTGGGGATTTACCCTCGGCTGACATCAATCTGGGAACCCTCGTTCTGCTGTCAGAACTTGGCTTGAATAATGTTGCATCGTAAAACTTTGAGATTTTTAAATACGTAAAAGGGATTAACAATCAGATCACCGTGAAATTCCCATTTACTGAAGCTGAAGAGATAAAAATTTTTCAGTCTGTCCTCATAGGCTTAATCTTTTAAACCAGGAGTTAACTTTGTGGCTCGTTTTTGAAAGCCGCCTCATCTCTTGGAGTATGGTCCCCAGAACTGCACATAATACTCTATAAAACTCTATGGTTTGTCTAAGAGGAGTACGTTCTCCTTTGACTTATACTCAAAACATTTTGCTTTATATCCCAACATCCTGTTGGCCTTTTTCATTGCTACAGCACAATGGCGAGAAACTGAAGTTTTGGTCTGCAGTCGCTCCCTGGTCCTTTTCAACAAGCTCACATTCCAAATATTGAACTCCCATGAAGTAATCCTGCCTGATGTTTTTATTTCCCACATGTGGAACTTTGCATTTAGCTATATTGAATTTCATTCTCCACATTTCTGGCCAATCCTCAACTCCATCAAAATCATCCTGAATCACACTTATTGACTCAAAACTCTTAATATACCAAATTGGGAAGTCTGGCTCAGTAAATTTGACCTATTTCCTGTCAGTATTCCAGTCAAGGTCATTAATCCCTTTGTACAGAAGCAAAATCTGGCAATCCATGCAGTTCCCCTATTTAAGGCTTCAAAAATCAAGATTTTAGGTTCAATAGCAATATATTTCAGGGCTCATAAACTCCTCACCCACAAGTTTGTTACATCTGAGGGTGATACTCAGAAAATTCCAACTATCCACAAGCCTACTATGATCCTTAAAATATTGCATCTGAGTCCATCAGTTGAACAGTTCCATGAATATTAGCGTCTGCAATCTACTCCTCTGGCCATGAGGGTTTATGTAGATGAGGAAGAACAGGGGTCCCAGTATGCATCCCTTTGGGGCTCCACTCTCCAAAGTGCCCAGCTTGGATGAGATCCCTCGGACTACTACGGTGTCCTCATGATTTGAAGGACATTGATTTTTAATTAGATTTATTTATAATTTTGGTTGGTTTCAGTGAAACATTAACAAAGGAACAGTATTTCTGAAATGCAGGCATTTTTAGTTAATCCTTTCATGATTTTTTTTAGTATTTTTCACGCATTTCCAGTAAGGGGTGCCCATAATTTTTAGCCTTCGACTGTGACGACAACTGTCTTATTAGCCCAGTATTAGGCCTCTGACACAGAGAATCTGATGCATGCTACATCTCATCCATGACCATTTCATCACATAGATATGGTCCAGCTAATTGTCCTGAGCCGTGGTTTATATGGCAGGCTTATTCATGTTGTGTTTCGCCTTTGCCTTGAATTGCACATTTCCTCATCAAGTTGAAAAACGTGTCCCCACAGCTGCCGCAATTTTGCAAAAAGTCGGCCAATCAAACATCAAGCTACAGATGGTGAGTGAGAATCTTTTTGGCCCTTGATTTCTGATGAAATAACACACTTCAGAAAATATCTTGTATGTACCAATGTATTGGTGTGGACACATTTGTAGATGGAATTAACACGTCTTGGAGTCTGTTAAAGCTGACTTCTTACTTTAAGCCCCTGAATTAATGACGTAATGTCACAGTTGTTTTGACTTGCACGCTGAAGTGTATGACCTAAAAGGAATAAATGTATTGTCAACTGACGGGCGGTGGGCACAAGTCAAAATAATATTTTAGCATTGGGAGCAACACATCATCATGGACCATCAGAGAGAGGAGTTAGAAAAGAACCTGAAAGTGTAACCCTTTTAATTTGTATTTAAACAGAGGGGAATGTCACCAAGCAAATGCGCACTGTGAGTGAGGCTAACTGATGATAAATTCTTTCTCATCACGCAGGATGTGTTCCACTGGCAGATAATGGAAGGGAATCTTACGCAGAACATACAGAAATATTTCCCTCTTATTGGTAAGTGCAAGGTGTACTCTGGACGAGCAAAGATAGTGGGCAACATGGGCCGGGATCAACACTGTACTGCAACTGGCCAGTTATAAACCAAGTCTGGGTTTGTGCGAGTTGGAAATTTCACGGGCCCCCCCCCTCCCAGTAATGCTAGCAGAATAATTGGTCTTTGGAAATGCAGCTATTTAATGTTTCCAACTATGACATTGTTACGAACATTCCCAAAAAAAAAAATGAGAAATGAGATATTTCTTTGACGTTGTGGTTGCTCTGTGGTCTAGAGATGCTACCAGTGGACCATGTAAACACAACCACAATAGAACCGTATTTTGACATTCTGGTTGCTTTGGAGTGCAGTGACACTTCTAGACCATCAGTGCAAATAGCGACATTCAATGTTTACAATGACGTCAAAGTTATACTTGTGCAGTTTGACGGTTGGCAGAAAGCGTGATCAGGGCATAAAAATAACATGGCAAGTAGCCTCTTTGGTTCTTCGCTTAAAATCCTCAAAAACGTGATTCCTGAACCCTTAGCGAACCTGTTGGTGCAAAGTATAACACAACAACTGTCTGGCATCGCTATTTTAGGTACAAAAAAAAAAATCGCTTTTATTAAGTACATATAGAGACTGAGATCTGGTAATGTAAGATGAGCCTTTTTGCCAACCATGCATCAAAACATTGACGTCATCCAGAACATCGCGATATGCTCCAAATACAACTAATAGGAATTTAAATGATAAAGGATTAACTAGTTTCTCCCTCCTTGAAGGGCGGTGTTGCTTCGCAGTTTTTTGCCTGTGTGGGAAATCTCTTCTTGGAATTTAACGACTTATGAAAACCTGATGTAAAATATGCAACTATATTCTGATAGTATCTTTGGTATGAATGATTACCCTGCAGGTCACATACAGATTGCACAGGTCCCAGGACGGAATGAGCCGGATAGCCCCGGTGAAGTGAACTATCCTTATCTCTTCAGCCTACTCGAGAAGCTTGGATACCCGGGATATATTGGTTGTGAATACAAACCCCTGGGTGAGTGCTCATCTCTGTAATGAAGAGTGTTGATGAGTATTTATATGGATAAACATCACTTTCCCAGATAAACTTAGAAGGATTTAAACAGAACGAGCTATCCTGGTGGAGTAGGAGTTATGTGGATCAGAATGAACTTTGCACAGCCAGTTGAATAATGCGCTAGTATGTAATAATGTCCCCCGTTTTTTGTGTTGATGTCATAAGAAAAAAACGGCCATCTTCAGGTTAAGTTTTTGGATATCCAGTGATATTGGTGCCTCGAGTTCTGCTTATTTAACCTTTTTGTATGTAGTATGATGGAAGAACAAAGATAAAACAATTAAATTATGACCAGTAAGTGTGTAAATGGTACAAATACATTTTCATACCGATGTTCTTGACTGACAGAATTAAAGCATTGGGAAGGAGAGCTGTATGAGTGCATGCTCTGGGCCTTTATTCTCAAATTGTGATGCCTTAAGGTAATATACATCGTAAAGTGTTAATTTCTGCTTTATTTATAGTTCAAAATGTTTTTTTTCCTTTCAGGGAACACAGATGCTGGTTTAGGGTGGCTGAGAGAATACTGGAGGAGCAACAAATGAAGGGATCGGAGACGGTCTCCTGATCTCTGAAGACCACAGACAGCCTGCAGGATAATCTAGGCTAATGGCAAAATTACAGAAAAATCCACCTCGGATGGTAATAGCTAATTAATCCTGATGAGACTTTGTAATTGGGTAATTCATGTTCAGGGCACCTACTTATGAAGGGACTCTCACTTCCCGGGGCAATAATCCCGAACCGATCGCTAAAGGACTGTAACTTTCACAACATGAGATGTATTTGCGAGTTCAGTCTGCAGGGCCAACAGCAAATGCCCCGTTTAAGAGTTTGATCAAGTTTGCCACTGCACATGCCCAGTCCGATGTCTGCCGCCCCGAGGGAAAAACCAAACTACAGAAAAAAAAGATGCAACAAACATGCAGTACAAAGAGAAAGACACCGATTTGCTCATCCCAATAGGAGATGAGAAGCACAAGGGTACCGAGCAACAGGCAACAGGACAAACTTGAGTTGGTATTAGAGGAAGTACGGCTCAAATGTGGCATTTTGTCACTGCAAACAAGAAAAAAAAACTAGAGTGTTCAGGTGAACACGTGTCGCCTGCGAAGCTTATGTGAAAGTGTGACTGCCGGACAGACAGACGCCGGACAAAGTGATCCCCATGTGCCGCTATGCTTCGCAGGCGACACAAAAAGGGGAAGCGTGGTGGAAAATCTCACGGAAGTTAATGTTGGTCCTTTGGAGTGGTGAACAGAACTGCACTTCAATGTAGAGAGAAATGAAACGTTACCCCTATTTTCAGTCTCGACCACTGTCCCTCTGAGATACAGGCTCACTTTCCTGCCTCTAACTTATCGGACAGTAAGGAGGGCCAGTTAGACCAAATGTCCTTTTATAAAAAGCACTTTCGGGCAGTTAGCAAACGGTAGACTTTAAAGGCTCCTAAACATCGATATTGTTCACTCATGAATAAGGCCCCAGGATGTTAAGCTGAGCTGAATAATTAATATTATAAAGTAATATTATTCTATCAAAGTTCCACGAGGTGTGGAACAAGAACTGACTTGGTGGGCTCTCGATCCTGTCAAGAAAAACTTAAAATTTGCTGAACAATTCTAAAAATGTCACTTGTAAAAGTCTAACAGCAATCATGCAGAAAGCAGGGGCAGTCATTCAAAGTTTGACTAGTCAACACCTGGAGTGACCTGAGATTTCATGGAAGTGGATATACAAGGGCTCCATGGCCCCTACCTCCCAACAGTGCACTGGTTTAAGATAGTGGTATGGAGGGCCGATAGTATGCAAGTTTTCATTCCAACCAATCACTACACCAGCCGAATTGACAGAAGTTCCCTCCTCTCTGCTAGAAGTTGCACTACCAAGTGAAATCAGCGAGTGTAATGATTGGTTGGAATGAAAATTTGCACTCTTTAGTTCTCCATGGCACATAACTGGGGTTCACTGGTTTAAGAGATCTGAATCATCAGATACATCACAGAGCTGTAGTGCAAAGCTGCCTTTTCCATCAAGGCCTTGTAAACACCTTGGGACTTCTGAACCCACCAAGTATTGGTTGAAGCAAAGTTCTCTTGTTCTGCCTTAAAAACCATGATTGCATATTTCTTTGCTTCCTAACAAACCAAATAAAATGTGCTTTAAGATTTCTATGCGTTCGTTTCATTTTGGAAACAAGTTGCTCAGAGAACCAGAAATTGTATGGCAAGTGCATGACTGGATTCACTCTGCTCAGATGAGGCCTTTTGTCGTCTCAGCAATATATATCTCTTCATGTTGGTTTGCATTAAGGTTGCTAAAATTTGGGATTTAATTCTGATTGAAAAAATTCACGCAATGAACAATCACTAAATATGTCATCAGCAATGCAGTTTGCCCTCCCCCTCCAAGTAAACTCCAGCCCAGAGTTTCTGAGCGATGAAAACCGTTGTCCATCCTGATAAACTCTTGAAGAAATGTCTTCATCAGTTCTACAAAACTATAATGGATGTATGGTTTTGAAAGGAAGGTTACAGAACGAATCCTACAAATAAAACATGAAACAAGTAGATTTTGAAAATGGCACTGTTCAGCATTACATTTTGTGTCCTGCAGGTTTTGGAATTTTGGTTAAGCTTGTAATTTGGAAATGTGGAGACTTAGGCAAAGCAAGAAAACAAACTGCATATAAATATACAACACTAACTGATATGTTTAATGCATCATTTTATACTTATGATTTTTATTTATTATATACATGATGTACATATAAAACAGCTTCAGACATGTAAGTCACTCACATTATAACACATCTTTAAATTAATAAGCATCCTGCTATTAAATGCATTAATAATTAGATTCAATTTCCAGTGTTCTAAACTTGAAAGGAAAAAAAAAATGGACCTCCACTCAATTTTACAATTAAAACACACTGACTTCGGCCTTTCAAAGGTAACCGTTTGTTTCGCTACTTTGGCTTTTCGCCCCTGTACTTTCGCTATCATGTCCACGTTTGGTCCCTACTACAATCAAACGAAGATCAGATCGAAGATCTCTGAGTATTTCTATGAAGTAATGTTAATTCAAACCCCTGTTCCCCGCACTTCATCTTTTATTCACATTTAAACGTAATATAATAATAAAGCTATGGGAGCTTCTAAGTAAACTCTTTTAGCTTCACTTGTGCTCATAACGAGTCAAGGTAAAAGTTGGATAAGTGAACAGACTCGGGTGCGTGAGTGTTTGTTGCGGATTCGATCTGTTTGATCGTCTGTATTCAATCACAACCCGAAAAAATATTCTCAGCTGTAATGCGATTGGTTTTTATAAAGTTTTACTACTGATTCTTAAAGATTTATGTTCTTAACTTTCATTTATCTATAGTAGCGAACGGACTTGGACATGATAGCAAAAGTAACAGTCGCAAAGAGCTAAAGAAGCAAAACCAGCGTTAAACCCTTTCAAAAGGGGGCCCTGAACATTATTTTGTCTCCTTCAAGATAAGCAAATAAATGCTATTAAGGCGGTTGCAATGTAGTGCGATGGTATCTCAGTCTTGCGCATGTGTGTATTACCAGTGCACTGGTGACCTAATCGGTACTAAGTATCTGTTCTGCGGAAGCACAGGCCTAGTATTTCGGCCTTTAACTTCCGCTCATCTATGGCCACAACTGTGCGAGAATGAACGGGCAGTTTAATGGGATTTTCAAGAACTCCTCTTCAAGGTTACTGTAATTGTGCTGTTTGAAGCACGTTAACGGGGGGAAGAGAACAGGCACTTCTGGGATGTAGACGTGGCCATGGGCAGTGCATTCAACCTAATGGAGGAGTGAGAAATTAATCACTCAGTTCAGAGGGTGGTAATGACAATGAGCATTCAACAAATATCACAATTATATTTGCTCTGCAGAGTGCCAATATACTGGTATTGCAATAACAACATGGTAATTCCAATCATGATGCTTCCACTGCCCAGATGCGATGCTGGGATTGGTAGGCACATTTTTATCCACTGCTAATCAATTATCTCTCTTTGGTGCGGGGGAGTGCAAAATAAGGGCAGAGCCATAACTGATGATGAGGACAGATGTATATACGGTAAATGATATTCGGGTTGAAAGGTCGCGACCTTTGGTTTCGTTGAAATGTTCGATACGGGGAGGAGGGCTTCCAAATCTCAGCGACCAAAGGTGTCTCTGCCCCCTTTCGGGAATTTTACGATCGCCAGCTTCTCTGAAAAAAGAACTTTTCCCTGATGAGATGGCAGCCATCCTCAGAAGAAGCAGTGCGTGAAATTGTTTAAAGAGCCTTTTGCATGACTGACGCGTGCAGCTTCATACGACGCTCGGTTCAGGTGGGCAGGTTCTTCAGTACAATCCTTCATTGTGAGGTAGTATTCTTCTATGACCCCTTGTATATTTTAAGTCTATGCTAAGGGAGAGCTCACTCTGTCATGAGTTGAGATGTGGCCATCAGAACATCCAAGAATTGGCTGACATGCATCTCTGAAATGAACAGGTCTTTCTGGATGGATGGATCTTACATTTTTGACATTCTGCTCATAAGTCTCTCTTCAGTCAGCACAGGTGGCGTTAATACTGCTCAAACGGACATCACAAAGGAAATCCCGATCATTCAAAACTCATCAGCATCCTTTGAAATTCACAGCTTGCGCCGAGCGATCAGTGTTCAGGCGCCATCTACGAAGGTAAACATTTTTCCAGTGTATTCCCACCAGCTTGGAAAAAAGAACAACCCCGCCCTAGGAGCAAACAAAAAAAGTCTTCTTCAGTGATGTGACTGGTCCAACATTTTTAAATTAGAGGACGATATTCCAGCTTCACCCACGGGAAGAGAATGTTTGCAAGCATGGCGCACTCCTATGTGCATATTTGCAGGACTACACGCACGTCTGTGGAGACATGTGTGGTCGGTGCTCAGGCCCTAGAGCAGCCCAGTCCAGAGAGTGAAGCAGGCGGTGTTGATGACCGACTCCAGGTGGTGGTACATGGACACCAGCTGTGGCGGCGGGCTAGAGCTGGGCTGTGGTTGGGTCGGCAGCGGCTCCCTGAAAACAACCTTGAGGCTCTGAAAGGAAACAGGAGGCCAAGAGCGATTTAAAGAAATTAAATAATTTAAACAGACAACAGGTCAATGTATTAAAAAAAAATATATATTTTTTTTTTTGATCTTCCTTCGGCAGTGGTCGGGGTGTCATGGTAGCAGAATTTAGGTGGTGGATTCCAAATGAGGACTTGAATAATTCTCGATTATAAAATTATAAAGATTATTTAAGAAAAAAGATTCTACATAATTCAAGGTTACATTGTGAAAAAAGATGTATATAAATTAAAAGTAATTGCAACCATTGAACATGTGCCATACAAGTAAACAGCTGCTTTAAAGAAGTTCCTTAAAGTACTTAACCAACTATTCTTCGAAAAGATATTGTCGGAATTCGAAAATTAGCCTATACGCTATATAGCCAGTGTTTGCGACAAAGGGAGCCTGATAATGCAATAATCAAAGAAAATTAAATGTTAGCTGGTCTCCATTGCTGCAGTGGTGATAAAACTCCCAAGGAGCGAAGGTTTATTACTAGCTGTTATTGACTAGCGGTAAGCTAGCGTCATTCTATGTGAAGTCACTGTAGCTCCCAGAGTTATGATCTCAGATCGGTCTCAATAAAGCTAAAATTTGTGACTGTGAACAATAATTTAGATCGGAAAATACAGGACTTTTTTTGGAAAATGCTTAACTTTTTGATGCAATGAATAATAACGCCAGCTAAAGAAGAATTGGCTGGTCGTTCCACTGATTAGTCTTCGCAAATGAACAAAATATATTTGTCATTGCCGATTAGAAGTGAAGAAAGGAAGTCACTCATTGGCAGCCACAGTGCAATACCTGGAGTTCATTTATAAAATTACTATCATTTCGACAAAATGTCCTCCACAGGGTATTGAGGGATGATTCAGTACCTTGAACCAGGCTTATGTCGAAACTAAGTAATTTAATAAATCAATTATTATTGCATTGTGGCTTTGAGCGCGCGACTACCTCTTCACATTTGTATTTTCACCAGCACCTCTCCAACACCGGTGTGAGTTCCTGCTCCCCGCTAATTATAACAAGAGCCATCTGGCAATGGCGGATCCCCCCAGCTGTAGGTTGTGTGACCTACAGGTTGTGTGGACAGACGGACGGACTGAAACCCCCAAAAGGCACAACTAGACCATAAGGAGAAGCTCCATACCAAATTTGGTGTCTGTAAGTGGTATAGTTTTCGAGTTCTGGTCCGGAAACGATTTTATTACAGACGGACGGACGGATGGACGGACACACTGATCGCTATATCCCCCAGCATTATATCCCGGGGGTATAAAAAGTAAAGTGGAACTGGTTTGGATTTAACATGCACTTTAAGATGAGGTTAATGAAGGGCTTTTATACCTCAAACAACACGGCACTAAATATGTGAATTTTTGTCGGTTAAAAAAAGAAAAAAATATATATTTAAGTGAGCATCACAGCTCTGGTTTGGCTACAGTGTGCATTTTCAGGTAGAGAAATGTATCATCACACACATGAGAATGTACACCACTCAGAGTCTTACAGCTGAGAGTTAGAAGCATTTACTCACCGTTTTGCCAGCGTGGGCGTTGAGAAAGACCAGGACAAAGCAGTCTATGAATTTTTGGTTCAGCACAGCCTAGAAAAAATGAGTGAAATGTAAATGGATGCAACAGAGACTCTGTCGACCCCACAGACTCCAGCTTTTATATTTCACCTTTATTTTAAATACAGTTAAAGCAGGAAATTTCAGAGCTGATCATGTTGGAATGCCGCCCAGCAATAAACCCTTCAGCTGTTAGGATATTCATGAAATATATACTCAGCAACAAAAGTTTCTGTGACACCATTTATGTGTATGTTATAAATGACACGCAAAGATCTCAATGCAATCAATATGTTTATTTAACAGGAGAAACACTGACTTTTCAGTGCCAACGTCACTCAAAACGAAAAATGTCATTTTCATGCGTCATGAAGCACTTGTCTGACGTCTAACCAATTGTGACCTTCACACTTCAATACCGGGTGTGACTTCCTCGTGCCATGATGCAAGCAACGCATCTCCGGCGCATGGACCGAATCAGATGTGCCAGAAATTGCTGTGGGATGTCATTCCAAATCTGACGTAGACGTTGTCGCAATTCCTGGAGTGTAGCTGGCGGGTTATCCAACCGCCGCAAACGTCGATCCATCTCGTCCCAAAGATGCTCGATTGGGGACATGTCTGGGGATCTGGCTGGCCATGGCAGGACATTGACATGTTGTTGCATCAGATACTGCTGTACAATCCTTGCAACGTGTGGTCTGGCGTTATCATGTTGCAGCGTTATTCCGGGACCATGTTGCATCAAAAACGGTACCACCAATGGCCGTAGCACTTCATCGCGATATCTTTGACCTGTCAGATTTCCATCAATAATGAGCAAATCTGTTCTGTTTCTAGCCGTGATCCCTCCCCAAATCATGACACTACCACCTCCAAAACGATCAAATTCCTGAACACAATTGTTGGCATAACGTTCTCCACGTCGACGGTATACACGTAAACGACCATCACATCGGTTAAGCATGAATCTTGATTCATCAGTGAAGAGTACAAGATCCCACTGACGTTGGATCCACCGTCGATGTTGTTGTGCCCACTGTAGACGCAGTCGTCGGTGTTGTACTGTGAGTATTGGACGTCTTGCTGGCCGACGTGGGACAATGCCAAAATGACGGAGACGGCGACGGATTGTCTGTGCAGACAGTCGCCTCAAACCAGGTATCGTTCTTGCAGTTATGGTTGCAGGTTGGAATCGATTTCGGAGATGGGTTGTTCTAATCCAGTTGTCCTGTCTGGGAGTGGTTTCTCGTGGACGGCCGCTGCGAGGACGGTCTCTGACATGTCTTGTCTGCTGATGACGCTGCCATAAGTTCCAAATGGTGTTTCGGTGGACATTCAGGCGATGAGCAACTTCCCTCTGCGAGGTTCCGGATTCAATCATCCCAATGGCCCTCCACCGATCATTTTCAGACAGTCTTGGCATTTAGAGGGTAGAGTTCCTGATCCGAAATGGCTGTGTTTTCGATAAGTGATGCTTCCGTCGTTCATCAGGCACAATGTGAACATTCCAAAAATTCTCCTCTTTTATTGCCATCCACAAGCATGATTTACGCACATTTTCACGTGCAAAGTCATTTTCTCGCATTTTCATGATTTCCATTTCAATGTTGTGTTTACGTGTACTGTTTCAGTCTGATATCACCATGTATGACAATTTCATAATTGCGTTATGAAAAATAATTAACAATATTGGTGTCACAGAAACTTTTGTTACTGAGTATAGTAATAATGGCAAAATATGAAAACGGCCGATTTTAGAGCGAGCAGAACATATGCCCTGTCGGGATAAGGTTTTCATTCCTCTGTTCGGGGGCAGGGGGAAACTCCGCTCCATACCCAGAAATACTCGCTCTTACTTGCAGAGTGGCTTTAATTTTGCATTTTTACACTGAGCTGTTGTCACTCAGTTGATAAACACTGGGCTCACTCACAATCAAACGCTCAGGACCTGCTTCATTGTGCTCACATGCAGTGGTCCCGAAGTCATAAACCTTCAGTGCTGGGTTTGACTTTCTCCCATCCAACAAACCTTCTTAATATAATAACTGCAATCCTGTAAAACTTTTCTCAAAATAATTTAATTCCCATGATCCTTCTTTCAACTGTAGTACGATTCATTGACTCAAAGCACCCAGTTACCCTGCAGAGCTCGTAAAGCACCTTCTAGATTTTCATCTCCTTAACAGCAGTGGGAATATCTAGCGTAGCAGTGATGTAACAATAATCTGAGCCAATCAGCTTCTTTGGCTCCACTCAAGTCTTGATATTGCCTGTCGAGTCTTGGCTCTCACCAGATACTGGACTCCACTGTCGTCCACGAAGTGTCGGCAGCTCTGAGGAAACCGCGACAGAAGCACCTTAATCAGACTCTGGTACCAGCCTGGGCCCATCGCCAGGAAGCAGTCCTGCAAACGGGGGCGAGAGGAGAGGTTACAGACTGCATCCAGCTATATGGATGGAGAAAGACAAAAAATCCAACAATCCTTTATCTAAACCGCTTCCGCCTCACCAGAGACAGAGGGGAGCTGAGGCCTATCCGAGCCGACTACAGACCAAACTACAGACTGGGAGGAACTCGCAAGACCATGAGGAGACCATGCAAGCTCCACAGAGAAAGGCCCCAGAGCTCATTCAAATTCATCATAAGCCTAATTGTAGCGTCGCAGACAAGGTACAGACATAATAATCACAGAAATCAGAACTAACAACGTGAAAATAGTGCGTTTTTACTCTAACTAGAGTGTTCAGGTGAACACGTGTCGCCTGCGAAACAGTGTGACTACCAACTGAAAGTGTGACTACCGGACAGACACAGACAGACGGACAGACAGACAGATGCCCGACAAAGTGATCCCTATGAGCCCCTATGCTTCGCAGGCGACACAAAAACTAATGTCCCCCCCGGCCAGAAACCCCGAAATGGCAAAAGGCACGAGTTTAGTAGCCAACCAATGCCCTTAGAAAATTCAGGACAGAAATACTGAGCGGTTTCTGACATATGGTCCAGAAACACTTCGAGAACGCTGACAGGAACCAAGCCAAAAACAATATCTCCAGCCCCTTCCAAATTATTGTGTTCTCATTTGTATTAAATTAACCGCTGCCCTCTGATAAGATGGCAAGAACAGGCGAAGGCGCGGCTCGCTCACCAGCTGGGGGTCGATCTCTCCGATGGAGCGGCTCTGCACGGCGCTGAGCAGCTCTTCCAGCTCGGCGAAGGACAGCTTGCTCAGCTTCAGCTTGTCCAGCGCCAGGTGCTCGCCGTGGAAGAGCCGCCTCCACAGGTTGTCGCGCCTGCAGTGGCCCATGGCCTCCTGCACGTTGTTGTGGATCAGCCGTCGGGCCGAGCTCACCTCCGAATTCAGCAGCGGAAAGAGGGGCGAGGTGTAGAAGAGGCCCTGTGATTGGTCATCCGATGAGTAGAACTCGCTTGCCACTCCCTCCTCCCACAGGTCCTCAGCCTCTCGGGGCCCGCCCGGCTCTGCCCTCTCCCGCGGGGCCCCGCCCAGCTCACCAGGCTCCCAGTGGATTGGCGGAAGCCTCTTGAAGCGGCGCATGTCGGTCGTCAGGCGAGGAAAGAGCTCCCTCTGGCTGGTCATGATGACGTAAAACTGAAGCCTTCAGGAGAAAGAATGAGGGAGACTTTTGAAAACCTTTAACGAAAGGCCCTTAGGGCCTGTATCACTCACCTGGTTTGGCATCGTAACAATTCTTTTCAGTTATTCGAAATTCAATATGGCCAAGGCAGCCATTTTGAATTCCAAATCAAGCCAAAAAATAACACTTGCTTAAGGGTCATGAGACAAACGTGTGCAACAAATCTAGTCCAAATCTGACCAGTGGAACTGAAGATGACAACAATCAGTCAGCCAATCAGAACAGAGCAGCCATACTGCATTTCAAATGGAACCGAAAAGTAACAACACTTGGTCAGGGCCATGAGACAAATAGATTTGTCTGATCCAAATCTAATCAGGAGAACAAATACACCTCAACCCCACCACCCTCATCATCTACACACAGCTACAGGCCACCCCACAATACCACAGCATCCTAATGTCCTGGCCTTATAACAGAGAGAGAGCAAGAGCAGGAGCGAGAGAGAGAGCGAGAGAGGAAAAAGAATAACAGAAAGAAACCAATAATAAAAGCTTGGGAAGACTTTACAAGAACCCCTCTCAGGCCATTCATCCCCAGCACATATGAAACTCAGTCATGTAATACACTCATGCAGTCTGTATGGACTGCAACAATTTTTTTATAATGGGGAAGCGTGTAAACTTTTTACACGACCAAAGGCTTCCATCTGCAATGGCTGCTGGGGGCACGAGAACGATCCTTTCACCCAAATATCTTCACCTCAGCAGGTGTCTCTCCCCCTCGGACTGCTCCTCAAAAGGAACGGCATTATGGCACACCAGTAAGGAGACGTCAAAGTCGTCGTGGCGACGCAGGCCCTCCAAGTCCTTGTACGACCCGGAGCTGTGAGGACAGAATTATGGTTTAGAGATGTCAGTCGTGGCAAAAACGCAGATAGCAAGACCAATACGGTCAATTCAAGGAATCTCCAAAAAACAAGACGCTCACCTGTTCCAAAGAGCCACCAACGCATACTCGTGCAAGTCGGTGCTCGGCGCCCCCTTCTTGTGGTCTGTGGTCAGTGCGGTCTTCGACATGCGTAGAGGCTTCATTTTGTAGGTGCCAGCGTGGTCTGTGATGTAGTTGTAAAGCTGGTGGGCTGTGATCATCCCCGTGCTGACAGAGTAGGTCCCTGTTAAGATAAAGAGGTGAAGTATTACACAGATCTCAGCGCTGTGGAACGTATCTTAAAGGCTGAACTCCTCTTGAACCCTATACGTTGTGAGAACTGGAAGTTTAACACATTATCTGTAGTTCTGAGTGAGTTTCAAATCTGATTGAATTTCAATATGAACACATACATGCCAAATCTACAAAAAAACAAACAAACAATTTGGATGATTTTTTCTGAAACATTTTGCAAGAATCAAAATAAAAATATAAAAAAAAAACAATTCATGACGCTAAATATCAAAAATTGTGCTGTCTTTTTTCCATTATAAGATGTCCAAAATAATTTACAGATCACTGCTTTCAGTTTTAATATTCATTTTGCATTCCGTTCCAACCTTTTCTGATTAGTGGTTGAAGTAAAAAGGTTTTGCACACGCTAATTGTTTTTGCGAAAACGGCCCAAAAATAATAGCTTTAATTCAGAGTTCACGTAACGTTGAAAGACTCCATGTACTCATTCAATACTTCTGATGAGACCAATAATTTACAAATAAAAAACAAAATTGTAAACAATTCCACACCAAACAGTCATATTCACAAACATCCCCAAGACTGACCCTGGAAGACGTGGTTGCGACCGAACTTGGGGATGTCCGGGTGATGGGCGATGAAGTCCTCCAGGAAGCTGGTGAGCTGGTAGCCCTGCCGCAGGGTCATGTGACAGCCCAGCAGGTACTGGTGCACGACTCGCAGGTGGAAGTCATAACTGAAGGAGTGCACATGCATCAGGTCCCGCACCTTGTCGCACTCCTCCGTAAAGAGCATGGACAACTGCAGAGACAAGCGGGAACATGATGACCATCAGAAGTCACGTCTTTCGCCTCTGGACCTTCCATTTTGGAGGGAGTGGCCTACCTCGGCACCCCATTGGACCAGAGAGAGGCCCGTGAAATACTGTTTGTAATGCACATTCAAGTGACAGTGTAACTTGAATTCCATGACTGCGAACACCAAAGAAGCGAAGCTACAAAGGCCCATCTTCCATCGATATGGAACTTGTATTAATGCTCGTATTTGCCCCTTAAAAGCTCACCTTTGACCCATCTTTGCATAGCAGCCGAGGGGGAGGAGGTTGGTGACAAACAAATAAAATCCATTTTGAATTGGCCAGAAATGTCTGCACCACAATAAACCGCCCTCTGCACTTAGTGCATATGGCGTGTTTTGTCCATAATCTGTATTCAATGATGTTGATTGATTTTATACAGGCATCTTGATTAATTACATGAAACTGACTTGGATTTAACACCAGCACTGATTGGAAAAAATGACATCGCAGAAAGGCTTTGAAGTTGACAAATTACTGAACGACAGAGTCAAGGGTGTGAGACCAAATGCTGAAGTCACACTGAGTGGCTGTTATCTTCACCATTTGCTGAGAACAAAGGTCAGAGGTCAATGGTAAGCGAAACCCAACAGCCTGAAGGAGCCATGCCAATTCAACGAATGACTTCAGCTCCAAATTTACTGCCATGAAGCAGTGATCTTCTTTGCTTAAGAGTTAAGTTTACAGTCTTGAGAGAGGTTTCCTTAATTATGTGCATGACTACACACGCTAAACATGTTAAAATAGACCAGATGTATGATCCTCCAATAAATCTGTCCATGAAATCTGCTGAAGAAGATATTAGAAATTTTCACTGGGCTCTTCAGACAACTGAACAAAAACATAACATAATCCAAGAGGGAAACCAAACCTGCCAAGTATTGAGTACTGGGCATCCTCAAACACGGTCCATGGATGTGCAAAGGGCCCTCAACATTTGTTTTTTTATGACGTTAAGGGCCAAAATAAATTAGGCCAAGAACCTTAAGCCATCCACTTAGAAGCTGAAAAGAACAGTAAGAAATTACAGTAACAAATGAAAAGTCAACTGCCCGTTAA
The DNA here is from genome assembly GCA_029721435.1 of Gymnothorax reevesii. Taxonomy (NCBI): domain Eukaryota; kingdom Metazoa; phylum Chordata; class Actinopteri; order Anguilliformes; family Muraenidae; genus Gymnothorax; species Gymnothorax reevesii. Next base: position 9,326,344 of record CM056575.1, on the reverse strand, counting down.
GTTAGAACCCTTGCTGAGCAGCGCTTGGCAGCAGTATGTACGGTCCGAACAAATGCCACTTGTAAGACGCCCTTTCCAGTAAAAACATTATTTCAGGCCGTCGATTAGCAGGGGGAGGCTATTACCATTTCAGAACAGCCTAAATGCTATGTGGGGTATAGATGTGATTTGCAAAACAGTACTTCAGCAGTTAGCCAAGTGAAGTAATTTTTGCCCCGGATCTGTACTACGGAAAATAGAAATTAAATAATGAGCATGGGCAGGTACTTCAATACTTTTTGGCCAGCATTCTGAGGAATAACAGCCCGTTTAAAACAGTTGTACATGGATACTGAGCGCAGAAATCAAACTGAAGCAACACATGGTGCACTGCAGCTCAAGGGCAGAATTGACATTGGACACTTCACGGGGAATTTGTTTCACACCAAATCATTTACAGACCATGAGAGAAATAGGTTCAACACATCAGCAATCCACCCATCAGTCAACTTGGCAGCTAAACAAAAGAGGGACTGTGGCTCATTTTAATATCAGCTAATGGTCAGATTTAGAAACATAGTAGTTAGATTCAATGCCACCTAAAAATATAGCCGCTCCATCCTCTTCATTACGCATCATAGCTCGTCTGAACAAAAATTGCCAAAGATGGGTGTCTCAAATGAGCAAAGCACAAGACAACCCCCCAAAAAAAAAAACAATGATAGGTTCAATATAAAGCAGGAATGTTCTGGAAAACAGCTGCCCAAGCAAAGAGGTAAAGCCAGACAAAAGCCTGTTCAGAGCCCAGCAAAAGCAGTTTCTGGAGAAGGGCCGACAAGCTCGTGAGCCGCCAGTCTTAGATGTCGCTCCACTGAAAGCACAGGTGGTTTACCGTTAGCATTTAGCGTTCCTTTCCAGGCAGAAGATCTCTTCTTGCCGCCATGACTCACTTACCCATTCGCCCAAGAAAGGTCCATGTGCGGCTAAGTGTGTGGGTCCAAACATCAACGTGACCCCCACGGTCGCAAACTAAATTCCTGGATAACACAAAGCAGCCACACCCTACACACCTTCAACAGAGTACCTTCAACATGTTGTTCACTTACCCAGTGCAGACCATAAAGTGGTTCAAGTCAGCATATGCTTAACTGGCATGCAACATACTGACCTTAATTAATCCTAAATCAACTCCCCAGCTGGATTTAAGAAAGGTTGCGAAATGAGCCACAATCGAATTGCGCGGAATTTCGTAAAACGAAGAGTCACGATGCCCCAGGAACAGCAAAATCAGTTGCCTTTCCCCATCTTTCCCATCCAGGCAAGAGGCAAAAAAAAATAAATAAAAGGACAAGGGTAGAAATAACAAAATTCAAAATGGCGGCGCCCACAGCTGGAGGACGGCAGGAGACTGAAGCATTCGAACAGAGTAGGAGCCCTGCAGCCCTGGGGAAGAGGGGGGGGGGGGGGGGGGGGGGTAAAACAGAGGCAGGAAAGCGAGGACATAAGCGCAGGGGTGGGGGGGGGGTTCGGAGTAGTCGGGGGTGGGGGTCTGCCTGATTGGATGGGCGCAGCCCGCCCCAGGGCTTGCTGGGACATACCGCAGAGTCAGAGACGGAGGAGGCCTCGGCATACGGCTTGCTAGGTGGTTTGTTGAGGAGGGATTCCTGATGGAGAGAGGAGATGAGATGGGACGGGGGCTTCCACAGACACCATGAGACAAACACAGCATACACAAGGGTGGTGAGAGGCTGGCAATGGTATCGACAATCAGCCACCAGCCATATTCGCTACCACACGAGATAAGATGATAGACGGACACACACACACACACAGACAAAAAAATGCACCTAATATACACCTAATCGCCCCACACACGTGGACTGGCGAGCGGAGCAAGGTCACTCAGCGGCGATATTCGCACACTCAAATCCAAAATATGAACACACAGGTAGAGAAGAGTTGTGGCATAGATATGTTCAACGCGCATTAAAATTTTGACACGGATTCCTGAACGAGACAGCTTGAAGACAGTGGTGTTAACCCCGAGTGAAAGCAGGCCATTCTACCTTGTGGGCAGATAATCCCGACTGCGGCGAACTTCGAAAATTGTCTTCTAAAAATTTAAATTGCTACTGCAATTTAAATCCTTTCTACAGATGAGCAGTAACCTTTCATGCAGGCATCTAAATGATGTCACAATTGTGCCAGAAATACATAATTGTATACTGAACTATTCCAAAAATGAAATTCTAAAGCCTGAAATGGTGGTATAGATATTGCATGAATCATACCTCCCCATTTAACCTGACCTGATACCAGCCTAGCATATCTGGCTACAGAAGCTACCAAGGAATATTTCATAAAATACACTGATCATGATAAATTTGGCTATCCCCATTAGCAACCACAAAACGCCATGCTTAGTCAAATAAACGCGAATACACTGGTGGAATGCTGCTAAGGGAATAGTAAAATAAACTGAAAATGTCCAGTTCTTACTAATAAAAATACACTATGTTACAACTGGCGAAGCTGAGAGGTCCCTTTCAAAATTCAGAATTCATATTTTCCATCATTCTTGAGCCCTCCAGTAAGGCTGCACATTCTCTCTTTGCACATCTTGTCCCTTTAAATCCTTCGCATGGTAAGAGTTATAGCCATTTAATCCAGATGGGGACTTCGCTTTCAAATGTTAAATTGCATCCTGTAATATGCACAGGTTGTAATACAAAGGGTAAGGAGACCTTAGTTCATGCGCTCTTTTCCAATATGCAGATAATAGACTTCAGAGGAGTTGGTTTAAGCAAAATACCCTTATCTCTTTGTGAGTTTGCCAAGTTTTCTTTGCTTGAATTTCTTGTTTTTATTGAGTATTGTAACATACAGTGCAAGTTATTATAAGATGATAAGATGCTGAGGCAATTGGTGTGTTGTACAGCTAGAGAGATTTGAATTCTTTGTTGTGTCGAATTTTCCACATTTGTTATGTTCGCTACTATTGTAAAACATAACTTTTGCTAGGATAGTCTATTTTCCCTGGTATCCATCATGACCTAAGGGGCGCCAATAGTACCACTGCAAAACTACAAGCCCATGATATGTCCAAAATTGATCAGAAAGAGTGAAATTTGTTAAATATCTTGCCGTTACTATGAAATTAATGATGATGTACTTCGGAGTAGAGCATGATTTACAACAAAGAACCAAAATCAACTACCAGCCGTAGATACTAGTTTGATAATGGCTAGCCTTAATCTGCTATAAAAAGTTGCTATAATTCATCACTTTATGATAGCAAACAAGATATTTAAAGATTGTGATAACTATTTAACGACAGTAAACAGATCGATAATAACAATTGAATATTTTGAGTATGAAAATTTAACCGAGCTACTGAATTTCAAATTGCTAAATGTTAATTTGCTGAAAACTGACCGCTGTAGGCCACTAGTTACCCCGCACATTTGCTAAATACTCCTAGACTGTAACTCAAGATGCTGCACTGTATATGTGTGGCGTGTATAGGTTGTTAGATGGGGGCAACCCTCTGGTCCATTTTTTTATAGATACAATACTGATCTAACAAGAGTTTGTAAGCTTCCAATTACTCATGTTAGACGCACATCACACACCCTGTGTGTCAAAACATCTGGGAAAAAAAAGTGACACAGAAACAGACATGGAGACAAATTCTGGGGACAATTTTTTGTTTTCTTCTCAGTCCGACTGAGACTGAATATTCCCAATTTCGCTTCTTGAACAAACCGCGCAGCTTTATTTGTTTTGTCAGGTAAATTAGAACAATGCATGGAGGCGTTGATTTTCCAAGGCAGGAAGTTTGCATTGGAATTGGGTATCTTAGCATGATATTACCATATTGCAAGATCCCAGAATAAATAATGACGACCAAGGGCACAGTGTTTATCTTGGCCATTTCAACTAACTGGGTCACATTTTTGTGGGAAGGATGTATCGACAGGTTAATTAACAGAACACAGAACATAACAAGCCTGTCAGAGACCACAAAAGTCCCCAGGCAAAGGACACATGCGCAAACAGACCACTGGACAGATGGAGGGACTGAAGGACACAGCCTAAATCAATAGTCCCCCAACGAACCAGCTGAGTAGTGGGGGACAAAAAAGCTATTTTGAAAGCCCAATGGAAGTAGTTTGGGAGATAATCTCTGGAAACAGAACTGAGGTCAAGGTCACAAGTCAAAGGTCACACTAAATGTTCCATAGAGGCTGTAGGTCAAATTTTAATACTTGCAAAAGGCACAACTAGAGGCCAAGCCACACAAACAATTTTGAAAGGCCACTGTCAACAGTGTCGGAGAGGTGCTCCAGAAATGAAAAACAGCAAAGGAGGTCATCACCGAAAGGTCGAAGGTCAGCGATCACAAAAAAGGTAAAAGATAGACGCTTTGGAGAAGATCATAAAGTCAATGCAAAACGACAAGGCTACTGCTTAGTTCAGAGTGATGGATCTGAATGGGCGCACTGAAAGACGCGGTCCCTCATCCTACTGTTCAAAGAAATGTGGACAGGACCTTTGAAGTTTACAAAATGCAACTCCTCAAACTGAATGACAGCACATAAGGTTTGATCTATGTTCATCAAAGGGAATGAAACAATGTCTTTCATAAGGGCTCTGCTATGTACGTAGATTACATGTCAGAATCCGACCCGATACAACCTCAAACAAGCTAGTAATGTATTTTATGGATCCACCCCCCCCAAACACTGTCAAACTGTTTAGACCACCACAGCCTGCTCACATCAACTCAGGAGGAGGTAGTCATGGGACAGTTCTCATCAATGCAGCCTACTCTTCTTTTTGATAATGCAATTACACTGCTAATAACACGCGGCTCATACTGTCGGAGGATAATACAGTTAGCGCACAATTTCCTCACTCAGCTACATTCACATCAACAATGAGACTAAACAATTTTTGACGAGCTTAACCCTCACGGTCACAGTGAGGCTGAGCGAATTGTTTCCTCGTCCATATGAAGCTACGACCATAACCGGTTATGGGATTTGAACACCCGACCACAGGGCTTCCAGGCATATGTCAAAGTAAATAATGCCCCAATTCAACTTAAAAACAATGCCTTTCTTCCTTGCTGTCAGCAGTTATATCTCAGTAACCTCAGGTCATACAAACGTAGGTTTTGAAAGAAATTTAAATAATTTCTGCTTGAGTGCAAATTGCCAGTGGAAGTATATCATTTGTTTCTGAAATATCATCTCATAACTAACAAAAAAATGAACTACATCTATTCGTTCTTCTTTTAGATCAATATGGCAAGGAGACACGATGGTGCATACGCAGTTTCTCTCACACTAATCTGTGTAGAGACTGGAATTCAAAGGCAAAAATAACCTTGATGCCTTTGCAGAAATTCTTAGCTGGCAACAGGTGTTTCCACAGAAATAAATCTTACTTTAAAATAATTACCAGCTATAGTACCAAGTGCAAAGCAATCCTCTTTTCAGGTTTAAAAAAAAAAAACTGGTGAACATCATCTGAGAATTTCTTGTAAATAAATAAGGAAAATGCATAAAAATATTGGGACTTCATTCCTATTTGAATGAGAAGCAAGTATGAGCCAGGATCTGGCGAAATGCAGTCGGAATACGTAAGCACAGGGAATAATTAGCATACTCATAAAAGAAATGGGGCAATGTGTCAAGTAACATTAAGGTGGGATTGAGGAAAGAAAACTTGTTGACCACATAATTGCGCAGACGATGGACTCCAGGAAAAATATCTGGAGGCAGACTGGCCCTAAACTGGATCCCCAGCAAAATTAGACCAGTAGGAGTTTATATGGTCTTCATCAGCTCAAATCTGGCCTTTTGGATTAATGAACGTACCTGAGAGTTTACCGTCTGGCCCATGGGGATCCTGGAGCACTCCAGGGCATACTGCTTCACACAGAAGTAAGACCCCTGTGCGAGACATTAAAGGACTGGCCTTAGTACACACAAGCACATACAACACCAAAGGATCGAAAGAATAAACTTTATTATATGGCGTTAGGATTCACTCTCTCCTGACCGGTCGAGCTGACCTCCGACGGTCTCAGTAAACTGTGATATTCAATGCACAAAAGTGGCGTGAGGTGAATCCCACAACCTCGAGCAAAAAATAGATCAAGATTCCCTGCGGGAACTCCAGATGGTGCCCGAATATTGTGTCGCTTCGTCCCTGTGAGGAGCTTTACATTACAGTTGTCACCCTTCTCTTATTTTATATTTTCAAGTAGTATCAAATAATAAAACCGTTATTGACTCCAGTTATCAGTGAATCCAATGATTTATCCATCTTAGGTTCACCACAACTGAAGTCAAAACCAGTACATTGTGCAAGCCAGGCATAAATTGTATGGGTTCATAAGTGAAATGGTTGACTGCTGTACGAAAGGTAAACAATTTACAAAATTATGCCATCATTTGTTTTCAACAGTTAATGAGAGCAGAGGTGTTCCTGTGCTATTTTACCCCAGCAGTATCCATTCGTCCCGACACAAAGATGAACAATTAATGGTAAAAAATTTGGATGACTTGGGGAAACCGCACACATAAAATAGTGAAAATTAGATTTTGTTTTTTTGATGAAGTTCAAGTGCATACCAAATGATGAGAGATTTATTCAATTGACCAATCAAACTCATTTTAAGCACAACTATACAGTTATATCATCCCTCACACTCTTCTAAACAAAAATGGATTCCTCACAACTTTCCAGCTGTCAGAAATGAAATGCCAATTACTTTGCAATCAAAGTAGATGTTTCAACCAAATTTATTGAGCATCATAACAGTAAAGGACTCTAAGTGGGAAATGATGAACCCTTGGTATTGGTCAAGTTGTTTTTTGGCCATCTTATTGATTTTTCAATGGTTTTCTACGACAGGCAATGGGTGGATTTTAGTGGCTTCTGGCAGCCAAATAGATCACAGGTCCATGGTTCCAGGCACCAAATTTGGTGTCAATACATCATTTCCTCAACTACACAAACTCGGAGTGCTGTTAGATGACTTCTACCCCGTGCCGAGAGGGATATTAGCTCCTTGAACAGAGACAGGGCTTTGAGGGGACAAGCAGGCAAAAATCAATTTTCACTCCAGAAATTCCCGAAAAAGGTCAAAATGTATTCAGGTCTGGTGAAAGGACACTTTCCCTTGGTCTCGTGAAATGACTCAGCGGTTTTTGCAATCACTATACCTGGGATTCAGGCACTAACCTTTGGAACTGGAACTTTGGAGACTCACCTAGCGTTGCTGGTTAAACCTCTTTTAAGCACATAGATGCTGCCAAAATTGCATTCTAATTCATAGGAATCGCCTGTATAGATGCAGATTAAATAATCATCCTTTAGATGTCAAATAGTGAAAGCAATTTTTTAGGGGTGTTTCCAATGTTTTTTTCCTGTGTTTGATGTCAAATCTCACCTGAAAGGCCAGCTCCATCAACACGATGCCCCCTGGCAGCGCCCTCTGCAGGTGGTAGTTGGTGGTTCCTGACGCACTGCCCTGCTGGAAGAGGGAGGAAAAAGACCTCTTTACTCCTTTAACTCAAATTTTTCACTTAAGTTTTCCCTTAAAAACCCCTGTGCGCACATATGGACGCCGGCGTCCGTAAATTCTGAAATTTAATTCTGTGATTGAATTTCCAAATGTCTTAGTTCACTGGAATAACTTTCTACAATCTCTGACACACAGATACTGAGTTCTAAAGCCTATTATCGCAAAGGGGTTAAGTCAGTTCAAGATCAGGAAAAGCATTTCTTTCACATTGTAGGACAACGTCACATACATATTACATAAAGATTTATTGCTGTTGTTCATCGATTGCTTCTGTTTGTACTCCGTGTATTTACTTTTTATTTATTTAATTTTTTTTTTTTGTAATAAACTGCTCCTGGTTCAGCCTGCGCCTCCAACTGTCCCATGTCCTCAATATGTTTTCTTGATTTTGTCGGATTGTTGGTTGTCCGTTTTATGTTTGGATGAATGGACTGGGAAGCTACAAATGAATTGCCCCTCGGGGGTAAATAATGTTGTCTGAATCTGAATCTTCCGTGTCTGCTGCTTATATTGAGAGAAATATTCAAACCCAGGATACCATGTTTTTATAGCCACAGCATTGAATCTAATGGAAAATATCTAGATCTTGTACACCATTTTAAACAAATTTCCCCATAATTCAGCAGGACATATTTAGGATGGCTGGAAACCTTGGGATCTCACATAGAATTTAATCTAGACATGAAGCCCCACAGGTTTGAATACAGCAGCTGCATTTTACAGATCTGTATATTGGCCCATAAATTTTATGGTGTTGACATTTCACCACTGTTTATGAATTGCAGAATGCGAGACTGTTCTACACAGGGCAAGCGAAGCTGCCACTCACTTTGAGACTGTCGTCGCTCTTCGGTAGTTTACAGGAGAAGGACGCTCTCCCCTCAGTGGACATGGAGCTGAAGGCCATCGCTCGAGCTCGAGCAGTGCTGCATTGAGACGGATTAAATGTGAAGATAGAAAACGACCACTGCACCTTTATTTTCTGCTGAAGAAAATAACAGAGTAAAGGCCATTTGATGCTTGCAAGCCATGTCTGATGAGAAAAACGATGTCAGAGAGCCTGAAAGATAGCCACTCAAAGCGTGGGAATCCCCCCAAAATGGCAGACTTGTCGACGACATGGTATCTGATTGCAAATTTTCCAATCATCAGCAAAATCAATATGGATTCTCTTAATATCGCCATTGACCCACAAAACAAAAAGAATCCAACTAAAATTGTAGTTTGTAGAGTAAAAAAAAAAAATGAATTGGAGACAGACTGACGAGCAGACTGACAGATGATCCGACAGGCGGACAGGCGTATTCGCAATACAAGCCAATCGGGTGAAATGGGCTAATAAAAAAAAAAGTGTCATCAGACAGTACCACACAAAAATTTTAAACTTCACAGAAACTGTCGTTGGTTGTCTTATAATTTCGCTGGCTGGATGGACCGAAAGTACGGTGGTTGTCATGTGAATAGAAAGTTGATACAGTGGCATTCACAGAAGAATTGGTTGGTTACAGTAATAAAGAAATAAGACGACACATTGCGCTGCAGGCGTCCGACACTTTGTTTAACCATAAAAGAATCTGTACACCAGTCTAACAAGTATAAAACAGCCTTTAGTCTCTCATCTTGGCTCTGTTCTCAGACAGCAAAACTTTAAGCACCTGACGTTAGACTTTCGGCAATCACTGGTCATTTCATGGAGAGAACGTTCCTATAGGCTACAAATGCGGATGAGTGAGCACATCCCTTTGGGGAATGCCTGAGTCAATGCAAGTAAACCTCAGATATTTAGTTTCCTTGATTCTATGCCACAAATCCTGTAGAAAATGTAGGGAACTCAGTTTTGGCCACAACTGCATTAACTGCAAAGGAACCCAAGAAAAGAGGACAGACTTTTCAAAAACGGTCTAAAAAGACAGTTAAAACAAATTTGGTCACACTTTAGATGAAGCATTGCTCATAAAGGCTTTATACAGCATGCATAATGCCTTCATAAATGAGACATAATGTCTTTATAAATCATGCGCAAATGTCATGCTTTGTAACGGGTGAAATAACACATCCTTATTCAGGATCTGATGCCAAATGTGATTTAACTGACAATGTCACTTAGCTAGTGGCTAAATGTCATTAAGGGTGACATTGTCAGCTAAGTGACATTGTCATTGTCACATCTGGCATCGCATGCTGAATTAATATTAATTATTTCACCTTTTACAAAGCATGACATTTGCTTCTGCATGATTTATGAAGACATTATGTCTCATTTATGAAGGCATTATGCATGCTGTGTAAAGCCTTCATGAGCAACACTTCATCTAAAGTGGGACCACAAATTTAATAAAATAATTGAGAAGGATTTCCAAGCATTCTGTTCTTCTCCCGGACAGGTAAGCCAACTTAATTGTCCAGAAAAAACTAAATGAGTTGCAGCGGTTGGTTAAATTGCGTGGCAAGATTTACCACGAAAGCCATGTTGAATTTCGCACAGTTTCGCGTTTTGCTTACAGTAGACAAAGGCCCACAGCTGCGGATAATTCAAGTTCAAGTATTTTTGTAAACAAGAGAGATACTTGAATGACAGCACATCATCACAAAAAGCTTTACAGGCTCACAAGTTCGCGAAGGAAACATGTTGGCGATTCTCATATAACTGCCACTACATAACTGCATTGGGATCAAAATCCCCACCAGTGTGATTGAAATGACTGACTCGTAAGGCAGGTCACCAATTTGCTGACTCAGAGTTACTCTGTCAGAGTAAGAGGGGTTACCAGAGTAAGGAGATGGGGCAGGATGCGGTTTACCTGCGGGCGGGGGACTGAGGTCGGACCTGCACGAGGATGAAGCCCATGCTCTGCAGGTACTGCACGTACTGCTGCAAGAAGGTGTTGGATAGGTCCTGCAGCCAGGGTTCTTCTCGCAGGCGACCCGGGAGCATCTCTGCTGAGTCAGTGCTGCAGCTCCGGTCCCGCGCCGAGGCGCTGGAGTCATTCGACCGGTGCCTTTTCTGGGACAGAGAAAGAAAACCAGTGTATGGGGTCCATGTTGAGACTCAGTAAAAAGGAAGCCAAACATAAAGCACGAGCGTAGAACGTTTGTGTCTCACGTGCACAATACAGGTTTCACATTAACGAAATAGAAGGCATGGCAGCAAATACAAGTGCTTTTGCTGAAAATCCGAGGCTTGTTGTAACAGCAGCCCCACAAAGCGAAGTAAGATATGGTCATCTGACCGGGGAGGACTGTTGGGATCTGGAGGTAGATTTTTCCTTTTTTTTTTTTTGTTGGACAGGCACCCCTCTTAGAAGCTGGGTTTTGTCTTAATAGTTGAATGTGTTGATTCGCTCATTTTCTAAGTGCATAAATCAATAATTAGCCATTGACTCATTTACTTATTTTGGGCATTTCTGTGTAGAGTCTGTTCACCTTGCAGAGCGCAGTTCCTCCCCAGCCCTGTGTCACAGGGGATTAAATCAAGACTAGAATCTGATGCTCAAAAACACAAAAGCTTCTGCTCTACAGAACTAGGCCAACACTGTCGGCGGCCGACAGCAAGGGGCATATCCCCGAAATTCCCCAATCCTCAAAGCCCCCTTTATTAGACCTACAATATGAGGCAAATTTGAGGTCTTTGTACAACCCAAAACCAGTGAAGTTGGCGCGTTATGTAAATCGTAGATAAAAACAGAGTAAAATGATTTGCAAATCCTTTTCAACTTAAATTCAATTGAATATACTGCAAAGACAAGATGTTTAATGTTCAAATTGAAACTTTTTTTTTGCAAATAATCATTAACTTAGAATTTAAAGGCAGCAACACATTGCAAAAAAGTTGGCACAGGGGCCTTTTTACCACTGTGTTACATCGCATTTCCTTTTAACGACACTCAGTAAACGTTTGGGAACTGAGACCAATTTTTGAAGCTTTTCAGTTGGAACTCTTTCCCATTCTTGCTTGATGTACAGCTTGAGTTGTTCAACAGTCTGGGGTCTCCGTTGTCGTATTTTACGCGACATAATGCGCCACACATTTTCAATGGGAGACAGGTCTGGACTACAGGCAGGCCAGTCTAGTACCCGCACTCTTTTACTACGGAGCCAGGCTGTTGTAACACGTGAAGAATGTGGCTTGGCATTGTCTTGCTGAAATAAGCAGAGGCGTCCAAAGACGTTGCTTGGATGGCAACATATGTTGCTCCAAAATCTGTATGTACCTTTCAGCATTAATGGTGCCTTCACACATGTGCAAGTTGCCCATGCCTTGGGCACTAATACACCCCCATACCATCACAGATGCTGGCTTTTGAACTTTGCGCCTATAACAGTCCGGATGGTTCTTTTCCTCTTTGGTCCGGAGGAGACGACGTCCACAGTTTCCAAAAATAATTTGAAATATGGACTCGTCAGACCACAGAACACTTTTCCACTTTGCATCAGTCCATCTTAGATGAGCTTGGGCCTAGCGAAGCTGGTGGCGTTTCTGGGTGCTGTTGATAAATGGCTTTCGCTTTGCATTGTAGAGTTTTAACTTGCACTTGCAGATGTAGCGATGAACTGTAGTTACTGACAGTGGTTTTCTGAAGTGTTCCTGAGCCCATGTGGTGATGTCCTTTACACACGGATGTCGGTTTTTGATGCAGTACCGCCTGAGGGATCGAAGGTCACGGGCAGTCAATGTTGGTTTTTGGCCTTGTCGCTTACGTGCAGTGATTTCTCCAGACTCTCTGAACCTTTTGACGATATTACGGACCGTAGATGATGAAATCCCTAAATTTCTTGCAATAGTTTGTTGAGGAATGTTGTTTTTAAACTGTTCGACAATCAGCTCACGCATTTCTTCACTAAGTGGCGACCCTCACCCCATTCTTGTTTGTGAATGACAGAGCATTTCAGGGAAGCTGCTTTTATACCCAATCATGGCACCCACCTGTTCCCAATTAGCCCGTTCACCTGTGGGATGTTCCAAATAAGTGTTTGATGAGCATTCCTCAACTCTCTCAGTCTTTTTTGCCACTTGTGCCAGCTTTTTTGAAACATGTTGCAGGCATCAAATTCCAAATGAGCTAATATTTGCAAAAAATGTCAAAGTTTACCTGTTCGAACATTCAGTAACTTGTCTTTGCAGTGTATTCAATTGAATATAGGTTGAAAAGGATTTGCAAATCATTGTATTCTGTTTTCATTTACGATTTACACGACGTGCCAACTTCACTGGTTTTGGGTTTTGTAATTCATTGTTACAGAGATATGTTTAAAAAGCAGATTTTTTTTCAATATATAGCACCTCCTGGTGGCAAACCTAGGAGTGCACACTTGCCCAAAATCTAATCAGTTCATCCTCTCTACCCCATCTACCCATATGCTAAAAATGAGAAGCTACTGTGAAGTATTTTGTGAGTTATCGCGCTAACGGCTAAAATCTGCAGATGCTGCGGCGGCGGGTGGAGCGAAACCATGCTATCCCCGAAACTCATATTTCGGGGATATAATAATTAGCCATTGACTTATTTTGGGCATTTTTGTATACTGTCTGTTCACCATGCACAGCCAGCAAATCAAGACTAGAATCTGATGCCAAAAAATACAAAAACTTCTGTACTGCAAAATTCAGGGGAGGATATGCAAGCGCAGCTGCATTGTCGCTGAGATGGAACGGTAAGAGAAGCCTAATCGGTGCGCTCACCTTGACTGGCGGATGGATAATCTGCTCCTCTTGGATCTGTTTCCGGAAGATGGGGTCAAAAAGCAGCGGGGTGGCACAGTAATGGACCAACCGGGACGACTGCTTCAGGGTGTCCAGGTCAGCGAGCTGAAGAGCGCCAACCACATCAATGATTGGTTAACCATTCAAATCATGTCTCAATTTCAGCCATTGGGATTTAGGAGATCTATGAGAGTCTGCACTCCTCAAGACATGGGGACCAGTATCAGCATTTTTAAATCCTAAAATTGGTCGTCAAGAAGCAATACACTCGGGCTAACCTTGACCTAGATGGAAATAGGTAGTTTTCCTGACGTGATACCAAAACGCTTCTTACGCTAGGTTCCCACTATCACGATTCGTGGAGTTATCGTGGTGATCCTGTCAGATCTCATCAGATCTTGAGGTCAGTCGTGGCAATCGTGTTGATCGTAGAAAAGTTTTGGATGGTTAAAAATCATATTAATTAATCGTCAATCGTAATCATCGCATTACCCCGTACCCAAACCTAAAATTTTTAGCAGCTTTTACGCTGGACGTAAAACTAATTTTTCGCACAACAGATTACATTCAAAGTCAGCACAAAGACGCAATTATTCGCATCTTCGCATTGACTTTGAAGGTATTCGGTTACGCGAAAAATTCGTTTTGCGTCCGGCGCGAAAGCGGCTTCCGAGAATTTCCACGACAAGCTACGAATGGCCAATCGCGGCGTTCGTAACAGTGCGCACGACAGTGGGAACTAAGCATGAGTAATTTCTAATTCTGAAGATACAACCCCAATTCCAAAATAGTTGGGACAAAGTGTAAATTGTGAATAAAATCAATACGCAATGACTTTCAAATCACACCAACCAGTATTTTATTCACAATATAACAGAGATAACATTGCAAATGTTGAAACTGAGAAATGTTACAATTTTATCTACGAAATGAGCTTGTTTCAAATGTGATGGCCGTACAGGTCTCAAAAAAGTTGGGACATTTTTAACACAGAGTGGAGGCGTGTTACATAGTTAACTTAATTACTTGCTAAATGTTCTTTCAGCTGATTCTCTAATACATTAAAGGTATAGTTAGTAATCCTGTTCAGAAACACCTTTTGTTTTATTATACTGGGTGGAATGGTGCATCTATCCTGAGAGTAGTCAATACATTATGTATTCAGAAAAAGGAACAAAAAGAATCAGTCCTCTGTGTCGGCTGTAGGCTGTAAAAACTCTGACAAATCCCTGCCATTCGGTCCGAATGGAAAGAATCAATCAGATGCCTTCCGCTGCCCATGTCACCCTCTGTCCCTCCCTCCTCCCCGCGTGCTTCTCATCACGCTTCACCGCTGCCAGATATATTCAGCCAGTAGTTGTTGGTAATACACCTTAAGTATTGAAATCGCCATTAAACTCTAAAGAACAAGGAAACTTTTTCATAACTGAGAACTTTGCCGATTGGAGCGGGGGCATCGTTTACAAGCGTGATCAGTTGATTGCCCTGTGTAAGCCTGTGCTGTTGCCTGGAGACAGACCTCTGATCCCACAGGAGTTACGGAGGAGACGCCGGGGTTGCAGATCTGGAGTCAAGCAGAAGACAGAAGCCAGCGGTCCCGGCGATTATAATGGGGAAACTTGAGGTCTTTGGGGAACAAGACGGATGAGCGCGTGGCGCTGGTGAAGACCCAGAGGAAAGACTGAGTGTGGCATTTTTTACTTCAGTGAAACATGGCTAATCTCGCTGAAGAAGCGAGGCGGGTTTGCACTTTATGTGAGTGAGAGGTGGCGTAATCCCGGACATGTGAATGTGAAGAAGTGCCTCTGTACCCCGGACACTGAACTGCTTGCTGTGGAAATGCGCCTGTATTATTTACCAAAGGAGTTAACGTTCACCATTGCAATTGCTGTTTACGTTTCTCCGTCAGCTGATGCAGCGGTGGCTTATGTCTCAAAATGCGTGCATTCGCGTCTTTGCATTGACGTTGAATGCAATTTGTCATGCAAAAAATTTGTTCCACGTCCAGTGTGAAAGCGGCTAAAGCTGGTCGTTGGTACTAGTGACGTGGATGGAACTGGCACACCATTGTGCCATTTAGTCTTGTAAATTAGTTAATCAATCCTCAGATTGCTAATCAAGCAAAGTAATAGAGTTATCGTTTGTTTAATGGGGAGGATTCTGCCTACCCTAACTGACCTCCGGCGGCATACAATACAATACATCTGAGGTTAGTAATGCTAAAAATGACATGCTAGCTTGAAAGCGACTATAATAATATAGTTTACTAACAGGTGAATGAGACATGAGGTAGTTTGGTTGATGTCCAAAATGTGTGGAAATGGCTGAGTCGGCTCTCCTATGCCCTGCTGAGTCCTACGGTCAGATGCGCGTTCAAGTTTGTGGGGGCATGGCTGTGGACGGAGCACTGACGGGAGGGGGTAGAGTTTAGAGGAGGTGCCACTTTCAAATCTTGCTAGCTCTTAAACATTACCAGCTACAGCTTTAATTGCTTTTTCAGCCCTTTTTTGCCTGTGTCCCAAATTTTGAGACCTGTTGTAGCAAGGAAATTTTGTGGCTAAAAATGTAAAATGTCTCAGTTTCAACATTTGAAATGTTATCTGTGTTCTATTGTAAATAACATATTGGCTCATGTGATCTGAAAGTCATTGCATTTTCATTTTATTCACAATTTACACTTCGTCCCAACCATTTCAAAATTGGGGTTGTAGATCGAGGCTGACAGCGCTACACAGGCACTCACAGTGATGGGCATGTTTGACTGAGCGGATCTCTGCTGCCACGTCACAAACAGGTTCTCGATCTTCAGCTGCTTCTCCATTTCTGAGACAACAGGAAAATCACAATTTCGTCAGGTATCGTTAGTCTCTTCATAGGCAGTTATGGTACTGCTGCAGCCATCTTTTTTTGCTCTGACCAGTGACATGACTTAACATAAGGGGAATTTTATGAAACATGATTTCTGCTTGAGCTGTATAACGGTGCTGCGTAGAACCCGGAAAAGCTCGTTCCACTTCTGTTTACGTTCCAGAGTTCGGAAGATTTAACTCCATGTCATTAACCTGCCGTCAGTAATTCTGCTGAGCGAAATACCCGCCCACATTAATTTTGAGGTGAATGAGCCCCCAACAGTTTTCTCCTTGTCAGAATTGAATACTCATATCTCCAAATCCTTTTTTTCTTATCTCAAAAAATTTTTGGACGACAAATATGCTCTGCTTAGCCTAAATTTAGAAAGAAAGTTCGTTGAAGAACCTCCAATTCAGCCATTAGGCCCTCTTCACCTGTTGAAAACCAGCTTCTGAAACACAGTTTGAAATTCTGGTCGTTTTCTACGTCACAAACAGACTGAGCCCAACACATATCACACACATGGAGCTCGGCAGACCTGCTGTGAATGGATCCGTTTGTCAGCCCTGTCGTCTCTCACAGCGGAGCTCAACCACCCCACCTCTCTCTTCCTCGTTCCACTGCGTTTTTGCTCTCTTACCAGCCAATCCGAGCACAGTAAAAGTAATTACGGAAGCGAAGACGCCTTCTCAAAACAGCTTGTGTTTCAGACGAGAGAGATTGACTGGCACCAAACAGCCTAACTGAAAAGTTTACAAACTTTCTTTTTGGACATCCAGGAATAATCTGGAGTCTAGAAAATTTGTGTCCACGAGACACCGACACTCTCGCATCTGGGAAACTTGACGAAATTTAACCCAGTTTAAAAACCTGGAAAATTATAAAAATTT
Source organism: Gymnothorax reevesii (assembly GCA_029721435.1). Lineage (NCBI taxonomy): Eukaryota > Metazoa > Chordata > Actinopteri > Anguilliformes > Muraenidae > Gymnothorax > Gymnothorax reevesii. The sequence continues at coordinate 9,309,324 of CM056575.1, read as the reverse complement.
TAAAAATTCGGAAATGAGGTACGAGATGCACACCTTTAAGTATCGCAACAAAGAGCATGCATAAATTCAATGGATTTTGCAGACCAGTTTTTGAGAAGAGGATAAACGAAACCCCCTTTCAGCATGATGAACCCCATATGGACAGACAAGGGCAACCCTATATGCCCCCAGCCATATACGGCAGAGGGATGAATAAGAATATGGGACCTTTAAATCATGTGGCAGTTCCATGGTACAAGTGGCCTTAAGACATCATTTTCACACACTTGCCTTTGCGCTCGATGGCCTTGATCTCCAAGAGCTGAGCTCCGTGACGAGCCACGATGTCGGCACCGCTCGCCGGGTCCATCAGCCGGCTCGTAGCGCTGATGTCTCGCAGGGCTTCATCGAAGGGAACCAGCTCTTGGGGGAAGGAAAGCGGGAGGAAGCCACGTCCGGAGCCGCGAAGCCTCCCCTGGTCCTTGCTGGCTGTGGGGGGGATCGGACTGCGGAGGAGGGCGTCTGCCTCCAGGGTGGAGTTTAAGAAGGGGTTGGGCTTCTGAGGAGGAAGGCAGAACCGTTACAGAGCCCAGAGCAGGGATAACTGCTTATGTGGATTCCATGTGCATGGCTGCGTAAGCAAAGGGTGGGCGCTAGACAGGCATGCCTGCAGTCCTGATCAGGCTCTGATTGAGAATGTGTAGTGCATTATGAAGTGAAATGCTGTATATGGCAACAAATGTCTTGAGCAACTGAGCAGCTAAAAAACAGCATATTGGACATGACAATGAGGGAAAATTCTGCTTGCTAGGCTTGAACAGCTGATGTCTTCAGTGTCCAAACACCGCATGATTGTGAGGAAATTGAGCATCATTTTACACAGTGTGAACTGTGTAAACTTCTTGAGGCCTTGTTTCAGTCATACCATTACCGTTTCCAATATAGCAGAAAGAGAATTGGTACTTTTTGATCTTATCTGCATAGTCTACGATCCAACTTTCTGGAATTTGGAGTGGTATACTTGTGCAAAACATAGCACCACTGGCACATATCACAACATGAACAAATCCTGGTCACCATCAAATAAAGCCATGTTGAACAGTATTAAACCATATACTAAAAAAAGTCTTTACTTTTAGATAACAGAAGGGTCCTCCACTAATACTAACCCTGGGTAAATATGAACAACAGTGGTTATAAATTCATTCCTTTATTAGTTATCCTCTTAATTCTAAATATTAACAAAAATTAAGTCTTTAATTGACAAACAATTATGAAAATAAATACTATCAGGAGCTGCATTACCAAAGCACTGACGATGACATAGCATGACCACCAAGTCTCCAACCCCTGTTCCTTTATGAACCGCAGTCGTCAGCGCTTTTATACCCTTGCAACCTTATCTTCACACTGTTAGAACATTCCCTGACCTGCATCTGGCTGACTTCCTTTTGGGTGACTTCCTTATTGGACCTTAATTTCCCAAAAGCCATTGTACACATTGGTGTGCACTTACACGTCTTCATACTGGTGTGCGTATACGCATTCATGTAGGTTCGTGCTGGCGTGCGTGAGAGTGTATAAGGTTGGGATGCACATCCTCACCTGCTTTAGGTCCTCATGCGCAGGTGTGTCTGGGAGGCAGTAATGATGGAAGAGGCCCATCTTCTGGCTGAGCAGACAGTGCAGGACATGTGACCGGGCGTTCTGCCACTGGATAAGCCTGCTCAACTCCTGATTCAAGGTGGCGCCAAGGTCCACGGACCAGTTATAGGTGTACAGCACCACCTATAGAGAGGAGAGAGGGGTGCAGCTGTTTGTACCTCACAACTAAACCACAATACAGCCTCGCACCAAGAGCAATTCTTTTAAATGTCTCGCATCAATATTTCATTCTTCATAACAATTGGACCATTTGGCATAGAGAGCAGAGGATTTGTTACTGGACTCTCGAAGGGATCATATAAAATAATGAGGCCACACTCTCCTTCCTAATTGGTCAATACAAAATTCATTGTAACAACTGAACCGTTTGTCAGGGAGTAGGCAAGCCCCCTTCTCATTGGTTGACATTAGTTCAGTGGGCTATTCTAGTCCCGGAGGGCCAGAGTGAATGCAGGTTTTATTTATGTCAGCTACTCTGACTAATTGAGCTAAATGGTTGTGATCAGAGAAAATTTCTCATTTAGGTTAAGAGCAGTCCCCGGTGGTCATTCATGATTATTTAAAGAAATGCAGCTGAAACATCAGATTTCATCAATGATTTGGCTAATGAAGATAATTAACTAATTGGAGGCTAGGAGTTAATGAGAGAACCGGGACAGATACAGCCCTTGTTGCTCACCACTGTCATTTGTCATAAAGAGCCGGGGATTGGATTGTTGCAATCAGGAAAGGATTGCATATTAATGGTGAAGCCCCACCCACCTTTCATCATTGGTCAACATTAGGTCCTTCAAAACAACAAAATCATTTGTCATAGAAACTCAAGGGTTGGGTTACTGACTCAGGAGAGGGGGGGGTCACATGTTAAATACTTAAGTCACGTCCCCATTTCTGATTGGCTTAGCTCATATTCCTCATCACGACTGAAACAGTGATACAGTGGAGGATAAAAGGCCGAGTAGTTAGACTCAAAATCTCGAGTGAATTAACAAAGTCCCGCCCCACTTTCAGATTGGCCAGCATTTCATCCTTCATTCATATTGAACGATCTGTCAGAGAGTTTGGGGTTGGATTTCTTGAATGCAGAATCAGGTCACATGTTAACCAACAAAGCCTTGCCCCCTTTCCTGATTGGTTTTGCTTTTCTCTTTTAAAATATTGATCCACGTACCATAGAGAGTAGAGGGTTTGGTTGTTCAGCTCAGGAACAAGTCACAGGTTTATTGACAGCATCCTGCCCCCCTTTTCTGATTGGCTTAACTTTAACCCTTTATAACTATTGAACGGTTTGCCGTTGAGAGTTTGGGATTGGGTCGTTTGAAAGCCAACTTCAAGTTTATTCACCAACTTTATGTTATCAAAACACATTTGTGTTCTTCCCCGCTACAATGTTCTATGATACAATAGCCCTGCGGAAGCATGAAATGCAAAACTGCGATATTCCTTCAAACTATAATCGCGCCGTCAAAATCTCATACGGCGACATACTGGAGCTTCTTGCAAATACGCAAGAGACTTGACAGTTCATTCCACGCCCACCCGCTCACCTTCTTGTCCAATATATGAATGACCAGGAACCTCTGTCTGGGGGCCAGGCCTCGCCAGGCCTGTCCAGGGCTGAACCAGTCACTCTGCTCCAGGGCCTCAAAACGCTGGAACCCCTTGTGAGCTTCAAAAACACCAAGGGGGACAGTCCATAAGGCAAGAGAATATCACAGCATGGTATGATATACCAGCACAGGCACCACATGCTCAGTGTACGACCTGAAATCAGAAAAAGTTGGGATGAGAGTCAAATTGAAATTAATACTGAGAGTGTGATTTGTAAATTATCTTTGACCATTATTACATTAAAAATAATGCAACAGCACATATTTGATGTTACACCACATGAATCAACGGCTTCTTAAAATAAACTGATGGCCACTGTGGTTGGAACAAAAGCCAGTGTTGCCGGATTGCTTGAGGAGGAAGTGTCGGAACCACCGATAAAGATAATGGTCAGAAATTGGGAAGGGGGCAAATACTTTTTCACAGCACTGAAAGTTGATGAAGAATAACATATTATTTTGTTCCAGGCAATTTTCAATTTAACATATGTCGAAGATCATTATCAAATCGACGCCCTCTTTTTTAACTTATTTTCCATGCCATCCCAACACTTTCGGAAATGGGGTTGTACCAAAAAAGCAAATTAAGCAAAAAAAAAAAAAAAAAAGGGCGCGGAATGGCAATGTAATCTCAAACCCAGTCGTCAGGGGAAATAAAAAAAATTAAAAAAAAGTTAAAATTAAGATTGATCAATGATTAAAAAATTCCCACCACCAGTGCGTGGCTCAGGCTGGATGGGGCGAGACTTACGTGTGAACCTACTAACCACAGGGGTGAATTCCTCATCAGAACTGTCTTCTGTGGACAAACAGATATAAGCAGACACAGCATAGCAGGCAAAGAAACAGAGTACAGGGGCACAGGCACAGTCATCACGACAGAGAGAGAGTGAGAGAGTCAGAGGCACAAGATGCTTGCAAATTAAAAACTGGATTTGTTAGAAGAATAAAGTGCTTTCTTTGGGTGCGACGAGACTGCTAAGGGCACAGGGACCCCCCACTTCAAGGTCCCCCGTTATGCCACCCGGTGTACAGCTAATTAGCCATTATGAGCCAGTTCAAAATCTCCCCTCCTGACATCACAAGGAGGAGTGAGCACCCAGAATAATGAAATCTGATTGACTGCTTGGCTGAGGGTGATCAGTTCTTCTCGCCACTGGTTGGTTACTTCCCCATGTGATGTCAAGAGGGGAAAGATTTTGAAACGGCTTGTTATAACAAATTAGCTGAGCAACTGGTGACATAATAGGGGCCTTTTTCAGAAATACATGAAGAGCGAGGTGGCAAGATAAGGGAACTTGTCTGCAGGGCGTTAGAAGTGTCAATGAGGATACTTAAGTTAAAAGCGTATAAAACAAGGCAGTCAGCAACTAAAAGGGTGAAATAACTGACAGCAAGCAAGATGTAATGTGCAAATAGACAACTGCTGAAAATTCTTCACTAAGTACCCAGGGAGATTAACGTGAATATTGTTCGGAACAAAGCGATACACACAACAGTGCTGCTCTATACAATTATACTCATGAAATCATTATTAAGGTTTGCCATTTTCATTATTGTGTATTAAAGTGCAGTTAGCAAAGCAGGTTAGACCTCCTTAACCACATGAACCAGTGATATCAACAAGAGACTGACTCTTTTCCACACTTCACTGAAGAAAGCAGAAAACTCCTCAAATACCCAAATTCCAACAAATCATTTCCCTTACTGAACCAATTCAGGAAGATAAGCGTCCTTTGTATGCAAACTCAATTCTGGCACATTATGAAAATGCAAATAAAATAAAAGGAAAGTGAACTGCAAAGTCCATTCACCTCCTACAACAACGATAACACTTAAAAAAGCATGACTTGAATCTTTTACTTGCGAAATCAATTGCTAAGCACGCATTTTCAAATCTGATGACGTCAGCAAACTCCAGAAAAGTAGGTACAGGGGCACTATTGGGAAGAGACTCTTTTCCACAATTAACCAAATAAAGTAGCAAACTGATCAAATACCCATATTCCATCCTTTCTGAACTGACTCAGGAAGATAAATATCCGTTATATGCAATTCCCAAAAAAGCTGGCACATTTTTGAAAATGCAAGTTAAAAAAAAAAGAAAAAATCAAACAAGAGTCAACTGAGAAGTCCACTCACCTCCTACAACAAAAAAAATACTTAAAAACCACATCATTTGATGCTTCGAATTGAGAATTCAATTATTTATTGAAGATATATGCTTTATTTTAAATCTGACGATGGTGCAAACTCCAAAGAAGTCGGCACTGGCGCAATTTGGAATGTGACAAGAAGTGAGATGAAGGGAAACTAAAGTTAAAGTATAAAAGGAGCCTTCAAAAAAAAGAGCAAAGATGGGTCGACATTCATTAATTTTAGGATTTCACCCTCTTCCATACACAATATAATTAAAAGATATAAGAAATGCGATCGAATCTCCGTGCATCAAGGGCAAAGGCCGTAAACCACTTACGAACGTGCAGGACCGATGATTTATCATCTTAGAACCATCATTCAAATCTACAGATATCACGACACGCACTCGAAAATACTTTGGTAAACAACAGTCAGGCAACAATTTGCTGTTGCGTCCACAGACTCAAGTTAAAGCGGCTCCGCAAAAAGCTGAAGACCTACATTGACACGGCACAAAACGCCACCGCTTTCTCTGAGCCCAGTGTCTTCTCAGATGGACGGGAGCTCAGATAAAACGTGAAGAGTCAAGATTTAAAGTGGTTTTTGGAGAAAAATTAGCCACCGTGTTCTCCAGACTGAAGACGTAACAGGGCAACCCAAGCTTTTATCCGTTATTGTAGCCGCTGCTGTTTTTTTATTAGAGGGTAAATGGACTTTTCAAATCATTTTTAATTCTATTTTGCATTTACGACGACGTTCAAACTTATTCAGAATTGGGGCTGAATCACGGCTATTCTCACTGCCTCGATTCAAACAAGGTACAACCAAAAGCGGCATTGTTCAAGTACACCCGATGACAGTGAACCGAAATCAAAAATCAAAAATCAAACTAAAAATGGCAAATAAATAAATAAATAAATAAAATTTACCTTGCTCTGTGCTGTAATGCCATTGGTGGAAGTTGCGTCCAATGAGGATGAGGTGCCTAGCAGTTCCAGGAGGGTTGCTTGGATGATGAATGAGTGGCAGGGGTACAAAAGTGTCTCCTTGACAACTGTTACAAAATAAAACCATCAATTGAAGCTTAAAGGGTATTTCATTTTATGTTTCAATGAACAATTACATTATTAACATATGTTACCAGTGATCCAGACAGCAACACTGCTTTTACGGAGGCTTAACATTGAAACTGCAAGATTGTGACGCTAGCCAGTTGTATGTGCGCACAACGGAATACGGAAACGGATTACCGTCAAGTCATCTACTAAGGCTAGGTACCATTATTAAACACAAAAATGTATCAACTCGGCTAAATATCCATTATTGCTCGCCACAGAAATCACTAAGCCAATTAAACAAATGTAAGCTAGCAGGCTACTTTCAATGGAATTCTCAGACCTAAGGGGAAAAAGGCTCACCTCGTCTTTTCAAATATCTTCACGGTTGTGTCACTGACCAGGGAGCTGACCAGATTGACAATCTCTGTTAGGATCGAAGGAAGGAGGAACTGAGAGCTGATTTCGGCGGTGCACTGCTGGATGGAGGGGCACCCTGTTACCAACGCAACAGAAAAAGGAGCTCACTGTACAACCCAAATTAAGTAAGTCAGCACATACGGAAAATATGCACCAATTTCAAACATGATGACTGCAACATCATCCAACTTTGTGAACAAAAATTTCCCGTGTCAAAAAATACCAGGCCTCATCCAAGTTTATCAGCGCCAGTAGTTAATGGAATATGCAAAACAGCCTATTTTGACCATTTTTAAGCCAAGCGAGACCTTTGCTGCCGTTCTACGGCGTAGACATATCAGTTATTAGCTGTTGGCGTAGCTAGAGAGTACGTATTATCAGTTTGCTTGCCATGTTTTGCGTTTTGGCACTTGCTTGATTTTGGCAGTGCGAGCAAAGTTGTCAAATTGCTGGTTTGCGATCATGAGCAGAGGGTCCCCCCCGTTTTTTTTTTTTTTGGCATCTCCAATCCCACCCGAATCTGGAATGCCCAATTGGTGAACTATGTACAAAGCTTGCTCATATGCGACCCCATGCTGCCGACTCAGGATCGTGAAGACAGTTCACGGCTCTCCTCCGAAGCACGTGCCTGTCAGCCACTGCTTCTTATAAACTCATTGGTTAAATCTTCGCAAGCCCAGAACGAGGGCGGAGGATACCCGGACATGAACAGACTTAGAATCTTCCTGACGAGCGCCTGTCTGGCCAACAGGAGACGCCCCCCCCCCCCCCCCCCAATTTTTTCAAATTTTTATTTTAAATTTAGCACGCTCAGTCGGAGAACTATGCGCAGGCATGCTCGTATGCAACTCGTGCGCAACTCGTGCTGCCATCTCTACCGCTTCTGAACACTTAAACCAATAAACTTCTCAAGCTCAGAACAAAGGCGGAGGAAACCCAAACGTGTTCAACTGACCAGCAGGAGGCGCTTGAACAACAAACAATGCAGCCCCTGACTGACTGTATCCCTCCCATTTCCTTCACAGAGCCCAGCCAATTATGCGCTGCTTTCAAATGAAAATTCGTCCTGCTAGACTTGAGCAACCGGTGTATTCAGCGCCCAAATACTTCATGAGTGTGATTGAAAAGGCATGATTTTGTTAGACAGAGGTAGAATGTGCCAACTTTTTTAGACTCTGTTTCAGTCATTGCATTGTATATTGTCAATGTGCAATTAAATGCACGTTAGAACATCAAATAATCAGTAATTGTACTGTTCTCAATATAATAAATGGCATTTCAAATCAGACCTCATTGATTTTATTTGCATTTACCATGATGTGCCTACTCCTTCAGAACTGTGTAATGCATTACAAAGAGGGAGTATAAGAGTTGCTGCCAATCTGCTGGACATTGGGAATGACTGGTTCCTCTCACCTAGCTTGGCCATGAAGGCGACCCAAGGCAAACAGGTGTTCTGGTAAACAGGGTGCAGAGAGCCAATGTCCCCCTCCTCCAACTGGGTCACATGCCTCCTGTGCAATCACAGAAACACTGCAATCAACACACAGAACTGTTCATCCAAACATTACAGTATTCTAGACGTTCACTCAAACACGCATCAAAACGCCCACAAACGGAGACTCGATCTCCACCCGACAGAAGACTTCTCTGATCCCTGCGGAACCTTACACGCCGTTTTTATACTTGAAACAGTCGATAGTGTCTGAATACCAAAATGAGGTAAGAGAGACAGAAAAAAAAAAAAGTAATCCAACGATGTCTTGCACCAGTCAAACATTTGTACGCTTGCAGACAGCGTTGTTGGTCGTCTTATGATTTCATTGGCGGAATATAATTGCCATGAAGGCGACAGTTTGCGTCGTAGGAGTTGTCCGATTTCAATTTTAGCATTGAAAGTGTCGTCCAATACTTTTCTGAGAATGTCAGTCATCATATGTCTCACAAGTATAAAACGAACGTTAGCCTCCTGGACACTGGACAGTTGGCAACCTGAGGGCTGGATGGGGGTTCAGACCTCTGCGCTCGTTCCAGTTCAGTGGCCTTCGGCCGACTTTCCTGGCTCCACTGCTGTTTGACGCTCTCCGTCTTGTGCCTCCGTCTCGCCGGCCGGCTGTCCTCCCCGCGCTCCTGCACGATGTCATCGGTGGTTTTGGGGCTTCCGAGTTCGGAAGGATCCTGCTTGCTCTGCTCATAAGAGGTCAGCGCAGTTAGACACCAAAGACAAACAGGGAAAAGTGACCACATCCTCAAACCGGAATCAGACGGTAATGTGCCGGCAGGGCTACCCAAATCTGGCCCTCGAATACAAATCCAGCCCTTGGTTCCTGTCCTTCCAGGCAATTAAGGGAACAGTTATTGCTTCTGATTGGCCAGACTGACATCACACCTGACTCCCAGGTAAAGGGAGGGTGGAAAACTGGCAGTTCTCGACCCTCGCAGACCATGATTTGGGGAACCTTGTGCAGGTCAATCAGTATGATAACGGTCTCACACTTAAGTTCTCACGGAAGAGTCAGAGCAAATTCACGGAGCTAAAGCAAATTAACCCCTTTGCGCAGAATAAAGAATAATGGCAATTTTTCACATTATCCATGAGCATTTCAGGCATATTTGTGTCTCAGAGACTTAGGAAAATTATTCGAGTGAAGCAAGACATTTGGAATTTCAATTACAGAATTGTTTAGGAATTAAATTTCTGAATTTACGGACGCCGGCGTCTATATCTATGCAAAGGGTTTAATCGCTGATCTTACCAGTATTTCCCAGAAGCTGCGGCGGGTGCTCTTGCCCGTGGGCGTGGTGGACTCGGGAGTGCTCGTCGCAGGGCTGGGAGTCGAGCCCGGAGCAGGTGTCAGGGATAAGGGAGAAGGGCTGCTTTTAATGCTCCTGGGAGCACTGGACTGTCGGGGCAGCTCCCTGCTCTCAGGCTGCTGCAGACTTAAAAGCCCTACGGCAGAGAGAAACACCAGGAACAGAAGTTAGTCAATCACTACTAACGCACAACCTGAACAGGCCAGAGGAGGGAAGAACTGTGGTTTCTCGGTCATTCTGAGCTTACTACTTTCATTAAGAGTTTTACTTCTGGCCAGGGAAATGGTGGAACATATCGTAAGGAATGCCTTGTGAAACTAATTTACAACTAGGATGTTTATTTACTCGTGAAAACAAATGACCTCCCTACCCAGAAACCCTAAAATACCAAAAGGCTACTAGTTTAGTAGCCCCAAATTTGGAAAATAAATATTGAGTAGTTTTTTGAGATCCAAAAACACTTTGGGAACGCCAACACAGATGTCGAAGCCGACAAGGACCAAGCCGAAAACAATACATCACCACCCCCAGAAACATAAATGATCGAAATATTTCTAAATACACGTAGAATAATGTTGTACCATTAGTGTTATCACTCTGAGCTGCAGGGGTGGCAGTCTGAACGGTGAAGACCTCCAAACACAGAGGACTGGGGAGGACCCTGAACTCCATGATGACATCACAGAGGGAATGTCGAAGGGCACTCCGCAGCTTGTCGGTCAGCTGGAGGGGACTCACGTTTCCTTGCTCCCAGATGTCAAAGCGAACCCGCATCTTCGCCCCTGTCGAGCACAAGCCAGCATTCGAAAAAATGCAAAAAAACCTGGTTAACATTGCTGAAGATCAGCTGTGCTGCACACATAAATAACAAGAGCCACCAGTAGGTGGCGCATCCACCCCCCCGGCCCCATGTCCTCAACTCCGGATTAGCAAAAGGCACCACGTCAGATCATGATTAATGTGCACACCAAGTTTGGTGGGAAAATATTGAACGGATTTCAAGTGATGCTCCAGAAACGAAATGTTCACAGACAGACGGATGGACAGACAACCGCCCCCCCAACTATTTCCCCCCACATTATATGCCGGGGGGATAATTAAAGGGGCATTTCGCAATATTACACCAAAGTCCTTAGTTTAAAAATAATTCCAATGAATTCAAGATAGCAAGGTTCGTGAGAGGTAGGAAAAATTCAAACGTGGTCGTGGTGCAAGAAACTAGCAAGAATAACAAAACAACTTCAGAAAAGCCAAAAGCGAGTCATGCTCAAATTAATTAATTTCTGTTATTTCTGTTATTGCAGTCATGCCATCTGCAATATCTGGCACAGCAGATCAAAAGATATTCTGATAGAAAAACCTCATGGATGATAAGAAAATAATTTATATGTCAACTACCAACCCACGCTGACCTTCCTTTGTTTAGTCTGACTATTACAAGCTTTTAGGTTCTAATTCAACACAAAATTGATTAAAACTACAAAATCAACCGGGTACTGAACCAGTGCTTTCTTTGCAGTCTAAATGATAAATGGCTGCCAAAATTTCTTTAAAAAACAGAGAGAAAACAGAAAAAAAAAAACAGAGGGGAAGCACAAAAGCTTCACAGGGTTTGGACCGCCCATCCCCAGCTATGGCAAAATCTTCATACGATAACCTCGTAGCGTTTAAATAAGAGAGTCAGACAGAGCAAGGATCTCTACCCGTTTCCTCGCCAAGAGAGTCCACCTTGACCACGTTCGTTAGGAACTCAAAATTGTCAGGCTGGACTAGAATCGTTGAGGTGTCTCCTCGCACAGGCTCGGCGCACTGCTGGGATGGAACCAGCAGAGGGCATCCTTCAGCATCCACAAAGGACAGGGCGATACAGGCAATCCCTGCAGAGCAAAGAGAGCATAATCCAATCAGAATCAAGCGTGATAACCATCACATACATGTTCGGCGAAGCAGCGCACTTCACTCTTGCAAAACCCAGTCCATAAAGTTCAAGCTATTAACACCGTTCAAACTTTAAAATGTTCAGCGTGTTCTGGATTAAAATTCATCCAATGGATTTCTAATATTTCTTTTATTGATAATTCATATTGATAAAAATTGTCATTTTTAAAAATTGTTTTCAAAGTTTTTTTTGTCCCATAAAATCTAGCCATTTTTACCTATTTTCAGCGGATTCCGATGATCTTTCAACATTTTCTCCTCTTTCATACCATCTTGTAGAAATTTCAGTCAGCATCTAAAATCTTCAGCTAATTCCTTTCCATTCTCTGTACTTTGCCATTTTTTCATATTTTTTATACTTTTTAAAATATTTAACCTTCTTAAAACCATTGATGACAATGGCAGTCAAAGGGAGCCAGCCGCACGCCAACACCCTGGCTAAGCCAAGAACAGTTGAGAAACGAAGTCGATAACATTTGTCTGGAAAGGCTTACAAAGCCATTTCTAAGGCTCTGGGACTCCAGCAAACCTAGGAAAGAGCCATCATCCAGAAAGAAATTTGAAACCGTGGTAAACCTTCCCAGGAGTGGCTGAAGACCCAAAATTCTTCCAGGAGCAGATGAAGGACTCATCTTGGAGCCACAAAAGAACCCAGACTGACGCCTAAAGAACTACAGGCCTCACTTGCTTCAGTTACAGCGACTGATCATTATTCATACAAAAGAGACTGGGCAATGGGTGAAATGCAAGGCAAAAACCACTTCTGACCAAAAAAAAAAAAAAGAGCACACAGGCTCGTCTCACATTTGCCAAAAATATTTTCTTGGTGACCCAAAGACTTCTGGCAGAATACTCTGTGGACTGACGAGTCAAAAGTGCAACTTTTTGGAAAACATGGATCCTATTACATCCCCTCTAAAGGTAAGATAGCATTCTAACATTAGAATTCAAACTATCAAACACAGCGGTAGTAGCGTGATGATCTGGGGCAGCTTTGCCATTTCAGAGCCTGGGCAACTTGGTATAATTGAAGGAACCATAAATTCTGCTCTGTTTATCTTCAACAACAACATTCCCAGCATAAGCTACTCCACATCAGCTTGTGTAAATAACCTTGCTTGTTTACTAGGGTAACATGTTACCAAATCTTGCGTAACTGCCGGACAATATTGCCCGACATTACCAAAATTATCTCATCCTCAGAGTAGCCCACATTTCATGGGCTCTAGTCAGATGAAAATTTGTCAGATTTTCAAAATACTGTAGGACTTGTATTCAATTGCACCGAGGCCTGGTAACCTAGCGTGTTTAATCTGAGAGAAAGTCAACTGTGGCAAGTGATAAGTCAACTGTTCTCCTTCGAGTTCCGTTCATTTTGTAAGCACTTGCTCTCTAGGGTAACTGACCCCAGCTGACCCTTTGAGGCCGCAAATTCCGCCCCTCGTCTCTCTCCCTATTCGCAACCTGATGACTTGCGGTGTAAGAAGCCAGTAGTCTTGTTGGAAAATGAACTCATCTCTGAATAGCCCCCAGAATGTGGCCTCCCACTCTCAAGCCTGTTCTTCAGAGGTTAGAGAAGGACAGGCAGTGAATGGTTCATAAGTTAAGATTTTAATGTTTTTTGCCAAAAATTTAATGGAACTCACTTTTGGACATGCAAGAATACAATAACCTGGAGGGGCAGTGGGGAGAACAGAATAGTATGGGGCCTTTAACATTTACCTCGATCATTTTAATTGCGGTCACTGCAAAAGATGGCCGCAAAAGCGCTAGCTCTGGATTACAGCATTACTTGCAAGGGTATTCAGTAAAGACCTGCATGCACAGGAATTGTGTCCAGCAAGCAGGGAAAAACAGTTGTCGAGCAAATCAAACCGCAGACGCCACCATCAAAAGCACAGGTATAATAAAAAAAATTAAAAAAAATCAATAAAGCAGGCCAATTCAAAACTACTGAATATCAAAGAATTGAACAATGCTAAAACAGGCTAAGTAAGCAAAGAAGATGGAAGTTTCGGAAGCATGTAGGGATGTCAGGGCACACAGAGTAGTAGGGGGTTAGAAGACAATGATGACTATACCTTGGAACTGAGAAGGCGGGAAGAGATTCTGAACGAGCTCCGACATGGTACCTGAGTCAATAGAGAAACACCCACAGCATGGCTCAACACTACTGGGACAACTGCTACCATGTTGCCACCAGGATGCCATGCCGCATGCACCTCCGCTAAGGCCGCTGTGATGATGCATGCAAGAGCAAGAGTATCTGGGGGTTGTACAACAAGGTAAATCTCCACTGAAGTACTCTTTTACAGAGGGAAAATCGAAGGGCGCATATGGCCGCTTTCGTAAATATTGCATAAAACATTCCAACCAGCTCATACTACATGCAACAGTCACTGCATTAACTTTTCAATCAAAGTTTTCAATCCAGAGCTTTGGAAAATAACTTCGCATTTTCCCAATTCAGGACCCTGGCATCCATTTGATCAATTGCAGAAAATATTTTCTCTAAAAGTCTACTGGTCTCCACAAGAAATGCTAAAGAAGAAAAAAAAGTGACTGAGTTCATTGTTGGTCCCTCAACCAATAACAAAAGAGAAATGCACAGTAAACTAAATCAGGTTTGTTGAAAGGTTATGTGTGGCCAAACTGAAAATTGCAGCTAGTCCATTTTCGAAAGGTACCTTCAACCCACAGCCAAAACACACTGCAAATTCAAATTTGATTAGATGATCCAAAGTCCCTGAAAACAAAGCAAACCAAACTCACGATGGCTGCTGTGACGGCAATAGTCAAATATCGCTAGGTGCCCGTTTTCAAAAAGAACCTTCCTCCGCCCATCCCCCAACATAAGTAACAAATTGGATCGAATCAAACAGACTCCTCAAAATTTATGAAAACCAAATTCAAGATGGCTACCTCCGACAAACTTATTGAAGATCCCAGCACACCCATTTTCAAAAGAAACCTTTCTCTACCCACCCCCAACACACAGCAAATTTATTCGATTTGAACACCCGTTCGCCTTAAAATCCACAGAAAGCTAATTCAAAATGGCTGTCACTGCAGCTATGCTGAAAAAGAAATGGCGGCTAAAAAAAAAAAATGATAAAAACATTTTCCCATTGTGGCTTGAGGAAGGACTTAAGCTGCTCAACACTCGCAGCCTCCTTTGTCATGTGTAGTGTTTCAAAGTGTGGCCAATATTTCAAGTAGTTGACAGGTCTGGACAGCAGGCAGGCCAGTTCAACACCCGTGCTCTTACTATGGAGCCATTTTGTGGTAATAGGTGCAGTGTGGTGTTTGGCATCATTTTGCTGAAATAAGCAGGGCCTTCTCAGTAAAAGACGTCAGTATGTGTTAGCTTCAAAACCTGTAAATACCGCTCAGCAATAATGGCGTCTTCAAAGACGTGCAAGTTACCCATGCCATGTTCACCAATACACCCCAATACCATCATGGCTGCTGGCTTTTTAAGTGTGCACTGATAACACGCTGGATGGCCTCTCCCTGCTTTAGCCCAGAGGACGCAGTGTCCATGAGTTCCAAAAAAAAAAAAAAAAAGCAATTCACATTTGATTGGTCAGACCACAGGACAGTTTTTCTCCTTCACCTCAGTCGATCCTACACGAGCTCGGGCCCAGAGAGAGCAGCAGCGTTTCTGGATTTTGTTATGTGGTATTATCTTTACATAGCAGAAATTTAACCAGCATTTTTGGTTGCAGTGACAAATGTTCACAAACAATGATTTTCGGATGTGTTCCTGAGCTCCTGTAGTTATTTCCACCACCGAATCCTGTCAGTTTTCAGTGCAGCGCCACCTGACGGCCAGAAGATCACGGTCATTCAATATTGGTTTTTGACCTTATCCCTTGTGTACAGACATTTCTTCAGATTCTTTGAATCTTACAATGATATTAAAAACCTCTTACCACTCCAGTAGCATTTGCCAAAAATGCCTATCCAAGGCGTACCCAAAGTAAATTGAAAGCCGTTCTTGTTGTGGACGGGCCCTCAGAGGGGCAAGAGGTTTTAGATGTGCCATTGATGATAAATCCCTGAATTTTTTGCCAATTTACTTCAGAAATAAGGTAGTTTTCATACATTTTTGTAATGCTGGCCTATGTTGTCTTTCACAGAGTGGTGAAGCCCTCAGCATCTTCACTTCAGAAAGATTCAGCATCTGGAAGATGCTTTTTTTATATCCAATAATGTTGCCCACATATTGCCAATAAACTTCACTTTCAATGGGATGTCCCACCAGGGGTATTTCTTCAGCGTAATTTAACTTTTCCAGTCTTTTGTAGCCCTCGTCCAAACTTTTGTGAAACGTGCTGCTAGCATCAAAGTCAAAATGAGCAGGTATTTGTCCAAAAAAAAAAAAAAACATTTGATATGCTGTCTTTGTGCAATTTCCGATTAAATATAGAGTTTAAATGATTTGCAAATCATCATATTTTGTGTATACTTACATTATATACGGCGTAGCAACTATTTTAGAAACAGGGTTATACAGTGTTTAGTGCTTATGAGAAATATGCACTGCCTTAATGATGTAAAATTATTTATTCAATGGGGAAGGGAAAAATGCATCTGAAAATTTTTTTTGACAAGACAGAAAAATTCTGCCTAGAATGCTAAGCTGCATGTGCACATATGAACAAAAAAAAGCAAAATATAAACTCAATAAACAACATTAAAATGGTAAACAAGCTCAGCCACCTAATTATAGAGGTGATTGCGAAAGGTAGAGAATTATATTCAGAGTATGTATGGCTGCACTGGGCAACAAAACAACCTCTCAAAAAGTCCTAAAATTGAGGTTTGTGCGATTGTATGGCTACCCAGTGAGAATGGAGTTACCTTTCCCGCCCGTTCCCTGCCCTCCGGGCTTGTTGTAGAGGTAGATATCGGAATCGGGCACCCCGCCGCTGCAATGAAAGTGGTGCTGTACAGAGTACAGATAATATATCCCCACATACAGAGGGAGAAAGATGATGTTAGCTCATTTACCTACAGCTAACTTCAGACAGAATGAATAAATGCAAGGTTGGATGAGCCAGATCGAAGACCTCATGCAACTTTGAACCCCTTCAACTTCAACTGTTCACTCAAGTTTTCCCTTAAGTAGTTTCAAAGTCAGAAACAGAATTTTCTTCCATATTGTAGGACAACGTCACACGCGTATTCTGTATGTGTTGGTTGCAGCGCTTCACTGATGCTACATCACACTTGTACTGACAGAAATATTAAAAACCCGGGAATGCCAGCATCTATGGCCACAGAATTAGAACAAATGGAAAACATATAGACGTTGTACATCATTTTACACACATTTCCCTGTAATTCAGCAGGACATATTTGGGATCGTTGGAAACCTTGTGATCTCCATTAGAATTTAAGACAGCCCTGGAGTTCCACAGGTTTGAACACAGCAGCTACATTAGACGGACTCAAATACAGATCCATAGGTTTTATGAGGTTAATGCTGTCCATAACTACCACCAGAGATCTCCTGCAATCTGGAAAAACCTAGTACGTGAGTAACTTTTGGTAGAAAGTGAGTTTCACTTTCATTTGCAGGAATTAAGAGTGGTGAAAATCTTAAAACTTAGCCATTTGTGCCATTTGAACTTTCAAAATAAAGTGTCTATCATCATTTTTCTGTAAGGAAAAGTCCCGAACCTAAAAGCTTTCGTTCAATTGCGAGATCTTTGCCACTGATAAACTTCACGGGAGAGTTGTGCTGTAAATCGCTGTGCTGGACGCACAGTTACCTTGAAGTGGTGCACCATATTGCTGTCGGTGTACTTGGGGATGTGCAGGAAGATCAGCAGGTTCTGTCGGAGGTAGTGCGCCACAGCCTGGATCCAGGCCAAGGAGTACTGAGGGAGGACAAACTCCATCACCTCCGTGGCGGAGGAGCCCGGAGGCTGGATAAACTGGGGAGAGGGAGGTGGTGTCCGTCAGTGCGACGCCAAAACAATGGTTTCGTAAAAACAGTCCTATTTTCAGGTTAAAAAAATTAGTCAACTGATAGCAGAGGAATTATTAATGATTTGGCTTGGAGGGGGAAAAAAAGACCATTAATCCTTTAATGGTGAAATGCTTTTATTTATTTTTTTTAAATATAAATGCAATTATCTTGTGCTGTTGAAAACCTATCAACCTATCATGTGTGGCGACTTGCTTAAAAGAGCTCCCCAGCGGGAGCTCTTTTAAACAAGTCGCCACATGATAGGTTTTCAACAGCTTTGATTCTGATATATTTACATCACTAAGTAGCAATAGCTGCATTTAGCTCTGCAAGGGTTTAAAATGAAAAAACGGTGGAATAATTCTCACTTTTTCAGCTGTGTACAATCCTTTTCTTGTGTAAAAGAGGGGGTAACATCACATGCTTCTTTCATCCAATTATTTCACCACCTAAATTGCCTCATGGATACACCCCGTTAACCCCGTCCTCTCAAATCTCCTCAGGTCAAAGACACTGGGGTATTCACTCATAGTTTAAATTGGCAAGATCCTTCCTTTGTAACTGTTAAGAATTCTGAGTACTTCTTGCCAAATTTAAAGAACTTTCAATCCAAGTTGACCATCGTTTTGAGTTAAGCGTAAGTAGGTTTTGGCAGCAGATCGAGTTGCTCACCCCCTGCCTGAATGTGGCCACATTTCAGAGGCAACCATGTGAGTCTTTCTGTAGAAGTAATTTGATTTGGGTTCATACATTTTTTTCTTAACTCAGTACCACATTGTGAGCTTTTCCTAAGAAAATTCCAGAACACTCTTTTCTCACTGCATAATGTAAACCCCTTCTGAAACAGCTGGACTTGCATCAACCTACTGTTGACATGGCAGGGCGCACAGTATTGGTGTAAAGTGAACGAAGGCGATGAAATTGATTGATTAATTAATTTATTTTTAAGGGGCACGTACAAAAAAAAGCATTAACAGCTGCAGATGCAGTGTCCAATGTAATGTACAGGTGTATATAGCCAAAGCTGATGTCCAACACCAGTCCCTTGATTGACAGAAAGCAGACAGGACGAGCACCTACCTCCACGTCTGCTGGGGTGAGCTTACAGTTCCGCACCAGCATGACCGTAATGATGTCCAGCGTGGCCTCATCCAGTCGTTTGCGCAGAACCTTGACCAGCTCGTCTGTGATCTCAGGGCCTGCACAACAGAGCCGGGAGAGAGGTCACTGCTTTACAAACAATGCAGAGCATACATAACCAGACAAGGTCAAACAAGGAGTTGTTTGCTACACCAACCTCAAAAGCAGGCAGTGTCATGAGGCTGATGTGGTATGCAAAAAGTAGGCCCCAAAGTTGGTTTCACTTTAGCGATATGAGCGACACTTACATTTATTTAAGCTTTTAAGTGAGTGGGATTTTTATCCCCCGCCAACATGAAGTGGGAGGGGGATATAGGTTTGACCTCCGTCCGTCCGTCCGTCCGTCCGTCCGAGATAAAGGGAACAGCTTTACTCAGAAACTACTACAGATACAGTAACCAAATTTGGTGTGTAGCTTCAGACCATAAAGGCCTTGATTGAGTTCGAAAATGAGAAGCGCACGATTGGCGGGGGATGTTGTAGACCATGTCGACTTGTTTCATTCAAAATCCACCTGATCTTTCAGCCTAGTCCAGAACTTCCAGAAACTTCCACAATGCTGACCGTGGCCAAGAGCCTTTTGAGAGAAGCGCATGGTTGGCTTTGCGCTGCTCTGGGACATGGGAAGGATACAGCAGGTCAGGGTCAGCCCGTAGCTCCAGCACCACCTGCTGGCCAGCTTGGCACTCGTCAGTGAAGTTCTGAGGTGGCACATGTACGGGGTTCCGCGCCGTCGCTCTGAGCTCGCGAGGTTTTAAACTAAGAGCGTAAAGAAGCATCGGCGACAGGCACGTTTCGGAGGAGAACCGCTAACTGCCTTCATTCTGCACAGATGGCAGCATAAGTCCAATGCGAGCACGTCTGTGTGTAGTTCACCAAAAACCAATGCTGTAAAAATAAACAAGCCTGACACGCTTGGCCTCCGGCTTGGCAACTCTACATTAAGAGAAATGCTGGCTCCACTGGCATGACTCAAAACTGCCATTTTAAAACACTACAGAACATAAAATTGACAGGGAAAACAGCATATCCCTGCAATATCCAAGCAGTGTCACAAAGTCGTAATTCAGATCAGGATGGATGGGTTGCATAATTGCGCTTTCAGTGACCTGTCACAGAGTGGACAGCAACTGTACTACACATCCTGTAATCATCTTCCTCCCTACCATCCCCATCAGCAGTACTTCCAAAGAATTTATAGGGAAACATATATGAGCGTAGTAGGTCCAAGTGAAATGATGCACAGGGCACAGAACAGGGACAGTGAAACTGAACATCACATTGTGGACGGAGGTCAAGTATTACACTCCTGCATTACAATTCATCGCCAGACTACAGCTGAGATGGAGTCTGCGGCGTCACTCACCGGCCTGACCCACACCGTGCACCAGCAGCAGGATGTGCTTGTCTACCTGCCCAACGGGATGGGACCCCTCCAGCGAGGAGCGAGACCCCTACGGCAGAGGAGGAGGCACAAAAACACACAGGGACAGACAGACAGACAGACAGACAGACAGACAGACAGACATGAGCTGCAGTTCAGATACAACCATTTAAACATACTCTAAATCCTCCACATCGCTGCAGGATTGCAGAGATAGCTGGATAGCTGCAGTGACTAAAATTCAACATCCTGAACAGAATCATGGACGGAGAGCCGTACTGGGTTTAATTCAGCACAGACGTTCGCGTAACTCCATCACACAGCTCCTGGAAATAACCCAAAGACCCCCCTCCCCCCCTTAATGAATGACTAAATAGTGGTTCAACAAATATTTCAGAATTTCAGAGTCACAGTTTCCCGCAGATGCAGCGAAGAAGAAAACGAAGCGTTACCGAACACTCTTCGCTGTAGATGGGCTCCTGACTTCGGGCCAGACCCACCGAGCGGGACGTGCTTAAGGGGTTGCCGTCCAGATCCGAAAACTTTCCACTCTGGGGTGTCTCAGTCAGTCTAGGGAGGAAATTTGGGGGGGGGGGGGCAGGGATGAGAGCAATTAAAAAAAAAAAAAAAAAAAGATACAAGACCCAACAGCAAATGTAGGCACAGGAAGACCAGTGACAGAACACGTAAAAGCATCCTAACCTGAGATAGAAGACCGATTTTGTGGTGCGCTCCTGGTACACGAACATGTTCTTCCTGTTGACTACGCAGAAAGCGTTGAGCACTGACCTCAGGGCCTGGATTGCTGAGACGGAGAAGAGGAAGGTGATTTAATATGTTAACTCTTTTCCCCATAGGTTCACCCCTCCCTTTCTCCATAATGAATACGGATGACAACCCCAGGGCAGGATGGGAAATGGTCCGCTGATATACATACAGGCCTCATATGTAGTCATATATATATATATATATATATATATATATATATATATATATATATATATATATATATATATATATATATATATATATCTTTATACCTCTTGTGTATCCTGCAAGTCTAAGTACGTCACATTCCTATCATAGCCAAGAAAGACCCTTTCTTGATACTGGACAAAGTCCACAATTGCAGAGACCCTATTGTCATCATCATTCTTATATTCATCAACCAATTTTACAAACAACCGTTTAGCGACATTTACATCAGCTGACATAGTATTACTAAATTTAGGTATCATATGAACTTTATGAAGTCATTATGAAGAAATTATGAAGAGAGAAGATTTTACGGATTTAATCCTTTGAAGCCCACTGGGGTGGGCCTTTCACATAGGCTGTGCGTCGAGGAAGCACTAGAACCTTCCGGACTCACCTCTGGACACGCCCATGTTTGGTCCCATCTTCAGCCGGGGGTGGATGTAGATGACCGTGCTCCACACAACGTCGCAGGCGAAGTGCCCCGGGATGAACTGCATGGTGGCGGCCAGATAGTCCCGGGGCTGGTAGCTCTCCTCAGCATTGTAGTCTGGCCAAAAAAAAAGGGGACAGGTTTGATCCTGACAAGGGGGGGGGGGGGACTAACCGTGAGAAAGACACTGTCCTTACTACACCTCATCTTTGCAAACTTGTCCACATGCCTAAAGCGATTAAAATACTTGAAAGCCTGGGAGTTCTAGGACTGCCACAAACAGCACACAGCATTGTTAGCAAGCAGTTTTGTGTTGTCCATTACGCCATATTGACTAGTATAGCTGGCGCCTAAGTTGGGGGCAATTTAATATCAGGATCGGGGTAGGCAAATCTGTTTTACAAGATCCATGCTCAGACACGGAACACATTTTGACCACATAACTAATTATTTTGTAGAAAGCTTGACAGATTTTCAACTTTTCGTCCATTCAACAGAAAGTTAAACTGAAATATGCAAAAAAAAAAAAAAAATGGGTTCAACTGAGGAACTCAATGAAGAGAGCTTACGACGTTGTAGCACGTTTGAAGACCAGCCGGTGTTCTTTCACATAGAAAATGATATCAATAAAACCAACCCGCTAAAGACTGCTTAACTAGTTGGTAGCACTTAAGGTTGTGCCCAATAACAATGATAAAATACCGCTACCCCAGACCAAAAAGGCCAGATTAGGACCAAAGACGCGCAAGCCGTCGACTGACCATCAGTGCTGGCCACCTTCTGCCTGTACAGCGACTCGTTCTTCCAGATGTCCTCCTCGCTCTCGGCGACCAGCAGGGAGTTACAGACGTGGCTGTCGTGGAGGTCCTTCAGCAGGAGACGCTGAGGAAAGGGAGGTGGCGTCAGACAGGGCAGGTATAGCACAAGGAAACTGGCCCATCTGTGTACCTCTTACTGAGGGAGCGGGCCGCAGGTTACCTGGTTGACCACTCGACAGATCTCTCCGATCTTGCACACCACCGTGTGATGGAGCCGCAGGGATTCCGGAACCTCCTCTCCTTTCTCTGCCTCTCCCATTCGCCCCTCTGTTCCGCCGTTGAAGCTCCTGCGAGAGAAGTAAACGAGACCTCAAACATGAATCACAGCCTGAAAAGTAATTCATTACATTCCTGTGAAAGAGCTTTATTACCTCCGATCGCTTGTGTGTGTGTTGAGACTGATCAAAAACCATTCCACAATTTACCACTAAATATATGATGGGAAGTGCGACAGTATGAACAGGAAGAGGGGATTACATTTCCAGACCAATACAAACACAGATCTGGATTCTGTAGCTGATCATAAGTGCTACTGATCAAAACCTGCTTGCAGAGGTATGCACTCTCTGAGTGCACCCAAGTATACCTTTCATATTACTACTCACAATTAACAACATTTAATGTAACATTTTGTAATTTTGAATGCCCAAAACTGCAGGAAAAATAATTTCATCAGCCCCGATGAAAAACAAGCCCACTCTCCAGGTGTATGATGTAACTATGTAGCCAGCAGTAATGAGTTTAAAATTAAATTTATATCCTCAAGGCATCATGGCAGTATGCGCTTTACACTTTGCATCATCAGTGAGTGGTCAAAATGTTTTGGCTTAAGAGTAAATAATCTCCATAATAACTCTTAGTGAGAGCAGCTCATGACAGCAGTCCCTCTTCACTGGAGCATTAGGTGCTGTATGAGTAATTTACCAGGAGTGTGAGTACACCTCTACTCTGGAGCATTAGGCGCTGTAGGAGTAATGTACCTGGAGTGAGAATACGCCTCTACTCTGGAGCATTAGGCGCTGTACGAGTAATGTACCTGGAGTGAGAGTACACCTCTACTCTGGAGCATTAGGTGCTGTACGAGTAATGTACCTGGAGTGAGAGTACACCTCTACTCTGGAGCATTAGGTGCTGTACGAGTAATGTACCTGGAGTGAGAGTACACCTCTACTCTGGAGCATTAGGTGCTGTACGAGTAATGTACCTGGAGTGAGAGTACACCTCTACTCTGGAGCATTAGGTGCTGTACGAGTAATGTACCTGGAGTGAGAGTACACCTCTACTCTGGAGCATTAGGTGCTGTACGAGTAATGTACCTGGAGTGAGAGTACACCTCTACTCTGGAGCATTAGGCGCTGTACGAGTAATGTACCTGGAGTGAGAGTACACCTCTACTCTGGAGCATTAGGTGCTGTACGAGTAATGTACCTGGAGTGAGAGTACACCTCTACTCTGGAGCATTAGGCGCTGTACGAGTAATGTACCTGGAGTGAGAGTACACCTCTACTCTGGAGCATTAGGTGCTGTATGAGTAATGTACCTGGAGTGAGAGTATACCTCTACTCTGGAGCATTAGGGGCTGTACGAGTAATGTACCTGGAGTGAGAGTACACCTCTACTCTGGAGCATTACGGGCTGTACGAGTAATGTACCTGGAGTGAGAGTACACCTCTACTCTGGAGCATTAGGCGCTATACGAGTAATGTACCTGGAGTGAGAGTACACCTCTACTCTGGAGCATTAGGTGCTGTACGAGTAATGTACCTGGAGTGAGAGTACACCTCTACTCTGGAGCATTAGGTGCTGTACGAGTAATGTACCTGGAGTGAGAGTACACCTCTACTCTGGAGCATTAGGTGCTGTATGAGTAATGTACCTGGAGTGAGAGTATACCTCTACTCTGGAGCATTAGGTGCTGTACGAGTAATGTACCTGGGGTGAGAGTACACCTCTACTCTGGAGCATTAGGTGCTGTACAAGTAATGTACCTGGAGTGAGAGTACACCTCTACTCTGGAGCATTAGGTGCTGTACGAGTAATGTACCTGGGGTGAGAGTACACCTCTACTCTGGAGCATTAGGGGCTGTATAATTAATGTACCTGGAGTGAGAGTACACCTCTACTCTGGAGCATTAGGCGCTGTATGAGTAATGTACCTGGGGTGAGAGTACACCTCTACTCTGGAGCATTACGGGCTGTATAATTCATGTACCTGGAGTGAGAGTACACCTCTACTCTGGAGCATTAGGTGCTGTATAATTAATGTACCTGAAGTGAGAGTACACCTCTACTCTGGAGCATTAGGTGCTGTATGAGTAATGTACCTGGGGTGAGAGTACACCTCTACTCTGGAGCATTAGGGGCTGTATAATTAATGTACCTGGAGTGAGAGTACACCTCTACTCTGGAGCATTAGGTGCTGTATGAGTAATGTACCTGGGGTGAGAGTACACCTCTACTCTGGAGCATTAGGTGCTGTACGAGTAATGTACCTGGAGTGAGAGTACACCTCTACTCTGGAGCATTAGGTGCTGTACGAGTAATGTACCTGGGGTGAGAGTACACCTCTACTCTGGAGCATTAGGGGCTGTATAATTAATGTACCTGGAGTGAGAGTACACCTCTACTCTGGAGCATTAGGTGCTGTATAATTAATGTACCTGGAGTGAGAGTACACCTCTACTCTGGAGCATTAGGTGCTGTATGAGTAATGTACCTGGGGTGAGAGTACACCTCTACTCTGGAGCATTAGGGGCTGTATAATTAATGTACCCGGAGTGAGAGTACACCTCTACTCTGGAGCATTAGGTGCTGTATGAGTAATGTACCTGGAGTGAGAGTACACCTCTACTCTGGAGCATTAGGGGCTGTATAATTAATGTACCTGGAGTGAGAGTACACCTCTACTCTGGAGCATTAGGTGCTGTATAATTAATGTACCTGGAGTGAGAGTACACCTCTACTCTGGAGCATTAGGTGCTGTATGAGTAATGTACCTGGGGTGAGAGTACACCTCTACTCTGGAGCATTAGGGGCTGTATAATTAATGTACCTGGAGTGAGAGTACACCTCTACTCTGGAGCATTAGGTGCTGTATGAGTAATGTACCTGGAGTGAGAGTACACCTCTACTCTGGAGCATTAGGTGCTGTACGAGTAATGTACCTGGAGTGAGAGTGCACCTCTACTCTGGAGCATTAGGTGC
Organism: Gymnothorax reevesii; assembly: GCA_029721435.1. Taxonomy (NCBI): domain Eukaryota; kingdom Metazoa; phylum Chordata; class Actinopteri; order Anguilliformes; family Muraenidae; genus Gymnothorax; species Gymnothorax reevesii. The sequence goes on along the minus strand of CM056575.1, from coordinate 9,283,770 downwards.
TGTATGAGTAATGTACCTGGAGTGAGAGTACACCTCTACTCTGGAGCATTAGGCGCTGTATGATTAATGTACCTGGAGTGAGAGTACACCTCTACTCTGTCCTGGAGGATCTTCACAATGAGCCAGAAGTCAGGCATGAGAGGGGCCTGAGCCTCCAGCTCCTGTACGGTGGAGCCTTCGCACTCCGAGTCGCTGCTTCCGCCGTCGTATCCTGGGGGGAGGGAGTGGGAGAGAGAGAACAGACAGGGCGTCAGAGCGACAGAAAAAAACAAGCTGTGTTCGTGTAACACGGATGCCCCCGGCGGCAGGTTAAAGTATTGCAGGTTAAAGTTTTTTCCCCCCGCTGCAGACAAACAGACGGACGGACGGACTGACAGACAGACGAAAAACTATATGCCTCCGAATCTTAGATTCCGGGGGCATAAAAAAAAAGGTGAGTGCCAGAAAAAGAGAGCCGGCGGGAGGGAGGTAAAGCATAGTGAATATTCAGTGCAGTGAAAAACTATTTCCCCAAAACAACCATTTGTGCCACCCTTAGCTGCAGCAATCGGCTTCGCTGCAACAATCGGCTTTTTCGGACTGGCAAAGTCTTCTCAATCCCAGTCAAGGAATTTCGTCTCACTCTTCTTTGCTGAATTGTTTTAATCCAGCCATATTGAAGGGTTTCTGAGCAAGAAGTGCTTGCTTAAGGCTATACCACAGCATCTCAATCAGATTCAAGTCAGGACTTTGACTAGACCACTCCAAAACCTTCACTTAGTCTCTTTTGAGCCATTTAGAGGTACAAAATGAGAAGCACGTACCGAGCATGTCAGAGTCCAGACTGCCCTGACTCGACACCACGCTGTGAACTCGGCTGGGCCTCAACTTTCCACTACCTGGAGAGAAAACGCACCATTTCAGACAAGAAAATGACCAATATCCAGCTGTGGTACCCCGCAATACATGCGAACAAGGCACCTATTTCAGGCGCGAGCATGAGTTATGATGACAGAGATGAGGCCAAGAGTGAGAAGCTCCCTTTGTTTTCGTCATTCAGTGCTGACTGAGGCCAATCGATCATGGAAGCTTATGAAAACACAGTTCTGGAAGCCTGCCGCTCTAGCATCTCATGCAAGTGAAACTTGCATTTTTATACCATCAAAATCCTGCCTGGTTTTAACAAGCTGAGAGACATTTTTCAGCTCACAGCAAGCATCTGAGTGGAGAATGTTGAAGTTACAAGACTTTCCAACCACAAAAAAATAAAGCAAATAATAAATAAATAATCTTTAATGCAGATTAAGCTAAAAACATTGCAAGAAAAACCATTTCATTGCTGACCTGATCAAATTCATCGTTTTTCTGGAAATATATACTCATTCTGAATTTGATGCCACCAACAGATTACTAAAAAGTAAGCAACAGGGGCAATATGCGAGTCTGAAGCCTTGATCAGACTGCAGGTACATCAGATTCGTTTCTCGTATTAGAGCTTTGAGAGAGACTGTCCACACTCTTATCCGAGGCGGGTCCACAGCAGGCACTCACTGTGAGTGGCCGACTGCACCGACTCGGCCAGACTGGCTGCGGAGGGGGTCTTGGGTGGGGAGGTTTGTTCAGAGGACTGGTCCATGCTGCCGCTGGGCTGGAGGTGTGCCGTGGCTTCAGGCAGCTTCTCTGCCGCTGCGGCGGTGTTGCTGCTGCCGCCGCCTGAGCTCTCGTCTCGACCTCCATGGCTGGTCATGCAGGCGTCACTGTACTCTGAAGTGGGGGCCCCATGGGCCCCAGCCCCAAGCACCAGCCCGGCCCCTGCCTGACCCTTCAGGAACAAGCATAATATTTCAGTGCGCTCCACGGTCCCTCTAATCCAAAGTCACTAAAAATGTTATATAAATTGTACCAGAATATGATTTCAAAAAATATAAATTCAATTAAAGAAATAAGATAGCAGACAGCAGTGGAATGAGAGAGCCAACATTTTTGAGTTTCACCATTTTACACATCTCCAGTGGTCAAACTTGTGTTGCTCATGTGGAAGGAGGAAGCATTTCTCCCCTCATTCTGTGTCTGTACCTGCCAATCCCACCTGTCCCCTCCCACTGTCATCTTTTGAATGTCCGTCCAAAACCCCCCTATTGGTCATTCATTGGGTTTCCTCTCCATTTGTGTCTCTGTGTCAAATCAGTGTGAACCTCACTGTGAACAGCAGCCCACTTTGTTCAGCTATAAACTTCTGAGAGCCCATTCTTGGGGTCTCTTTTCCAATGGTGCCAGGCAAAGGCCCACATTGTTCATAATTTCACCTGCACGATAAATTTGATAAAAGACGATTGGCTTTAATTACTCTGTTCTACAACACTTGACAAATACCACAAGCAACGAGTGAAAAAGTGAGCAGATCCTAAAAAAATTTCTTTTCCAGGGCAACTGGCTTCTTGACTCACTGCCGAGTTAGGCTCCGCCCTCTCCACCTCAGCTTCACTATCCATCTCTTTTCCAGCTGCGCTACGATTGGCCGATGTCCCGAGGGTCTCTCCTTCCTCTGTGCTGTGATTGGGTGGCTGGGAAGCCCTGCTTTCATCCTCCACCTTCGGAGTCTGTTCATACAGCCTCCGGGCAGCCAGACTCCTGTGGGTGTAAAGTCGGCTGATGGACACGTAGTGGAAATTATCCTGTTCCTCGTTCAACAGGTACCCCGAGAGAGACATTCTGCGAAATTCCTGCACGGAGACCAAACAGGAAGGGAAAAAACAGACACATCACATTTCATGTGGAGCTCACTGCGCTTAGATGCACCTCGGACAAGGAATGACATCACATCATCAGACTGACGAAGGTTTCAACCCTGATCACTATTGCAAAGCAGGTATTAAGACCTACACCATTAACCGTCGACTTACTGCCACTCCGCATCAATATTGTGTTTTAAGAGGAAAAAAAATTGTGACCATTATTCACATCAGTGGCGGCTGGTGAACTGGCGATGGGAGAAGCTCAAAAGAATCCCTTCAAATTAATGATTGATCACAACTTGTTTTCAATCATTCATTTAAGATACAATTATAGAAACTCCGATAACTCAACATTATCAGTGGTGGCAAGTTTTCATTTGTAACGCATACCGATTACGACTCCAGACTTCTTGCGCTTTTCTTTACTCAGCAGTTAGAAGCAATGCGCGTGTGTATTGCTATCGTTTAAATGAAATTAGATCATTTGAAACGCCTTTATGCGATTACATTGCTTCCAATCCCTCCAGTGCACAAGGACTTCAATTCCGTGCGAGTATCTCTTACATACGCCTTGATTGAATAATTGCTGACTACAGCAGAGGAACATAAATATACCAATTAAACTCACACCAAATGCAGGAGAGTTGACAGGTATGCGTTATAAATGAAAACTGGCCACACCTGATAAAGTTGAGAGCTTACGGAGTTTCTGTACAGGTAATTTTTTTGTTTAAAGATTTTTTTTTGGGGAATTTTTCCCTTATTTGACAGTTATATAGTTTCGAGAAACGGAAAGGTTGAGGAGAAGAATGGGGTAATACACAGCAAATGACCTGAGCTGGAATCGAACCCAGGTCGCTGCGGGAAGGACACAGCCTTTATGGTACGCGCGCTGAGACCGATGAGCCACCGGGTTGCAGGTTCACGAGCCGCCACTGATTCACATGTTCACATCACTGCATCTGACATATTGGGGGTCAAAATTTCAAAAATAAAATATGTCCACGAGTGAAAACTTTTTGAGGCGTATGGCCAGGGGCTCCCAGCGCAGTACCCAGAGATCTTCAGTCCAGGGGGTTTTCATTCTAACCCGAATTTGGAAAGCCTGTCTAATAAGCAGCCCAAAGGGATGTTCCTTTGCTGATTGAGAGGTGCATGCTTGGGTTGGAGAGATCGACCTACATGACCTACATGACAGCAGATGTAGGGTTGGGAGCTGCCGTGCTGGGCAGTTCTCTGCAGTGTGAAATACCTCTTTGAACTTCTCCAGTGACTGCTCAGGGCCGAAGACAAACTGCAGGGGAACCACTTCACAGAGGCAGTGGAGTCGGCCGCGGGACCGATACACGTGGTCAGCCACCTTCTGCAGGGTGAGCGTGGAGATCACTCGGGAGTGCCGAAGGGTGGAGACGATCTCGTCCTCCAGCAGCCAGCGGATCTGCAGCGGACCAATGGGGCAAGCCCACAAGATGAGAAAGCGTGTCTCTGATTTCGGGTTATTTAGATCTGACAGAACTTTGTCGTAAAGTGGTTCATTCCATGTCAAGTAGACCAAGAGAGTAGTGTCCATCTTTAAGATTGGCTCTTTGAATCGGCCCCATCGGAATCCTGAGAGCCTGCGATTTTCTCCCATTTTCATGTGCTCAGAAAAATCACTCAGAGAAACAAAGTTGTAAATTGCAGTCTAAACACAATTTGCACTGATGATGAATTAAAACTAATGTAGGACATTGGGTTTCCCCATCTAGACATGGCTAGTCACTGCAACAGAATTACAGTTATAGAACTGCAGCACCCTCCAGAGTGGAAACTACAGCGGCAAAACGATTGCCATTTGGCATTTTCAGAGAGCGCTAACGATGCTAATGGTCGGATTAGTCAGCAATGCATTTTCTGAAGGTATTCAACAGAAATTGAAACACAAACTTAACAACAAAAGAGATGTGCCCGGAGCGTATAGATGTACTGGATAAGAGCTTCTGCTAAGAACCTGTAATGTCGTGAAAATGATTCAGTTCAAGTTTCTGAAAATGCCCTGGAACACCTGAAAATGCCCTGTATATTCTGAAAGAAGGGTAGCAAATTAGCTACATTTAAAAATCAAATGGGCTAGAATATGCTGACTTGTTGGACAATCAGTAGCGCTAGCAATCTCTTAACACTCCAAATAACAAGCCTTTAGTCCCAATGGTATTCCTTCTGGAAGCTGCCAAAATCCAGGAAAAATGTGACATCCTTAATTTTGTTGAAGCGTTCAGCCATGAAAAGGCAGCAAGCCCCTATGTTTTACATTATTTTTTTGCTAGAAAAATAAATGCAAGGAGGCCAATATACAGCTCTCCATTCGTATTCAAAGTCATTTTTCTAAGCAGCTGAGAATGGATGAAAATTAAGAGCACACTACAGATGTCCACGAGGCCAAAATTCCAACGGGATGCATCTAGTCCAATGAGGCATCAACATTTTTGTCAACTACGTCTTTCTTCTGATAATACAAAATTTTACCAATATTTTTGAAGATGTTCTACCTTTCAACTTCATGAAATTTGGTCCACTCAATGTGGAAAGACCAACAGGACAACTTCAGGAAAGCAGCTGTCCTACTGCGTTTGTTATCTCCGCCAAAGAAGTTGGGGCAGAGGCTATGTTTTTGCCCCTGTTTGTCTGTCTGTCTGTTTGTGAACAACATAACTCAAAAAGTAATGCACTGCTTTGGCTGAAATTTTGTGGGGGCATTACTATTACATCAAGGATGGACTCTGTTGATTTTCACCGCGATCAGTGAAACAATATGGTCGCAGTGGCGGCCATCTTGAAATCGTATGACACGCGATGACTGAACTTTGGATTGTGCTGCCTTGGCGGAGGTTTGGACTCTATGAGTGCCTCTAGTTTTTTAAATTTATTTGAATAACACAGAGGTGGGGGAAGTACAGTGGGATTGAGTCAGATTCTTACCTCATCCATGGTTGCCAAAATAGCCAACTTGTGTGGAACAGGGAGTTTGGACAGAGTATCACCCGAAACCCTGAGCAGAGAAGGGGGCACACAAATATTGGAAATGATAGACGAGGACTGTCCAATCCTACTCCTGGGGATCAACCACCCAGTGCATATCGTTAGCCTCATAGCGTATTGGCCGAAGTCATATTTTTGCCAAATTGAGTTATTGGCTGCCTGTTCTATCGTGTTGGTGAAAAAAATGTTTTTTTTCCCCTTTTTCCTCAAAACCTTAAAAAAAAAAAAAAAAAATCCCACTCTCTTAAATGATAATTAAAAAAAATACCTTAAAGACGAGATAGGCATTATGCTACGCTGCGACTTTTCAGTCAACACTTAAGAAAACACACCTCTCAACATCAAGATGATGTAATTTTGATAAAATTTATTGTCAGATATGCAAAAAAAAAAAACAAAAAAACAAAAAGAGGAGTTATAAGCGACAAGACATTATACATCCAGGGACAGAGCTGAGCAGCCGAGCGGAAAACTGCTTCTGGGAGGAAAACTGACTGAAATTCTGCTTCACAAGGTCCGTCTGCTCCAACAACAGATTCCATTCCACCTACGCTTTGTGGTTCTCCAGACCCTCTGAACTATTCAATCACAAAAAAAAAAAAACCTCACCCGTCGACATCGGACACCCGCAGGCCGTCCAAGGTCGCCATCAGCTCCTCGTCGGAGCGATAGGACGACGGTTGCCCAGGGGAACGGTTCAAGGACACACTGCTTTCTGAGGTGTACCTGCACACAAAGTCAAAACACAACAAAATAACCTCAACAAAGGCCTCCATCTAAACCCCTTCTGCGCAAGTAAATCCTGTTCAACTGCTGTTTTTATACCGGTTATGGCAGAAGTCCGAGGTCATAACTTCGATCTCCAGAGGCAGTGTCAGGACAAAGATGTCGAGGGTGATGGACAGCTCGCTCAGATCCACCGACTGCAAACTCTCCGCATTCTCCAGGCAGGATATGACCTCACCTGTGAAATACACATTTCAGTCGAGTCAGCACAAATGGACAAAAGATGCAAAGACTCATTTCCACTGCGGTCAGAAGCCTTGGAAAGCAGCATCTGAATGCAAAATTTACACAATTTTCAAAAATTAGCGCACTGGTTCCAAATCAAGGCTCAAAATAAGCGGTATCGCATCTCAATTTGCGATGGGAATGACGTAAGCCATGAGCAAGTTGCGATACGTGTGTTTTTTCACTGTGCTGGGTTCTTAGGGCCACGGTCTACGGTCCATCACGTTCTCTATTGCCGTGAGACGAGCCGGGTTCACCTGAGGGACTCGAGTTGACTCGGCTCGTGCAATCCTTCGTCATTTGCAGTTCATTCTCTTCTACGTGGCGAGTGCCACCTGTATGGTGTGAATCAACCTCAGACTCGGGGTTCGTAAGTATACACCAGCCAACACGTGCGCTCCTATTAATTTGTGTGCTGTCGGCGAGGTAAGGTGATGTCAAGCAGAATCAGTCATGACGTCGTTGGGAATTAAACTTCAAACTGTTCGTAGGTGGAGTGCAGAATTGAATCCAAAGAATCCACAGAATCCAGGCTGTGTGTGACGCCAGAGGAGGCCATACAAGATACGGACTTTGGTGATCCAGAATTGCGCCGTCAACTGATGCAATGAATTGGAAACCAGGAAAAATATTTTCTTCATTCCTGACTCTAAAACTGTGTTTTTGATTTGAATCTTAATATTTATTGTTAAATTTATCGTAAGAAAATGACATGTGTTGCAATAAACCCCAGTGTTGCGTTGGAAGTTTTGGTCCATACTTGTCATGACCAGGAACAGTGCGTATGATATTTGCCAAAATCATCAGAAATTAACGCTGTCAGCCAAAGTATTACAGCGACATGATTCGGCACAAACCAATTTTGTCAAAGGGGAAATAACTTCACACTAAAGCAAGCAAGCCAAGCTAGCATCACAGCGTAAATGTATTGAGCACGATCGCAATTAACGGATTAATGGTCATAGCAAACAGCTGTGGTAACACTAACTGCTAGCTTGCAATAGCACATCAACCATGGGAAGTTGACCATCTCACTCAGGCAGGTGGGCAGCGTCTGAATGGGCATGGATCCGTGGCAGTTCTTGACGTTGACGGAGCAGGTGAGATGGACGAAGAGGGGGGGCATCTCGGGCTGGGGTTCATCCGGCTCCAGCAGCGAATCTCCCTCCAAAATACTGAAGGAGTCTTCGTCTTGGTGCACCGTGTTGGAGTCCGACAGGGAGTCATTTTCCAGAAAATTACGGTCAGAGCGCTCTTGGTACTCCACCTCCAAGTCCGTGTCGCTCTCCGTCACGATGCAGCAGCCCGACACATTTTCTGAGGCAGGAGAAAAGAAAGGATTAACGTTTAATATTTTCAGCATTTCAGTTAGTCATCAGACAGCCCTTTCCTCAGGCTATAAGGTTACCATCGTCTCAACCGTAACTTCTATACTCCTACGCGGTTGAGAAAACTTAGAGCTAAAGGGGCTGCAGAGCTTATGTAGGACAATAGCAAATCTGACAGATTCAGATTTTAACCGTAAGTTGGGCCTAGTGGCAATGACTGTGCGTAGGCGAAAATGATCTGACCGGCCTTGATCACAAATGCAACAGATCTCTCACCATCCTCCGTCGCAAGTTCAGCCTCTGAAACTTCAGTCTCCTCGCCCTGTCTCCTCTCTTCCTCCTGCTCAGAGTCCTCCGAAGAAAGAACAAACAGTCAGGATTAGGGGGGTCAGAGTCCCGAGAGAGAGAGAGTGAAGACAAATCAAGAATAGGAGCCATTTTGTTTATGTTGCACAAAACCGAGCCGTTCTGCACAATGGAAATGGCCGGATTTTTTTTACCATTTTCTCTAAAGTGAAACATATTTATTTCAAGTGAGAAAAATAAACCAGATAGCAATGGTTTCAACAAGCATGGGAGGGGATGATGTTCGGACATGAGAAGAAAAAAAACTTGTTCAATCTGAGACAGTGTCCCGTAACACAACGGAAACAAAATGGCTCCATGACCAGATTTTCCGGAACCCTCATGTTGCAGCTCTCTCTTTCTCCATCTGGGAACTCAAAGGGGGATAGCTGTGCACAAACTATCTGATTGATAAACCGCTCCTTCAACTGACCTCTTTCTTCGGCGATGGAGGGCAGTAGAAGAAGTAGTGAGGGTTTGAAGGCACAGTCTTGAAGTATTGAGCACCGATATCCATGAATTTGTCCTGAGAGGAGAAATGCATAAACAGCATTATAAACACACATAAAACATTATTGTCAATATCCCCCGCCACCGTAACGAGAGTAACAGTTAACAGATGATGTCATTATTGTTAGTGTTGGGGTTGTATAAAACCAAATCCAAAGTCTTGACCAGATGTAGATGTATATGTATCAATCAATCAATCAATCAATCAAATCAATCCTTTATTTAACCAGATAAAACCAGTTGAGAACAAAGTCTTTTTTTCAATGGTGATCTGGCGGTATGCAGCAAGTGACAAACCAGTATTACATTAACACAACACAGTTTAAGACAATATTGACGAAACAGTACAGTATATCAAATTAGACTGTATACATTTCAAACTAGACTGTCCGGTCGCCGCAACCGCATGGGTGTAGCCCCCCGGAAAGCCCGCTTCCTGCCTTTTTTGTTCATTATTCGGGCCAATGCTGTTTCCATGGCAACCAAAATCGATAGGTGTCATAACTTAAGCATAACACATGTCCGTATCAAATATGAAAGTAATCGGCCAAAAATTGCAGCCTGTAGAGCGTCCACGGACGAGGACACGGAGGTGCTGGCAGAGACGACAAGCATAAATCCAAAGTAACGAGCCGTCTGACTTTGTCCCAGGGTGCACAATTACCTGTATAATTTTGTGCAGGTCCGGAGACACCTCGCACTTCTGCTGAGTTTGTAGGAGCGACAGAGAGAATTCTGGGTAAAACCTCTGGGTTTTAGTCGTGTCTGTCGTCTCTGGAGAGGTGGGTGCTGAAGGTTTCCCTCGATATTCAGCCTCACTCGCGTCCTCCAGCTCCACACTGCTGTAACAGAAGAACACAGACCATTCATTAAACAGTCAGTTAACGTCAACTCTCACTTCCTTCACCACTATACCAAAGGATTCATATAACAGTGTGAGAAGTCTTTTCGAAAGTCGCAAAGGGTCTTGAAAGAGTGCCATTGTCACTCTGAGTTACATCTTGATCTAATTCTTTCGTTGCTTCCAGGTTAACGGCAAAACAACAAAAAGAGGGCGCATAGATCGCACTTAGGATGCAAATATAACCACAACAGTTATCCGCATTATCCTTCAGCAAAATGAAGAATCGAGCAGTTATCTTTCTAGCTTTATTCATCAAAGGCTCCAGTCAAATACTGTGAAAGTTCATCAAATCTTCCAAAATATTGGTGAGTTTGAAGGCACTGCAAGCAGGTTTTGGTGCCAGTACATTTTGTAAAATTCAGGTTAATAATTAAGTGTAGTTTCTTTAGCACAATGAAAAATATTACTTTTCCAAGACGTGTCTTACGAGCCTTGTTCATATTATGGCTGAACTGCTTCACGGCTAGTGAAGACCGACTCGTAAAAGAACCGAATCTTACAGGCTGTTCATAGTTTAAAAAAAAAAAATTCAATCGTACACCTCCTCAACCTCCTGCACTAACATGTACATAAATGCATGTGTTCAGTGCGCACACTTCTTCAATGATACAGTGATATTAATGACAGTGCAAAATGCATTAATAGTAGAGACCCAATGTCCCTATAACCTGAGGATCATCTCACAGTGACTTTAAACGGAGAAACAGTAAACTGAAGAAAAAAACTGAAGTGGCTCCTGACGACCAGTGAACCCCAGACAGGGAGAGGAGGCCCAAATGCTGGTCAAGAACTAAAGGCTCATACCTAGAAGTGGAGACCAGGGCCCCAGGCCCAGGTCCCCGGGTCTCCTCCGCCTCTCCGATGGTGAATGTGGCAGGACTGGCGGAGGGCCCCGGGGCCCGGGCTTCACCCAGCTGCTCCTGGTTCTCCCTGAAGGTGCGGATGTGGCCGCAGAGGGTCTGCAGGAAGGTGGTGATGTCGATCTCTTGCAGTGACTCCTCGCAGTAATCCATGGCAGTCAGGACGTCCTGTGAGCTGATGTTCTGGGACTGCTGCAGGCTCCGGTACACACCTGAGGGCCCGAGAGAGTTCTTCATAATGCAACCGCCACATCCCGCAACCAAACCAACCCAAGCAGAATTCAACACATACTGTAACTGTAAGCACTATTCCTGCATCCGAGCTCATGATAAGTTTCTGATATTATCCTACGTACAGTCATGATGAAACGAAAGTACAGCCTCTCTCAGCTCTATAGTTTTATGTATCAGAACATAAAAAAAAAAACAGCTTGTCCCCATCAGGTCCTAAAAATAACAAGTATTTGCCACTAACATGTCTTGGTCCCCCACCACAAGATGTGAAATCGTGTCAAAATGAGCAATCTCTCGGTGTGACCTTGAGAGTGACGCGAAGGTCACCAAAATCGACTGGCACCAAAGTATCATCCTAATACATGTTGACATGAAATTTGAAGGAAATCCGTCAATTCGTTCTTGAGATATCTCACTGACAAGGATTCGGGACGCGTGGACGGACGGACGCGCGGACGGCCGGTCTTGAATACTATGTCCCGCCGCTTTGCGCGTTCCGTGTGGCGGGGGACAACTAAATCTAACCTCAGACATTTTGACTGAATTTTTGTAAACAAATAATAGCACGATTGAATCCGTTGTGTGTTGTTCTACACCTAACATTAGATTTACATAATTTTAGGACCTGATTGGGACCAGCTAACTTTTTTTATTATGTCCTGTCACGTAAAACCATAGCACAGCAAGAGTGTGAACTGGCCCTTTTTCCTATGACTGAACTTAACACTTTTGCAAAAATTTCATAGACTTGGAGCGAGAGGAAAAGAGAAACAAAAAGGCTCCGCATTGCATCGCGCTGTTAATATTTGGCCAAACTGAATATCAAGTGTATTGCTGGTCAAATCGGTATAGCTTAGCGCTAAAGCAAGCCAGCCAAGTGGCACTCTCATAACGAAGTCATAATTACCCAGCTACTAGCTGGCCTGCATGTAGTATCTTTCCATCACCATTGTGTAACATTAGTTTGCTACCTAGCCAGCTAACATTAGCTACTCAGTTGACTATGAACTTGGAAACCACTCAAATGCGACAAAGACTCACCGATTGAGCAGTAGAGTGACGCCGTTTGCTAAATGCTAACAAATAATGGGACTTACCATTCAGGTGCAAACGGATACTATGTCTGTTTACTATAAAATTACATAATTCACTTGTATGATAAAAAGAATCTTATATTCTTGGTCCTGTCATATGAAAGTTAAGATACGAGTTCAGAAAAGTCTGGGTTTCTTGCGAGCTTTAGCGACCAATAATTTGTTTTATAAATTTCATATGACACGACCACTCATATAGGAACCTCTATTTATCATAATAGTGTAATAGATATCATATCATAATAATGTAATAGATCAAATGTATACAAATGTATACATTTAATGAACCCTTTTACAGCCAGCTCAACCTTTTGGCAGAGCACATCTCAAGTTACTGAGTCTTGAAAGAGATGTCAAACTTGACAGATTGGATTTCTTCAGCGTAACAGAGTTCTTTATTCAACAGAGTTCTTTATTCAAGCTGCAGCTGTGAAGGACAGCTTGGCTGTAATGAAGTAGTAAGCCTATTCGAGCCTCGTGGCCCATCGGCCCGGTGCTTAAACCCGGTTTTTGTGGCATGAAGCGACTAGGAGTATTACTACTCCCCCTGGATGGCATGCCAGTCCACCGCAGGTACTCCCCGCAGCTCTTAGTCAGGTTCCCCTGACTAATTTGCTGGTACCCATTTATACACCTGGGTGGAGTGAGGCGTGGAGTGTGGGAGTGTAGTGTTTTGCCCAAGAACACACCGTGAAGGCCATGGCCGGGGCTTGAACTCAGGACCTTACGATCTTGAGTCAAGCCTACTTGACCACTGCACTACCGCGTCTCCCTTGGCCGTAATCCCATGAGTAAAAGGGTGATACTGCGATGCCAAAAAGGCCCTACCTTTGACGTAGCTCTGGTGGTAGTGTTCCTGCAGCACAGTGCAGTAGTTGACCAGCTCCTTGTGTTTGTGTGGATGCGCCATCAGCTCTGTCCAGGAGGAGGTGCCGCTGCGATCCTGAGAGAGAGGCCTGTGGGGAGGGAAGCGAGACGCTGCACATAGCATCCACCGCCGCTACAGAGGCAGACGCGCGCGAAGGCGGGCAGGGACACTCGACTAATGCCTGCAGGAAGTTTGCTCGTGGAGCGAGGGGAATTTGGAGAGAGCGCAGAGCTATCGGCCAGGCGTTTAAGCTGCAGAAGAGAATGAATGGAAGCTGAATCGAGTCGTCCTAATCACACTGGCAGACTCAAGAGTTGATAGTCAGTAAAGATGCTGCTCAAGGCCGCACTGTCACTCCACCCGATGTCCTCAGGTACTCAGTTCGCAGTTAGAAGATCATGATTAAATTTTAGACGAGCAGAAGTTACATCATACACGTTCAGCCGAGAACCAGGCAGCACATACCAAACACCAAAAAGACATTTCCAAAAGCTTATATAACTCATTTCCTACTGTTCAGTGCTCGATTAATCTCTTCAGTAAGATGAGCAGAAAGCAGAAGCGGCCATCTAAGTGATGGAGCAGTTGTAATCGTTCCTGGAATATTATATATTGAACATTCATTCTGAGGGGAGGCACCAGTACTGTTCAAAAGATGGAGCGTGCAAGTCTGAAATAGTGGTTAAAGCAGCATGCATCAGATCTCCCCATAAAACTAGATCTGCAACTAGCCTGCTATATCTGATGTAAACACTTGTTTCAAGGGTCAAAACAGTTGCTACGTAGAAAAAACATTGCATTATTTTACAATCACATGACAGCAACAATGTTTCTGTTTTTACCCCTTGGGGAAGTAGGGGGGGGAGCCAATATTTGGCTTCACAGATAGTCTCAAGTTCCGGGTACCAACCTCAGATGTAACACACTTCTGGTCAAGGAGTTTATGTATTTTAGTTTACTGGCTTTCCATTCCTTGATTCTCAGTACATCAGTGTGAGCTAAATAGAACAACTTCAATGTTGAATTTTCTTGCCTTTTTTGGCATTTTATAAATCTAAATAAGTTGGAACTCTAAATGGAAATGGTATCCTGCTCCATTGAAGCCACTTTTATCGTTTCTGAGACGCTCAAATCCTGAGCTTTGAATAGGGGTCCAGGGGAAAGAACAGGGACAAGACTTGGCTTGATTTGGCATCTGCTCATAGGGATGAGGACCACTGCAACTGTTCTTGTTGCAGCCATTTTGCAGAAGTCATTACAATAAACGGTCTCCCTTGTTTTTGGAGCCTTGCCCTCATTTTTGTTATTGTTACTTCCACAGGGAGTTTTGCTGCTAAGAATAATGTCAATGATTGGTGAATTGAATAAGAATAATGGCATCGAGGTGTATTTTTAGAAGCCGATGGCAAATGCTGTTGGCATTTTAAATAAGGTCTGTGACAGATAATATCAAGTTTAAGGAGTCTTCAGGGTAAAAATGTCAATTTTTTAAAAAAAAATTTCAGTATTTTTGATTTTCACATAAAATAAATAAATAGAATAAAGGAATGCAGTGAGATGCCAGTAAACACCAAGAATCTTTGTTTTTCCTCTGCCTCAATAGTTACTTGCGACTTCACAATTTTGACTGATTTTCAACCTTGTGGCATTCAGAAAATTAATTACGTGATCAATATTCATCTGACTGACTTGAAATTTGGATTGAAGTTGTATCTGTTGAAGATGTGTGAAATGACATAGGATTTACTAGATAGGTGCATCCCTAGGGGGTTAATTTTGAAAATGAAGCAAATTGATGATACCGATTTTTGTTATCGTTACATAACAGAGCTAATTAAATATTCATAAATGTCCCAAACAAAAAATCCTATTTCATTTCATAGAACTATCTTAAACCTTTCATATGAAACTAATATGAGTAAAATCTGACCATGGTTTAATGAAATTTCAGTGCCATTAATATTTTCATATTTTGTCATTAAAGTGCAGTTTCCACGGCAACCATGTAAATTTTTATCTAAATACTAATTATTAATGAATGAATTATTTTAATAAAAAATACATTTTCAGGTTAAAATCATGTTGAGTATGTTTGTTTTTTAGTTTTTACATTATTACGGTAATTTCTACACTTAAGTGACTCGTGCCTCTTCCAGTGACATCGGAAGCACATTCTGTTCTCTACAGCAGAATCTTATGTTGTCAGCCATGTTGATCACAGCACAAAGCCATCAACGACAGCTTATCGAACAGCTCAGATTGTTAGTGTTTGCAGCTATTCGTGAGCCAAGGATTCATGCCTGTCCGGCTGTTTTTGAAACTAGAGATGACTGTACGCGCGTACGCCCCCGAATGGCCGCTTGCTCCCTTTTCACATCTTGATGAAAATTTCACAACTTTCAGCGTAAAATTGTGCTTTTTTCAGCCTATTCTGTTGCCATGGCAACCAAAATCATCGATTGGTGTTGAGACCCAACCATAGCCAATCCCACACCTAATATAAAAGGAGTCGGTTGAAATTTGCAGCCGGTGCAGCGCCCACAAAAAAAATCTCTACGGATGTAGCGGCGGTGGAGACGATGACCATAAATCCATAGTAGCCGCTGGACTTCGTTTGAGGGCCAGAATTACACCCTCACAATCATGAAAGCAATTCCCAAAAAAGACAAAAAATTCCCTGTTGAAAATCGTTCTACATCCATCCATTTCCTCACCAGTTTTTCCAAACTGGGTCACAGCGGAGCTGGAGCATATTCCCGCAGACTGTGGGCTAAAGCCAGGGACCCACCCTTGACAGCTCGCCAATCCATCACACACCACTCACCCACACACTCTTACCCCAAGGCAATTTAGCGTCTCTAAACAGCCTGACATGCATGTCTTTGGACTGTGGGAGGAAACCGGAGTACCCAGAGGAAACCCACGTGAACATGGGGAGAACATGCAATCTCCAGAATGGCCACAAGCCGGATTCAAACCTACAGCCCTCTTGCTGCGCCGCCATGCCACCCAGAATTGTTCTTCAGATGAACTGTAATCAGCTGTTCCACTAAACAGTTGCTTGCAATTTAGCCTGTGAGCAGGCTCTCTTGTTTGCGATGGGGTGAAAAGAGAGCCTGCACAAAAGCCAGGGGTTTTTGACTTCCGACCCTAACAAGCTGTAATTGTGGTTAGACTAATTAGGTCTATGCATTGGCACTCAGCAACGGTAATTTATTCTTTTTTTTTTTTAGCGAGAGTGGCATTTCATAGGTCTATATGCTGGCACTCATTTCAAAACTCTTCAGCGAATGAAGGTAATTTCGGGGACAAGTACGTACACACACCTGTTTTTGCAGCACGGTCATGTAACTTGCTGTAAAAAATAGACAGCTGTCCGACTGGAAAATGTAAACGGACGAAAGCACGTACCAGTCACCAGAATTACCTTCATTCGCTGAAGAGTTCTGAAATGAGTGCCAGTGCATAGACCTAATTAGAATTAAATTATTTTTCTATCCTGAATGTGGCCCATTATTTTGTCGCTTTTAGATCGCATGGGGGAAAGAAGCCGTGTCTTTAGTTGCCACTTGATTATTCTTGAATTGGAAAACGTGTTAATAAAGGAAAACCATCTAGAATTAGCCAGGAATCATTTTTGTCAATAATTGCCCCCGAATTTTCAGGTCTAACACCAGCCCTGCGAGTGTTCAACTGTCAAATTTGAATTTGGGAGCTGTCAAAATTCGACCAATCATAATGCTGCTTTCGTGGACGAACGCGGGGCACTCACAAAACCCTGGCTTTCGTGCAGGCTCTCTTCACTCTCTCTCTCCCTTCCATCGCAAACAAGAGAGCCTCGCAGGCGACTCGCAATTCATAATCAGTGTCCATTGAAAAGAAAAACTCCACCATTCGGAATCATGCAATTAATTCAAAACTGCCCATCGCACAAACATCTATTTTTCCCTCACATTCCCTGACAAATCAAAGCGTGCATCATCGTGACTCAGGAGAAATTCTAGAAACGTGGAAAGAAGAGATAATGTCAGCCCAGAGGTGCAAGTCCAACCCACAGGTCCAGAGTTATCACAGAGTGAAAGGGAATTCTCAAGCCGATCTCTCACCCTCTGGCCATAATAAATGTCACAGGACACTCAGCACCAATTAGGTCTGTTCTATTGACAGAGACCACACCCCCACAGTGCAGTGAAAGACCGACCCCCCTTTAGAAGCTCTATATAAGGAGCAGGACGCGCAAAGCAACAGGAAGCAGTCAACCAAACTACCTGAACTTCATCTGCTCATCGATATTCCAGGAGTCTGCGTCTTCAGGTCTACTCTCACCCAGGAAAACACAAGTAAAACAGCACATTAGTTGGGTTCCTGACAAATTTTTTTTAAATGTTATTCTGGCATTTAATCAACAATGTTTCAGTTACTTTGTTGTGGAAATCAGCACTGATAAAATTCGGTCTTCAGTTGAATTGCTCACCTTATTCAATGACTGTAGCCATATTTTTCCATCAAATAAATTAATTAGAAAATCACTAAATGATCAAATAAAGAGACCCGTCCGAAACACGACCGCTGGAAGGGGCTTTTGGCCTTGTTTATTCATTCTTACTGTCCAAAATAATTAATGGCATTCACGAATGGGTTACAGGACAGGGTTTTTCTCCATTTTTTTACCCTCATCGTAAATACTTCTCAATTTAGAGTAACCAACTGACTTCTTCTGCACTGTCAATTCGAGATATCCTACAACGTTCTGTCTTACAGCACAGTCCACATGTTAAGCCTGCAAGGACACCAACAACCCAAGTGGAGCTTATGCAGGCAGATATTGGGAGCCGAAATGGCCCGAAAAGCTAGCCGTGCCGGGCGACACGTGCAAGTCCAGTCAGACTGTAATTTCACCTAGCCTGGGTGACACAAATGCTAATGATTGCGGGCAGTTGAGCTAAGACAAAATAAAATGAAATAAAATAAAATAAAATGTGCAAAAGAAATGGGCTTTGGCCCGGGGAGAAGGTGCGAAGGTCAGCCTGCATTCGACCCCAGGCAACCCGGAGTGACGGGATGGAACGCAGGTACGATAATGTGCACTGGCTCCTGTGGCCAACTGCTCCCCAGCTGTGGTGGTTACCTGAGGAAGACGTCCCGCAGCTGCCTGCCAGAAGACGGGTGCACCAGCTGCTCCTTGAGGGCCTCCAGGGAGCAGTTGTAGATGTAGACGGGGCAGCGGGTTCGAGAGAGGTCTCCGGAGCTTTGCTGAGACACTTGCTGGCTGAAGGTGATGTGGAAGCCTTGCTTCTTCGGCTCAGCCGATTGGACCCCCTCATCGCTTTCCTCTGCACCGCAGGAGGCATTAGTCAGTTCCAGCAAGACTGAGCTGAGACTGTCACAAATCACACAGGAAGACTCCAGCAATGACTAGTTAGAAATCTAAGCTGGTTTAAAGCAGTCCAAACGGCATTTTCAATACTTCTAGCTGGTCATAACTGATCTGTGGCTGGTTAAAGCTGGTACCTAGCAGAGCAAAAGTTGGTTAACCCTTTCAGTGCCAAGGGCAACTATAGTTGCCCAATGATGTAAGATATAAAAATCAGACGCTGTCGAAAACCTATCATGTGGCAACTTGCTTAAAAGAGACCCCACTGTGGGAGCTCTTTTAAACAAGTTGCCACATGATAGGTTTTCAACAGCTCAGGATTACTACATTTTTAATTCCTTGAAAATGTATTCAGTGCTCAAAGGGTTAATGGTGCAATGGTGCATTCAGCATTCACGTCTTTGCATTGACTTTGAATGTAATCTGTCGTGCGAAACAATCGTTTCGCGCCCGGTGTGAAAGCAGCTTAAGGGCTCATTAGCTTTCTGTTGAAACCCAGGCTTTGGAGTTTATGACGAATGTACAGTTGTTGACAAATAATGACATGTTTTTTTCCTGAGTTTCACTTTGTACGGACTGCGAAGCAGAGAGATTTAGAACATGGAGGCTCCACCTTCGAGACAAGCGTCGATCTCCTGCGCCGTGCTACAGCTGGCCCTGTCCTCCAAGTCATGGGCGAACTCCTCCGACATCCTCGCGTCCGACGAGGGGGACTGAATGCTCAGGCCGGGGCTGTGGACCTGCTCGCTGGAGCCATTCGTCAGGGCACTGGCCTCTCGATCAGCAGGAGTCTCCGGACTCGCAAGCCCAAAGGCGGAGCCGTCCTGAGAATCTGTCTGCGATTGGCTGCGGCAGTGAGTGATTGTGTCCTCGTCCCCTCTCGTGCTGTCACCGCCCGAGGGCTCTCGGTCCAGGTCAGAGGTCATCAGCAACTGTACATCTAACAAAAAGCGTGAGAGTTAAACACCATTCTTCTGTTTAGAGAAGGAAAGTTATACTCAGCGTTCCTAATGGGCGTTAAAACGTTCTGGAGCTCGTTAACTTTCTGCTACACGGTAACATTCATCCATACAATAAAGCTTTCATTACCTGGTCTAATCAAGCTCCTCGTGCCACGAAAAAATATATTAGCCGCTTCCTGATTTCCTCAATTTCTGCTAATTTTTGACATTAGTTTCAGATCTCTTCACAAATGTAATGACGAGGGGAACACGATGACAGCGGCGGAGGCAGACAGTAGTCAATGGGTGGCGCTGGAAAATTGCGGGTGGGCTGGAGTGGGGCGGGGGGTGTAGGGGGATATGCAGCATTGCATTACACTAAATGCATGTTGGCTTTGACTGTACATCGTTTTAAGTTCTCTGAAATGTCATCTGCCTCGCTAACTGCCTTTGATTCCTATCAGCTCTCACTGATGGAGCTTAAACTTGCTTTCGATGTAGCAAAAACAAAATATTTCAAACTTTGCACTTTGGATAGTTCTGAAATCGAGCGAGGGCCACCATACAAGCACCTTGCAATACTTATTGATGAAAAGCTGCCTTTTAAAATACTTGTCGCAAACACAAAAGCAGCAAGGGAACATTGGGTTCTTTACCGAAATAGACCATGTTTCTCACATGACAAGATGAACATTTTAACTTGGTCCAATTTCCTGTCAGTATGCGATTATTGGCAATATTACCGATATACATGCTGCCACAACCACCTTGAAACAGCTTAACAGTGTCTATCACGTAACACTTTGTTTTATAACCAAGACCATTCAAGAATGCATTACTGTACACTGGATCAGGCTGTGGGCTGGCAGTCATTAGCTACGAGGAGAATGCACCACTACCTGACATTCATTTCAAAAGCAATGCTACATAAGTGACCTAATTACCTGACATCTTTTATCACACGGCTTTCTCATTATTACCAGGCAAAGTCTTAGGATTGATTAGGAATGTAAAAATCTGGCCAATGCTGAAATTAAAACAAGATGGAGGGTATATTTACGAGGCCAGTGACTCCAACGCGTTAATTTCGATTAATTAATTACAGGAAAAATAACGCACTAAAAAAAATAACGCATTTAATCGCACCTTTCTCAGTTCCCCAATTTCTGGCACACCGGTAACACACTCTAGCCCAGTAGGTGGCGGTAATTCACCTTAAGTCTTAAAATATTGAATATAATGGCGATAATTGCACTTCGAGTTTGCACTAATTAGTGAATACAGCAAACAGATGAAAAATGCACAGATAAATGTAGATGAAAAATAAATTTTCTTATTTACGTTCATGTGTATGTCTATTCATTGATTCGGTCATCAACCAAAATTTATTTGAATTGAAAAACTTTGCAAATTGTGTCAAAAATTGGTATTTGATAAAAATGTGATTAATCAAGATTAAATAATTATAAAGCCTCTCATTAATTAGATAGATTTTGTTTCAATAGCGTTCCCAACATTTATATTTACCTGAGAAAGTAGCAGGGAGAAAGGTTAGGAAGATCTGCTGGGGGTTGACGAATTTAGCGTAGCATTTCCACTGCGGATACGGGCTGTCGGTCCCCACAGAATGGTGTTCCTCATCAGCCAGGTCAGCATTGCTGAAACTCTGTGGGAGCGCAGAAGAGCCCGAGGGAGTTCAGGGGCAGTTAAACATGCATTAAAACTGAGTGCCGGCTCTTCAATCCTCAGACCTCCAGCAGATGGCAAAGCAAGACAGAAGCTGGGTGACACAGATGTGGTTTCAGCTAGAGAATCAACAATGGTGCTGTCCTGGTGAAACATGAATCAAGCGTTTATCATGTTTAATTGGCTTGCATTCGGTGAACTTTTCTGAGCAAAGTGGATCCTAGTCCTGTTCTTGAAGATCAGCGGTTATTTAAGGAGTGCCAAGAAAACATATCCCACGGGTATGGCCATCTTTTTTATTGCTCATTTTTTGTCGTTGTTTTTCTGGACATAGACAATGAGTGGAAGATGTGACATTCAAACTGGACAAAGCGATTGGATTTCAGTGCGGACACTAGAAACACAGACTGTTACCAGCTGTAAATGTAATCAGGTGAAATCATATCAAGACAACTTATGGACACATTTGAACTTTATGAAACACATTTTAGTGCAGGGAGTAAAGGGCATCGCTGACTTCTCGAAAATTGTAGGCGCACTAAAATTTTGACACGTTCAGCAGGTATTTGAACCGTAATTTGCCAAAGATGATGCTACTACTCAATGAATCGCGGTGCAACATTACCTGCAGGGTACTTGTGGATCCCGTGACATCCTTACTGCTCCCGACGGTGTGGAACATCATCAATGGGTCCTGCCTTCCAGGGACCTTCGGCGACTCTTCTGCAAGACATAAAAGATAATTAGCCGATTTCACCGCAGGAAACTGGCCTTGTTTAAACGCCTTATCTATATAGCTCAAACAGATAAAGCACTTATAATCCTGACCTTCATCCTTGGTGAAGAGCTTACCTTTCATAACCGGCAGGCAGAAGGGCACCGCATGACCATCCCGCTCCCTCTGCAGGATATTCTGCATAAAGGTCATGTGATCAGAGTCAGCCAATGGGATCTCGCGGTCGCTGAGGTCCAGTTGCAGACAGCTGTGGAACAGGCTCAGCAGCAGCTCGTTCGGCAGGCAGGGGGCGCTCTGGTTCGGCTCTTCATTCTCCACTGCAATGCAGAACGGAAAATTCGAGCAATTCAGTCCTGCATCCACCAACAGCCTCCTTAACCCTCCAGCTTTAATCACATCCGCCGAGGAGGTGATGTTTCACCTTCAGTTTGTGGGTATACACGCTTGTTACTAGCCAAAATTTCGACAAGTATATCAGTTGGTTGCGTCAGACATCCGTTTGTCTGTCAGTTTTTTAGTTACGAACCCTTTTGCCAATTTTTCCCGCACCGATCTCAACAAAACTTGGAGACATGTTAGCACAGGTTACTCGCCGTAGATCTATACTTTTTTAAGTTTCTTTATCAAAGGTCAAGGTCAAGGTAAGACCAAAGGTCAAAAACACACTTTGGTCGATAACTTTGTTGTCCTAAGTGGAATTCTGGTAAGTCATCATTCTGTGGATGATCTGTTTGTTAGCAACATCACGGGAAAAGTTCTGGACAGATTTTTATGAAATTTTTACCAGAGGTGTGTCTTGGCCAATCTTAGAGGTGATTTCATTCAGTGTTACGCTCAGTCTAAATTGACACATGCTGACGGAGCGACATGAGAGTGATGGCAGACCTGCACTGAGGGCGAGGAAGATGATCTCAATCTGCTGGCACTTGGGGAGCAACTTCATCAGGTCAAACTGGAAAGGAACCGTGTGGATGAAGTCATGAGCAGCCGGTGCTTCTCCTGAGTGCAGAGAGAATCCACTCGTAAAGATCACACTGCCAAAAGTGTGTGGACACTTCACTGAAACCTTATTGACATGCAGTGAGGTCAGTACGGGCAGATGGGACAGACGTTCAGCTTTCATTTCATTAAATACTGGTCCACAATTTAGAATCTCAAACTTTTAAACTTGAGCAAACTCAAAAGGGCCAATGTCATTAATTTCTCATGAATTCTAAACTGAAAGAAGTGATTAATTTCTATGTAGGGCCATTTCTACCCATTCAACAGATTTATATAGCGTACATGTAAACAGGTCAGCTTGTTACGAGTCAGTAATGTTTCCTGATGCTGTAATAATCTCAGTCTCTGACCTGCATCGCTCCTGAGCCCACAGAGGGGGTACACGTGGTCCTTGTTCTGACAAAGCAGGCTCAGGTACTCAAAGGTCATCATGGCCGACACGCAGGTCAGGTCACGGGGAAAAATCTGCACAAAAATTGCATTCCATGGAAACAATTATCTTTACACACTTATTTCCATACAGTCAAGTGCAGAAACATTCCGACATTTGACAACTGTTTGTTATCCATTTAAATGTACACCACTATTTTGCATAATTTCACTGCATTACCCTATTGTCAGATAGGCTTTTCCTTTGGTATGAACGATAGATTTTCTCAGCCAAAGAACACCCACAGCTCGATACAGTTGAGAGAACATAGTGCCGAAAGAAAGGACTGCCTGTCGGACGGCAATGTAACGCAGGAAAAAAAGCTGAAAGTATAGCATATACTGGGTGGACCTTTTCAGGCAGCTAAGAGACATTTTGCTGCAATCCCCGTCCACAGCAGTGTAGAGCGCCGCTTCTGTACTGGCACCCCACGCCGCTTCTATAAACTGGGAACTTGCTGACTGCTACCCACAGCAGGTAATGCACTGAAAAGGGATTATGTACCTCCTACAATCCCTCTTCAAAAAATCAAAACTATCTATTAGCGTAAACATGCAGTTTGTGGACCCACAGCACCATCTGAACAGAGCTGCTATACAGTTATACGGCTGAAAAGAGCGCGTGCGCAGAAACTGACCGCTTGTGGGATTTCCTCGTAGGTGAGTCCCTGTAAGTATTGGTGCTGATCCGCGGCGCTGCACACGGTCCCGCTCTGCGGCTCCACCCAGCACTCCGTAACCAGGTTCAGCTCCGTGTCCATGTCAATCGCCTCCACCTCCATGTCATTGTCGTCATCTGTGGAGAAACTACGAGACGCCGAGACGCGAGAATGAACAGGACGATTCCTGACCTGCTGATCAAATAACACTTTGTGTTTATTTTATCCATTCATTTCAGATTTATTTACTCTTAGAGCGCTGAAATCAATAAAAAATTAATAAAAATGTAATTGTCTTATGCTGATAAAACCTATCATGTTGCGACTAGTTTAAAAGAGCTCCCCTGCATGAGCTCTTTTACACAAGCCACCACGTGACAGGTTTAACAGCTTTGATTTTGATATCTTACGTCATTGAGCAATGATAGCTGGCCTTAGCGCTCTAAGGGCTCAGGGTTAAGACGTCCAGAACAAGACTTGAGTCTCCGCTTTAGCAGGGCTCAGCATCACAAACAATTCATGTATATATCAAGAAAAAGAAGGAAGAGGGAATTACATTCTGCAAAATTAAAATTAGAATTTTGCTGAATTAACCCTTCCAACAAAAAAAAAAATCAAAAAAAAAAATAACCTAACAAACAAACCACTACAGGCACTACAGGAATACCATAAAATATACCACCAAAAAACTATGAGTATTACTGTGGCAATAATAATAGCAGTCTTTTGGAAGGCACTCTAGAGAGAGTTTAGGATTACTACTGAAATATTGTAGGGTCACCATAGCTAGCAAAATAACACAAAAGTCAAAAACTATGGCAATACCATAGCTGGAGAAATGTACTATAGAACACTACAACCACACTACAGAACATAGTACAATACTATTGGTATTCTATAGTAACCCTTTAGATCATTTTCGTAAAGTTACTAGTGGAGCTGTGCCTTTGAGTGCTTTTTTCCGCATGTGAATGACTGTAAAAGTTCCTCTGTTTGCAGTTGGTCTCACCTGTCCTTGGTGGAGGTAGAGTGAGGGGGGAACAGGATGTACTGGACAATACAGGTGTGAGGCTCTCTGTCCAGGGAGGCAGACAAGCCCTGTAACGACATGCATAATGCTAAACCATCTCATACTGAGTACAACCTGGGATATAACATGATGCTCTGAATCTGAATGAGGCCACAGCAGCTGTGTCAAATGAGATCTCTAGAACCTTCAAAGAAGACTCAAAAGTGTTCTGCATTTATAGAGTAAATTATTCCATTGCTTAAAACAGAGTAACGTCAAATTCATAGTGATTCGGGTTACTTTCATTCAAATTTAATGCTATATGCAAGCTGTTATTTTGACCTTAAGCATCACACTCATTTTAAAACAATATCTCAGTCGAGAAGGGCTTCCCGGGTGGTGCGCGCTCCCGTCCTGCGTGCTCGTACCTTCATTGGCAGTTCGGTCACCATGTTGACGATGCCTTCTCCACTCGCGCCAAAATGAAAGCCCTCGGACAGCCGAATACTACAAAAGAAAATTAAGGTCACCACAAAAACTGGGCACTAGAGGGAGACAACGTGTTGGCCTTCGCGGACAGCAGGAAGATTGTTGCACACTCATGGCTGTGCTAGCTGATGACCAAAACAACAACGTAACTTCCCCCACAAACATTGCCACAGCAAGTGGAGAGAACATCTTTAAACGAACCACTACCTTTTAATCCTTATAGCACCGAAATAAATTTTTTAGAAATATAAATTTAATTATCGTGTGCTGCTGAAAACCCATCATGTTTACAAGAGCTCCCCAGCGGGAGTCAAATGATAGGTTTTCAACAGCTCAGCTTTTGATTTTGATATCTTACACCATTGAGCAACAATAGCCGCATTTAGCACTATGGGTAAAAAAAAAAAAAAAAATCAACCTGACCACGCCCCCTTTTTATTCTTTGATTTAACCAGGGGAAGTTAACAGTGAAAACATATTTCTCTTGGGAAAAATGCCAGATAGAAAAGTTGCAAGAGAGGAAGGGCAGAGAGGAACCGGTACGACCCTTGAAGTGACATTTCGGTTAAGGGCCTTGCTCTAGGACCCAAGGACGAAGCGTTTCCCAACTTCAACTCTGCAGACATAAGTCAGAATCCCAAAGGCCAACAGAGGGATTGATCCAGGAACTCTTTGGTTACCAGTCAAATGACCTACCACTCGGTTACCCTACTGTCCTGGGCAGTATCAACACTAAGACAGCCGTACAGACACAGTGCACTCACTCAGATAGCATGGTGAGGATATGGGCCACAGCCTGCAGGGGCACCGCTGGGCCCGACCCGGACTGCACCACCCACACCCAGCGCTGGTGCAGGAAGTACCGGGACAGCGAGGCCAGTGTGGAGGAGGCTGTCCGGCTGGCGGCGACGGTCAGGGGCCCGGACATTGTCGGCCCCTGGCTGAAGTGCTCCATGTTCAGGATGAACGGAGTGCGGTAGTCTGAAGGGAGCTTCTGATACCTGGTGTGGGGCACAGAAAAAAGGCCAAACGTGTGAGGTGGCGACAAATATACAGCTGATGCGATTAATTTCAAGGTCAAGTTCATCTTTATTCCTCCCCTGGGGCACTTTGTCACACAGACAAGGTAACAACATAACCTACACATAATAAAACTAGATTGCCGGCCGCCCGCTCAACGAAGTCCATCCTCAGACTCCCAAAGAAAATCACTCCCGAAATTAACAAGCTTTGTGCCCTGACCACACACACCGGGCCAATGCCAAATATGAAAGGAATCGGTTGAAATCTGTGGCCTGTAGAGTGCTCCCACGCAGATCTGTATGGACGTGGCGGATGCGGCGTGACGATCGCGGCGCGACAATCACTGATCCATCGTATCCCCGACTCGTCAAACGGAGATTCAAGGTACAAATTACAACTAAATACAAGGATCACGTGTTATTTAAAAGGCCAATACCAAAAGAAACAAAGGAGTTCCTTACTCTACTCGTTCTGCGTCTCGGTGGGCTGAATCTATAGTACAGCCAGATGGAAGCAACTTAACCCTTTCAGCACCGTGGGCAGCTCTAGTTACCCAATGATGTAAGATATCAAAGTCAGGCGCTGTTGAAAACCTACCATGTGGCAACTTGTTTAAAAGAGCTCCCCTGCGGGAGAAATGGTAGGTTTTCAACAGCTCAGGATAACTACATTTTTCATCCCTAGAAAATGTATTTGGCGCTCAAAGGGTTAAACTCCTGAGACAGAGGGTGGCTGGGATCAGCCCGGTATGACAGGGCCGCCTTCAAAGTCCTTATTCAGTACAGATGGTGCAATTAAAGGGGACACCTACAGTTGCCATTTTGTAATTATTACCTCCGCCAAGGAGGTTATGTTTTTGGTGCCGTTTGTTTGTTGGTTTGTTTGTGTACAACATAACTCAAAAACTTATGGCCGGATTTTGATGAAATTTTCAGGGTAGGTGGGTATTAAGTCAAGGAACAGGTGATTAATTTTTGGCATATCTAGGCCAAAGTACTGCTGAGATATACAGCTAAGTTCAAGATTTCAAGTCTTTCCAATGGGCCGGAGTTCCGATTGCCGTGCTTTTGGGTTTGCTGCCCCCTGGCGGAGGTCTGCGCTCTCTGAGTGCTTTTCTAGTTATGTAATATATAGCGAAGGTTAAGGACCAGCGGTGGACATTCCAGGGGTAAGAAAGTAAAAGTCCAGCCATGTTATACCTCCAGCCATGAGCTCAGGCAGCTGATTTTCCTAATTATTTCAACCTCTGGGCTGAAGGGTTGCTGTAATTATTAGATCAAAGCGGTTGTAGCAAAATACTGGGACGGACTTTTACTTTCTGGAGCTGGATTGTCCACCTCTGTTAAGGACCTTAATCCCTAACCCAAAAAAAAAAAACACACACACAGGACGGAGAGTTAAATATGTTTCAAAACCGAAAGCAGTGATTTATAAATCATCTTCTACCTAAATTTATTCACCAGGAGAAGATAATTAATCCTCTACTAGTGAATAAATTTAGGTAGAAGATCGTTGAATAAGTGCTTATGGTGTAATTCTGTCCCCTTCTTCCAATGAATAAGTCCATAGGTGTCCCGAGCTCAGAGTCACTGTGACTGCATTTTGCATTTCAAGCCTGAGTGGCAGGAATAGAAGTATATTTACAGAACAAATTCAGCTGGCCGGACAAATATCTCATCTTCACATGGTCTGTGATGAAATTCAAGTCAAAGTACTTTTAGAAATCTGCATTCCGTTTTTGTGTGTTCAGTTAGGACATACATTCCACCCTCCACATTACTACACAGAGTAAAAGCCAGTATGTGACGATAAAAGTCACATGACCATCAGAATACAAAGAGCACAAGGGTCATGGTGGAACATTATGTTTGACAGCATAGCATTGAGGGTCACAGTTTTCCAGCGTTTCCCTACACTTGTCCTCAGGACACACCAGTCCGATAAAGGTATGTGTTGCGTTCCCTCATAAGCACACCTGCTGCAACCGATCAAGCCCGTGATTAGATGCATCAGGTGTGCTTAAAGTGACATGTGACTGGATCTGGCTGCAGCAGCCCGAGGACAGGGTTGGGAAATCACTGCAGTATATCATGGGGACGGCTCCGGCTATGTACAGTGAAATCTAGCCTATGCCACTTTATTTCCATAACAAAGGGCACTGTAGACCATTTTTGGCTGTGATCTGCATCCCAGTTGTATATAAAAGGAGTTCTGGAGCAATTCTGTTCTCTCACATACCACATTACAACAGCACAGTGAGTTCAATACATTTCAGTGAATCCATTTATGGTTAAAAAAAAAAAATCATTGGGGACTTCTGATATCATTCAGCTAAATGGATTCAAACATTCAATGATGCTCTCACTGAACACTTCACTCGGTGGTCTTCATATAACCAAATTTTACCTGATTCCAGAACATCAATCAGACAGAGCATAGTTCACTACCAGCTCCAATACAGTAAGACCTAATCCTACTCCATCCAGCATCCGCATTACCATTTTAGCAGGCTGGCTTGTCAAGTGGAACGACCGGTTACTGTTCACCTTCGAACCGACGTTCATAACAGGCTAGTACATGATTAAACACCCAATCTGGAACATAAAGATAAGTGAGTAATATACAGAATAGTTAGAACAGGACATTGCAATGCAATGCTGCAATACTAAGAGGGGATTTCAATGCAGCAGCTCAGTACAAGTCCTTCCTGAACTCAAAGGCAACACAAGCCTACAAATAAACTCATCGTCAACTTTATTAGCCTGGCACAAACCAGATATTTCCGCCATTACTGACAGCTCAACAATGTCAACCAAAAGCAAACTTTTGCAACCTGCCTTATACAGTAAGTCAATCAAAATCTATGCGCATTCAATCAGGTCATTTAGAGTGAATTTTAGACTGACAGCTAGATTTTCAAGCATAACAACTTGACAGTTCTTCCCACAACAGGGAGGTTACTAAATGGCCAATACAGGCAACTCTGCCTTAATTCCCGAACCCGTGTGAAAAGATTTTCAACTGATTCAGTGTTAAAACCAAACAGACTTCCCCAGAGATAACAGTACTTTAGCCAAATGCCAGCCACTCCTGTAAAATGCATACTAATAAAATAACCATGTCAGTATGAGCATTCAAGAGAAATTTTCTGGCCTTGACAACTAATCTGTAACATCAAGCACCATGATAATCCCCTAAAAATAACATTACCTAATCCTACTCAATTAGATACTAGTTTAAATATCATTTTGGCGAGATACCAAGATATCCAACAAACAGCGCACCACATTATGCCAATTTAAGCAAGATACAAGCAAAGTTTGAAATGGCAGCATCAAATTCTTTAAATAAGCGCAGAAATTAAAATGGCAAGATGTATTGTATATTAAAAGGTTTAATTTCAACATTAAGCAGATTAGACCAAAGTAATGCAGGTCAAAAATTGAAACTGATGTGACAACTACTGCAGAATTTCAATCATACTCTGTTGCACATGTATTATTCTCTGTTAAAAAATAGCAGTTGCTGCTTCGCAAAGAGCACGGTGCTGCACTTAAAGTGGCCTTGACGGGCATCCAGGAAGCATTGCGCTCTCGTTTCCTTTCTATTGCAATCCTAAGAGGGCTCTTTGAGGAGTCTTATGCAACTAAAACATAGTGACCAGGCTTTCCATCCCACAGAACAGAAATAAATGTTCTGCTCGTGCAATCCCAAGCAGGTACTGCGCCGCTCTTCGAGTTCAGGCGGCAAAGCAGCACACAAACTCGACACTGCACCCCCCCCCAGTGTTACAAACAGATGTCACATCGAGCAATTGTATTTCAATAATGCGCACCAGCCAGTCAGACAGAGAGGGACAATGGCTCGCATAGGCTGGATCCTCTGGGTTCAGAAAATACAAGGGGTGCTATGGTGTAACCTTCTGGATTTGCCTTGGTATAACCAAATATATTAAATTAGAGCTGGACACCCGAGAGCCCATACCTCCGCCAGCATTGCTGGATTTGAACTTTGGCCTATATCTCAGCTGTACCTTGGCCTAGATATGCCAAAATGTAATCACTTGTTCCTTGTGCACTACTTTAACATCCTGCAAAGTTTGGTTAAAATCTAAGCAAACGTTTTTGAGATATCCTGCTAACAGACAGACAAACAAATAAATAAATAATTGACTCCTGCCTAGCATGACTGTTGCCGAAATAGTCTGGCGTCTGACTCGAGACTTCAAATCTCTGTCAGCATAGCTGGATTTGTACTTTGGCCTATATCTCAGGTGTACTTTGGCCTAGATATGCCTAAATTTAAATACTTGTTCTTCTTGAATCATCCAGCAAAGTTTGGTTGAAATCCACATAGCCATTTTTGAGATATCCTGTTAACAAACTGACAGACAGACAACCAGACAGACAGATGACTAACGGAATGAAGTGACATGGTTGTCCATTTCAACAACCAATAAACAAACGGAAGCAAAAACATAACCTCCTTGGCCGAGGTAATAAAAGAGGGCATCAGCAGTGTTGTTTGATAATGCCAAGAAGGGTCTTTCCACAGAACACTGCTATTACCCGCAGAAAAAGCAGAATAATGTGGCCTCCATCTGCATCTACCTTATCAGTAGTTTTTCCAGAGGTTTGTTGAGCACCACCACGCAGGACCGATCGGACAGCGTCGGCTTTGAGGTGGGGACAGGAGGGGATTTGGAAGGGGAGGCGTTCCCCAGCATCTTCCTCTTCACTTTAGGCGTGGCCTCTTTGCTCTGAACGCGATGGAGGAACCGCAGTCGCAGGATCTGGTCCCGCAGCTCATCCACGATCTAAACGACGAACGAGAACATCTTCAGAAGTTAGTGTGCCTCATGCATACACTGCATATAAAGAGATATAAAGATGGAAGATGCATCTACACTTCCTCACACAGTGCAAAGATAGCCTTACAAAGCGTGGCAATACGCCCACGTGGCAACCGTGTCGATGGCATCTTATTTAGCTAAAAATGTTCCAATCATCACAGAAATCAATAGAGATCCTCTTCCTATCACCACTGACCCACAAAACAAAAATGAAAAGAATCCAACAAAAATTGTGGTCTGTATAGCAAGAACAATAAATTATGGACAGATAGACAGGGGCCATTGCAATATACGGCCGTCTGGTGGAGTGAGCGAATAAATGTTTATTAAATGTTCATAATGTTTATTTCAGACTTGCCAGTACTGGGAAACTGACCTTGTTCCTGATTTGTGCAGGGGTCCCGATCGGGAAGCCCAGACGAAGCACCATGCAGGGGGTCTTTGAGATGAGACGCACGAGGTAAAATGATGAGGGAGGCTGGTCGGAGGCACTGCAAGGCAGGCAGTGGTCAACGGTCGCGAAAAGTACAACTCGCCGCTCTGGGACTACATTACCCACAATCCCCCGGGACAATCTCACCTGCAAATGAGCTTGATGTAGGAGTAGCCCTCCACCAGCACAAAGCTGCTCCAGTCCCGAAGGAGGGAGGTGAGGGCCGAGTGAGAGATACGGCACTGGATGGTGCTGAAGCGACCGTTGCTGCCGGCGGTGTGTAGATGTTTGGGCACCGGGCTGGAGGGGGAAACACAAACATAGCGGCTAACGCTACTCTTCCACTTACACCCAACCCCCATTCAGAAAATGTTGGCACAATGCAAAAAAAAATTAAAATAAAATAAAATAAATTTTAAAAAGGGCTTATTTGGAAAGTCCATTCACCCTCAACTGTACTGGAAAGACCACAACACATCATTCTCAAACATGTTCAAACATTAGATTTTCTCCGTTCAAACATGGTCCTTTATTTGCTGATTGAAATTTACAATGTGCTGATCAATGCAAAGTAGATCATTGTGCAGCGCCCCCATGTCTTTCACGTACGGACGACAAGGGAAACCCTGCATGTCCCCAGCCATACATGACAGGGATATAATAAATATCTGAACAATCATCCAATCACAATAAGAATATTAATAAAATTTGCGCAAGAATCTTTAGACTGTCACATAAACACAAATGATGAAAGATGTTTTAATCCCTTTCTGCGCTCAGCAGGAATACGAGTGCATCATTGATTAAATGTTTCAAGGCTGCAAAGTGTGGGTTAAGACTGAGGTTAGGTTTTTGTTGAAAGACCGTATGAGAAAGTTGACAGAGAAAGCAAAAGTTGAAGGTGAAAAATAAGATAATGGGCGACAATCTGAGCCATGGAAAAATACTGAGAGAAAGTTTCCCAAGCTAACACTGTACAGAAGCCAAACCTGTTGGCTCGGGGACATTCACCCTTTACCAATACTGCAGGGCGTAGGCTCTCCCATTTCATCAAACATAACAAACAATGCAACGCATACGAGAATGGAGGGAGTTTTAGTCTTTTCATGCTTATCTAGGAAATGTTTGCGGTGGCAGAAATTCATGGGCACTCCCTCCCCGACCAGCGAATACCCCCTCCGGAGTTAGTTTCAGGGCGTTCTCGTAAAAGAGAAACGGGTTTTCTGTGTACTTTTTGAATGAATGAATGAATGAACGAACGAATCAATGCACCTGGTGCACCCATTTCACCTTTGTCACAGGGACTCATTATTTTTTTTATGGACCCTTGGACGCAATCTATCACAGCCCACTGCGCGCTTCATCACCGGTGAGGGTTTCCGAACTCATCACTGTGCTTTATATAGGTCAGTGGGGTGGTTTACGCTTCAGCATAGAAGGAAGCTACATCGTATTTTATTCATTTATAAAGCATTGCTGTGCAAACGTCCTTCCCATCTCACTAGGCTTTTGTCCATTAAAATCACAAGTCAGCATATCCAATCACAAGAGTAGATTATTTTAGATGCACCCAGGATTAGAACAGACCTGGGCCGTACGCCAGTGTCAGTGCATTTTCGCCTTGTATGTGGAATAATTGCAGGATATGCTGAAGATGGATTGCTGAACATCCCATTCGAGTCCTGCAAGAAATTAGTATTGGATATGATACTAAAAGAGACCGGATGTACTTGCTTTTAGTTTTATGTATGTCATTATTCTCTGTCCTATGTCCATTTTTATTTATTATTATTTTGGAAAAAATTGTTTTGCCTTTTATCTGCACTTGTTGTGTATGAATTTTGTGTAATTTTCAACGGTTTTGTTTGTCGCCAAATTCCCATTGTAAATGTTTGCTTTGTAATCAGGGCTCCCCTGCAGGACACCTCGGTCTCAGAGGGACTTCCCTGCAATAAAGGTTAATAAATAAATGAATAAAATTACGATGACATGGGGCGATCTCACCTTAACCAGCACCCGTGTGCAGCATTCATTCTTCAGAAACATAAACAGGGGCCCTTTTCCCAAATAAAAATTCCACACTTTTTCCAGACTTTTCCCCCCCCACACAAATTATTTTTTTTCTTTAGGACCTTAACATTTTTTCGCTCTGCAGGAAAGTGTGTCTTTGTTGGGCTTTTAGCCTTGTGTGTTTAGTATAACTATCAATGTTAATGAATAGAGACAGAAATGCATGAATGAGAACAGAATTAACAAATCATCCGCGAAAACAAAAAAAAGAAAACACAGGTAAGTGAGTTTTCCAGATGGAGAGCGAGCAATGATCTAATATGAATGTTAGAACAGTTCACTGAGGTTCTGAAAACAGTGGCAGATGAAGGGAGAAAATAGACAAACCAAAAACTGACATAAATGAAGCACAAACCTCCATGTCAAGTCGGGAAGACTTCCACACTAGAGGCCAAAAGTTTGGAAGCAAGATCAAATTTGTACAAAAAAGATCATAGTGTCATTGGCATACTTTGCAACAAAATAAACGTGATTATTATATTAAGAGACACTAGTCAGAATACAGTTTTACTCAAATTATCAGGCCCATGTTACTAGGCCCATGGTCCTAGTGCCTGTCGGATTGCTGTTGGCATCTGGTGGGCTGTAAACCATGACAAAGTGAATAATGCAAACTGTGATTTGTGTTTTACTTTTTCACTGAAGTTGTGGCTCTTGCAAATCTTCTCATCCCAAAAACTAAGCCCCTCCTATCTTATGTTAATATTTATTCAGCAATGGTCTGGTAACATCAATGTATACAGTAACTAAAGGTAAATCCATAGACTTCATATTGGTTTTTAAGAAGGGCATTGGGATCAGAAACTTTAAGTTGCTTCCAAATTTTGACCTGTTTTGGCCTTGCTTCCAAACATCTGGCCTGTGGTGTATAAGGTAAGGCTAATGCACTACCGACCTAAAACTGCCAAAGAGAAAAAATAAATAAATAAATAAAAAACCCGCAGAATCGGTGCAAGTAATTCATAATTCCATACTTATCCAGACTTTGCAGATCAAGTTTTCAAACC
This sequence comes from Gymnothorax reevesii, assembly GCA_029721435.1. Classification (NCBI taxonomy): domain Eukaryota; kingdom Metazoa; phylum Chordata; class Actinopteri; order Anguilliformes; family Muraenidae; genus Gymnothorax; species Gymnothorax reevesii. The sequence continues at coordinate 9,249,174 of CM056575.1, read as the reverse complement.
AGTATCTTCTGGAGTTTGTTAGCCATAATGAAAATTTCAATCCTCCCTGATCAGACACTGTGTCAAGGGCAAAAGCTAATCAGCATTAACATTCTGGTCAAGTGCATTTAGGGACACGGCATCCACTGAAAAACAGACTTCATCTGCAGACTGCTGATGATGTCACTCACATGTCATGCTCCAGGATGATGGCAATGCGATGCATGTGTAGCCACCTCTGCCAGAAGTTGGCATCCATGGAGAGGATGGGCTTCCAGTAAGAGGCGAACTGCGACTGGCTGGACTCTTTAGAGCCACTGTGTTGGAGTGAAAGCACCTGCAGGAGAGCGGAAATGGTGAGGGAGGCATAAAAATTCCATGGGAAAACGCCCATGGATCAAGACTCAAGCCATGGTACCCAGAATCCCTTGCACTGAGTAGCAAGAAGGGCAGCGAATGAACGTACCGGCGTGGTGGAACCGGGAGGGATGTAGAAGAGAGGAACTCCATTCTTGGTGCTCTCTGGGATGGTGTAATGTTCAGGAATGGAATTGAAGGACTGCAGGTGGACCAACATCTGATCGGTCTGGTTTATACTACAAACATATGGCAGAAAAAAGGACATGAGGCCTAACGTTGCACAAGATTTCCCATTGAGGAAATGGTAAATACCAATGAGTTCATACAGCACCAAGACCAAAAGATAAACCGTCGAAGTCCACAACATTGCAGATACTGCCATTCATGCCAGCAGTATTGGGTGGATCATCCCGTTTAACCTTTAGATACAGTCTGCATCAGGTTCTCGTTACCATTTCATCTCATTTCAAACAGATTTTCTGCATGCTACAGCACCAAAACAAGCCTAATTTTCCTTCTTTTGCTGGTAAATGTAAAAAAATAGCCAATTGGTTGTTTGCATTTCTGTTACTTACTGAGCTGTAGCACCAAAACTAGCCTCATTCTCCTTCTTTTGCTGGTGAATGGAAAAAAATTAGCCAATTGGTTGTTTATTTTTCTTTTACTTATTGCGCTATGGCATTTCTGACCCAGGCAAGTGGGTGGCAGAACAGTGCTTGAAATTAACAGGACAGTTTCAAAACTCCAGGTAATACTTCATCAAATTCGTCACGGATTCAACATTTGCAGTCTTCTCCTTCCAAAAGTTTGGAGGCTGAATCACAACCAATGATAGGTATCAGTCTGACCTGCATTCAAAGGTGGAGACTGATGGGGCAATGAAAGGTGATGCCTGCCAAATGGGCAGCTGGCTTTTTGTGCCAAACTATCATTTCTAACCTCTACAAAATTCCATCACAGGAAATGACAGACCATTCCCTCAGAGAGGCGCAGGTAATCAAACAGATTTATGGACTGAGCCTGACTCTTAAGATGGTGAGAAGAGGCGGCGAACGGTTCACGCCGGGTCAAACAGCACACTCCCAGCCGTGACCCCAGGCTGACCTCTGCAGAGTGTTCCAGAAGCGGCGGATGACGGAGGTGCGGTAAGGGCTGGTGATGGGCTTCCTCATGGTGCAGCTAACATCGTGCAGGATGTCGTAGCTGCCCTCCATAGTCACCTCCACCCAGGTGGTGCGGTTCCCGGGCTCCAGGGGCCAGGAGGCTACGGCCAGGTACTCAATGCGCATGTTGTGCTTCCACAGGAGGACCAGATTCACCTCCAGCTGAGCGCCCCCTGCAGGAACCACCCCAAAGCCATGACAAACAATGACCGTTTGAACGAGCAAGATTCTTATTCCAATGAGCTTCCATAGAAGCTCAACTTTATTGGAAACACCGTTGCAACTCGACAGAATATGGTACAGCCCCACTCTACATGGGTTTTTGCATGTGCCACATAAATGGGAGGATTAAATGTACAACAGGTAAAGAAATCAAAGATAAATTCCAATTCTAGGAGATCAACAAGACAACATGGTCATCACTACCCCTGGCACGAATGAGGGCCATTACTCCGTAAATGAATGCAGTACGCTGAGACATCCATCTTCAAATTTTTCCAGCAAATGCAGCATTTTTTCATTCTACGAGCACGCTAAGCCAACATGAGATTATGTTTTCGTGAGGGTGCGGGCACTAGTTACCTTTGGTGAGGCAGACATCTCGGATAGAGTAGCCCTCGCGCAGACGAACAGACACGATGCTCACCAGGTTAGCATGTACTTCCTTCTCGGTATGCTTCTTCCTGCGCATCACCAATGCTGGGTTCCCATTGGCTGACACCAAGTGTTCGTTGAACAGCTCGTGCTGAGCGACTGAAAAGTATTGCACACAGACTAAAGATAAATGGAACGCAAGATAATTAGACCCACACATATTTTCGGTCCCCATCCTTCATTTCATTCATGCGACCCCACTGTTACGGTCTCGCTCAACAGTCTCCTTTGTTCTTTATCATAACTCCTCCTTATTAAATTGGCGTTTCACAGCGTCCAACTACTGCTGTACTGTTTGTCTGAGAAACTTTGTTTCAACATCAAAATGTACATCACCTTGGTAGAAATATTCTATTTATCTTGTACACAATTATAGTTTATTCATTATTAGCAACTGAAAAAACAAAAATTGCCATTGAAACTGAATGAAACTGAATTAATTTCCTTTAGAAACATTTTCCTCCATGTTCCACAGATTTGACCAGTAAATGTCTCGCTGCTTCCGCCAACATCAGCCTATCGTGTCAAAATGAGCAATCTCTCGGTGTGACCTTGAGAGTGACGCGAAGGTCACCAAAATCAACTGGTATCACCCTAATACATGTTGACATGAAATTTGAAGAAAATCCGTCAATTCGTTCTTGAGATATCTCGCTGACAAGGATTCGGGACGGACGGACGGACGGATGAGAATACTATGTCCCGCCGCTTCGCGCATTCCGCACGGCGGGGGACAAAAACAGCCATGTTTGTCGTGCTCGCAAAGTGCAATTAAAAATTACCAGAGAAGCAGTGACAATTCATCAATACCATCACATTAAACAACCCAACATAAAGCAGACTTGTCAAAAGTGCACATAAACACATTATATTTGCTCATAAACAGCTTAAATTTGAGAAAAATAAAACATAACGTGGTGCTGAATACCCCATGGCCTGTGCACATCTATGGGTCACAGAGAGTTACCAAACCAAAATTGACGAAGCTGCCTTCAATAGTAATTAAGTACTGGGCCGGACAAGATTTCCACAATGAAGGTCATAGCGCTAAGGTCAAAGGTCAAATCCAGCAAAAAAAATACCTGACGTTGCACATCTACGGGTCATACTGAGCTACCATACCAAATTTGGCGAAGCTGCCATCATTAGTTGCTGAGTACTGACACGGACCAAGTCATGGACAGAAAACAGACGACAGACAGACAGGCAGGCAGTTGACAACAATACCCCTCTGGCCAAAATTTAGCCGAGGGGTAAAAATCTGTTCTCCAGCCCTTGTCCATGCCAATGCTTAATGTCTGCGTACACATTCAATTCAACTGGGCCACAGACTGAGGAGCAAAATGGTTTCAGACAGAAGTATGGAAAGAGTTTCTCATTTTAGAGGGATTTTTGTGGGTATCTCAGCTAAGCTGAATTTTTCTGTTAGAAGTATTGGTAAAAGAGTTACTTAACCCAGTCCAACCCAATTTATTATTTTGAGATATGAAAAATTTTTCATTCATGAAGAATAGTTCTCATACACTAAAATAACAGAATTGGTCAGAATTAGAAATCTCATATTTTGAAGGACTTTAAGGTTGTTGCATACTATCATTTATAGTTTATCATCATCTACAAGCGTTACTTTTTCATTCTACACAACTATTTTTTAGATCTTAATAAATTATCTGTGATACTTTGGTTCTCATGGAAGCTTCCATTTTGCAATGAGATAGTGGTGACTGACTTCTAGTGGCTGCAGGTGAAGCTCACGCTGTATTTTTGCAATGCTGAGCAGGAAGGGTAACTTTATCAAACCATTTCCCATGTGGTCTTCATATTTTATAATCAGTCATCAATTGATTTATTGTTTGCAACACATTTGCAACATGAGCCTGGACAGGGTTAAAAGCGCAGCACAGCTAGTGAATGTTTACCAAGGTGATCAATACATAACCCTAATGTTAATGACAATAGGTTTTTTTATAAACTGAAAAAACGAACAGCCTTTGATAAACACTCCTCAGTCCAGACCTTACCGCAATCGTACTCCGGATTCATGGACTCATTGGTCTTCAGGAAGGAATAGGTGAGGAAGGCCTTGTGATAGCGGTTTATTTCCTGATTGGAGGGATCCGCCACAGGGCAGGTAGAGAGGTAGGACCCAAACGTGGCTAAAGAGATGAACTTCATCAGCTCTACGTTGGGAATGTAGCCAAAACTGCAGTCATGTGAGAAAGCCCCGCCCACCTGAATAGTAAATACAAACAAACCACCATAAGGAGAATAGACTTTTTTTTTTTTTTTTATTTCCCAACTATTTATTAAGCTGAGGAAGGGGATAACTCCAGTTAAAAAAAAAATTTCAGAAAATACGTCAAAAATGCTCATTAGCAATATGAAAGGCCCAATACAATAAGACTCTGTGGCAAAAAAATAGAATTGACTAGTCTCCTCAGCCTCTTATCAACTTTGGGTCCTGACATTGTTAAATTTGCTGAAGGTGGTGGAGTGTGTGTTGGGGAAGTGAAGCATAACTGGAACAGGTGCAGCTCGATCAGTTAAGACCCGAAATAAGCATCAGGCGCTGTGAATATTAAACAAAAGTGCACCCACGGTTCAAAGACCACAACAGTCAAAATGTAAGGCGATTTAATTGAATAGTTTTTGAAAATGACACTTTTCGATTAAACTGCCAAATTCGTTGATAAACCAGTCCACAGTAATATGGTAGAATCAACCTTGAAATTTAAACAAACTATCCAGTTGAATTCTAATTCATTCAATGAGGATCAATGAATGTTGATCAGTCAATTAGAATAATTTGAAAAAAATATCTTAGTTTTGAATGCAAGTTCAATACTAGTAATTTACAAAACATCAGACATTATTAGGCTTGAAAGCGACGCTGGCAGTAAAGATGGAGAGATTAATGGACCAGTCATCGCTAGAGCACCATTTACAGATCAACAGGAAACAGGCAATTAGCACGTAAACAAAGAACCATCAAATTAAAAAACATGAAGCAGCCTTTAAAACGCAAAAAACGAAAAAAAAACTGCTGCTAAAAAGACAACAGGGCTCCTGGATTTTCGCCCTGATTGGGTGATGCGGAGTCAAGGTAAGGGGAAACGAGATCTTAAGTTACTGAAAGCACAATTCAGCATCACGATTTTATTACAAACGATTAATAATTTTAGCCTCTTATTGGCGCAACCAAACTCATACATACAAAATCACTGAAAAATCACCAACCGCGCGTTGAAACAAAGCTCATCTTCAAGCTGAGTTAACTAAGATTTATTTAGTTCACTCAGATTTTTAAAGGCAGCAGGTAGACTTTCGTTTCTACATAAATACATTTCAGGCTGGTTAAACTTTGAAACAAAAGTTCACCGCTTGCCCAAAAAATGTGAGTATATTTCAGTAAATGTGAGCTGACTCAACTGGAAGATAAGCCCTGTTTCAACTCACAATTAGTAAAGTCAATAGCTAACTGTCACGGCTCCAGTGATGTGTGTGTGGTCTTGCGTGGGTGTGTTTTGTTGCCGGTACTGGGAGGGGTGGAGCCAAGATGCCAACAAGTGGCAACTGGGAACACCTGGCCAGCGTCCCGGTACCACCTATTTACGGCCGCTTGCCCTGAGGCCACGCCCCCTGTCGCTTTCTTCCTGCAAACCCAGCTTGTGTTTATATTTGGCTTTACACTTTCATTTTCCGTTTTACTCAAATAACACGCACCTCATTCAAGTCATTGCAGAAATGCACCTCCCAACATCACTGACATCGATGTCCATTCCTCATTGTGTTTATATTCTTGATACTTAGGTTTAATAAATGAGTTTATTATTGTTTATTTTGACCTGACTCCCTCTGTCTGTTATGGCCCGAGAGTCCGCTGTAACAATAACCTCAAGTTAAAGTTTTCCAAACTTGTAAACCTGATTTCAAGACCTAAAAACTTGTCATGACAAGTGGAGTTACAGAGAAGGAAAAAGTCTGCATAACATCGGGCCCAATGATGTTTCACAGAGCACATTATGGGAGGAAACAGGTGTACCGGGAGGAAATGTGTCAGGGGAATTTATCGTTTCGATATTTTTGTCTCACCGACCTGCACAAATGAGCAGGCGATCATTCCGCTCCGGAGCTGGTTGAGCAGGGTTTCGCACATAGCGACGTCAGGCACACTCGTCACTCCGTCCGTGATGATGACTATCCCTGCAGGGCGCATGCGCACACACAGCTTATGAAGTCAAATCAGATTTAAATAAGCAATTTATAAATTTATATAATCCCTGCTCGAGTCCAAAAAGCGCACAACAAGCACAGAGGAGAGCACAGAAACACCTCGTTCATTGCCTGGGCTGTTTTCAGTTTTGACACAGATCCAGTACACAGGCAGTCAATCAAGTTAATAAAACTGTTGAACAAGATATAAACAGACATTTTCGCTGCTCTTTGCACAATGTTCAAAGAGACATCAAAATTGGCATGATGCATACATAGAATCTCAAGTTGCACAAGTGTGAAGAATTTTATCAACTTAGAGCAAGGCGTTCAGAAGTTGAGGATACAAAATAGCGCTTTGAATGCTGAAATTTCCGCAGAGAACTCCTTAATATGGAAAGCATAATGCATGAGTAACTAAAATCCAAAAATACAATGCAAAACAAAGACAGATTGACCAGGATGGAATCAGTTCATGATTTGCAGTCGAACAGATTCACTCTGCAAGGATGCAGGTTCTGAGCATGCGCAGTAATTGTGACACAGCCCCATTAAGTAATTGGCTACTTCCGGCCATGTTTTTAAAGATTTCTCTTGCTCATTGGACAATATTGGTCAAATTGTTGAGGATATATAGACAATTTTTCATTTTTTGCCTCTTACATTGCCACCAATTCAAACCAAATTTTGCAGGTGAGCTTCTTATCCTATAGATGTAAATGTTTTGATGATTGGACACTGAACTCGGCAGTTACACCACACAAGATGAATTGAGGCCACGTCCACAAAATTTCTAGGTCAGCTGTGGCCACAGTTTTTAATGTAGCAACTTTTCATAAACAACATTCAACGATATTGGTTTGACAAGGCAGTGCACCAAATTTCGCCAAAATCGAACAAAGCTTCACGCAGGAGACCAATTTCAGCTATTTTACAAAAAATGCTAATTGGCACAAAATCCAGTTCTGCCCATCATTTTATTACAAACGGCTGCTTTGCTCAGCTGAAGCCTGCTAATCTGAATTTCCACAAGAGGCCCAATTGGTTCAAGAGGTACACCAAAACATGTTTTGTCCTTCTGTAATGCCACTGTGTAGCCAATCCATACAAGTAGTGGGTAACAATAGGAACGTAGCTGTCAAGTTTAGTTGCTCTTGCGCAGTGGTCTCCAACCCTGGCCCTGGAACGCTACTATTCGGAATGTTTTCACTCCAACCGAAGGAAAGTACAGCACCTTCCCCAGTTAGAGATCTAGATGAGCTGCTACTAGCCGAATCGGGGGAGCTAAAATCGAGATGGAGGAAAAAAAAACCTTTAAGACAGTAGATGTCCACATTCAGGGCTTAAGGCCGCTGCTAATGCGCGCGGGTTTCGCTGTGCGAACAGTTTTAGGGCAGAAAAAAAAAAAATCTGAACAAAAACAGCAACAATTCAACAGCTTTGCAGCTTGAAAGAAGAAGAGGAATAATAATAATAACAATAATAACAACAACTAGAGCACTCGGCAACCGAGTACTTGTATCCCCCGAAGGCCCCCCAGTTGGGCCCAGATGGTCCCAGAGTACCCAAAATCAATAGGTGTCCTAACTTACCATAATACATGTCCCTGCAAAATTTGAAAAGAATCGGTGCACTTATGTGGGCTGTAGAGCGTTCACAAGAAAATCTCTGCGGGCGCGTGACGAGGCCAAATCCATAGAATCCTCGAACTCGTTCGGGGGATATAAATAATAATAATACACTAACACCGTAAACTCCATACTCCAGGAAATAAAAAGATCCAACCATACGGTGAGGACGCACCTGCACTGGAGTTTGCCGGTAGAAGCTGGAGGGCCAGAATTCCCTGTCGGACCATACTGACCAGCCCAATGTCCGCAGGCACCATCGAAACACCCAGCTTCTTCTGTGGCGGCTCCTCAAGTATGTCGCCCGGGACCCCGCCGCAGCGATCGACCCCCTCGGGCTGGAGGTAAGAGAGGCAAACCACAGGCATCTGTGGAGTCCCTGAACTGTGGGTGACGTTAAAGACCAGGGAGGGCGGAGGTAGAGACTCCCACGACCCCTCTGACAAACTTCCACAGTCCACAGTAAGGGATGTGAGCGCAACCCTCACACCGATATGGCACCGATTCTGTACATACTGTAGGCAATCAGACTAACGGTCAACTCAGCAAAAAAAAGAAAAAACCCAAAGAAAAACAGAATAAACTTGAGTGTGTTTTTAGGCAAAAATGGCCATCTCTTCTTCTACGCCCCCACAAAACATGCTAGTTTTACAAAAAATAGAAACAGGCACATCTACACATACAGTGTAGATTAGCAGAAAGTGTGTGCTAGGTTTGATGTAAATATCCTAAACGGTTTTCGAGTTACAGCTTGGAATCAGTGGGACCGCCAACGCTGATGGGAAACCGCACAAAAACAATACATCTCCCCTGCCTCCTGGGGAGGGGGGGGGGGGCGGGGGGGGGGGGGGAAGAGACATAATTATCAGCATAAAATAACAGGACATAAGTATAATCTAATCACTTGTACTGCATACATTCTTGTATTTATAGTAGGGCTGTCGCAATAATTAATCGCGATTAATTTAAGCGCAATACAAGTAACTGCCACTATGAGGCAGACAGACGTGATTGCTTATTACCTTTTCTATGACACCTAATGCGATCATGTGAAATGCTTCCGGTAAGAAAACTGTGGAAAAAAAGTCCGCTAATTACCAGCGAGGTTGGACAGCCTCCATCGCCTTGGCATAATTAGCTCACCTTAAATCAATTCCTGTGTACTTTGCCTGACTTGCAATCAAGCCATTTATTCAGCCAACTGACAAATCAAAACCAAAATGTGGCCTATAATGATTAAGAAGAGATGATGAGAAGCAGACAGACCTCACCAGGCTGCCGCGTTATATTGAAATATTTTCAAATTCGCTAACTATTTACATGTCACCTTCTATACGCTTGAACAAAATGTTTTCACCTTCACTGTTGGTTATTTAGATGCTCAAAAGTAAATAAAATCAAGTGCTATGAGTTACATTATTTTAAATTACTCTCGTTCAATTATCTAATAAAAAATTCCTCAAATTTGCGGCAAAGATTCGCCTGAATGTTAATTGCCAAATCTTCCGTGCATTTGACTATTGCCTGCAATGCAAACGTATTCTCTCTCACATTCATGTTCGGTATGCTTCACAAAATGTTTTCCACTTCACGTAGCCTATATTTTTAAGCTCTTAAAACCAGGGCCATCTTTGAATAACTCCTTTTTTTTTTTTAGAAATATCTATGCATACAAAATTCCTTGATGAAAGGTGGAATTCAGTCGTCTGCCATTTATTGAGATTATTGAAATTTTTTCAATCTAACACAGTAACCTGGTTAGGTCCGTCTGCTTGTCATTATCACTTCTTAATCATTATAGGCCACATTTTGATTTTGATTTGTCAGTTGGCTGAATAAATGGCTTGATTGCAAGTCAGGCAAAGTACACGGGATAATTATTTAAGGTGAGCTAATTATGCCAAGGTGATGGAGGCTGTCCAACCTCGCTGGTAATTAGCGGACTTCAAACCACAGTTTTCTTACCGGAAGCATTTCAAATGACCACATTAGGTAAGGGTCATAGAAAAGCAATCACGTCTGTCTGCCTCATAGTGGCAGTTACTTTTATTGCGCTTAAATTAATCGCGATTAATTATTGCGACAGCCCTAATTTATAGCAATAAGAAGTATACTCCTCATAAGTGGAAGAGTGCGAATTCATAAATATTACTTCGGTGTCAGCATCAGAAGACTCTAAACATTGGCACTGTCTGAGAAAACAACCAGACCAGGACAGCAGATCATGGACACAGAAATCTGACCTGTCCTCTGTCCTCATCGTGCAGCTGCCGGAGGACTTCGGCAATGCTGTTCTCCACCTCCCTCAGCTGCTGGTACACCTGCAGCAGGAACTGATCCAGATCGGTCTGGTCCAACTGACAGCCTTGAACCAACACCTGCTGGGAAAAGAAACAACTTTTGGTTTAAAAAAAATAAATAAACTGAAACACATTTTTCCCTTCTAAAAAAATTCAATGTTGGAGCCAATATCAACTTCTGACATTACAGGCCTTATTAAAAACCTGAATGCTGACCTGATTTGACATCAAAACAGTTTTTTTCAGTTATGCAGTAGTATTAAATAAACAACAGAGTCGACTGCACGACATGCCAACATAGTCATGTAATCATCTACAGCAAGTATTGAAGTGTTGTTAAACTGTAAGCAATCAGTCGTGGCAATAAAATTTGCGTTAATCACTGTCATATGAGAAAATGTGGGTTAGCAAGTCAGTTGAGAGTTACATATTAAAAGAACAGTTACTCCATGCAGTCAAAAATATCAACATTTCAACTTCATAAGGGCACAGACTTTGAGCCATTTTAGCAAGTCTGACCCCAATTTACCCACTGAAACTTAAGAAAACCCATCAGCCAATCAGTAGCTAGGAAAACCATGCTGGATTCAAAATTGATTCAATGCATAAAACCAATTGGTCAGGGTTTAAAAGGTGAATCTTTGTGGCATGTTTGATCCAAATGTATCCCCACAAGTCCACAACAATAACTGTTCTCTACCCTCGTAATTTTATATGGGCCACTATGATATGATGAGGCAAGACGTGAGGAAATCTTTATTTCATAAAGAATTATTAAACTGCATGCCCTGAAACATTTTGATTTTAATGGGACTGCTACAAGTAACAGTGCCTGCTTTTTAATGGAAGTATTTTACACAAAATTAGGGTTCTTAATTAAAGTATTAGACAATTATTGGGCGTTTTTGTGTGTTACGACAAGTTAAGGATTTAGGCGCAGTAAAGAGTGTTGCCGATCATATTGCTCAAATGTATTTGCATTAAGAGTGAAGACAAAAATAACTTGCATGTATGAAAGGGATCGAACAAAAAATCTATTGCAAAAAGAGAAAGCGATAGTGGTGAAGCCTCCAACACAAGCCTTAATAAAAATCAACGATATAATCGGCCAACAATCAGCTCCAGATGGGCAAATGCCAAAGCCTGGAGCCCTTTGCCACCAGAACATCAGCGGCTACTTGACTGACCTACAGTATGCACACGCACAGGCACACGCGCAAACACACACGCACAAGTTCAGCTAACGGTTGTAAAAAGAAGTAGCATTTTTTTGTAAAACCTCCAATAACAAAATCAACAAAAGATGGCTCAACCAGCAGTTAGAGAGGGCCCTGTGCCCTTTGACATTCAATTCGCATAACAATACTGAGGGTTTAAAAGTAAGTAAGTAAAGTTCTGTTAATATAGCACCTTTCAAAACCAAGGTGAGAAAGTGCTTTACAGATAAATAAAAGGTTAAAAGAGCAATATAAGATTCAAAGCCATTAAAACCAATAAAATTTCATACTTGTAAATGGATGTAAATCTGCCGTGATCTTCCATCAAATGCCACCAGAATGCATTTTCAAATGTGTGTTGAAAAACCGACATTTTCCTTAACCCCCCCACGCCCGGCTTCCAAAAACTTTTGGGGCGCACCCCGTATTGGAACATCTGTACCAAATCCAAGGCAGAACTTGAGAAGAAGTAATTTAAAGAAAAACAGAAAAACTTGATGGACAGTCGATGACGGACGGACAAAAAAATGGACACTGCACCATGGCAGAGGCTCACAAAGTGAGCCAATTAAAACAGCAAAAAAATTGCAGTGTAAATTCAAAATGGCCGTCTTCCTGTTGGGCTCAGGCACCAAGAGAAGTTTTACATATCTTGGGATTTTACAACAAATTTCGTATATCCAGGTGAAACTTACCATAAGGGCTGCTTTGTTAATATTTTCAACAGGACACCATGGAACCATTATGCCACGTGCATGTTCAAAACCCATAAAAAAAGTAAATTTTTTACCAGGTGTGATGAATGTGCAGTTTCATAAGGCCTCCAGGTCCTCAAAATGTGAGCGATTTGGCATAGAAATGATAACAAGGGTTCCTGGCATTTATATTCTGGATCATAACAAAAAGTAGCTTGTGCTCTTGGGATATGGTAAAAGCCGAAGTGAATTAACTGCACCTGATGACATTTGAGGCCAATAATGGAAGAGTAGGCGAGGATGGTGATGAAAATCTCTGGGTGGAAAATGAAGTCAGTGCCTGGGACTTTGAAAGGCCTGGCCAGGCCAGCCAAGCACCGGGACAGTGTGTGGAACACCTCGTCGAATATCATCTCCCCAGTGCTGTCATCCTGCAAATCCAAGAGGGAGGGTGAGTGACCGGCGTTACGTGCCAGTGCCGGGTAAACATTCACAATGACTCACAAAACAAGACAGAAGAATACTTCAGCTTTCTTGGGAAACACCCCCATTATCCAACTTCTACAGACTGAGACAGGATGTTCCATACCACTGTCACGCCTGTTTGCCCGAAGGTTTGGTTCCTACGGATGGCATTTCTTGACAGCTTTGCATAAAGACTTGAAGTCTGTCAGTCATTAGCAAAGCTCCGTCAATGCGAAAAAATAAATTTCACAACAACTCTCAAGTCAATTTTACACAATGTATCATTTATATTTGAAATGCGCATCATGGAATAAAAAAATTTAAAAAAAGAGCTGATCCAAGAGTTGTTCTCAGAGCGAATTCTCAAAAAGCCGTTAGCCAAGGAGGTCACACCCCACTAAAAATCCCACCCACGCGGGAGGTTTCAGTCAGAATTGCAAACAAATAATTGGGGAGCGTAAACAAGAGAGCTGGGGTTATAACCGCAAATCTGATCACAAAAAAGCAGCTGAGGGATCTGTGAACAAAAGGACAAATTATCAAACAATGAAAAGACCAACCGTTTACTCAAACACACAAACAATCTGCTTTAAAGTTATAATCTTTGAGCTGATTTTTTTTTTTTTGCTTCGGTGCATTTTATTCTCTCAATTTAGACATTTTTGTTTCATAACCAAATAGTTTTAATTTGATAATTTTGACACACATCTGATTCCATATGAGTAGACTATCAAGTGAAACACTGACCCCAAAAAACACCTCAAAATCCACACAGCTGTTTCCCAGACAAATTAATTAAAGTTCTGCAACGGCCCACTCAGTCAACAGGCCTCAATCCCGTCTGAAACTTCAGACTCACTGGAATTTTCTTTCCAAAGACCACATGTCCGTGCAAGATGAAAAATTTCAGAAAAAAAAACGAAAATTCCTTCATCGGTGATGTGCCAAAATAATTTCACAATTAGCATACATCAATTTTCAAGAGCCAATTTGATGAATGAAAGCACTGCAGATTCCTGTAGCCATGCAATTATTGCCGGCGTTCGCCGCTCACCACGATCCCGGTGGAGGGACTGAGGTCCAGCTCGATGATGAAGCGGTATCGCCGGGCCAGGAACGTGACGCGGGTGGAGGGCACCAGCTGGTAGGAAGTAGCGGTTGGGGAGAAGTGGGGCTGCCACCCCTTCGGCAGGATGCTAAGGATGTCGATCTCATTGTCGGAGTTCAGCTGAGTCAAGGAGACAAACGCACAGCGTTACGGTGCTGCCGCACGGCGATATTACCACAAACTCTCCTCCTCCGGGCTCACCCACCAGCTCTGCCGTCGGGGTCGGTCGGATGACCTGGTTCAGCTTGCTCAGGAACCAAGCGAGGCGTACGTTTCGGGATATGCGGTACTCCTCCTTCATGAGCAGGTAGACATGTCCAGCCTCCTCCACCTGGAACAAAAGACAGGATAAAGGTAACTTTCACGCCAAGGAGGTTCACAGTTCATCAATAAAGTTAAAGGAAAGTCCCTAGGGTGACCGACATCATCTTAATACAACAGAAAAAAATGACAGAAGATTTGACTTGATTCCCTTTAAAATTTCTAGTTACAGCAAAAGAAAATATTCAATTTATTGCTAGTGCTACAAAAAACATTAGACAGCCAACACAAATCAATAACCTCCTACCATGAACCAGGAATGTTCAATGCAGATTAAACATGATTCCCATAAAAGCGGGAGACAATTTTAGCTTTTTTTTTTTTATTAAAAGTTTGGGTCATAGGGTGACGAAAAGTAATAACACCCCTTCTCTATGCATCAGAAATGATCACAAGTAGTATGACATGACTGCAATTAAAACCATCTGAGTCACAGCATTTGGAAATATTACATTTGAACGAGTGGTGGTGCTACAGGAAGCATTACTGAGAAATCACCATGACTTCCTTTTTCAACAAGAATGTGAAAAGCAGATTTGACAAGATTCCAATCAAAGCAGTTCAAGTTATAGCAACCTTTAAAATTTGAAGATTAATGAGCTACCCCATTAGCTCACTTGGTTAAGGTGCCAGATACATGCATACATACATACATACATATAATGTCTACGGCATTGGGGAGCAGATGGGAAATTCCACGAGAGTTGCTAAAGCCGCAATTTTTAAAAAGTGTTTTAGATGGGAAATATATAGGTTTTTATGTAGATGACTCATGACCAAATCTGACACTGAAACCCGTTTTAAAATATTTATATTTGAATTTTGTAATTTTTTCTTTGCTCCAGGACAAGGATCAAAGGTTATATTTCCAAAGTTGACAACTCCTAAAAGATATTTCGCTACTTCCTGGTTTTTACTGCATTTCCATACATTGGTAGCTAAAGTATTTGAGACTGTAAATCATTACAGGAAATTGAAACACACAATTCCAGCGGCTCATTGTGAAATTTATCATTTTTCAACTTAATTCCATTACCGAAATTGCAGTATAGTTCTCTTCATCATCTTATTTCTGCATTTATTTTATTGTTATTAAGAATTCCCTTCCTTCTTATGCCTATGCTGAATTTTAGAAATTAACCTCTCTAACACTTAGCTGCAATCCTGGAAAATTTGTGCTAACGGAATTACATGGTAACGGAATTGCACCTGTAATGGAATTAGAGAATTATTCTGAAACCCAGTGAAAAACAGAAGACGGCACAAGGTGGCATGAGGACCTCATGGAGCATCGTGGTTCATTTTTTTTGACATCAGTCACCTAGTGAAGCTTGTTGAGTCTAGGTGTGATAAAACGTCGATGGTCTTTGCTCAGAATACACATCGTGGTATTATTCCCACCGGATGCCAAAAGCAATCCGGCAGGCACTTAGACCATGGGCCAAGAAAAAAAATGAGAAACTCAAATGCCAAGACCAGAGTAAAGAAACTGAATTTAATTCAAACAAAATCCAAAAACAGGAGGTTTACAAATAACATGGACCAGCAAACAAACTAGGAGAAAAGAAAGAAAAAATGTGGCAGCGACAGGGCTGGCTGCTATATACAGGTACTCTGCTAACCCCTCCACCCTAATGGGTTCCATTTGTGGCCCATTAAGGTGGAAGTGAAAAAATTAGAAAGGGGAGGGGCTGTAAGGACCAAAGCTTTACAACACATCCCATGTGCGACATTCGTTCATGCTCAATATTGAAAGGCAGCAATCCTCCAACTAGCAAGTTTCTTGCTTTTTCATCTCTGAATAAAACTGATATAAAAGTTTTGATATTACAAAACCCAAACTAGAACGGGCCCTCGGTAGAGCGCATACCTTCGCTGACGCCACTGAATCCCTCGCCACTGGCGTTGGTTTCATGCCGATCGGATAAAAATTGGCCGAGATATGGCCGAAAGTCGGTTTTGACCTTTTTGTGGCCTTGACCTTGACCTTTGACCCGATCACTCCCAAAATCTAATCGACTGATCCTCAGGTCATGCCAAATCAACCCACCAAATTTTATGAAATTCCGTTTGGTACTTTTTGAGTTATTCGATACACATACAGACAGACACACAAACAAATAAATACACGGGGATCAAAACATTACCTTCGTCAGCGAAGTCGCTGGCGAAGGTAACCAGTGAAGTTGGCACGTTGTGTAAATCATAAGTAAAAACAGAATAAAATGATTTGCAAATCCTTTTGAACCTATGTTCAATTGAATACACTGCAAAGACAAGTTACTGAATGTTCGAACAGGGAAACTTTGTAATTTTTTGCAAATATTAGCTCATTTGGAATTTGATGCCTGCAACATGTTTCAAAAAAGCTGGCACAAGAGGCAAAAAAGACAGAGAGTTGAGGAATGCTCATCAAACACTTATTTGGAACATCCCACAGGTGAACGGGCTAATTGGGAACTGGTGGGTGCCATGATTGGGTATAAAAGCAGCTTCCCTGAAATGCTCAGTCATTCACAAGGGCGAGGGTCACCACTTAGTGAACAAATCCGTGAGCTGATTGTCGAACAGTTTAAAAACAACATTCCTCAACGAGCTATTGCAAGAAATTTAGGGATTTCATCATCCACGGTCCATTATATCGTCAAAAGGTTCAGAGAATCTGGAGAAATCACTGCACGTAAGCGACAAGGCCGAAAACCAACATTGAATGCCAGTGACCTTTGATCCCTTAGGCGGCACTGCATCAAAAACCGACATCAGCGTGTAAAGGACATCACCACATGGGCTCAGGAACACTTCAGAAAACCACTGTCAGTAACTACAGTTCGTCGCTACATCTGCAAGTGCAAGTTAAAACTCTGCAATGCAAAGCGAAAGCAATTTATCAACAGCACCCAGAAACGCTGCCGGCTTCGCTGGGCCCAAGCTCATCTAAGATAGACTGATGCAAAGTGGAAAAGTGTTCTGTGGTCTGACGAGTCCACATTTCAAATTATTTTTGGAAACTGTGGACGTCGTGTCCTCCGGACCAAAGAGGAAAAGAACCATTCGGACTGTTATAGGCGCAAAGTTCAAAAGCCAGCATTTGTGATGGTATGGGGGTGTATTAGTGCCCAAGGCATGGGCAACTTAAACATATGTGAAGGCATCATTAATTCTGAAAGGTACATGCAGGTTTTGGAGCAACATATGTTGCCATCCAAGCAACGTCTTTTTCATGGACGCCCCTGCTTATTTCAGCAAGACAATGCCAAGCCACATTCTGCACGTGTTACAACAGCATGGCTCCGTAGTAAAAGAGTGCGGGTACTAGACTGGCCTGCCTGTAGTCCAGACCTGTCACCCATTGAAAATGTGTGGCGCATTATGAAGCGTAAAATACGACAACAGAGACCCCGGACTGTTGAACAACTTAAGCTGTACATCAAGCAAGAATGGGAAAAAGTTCCACCTGAAAAGCTTCAAAAATTGGTCTCCTCAGTTCCAAAACGTTTACTGAGTGTCGTTAAAAGGAAAGGCGATGTAACACAGTGGTAAAAAGGCCCCTGTGCCAACTTTTTTGCAATGTGTTGCTGCCTTTAAATTCTAAGTTAATGATTATTTGCAAAAAAAAAAAAAAGTTTCTCAGTTTGAACATTTAATATCTTGTCTTTGCTGTGTATTCAAATGAATATAAGTTGAAAAGGATTTACAAATCATTGTATTCTGTTTTTATCTACGATTTACATAGCGTGCCAACTTCACTGGTTTTGGGTTTGTAGTTTAGCAAATTAAAATAGTCTTCAAGATGGTTGATATACATTAATCTCGCCCGTTACATCAGACTCATCGAATCCGGGAGGCATACTCAGTTGCCTCAGCTGTCAATTTAATTATGTAAAGCGCATTGAGCGGCATCCCATACTGCCATATGTACTGTTCTTGTAGAAAAATTAGTTATTCTCATCAATATCATGTATTGCCTTCCTTTTGCCCAGACTTGTAGAAAATTAGTTCAAAATTTCGGTTCAACATCATTGATGATACCAATTTTCGGTCACACTGCATTTGAAGTGTTGCTGATAAAGGCTTTATACAACATGTATAATGCCTTCATAAATTAGATATAATGTCTTCATAAATCATACATAAGCGAATGTCACGCTTTGTCAAGGGTGAAATAACACGTTCTTATTCAATATGTGATGCCAGATGTGACAATGACAATGTCACTTAGCTGACAATGTCACCCTTTATCGCAATTAGCAATGAGCTAAGTGGCATCGTCAGTTATATCACATCTGGCCTCACATTCTGAAGAAGGATGTGTTATTTCCCCCTTTACAAAACATGGCGTTTGCTTATGTATGATTTATGAAGACATTATGTCTCATTTATGAAGGCATTATACATGCTCTATAAAGCCTTTATTAGCAACATTTCAAATAAAGTGTGACCCAATTTTCAATTGCTTTGTTATTTTGAGTATAATAAATTTAGTAGATTCTCAGATGATGTAATTCCGTTACCGGTGTCTCTTTCTCATAATGGCATCCTACAAAATATCTGTGAATATTCCAGTGAATATAAACTTACCATGGCCTGGTCAATTAGAGCTGCATTAGAGTAATAGATGGCAGGTAAAATGACATGAAAATTACTGTTGATCTTAATTCCGTTACCTTGGAATTTCCCAGATGTGACTACTACGGCACGGGTTTAATCCCTAGTCATACCAGCTAGCAGCTTTTTCAATTAGCTTTCGCGCTGCAGGGAAAATGAATTGTAAAGGGACTGCAGGGATGGGATGCTAAAATAGTTGCTTTGTTCGCTGCAGGAGGCGATTAACCTCCTGTTGACCTGCCGGGCGCTCATCAGTAAGATTCTAAGCTTGCTCATGTCTGGGCACCCTCTGCCCTCGTTCTGCGAATTTTCAACCTTTGAGTGTTAAGTAGCAGTGGCTGACAGGCGCTTGATACAGAGGAGCTACTGTCTCTCTTTTCCCGAGTTGGCAACATGGGGTTGCATACGGGCAAGTCTTGTACATACTTTTTGAATTGGGCATTCCAGATTTGGGGGTAATTGGAAAAGTCAAATTAAAAAAAAAAAAATTGAAAATCTAATCTCGTGGTGGCACTGCAACAAAGGTCATGGGCTGACCCACATCAAAAACACACCTCTTCGCAAGAAGTATGACATGATTCCCAACAGAATCGTAGGAGTATCTGGCAATATAAAGTTTGATCTAGTGGTGGCGCAACAGGAATGTTCTTAGGGTCACACAAAACAAACGAGTTTGTCCCCTATGCTCCTGTAATAAACAATTTAGTGCCATTTCCAAAAAAAATAAGACAAGTGGTGTCAGGCACAACAAACCGCGCCCCTCGCACAAACTTTGACCTGCTTTACCTAAATTCAATAGGCATCTGTTCTGGGTCAGTGGCAATCCCTAAACTGAATTTGGGGTGAATCTGGCTATTAGTTTTGCTGCTAAAGTGTTAACGAACAAAGAAATGAAAGGTCATTCACAGAATGACGATTTGCCGGAATCATGCACAGATCTCAGAAACAGAATGAATGAAATGGAATTGGTTTCAAGTCTCTAGCTGTGATTGTAGCGAAGTTATGAACCAAAATTTTTTTTGACCTTTCTGGTGAGCTTGACCTTGACCTCGAAAAGAGACCAGCCTCTCAGCACAAGGCGAGTCAATGTTGCCAGCAAGTTTGGTGAAGATAATGTGAAAATTGTGGCCTGTAGAGTGCACACAGACAGACAGACAGACAAACGAATAAACGAGCATAGAGCGCTGCTTATGACCTTGACCTTTGACCTAGATTTACCAAAATAGTGCAGTGCTTAGGTCAGATAACACGGCCCTTAACTTTATCAACAAATAATGCACTTGGTTTGAAGTGTGTTCACCGATTAGAAGCGAAGCTATGGCCACATGTGTTTTTGACATTTTGTGCGACCTTGACCTTTAATGTAGATTCACCAAAATAGTGCAGTACCCAGGTAAAGTAAGATAGACCATTCTTTTATGAACGATATGTACTTGGTCTGAAGTCTCTACGCCGATTAGAACCAAGATGTGGCTTCTAATGCGTTTTTGACCTTTTGTGTGACCTTGACCTTTGACCTAGATTCACCAGAATAGTGCAGTGCCTGTCCTAAGTTGATCATAAAATATGAGCTGAATTGAGAAGAAACTGTGGACGCCACAGTGCAACCAAACAAACGAACAGAGTAATATACTGGTGGAATCAGAGATTCCGGCAAGTAACGAACAAAGAAACAAACCGAACCAAAAACAATGCCCCTTCCCCTCCCCCTTCGGGCAGGGCGGGGTAAGAAAAATAGTCCGTCATCATTAGAGCTGCAACTATCGAGTATTTTTGGAATCGGGTATTCTGTCGATTATTTCTACGAGTAATCGAGTAATCTAACGAATCTTACTTTTTTGTTTTTAAACAATTAAATAAATTTTGTACAATGGAATATGAAAGGCCTTTTAAAATGAACAAACAATTGCGGTTTTTTCCCTCAGAAAAAGGTTTTTATTTTAACAACTTTCAAAGTTGAAACTATTGCTGGCTTAAGAACTAAGCCAATAAAACAATCTTCATCTAAGACAATAAAAATAAATCTTTGCTATGTAAATAAAAAATTAAATACAATTCAGCAGTGGTCCCTGCCTTTGCCCGTAGTCAGCTGGGATAGGCTCCAGCTCGCCCCGTGACCCTAGTGAGGAATAAGTGGGTATAGAAAATGGATGGATGGACAATTCAGCAGTCAGCCATTCAAAGTGGTAATAAAATTCAGCATTTCAGTCAACAATCCAAAGCAGCCTAAACCATTAGGCACAAGAACTAAGCCGATTGGTATGAATTTGGCAAACGTGTATAAGAAAGGGGACAGAGAGAGAGAGAGAGATTAGCTCTCCCTGTATAAAAAAATCAAAACACCGAACTTCTCAATGAAAACTTTGAAGTTTAAACCATTGCTGGCTTAAGAGCAAAACTCTTCACCTCATATATGAACTATACTGTATGTGTACCTGTGTGTGTATCAGTGTTGGTGTGGACAGCCGCATTACTAGTCTGACAAGTATGAACTGACATGACAAAAAAGGTGTTTAATACAAGTTTATCTGCGGACACCAACAGGCTATGCGTAATCTAGACGCCCCCCCCCCCCCCCCTTTTTTTTAAAATTGCGCTTGACGTGAGTGACTTCCATGCCTCGTTACTACAGACTAACACCACAGGCTATGAATACTGTACGTTTTAACAGGCGCTAGTGTTAATATCAATCTTAAATGAATGTTACTTTGTAACGGTGAAGTGAGGGCGTTTTCTTTTTAGGCGCTGCAGTATTGACGATGTGCTGTTGCGATCAGGTTTGCCTGATTAACAATCAGTTTATTAACTGAACAGCTACCGCCAATGCATGACATGTGATAATTAACGAATGACAAAGCGATTATCTGTTGGCCATGTTGATATAATTGATGTGACTCCGCAAGGATGACAATCTGCAAAAAATCTGGAACTTTCGCTGACTTCGCGGCGATTACTTTCGTTGTTATCACTCAGCTGTGCGTCTAACAACGCACTTGAGCTGTCACTACATTCAGACGAGAGAACGGATTCTCCTGACTTGTTGCTCAATTAACCTCGCGAACTAATTTACGCAAATCCAGAAATTATAAAGACGTAGGCGATTGATATTTTCCATCGTCATTGATGTGCGGAGGTAAACGCCGTATATATTCGTAGTGCAATGTATAACAAGGCTTTCAAAAATAAATTAGATTCTCATCGGTTCCAGCAATCAGTCTGAGCAACTGTTTTTAATTGGGGAGGTAAACTGCGAGAGGTGTCTGTCATTAAGAAGTGAAAGGTGAGGTTATTGCTGGCCCTGTGTTTCTGCCGACGGACCGTCACTGTAACGTTACATTTATAAATGTTATTTCTATGTGTATATTGAAACAGGGATATGGCCTATCTGAACAGCGCTATAGTTAACATATACAGAATGCCGCGATGATACACAAATTAAAATAAAGAGTAACGTGACATTAATTAAACGGAGCCTCGAGGTAAGGAATTTGCCTCGATTATTTTTTGTACTCGAATTACTCGAGTTACCCGAGTAATCGTTGCAGCCCTAGTCATCATGCTAACCCAAAGGATCGGCGCAGGCAGCCACAACCAGGTCGAATCCATGGTATTAGGAAACACTTTGTTTCAGGAATAGAAAAGTAGCTGGGAGGTAAAGCAATACATGCCCGAAAACAAACTCCTAGACCGCAAGTGTGCTACTTCTGAGGGGGATTCGAAGAACTACGCATCATCTGTGAAGAAGCTCAATATACTCTCCCAAGGACATAGAATGTGTGTATTGGTGTGACTTCTAAATTAACCCAATAGCATCACCATCACAGAAAATATTAAGCCACATTTTTTTTTCTTGAGCAGGGATTATGCATTGTGTTGCATTACCTGCCCGTCTCACATTAAACTCGCCAACTCGATAAAGCTAACATACATTTGTGACAAAGCTAAAGATACATTCCTTTGGACCAGGGGTCTCAAACTGATCCATAGAAGAGCCAAGAGGCCACAGTTTTGACCAAGCAGAAGCACACGCAGGCTGATATCAGCTGAGTAAATAAATTGTATCAGGAGTGTTTCTGCTTGGTTGGATTGAAAACCTGCAGCACCCCTTAGCCCCTTTACGGACCAGTTTGAGACCCCTGCTTTAGACTGACAGATAAAGGTAATATGGTCATTCCCTGAAGGTAACCTAAAACAGCAGAACTGTAAAGGCCAATTTATTGTCATTATTATTGGCAATAAGTTGCTTGTAGCCAAACATTTTTGTGGCCATTGGTGCAGCAGAAATATTAACATAGTAGAGGCTAGTGCTATCAGAGTGAGGGGCTACATTAACAAAACCAATAGCTGACATTATTTACCAGGCTAAAACTTTATGAGGCAAATACATGAGTTGTGTAACGTTTCATCAGCTCAGTGTTTTTGAGGTTGGGGGTTCTGTCATGTTTGGAAATGCTGTATAACATTGCCTAAGCATCCCAACATGGAGTGACTGAACACGGCTCAGAGCTGTAGCCCATAGTGAAAGAATTAGTTGAGTGAACTTTCCCCCAGAAAATTGCCAGGGTATCTGCTTTAGACCAGATAATCATGTTGCCTGGATTGACCAGGCATCATGGCTCCAGTGATGCAAAAACACAAAGGATTTCAGAACTCACCATCCTCTGATTCTGAACGCAATACGAGCACTTTGTTTAACCGGCTTGGCCCCTAAATTCCAATCCCATCCAAAAATAAAAATTATTTGCGCATCCATCGGCACTGCTTATTTCTCAGAGTATGGTGTTGCTGTGTAGTACACAGCAGGCAAACTTGAAGTAACTTGAAACTTCAAGATGGCGATTTAGCAAAGCACATCCAGCATTTGACAGGGGCACACTACACAGGGATTGCATACTTTGAGTATTAAGCGGTGCCATTGGGTGCACTTATAATTTTTCTTTCAGATGGAGCCAGATTTCGGGGGCCAAGCCCATAGGTGTATCCTCAAATCCCCTGTTTTTTTCTCTTTTTTGCATTGCAAGAGTCACGTCGCCTCGTCAGCCTGGGAGACATGATCATCAGCACCACATCAGGACCACAGAAAGTCCCATGTTTCCTCCTGGCTGAGATTTCATCCGAGGAAAGATGCGTGTCCGTGACGCAGGCAGGGAAGACTTTTCACGGCGAGGAGAAATAATATGACAGCGTCACATCTGGACGCGCACTTCGTCGAAAAAGAACAGTTAACTTTAACTGGCAACGCATTTTACATCTTATCAACTTGTGTTGTGACCAACTGATTTCAAGGAAGAATCTGGAAAACACCTATTTTTCAAACCACTAATGTGTTGCAAAAAGTATGGACACCGTCAGGTTACCTAAGCCGCTTTGCACACAATGTTCATTCTCAATTAATACAGTCACTCCAGCTGGCTGCCTCAGACAGTTCATGGAGATTGCGAGTCAGTGTCAGTTAGCTAATATCTACCCCCCAGACATTCAATAGACTTAAACATTACTCACCTCGTTGTCCTGTCTCTCAGCCATTCCGGGTGTCGCATCCCTGGAAAGTTGTCCGTCAGTCTCTCGAGGTCCACAGACCAGCGACGATTCACAGCGCCTCGTTAATTCAGTGAAATGTTGTTTGTTTGGTAGCTAACTAGCTATGCAAATAGGCATTGTCACCCGGAAGCGTTTCTCTGTATGACCCCCCACAGAACTTTTTATTTATACATTTTAATGCACACTTTTAAGTACCAAGCCAGCAAGCTACATGGTAGCTAAATATGGAAAACAGTTCTTAAAATATCTGCACTGTAAAGACAAACGTGTAGTTGGTTAGATCGCTCTAGAACCACATTTGCATTTGCTCAGTAGGCGAGCTCACGTCGTCATCTTCTTCTTCTGTTTTTCTGTTACACATAAATTTCAGCTTAGAAGGTGCATACCGCCACCTACCCTACCGGAGTACGCAAACATGTTAAGGTTAATTATAATAACTTGAATTGGGGAAGCTAAGATAGTCAATCCAGCTTACCTAATGGCTGCATTTAACAGCGATGTACGGAGAAAGAGACAGAGAGAGAGAGAGAGTGATAGAAAAAAAGATATCATCAGGATTGGCATACCTAAATTCTGTTGCACAACTGTGTATCTCTTAAAAATTGTACAATGGCCTTCTGAGCACTGTCCACCCCCTTTTTGCAGTTCCTAATACTCCCCCCAAACTCCATTCTCTCCCTGCCACTAATATCCTCAGCTTTCACTGCTCCCTCTCTTTGGCAAACCTACTGCACCACTTGAGTACATCCTCAACATCCACCGTACACTCAGAACATTGATTTCACTTGACCTTCCCCAAGATGAACATAGTCCTTTTGAGTCCTGTATGCTTTAACCTGAACCTTGTTTTCTTCTTCTACTTCTTTTTCTTCTTAATTTTTACATAAACTGACAATCATGTGGTGCATTACCGCCGACTAGCTGTGTTATGAGAACATCTGTACTGCTGCTATACGAAAACTAGAGGGCACTCGGTGGAGCCTCCATCCAGGCAGTTATATAAACTAGAGGCTCTATGCAATCCGTTCAAGATCAGCCAAAATATGTTGATCTGGCCTCCTTCTTAGGATGGGCATACTTCTCGCTGGAACCCATGTAACCCATGTTCGAGCTAAATATAACTTATTTGTGAAAAGTTATGGCGTCCCCTTTCCCTCTCCGGTAACTGCAGCTGACAGTGACACAGTGCTCAGGCATTTCCAGAGAGATATACGTTTAGAGACATACACCTTGCTTTCAAGGACGCCCGTCCGAAGGTGGCGGCTAGACTTGCATATTGAAATCATAACGTAGTGACTCTAGTTTATTTAGCTCATTGCCTCTGCCACACCATATATCTGTTCTTTTGGCTGCAGAAAATTCTCTGGATCATTTTCAAAATTACATCAACTTTTCCTTGAACTATCACCTGTTATCCTGCCAAATTTCGTGCCTCACCGTTCGTAACTTTTTGAGTTGTTTGGCAGGCAAAATTTAGGATCTGAAAAGACAGGACACTGGGCAATTGAAGCACTGATTTCTAAAACCCCACAAGTCAAGTCAAGTCAAGTCAAGTGTGACTTATGGGGTTTTAGTAATAGGTGCTTCAATTTATCAGTTTGTTGTAATGATTAGATATTTATTACCAACTGGACAGCTGTACCTGTGGACAAGAATAAGTGAAGGCTAGATGTTACATGATTATTTTGCATTAGTTAGGCATGAGTAAGCAAAGGAGGACTTAAAAAGGTCTGCCACTTGACTCATGATTTGCAAGGGGCCACTTCTGCCCTCTTTAGTCAATGTACTGTAGTCCAAGTTTTTTCATCTTCAACTGGATATGTTAGAGTTTCTTCAGTACCAAGTGACATGTTTTGGTTTAAGTGCATGTACTATTTGCCTCTACTTGCTCACTGTTAAGAATATAATGGACATTAAAATCGTGAGCAAGAATACCCACACTATTGCCCTTGCTTATACTTGTTTCTGGGATGTACCAATATCACATTCAAATTCTGATTACGATTAGTTGAGCAAAGAACTTACTGCGCACATGAAATATGATTTTGGGCATTCCTCAAAAAATTACATGGAAAGTTGTCAATGAGGCAAAAAACCTATTTAAAATTTTATTTCTCCCTTGCCTTATCAAGTATTTTATGAGTGCAAGTAGAGGCCAAGCAACCATGCTAGCTTGGGGGTATTCAGGCAAAGAAAAAAATTTTAGAACTATTGTGGACCCAAACTTTTATGAGTAAAAAAATAAATAAATGTCAGTTACTTGGCATAAAGCAACTCGAATGGCATTGAACAAATGGCAATAGCCAAAGACTGTATATACATAGTAACAGACTCCCAAACCATCACTTCTTTTAGATAATTACGTTTATTTTCATCATTTCACGCACGGAATAGAAGCATGTATACAAGACCATCGTTTTTGGCGAAAACATTACGTTTCAGACGTTCGAAGAATACGAATAAACAATACAACCAGCGTGTATTTGGGGCACGAAGGCACACGGTGACATTTATTGAACATCTTCGTGTCCGGTCCTGATGTTCATTCATAAGTCCATTGATGAATAACGAGAGGACCATCTTAAGTATGGAGGGTGATTTGTGCCATAATTAAATACAATACACACATTGAAATACAATGCACTTATTGAAATACAATACACATATCGAAAATACAATACATGCCTCGAAATACAATACACACCTCAAAAATACAATACATGTGTAACAATAAATGCAATACTACAGTGATTTCTTTTTCAATGTCTATCAGGAATATTCATGCCAAAATGAATGCATATCACACCTCGAAATGCAATACATACCTTGAAAATACAATACAAATGTAACAATAAATACAATACAAAAATGCTTTGTTTTTCAATGTCGGTCAGGAATATTTGTGCCAAAATTAAAACAATACAACCGTATTGTTTTTCAAGTTGTGTATTGTATTTCAATGTGTGAATTGTATTTCAATGTGTGCATTGTATTTCAATGAGTGCATTGTATTTCCATGAGTGCATTGTATTTCCATGTGGGGTTTTGGCACTATGTAAATTTTAGTCAATGAGCTCCGACCAATTAATATGATTGGACGAGGCTTTCCATAGAGTGCCTAAGTCACGCCCAGTTGGTACTCTGATGTATACGATGGTCTGGGTGAATACACTTGTCTGATTGGCTGGCAGGTGTTAATTAAAACCGTGAAACCGCACAGATAGTTCGGCTACGTTAGTTTGCTCATTTTACAGATTTGAGTTAAGCTGCTTTCACACTGGACGAAAAACGAATTTTTCGCACGACAGATTATTCAAAGTCAATGCAAAGACACGATATCGTCCTGCGGGGGCGGTTAACGATAGGTGCTGCAGGGATAATGACCGTAAAACTTAAAGTAGCGAAGTAATCACCTTTTATTCATTGAACGACAGTAACTGTGTACAGTTACAAAGGAAGCTAACATATCCACTTCATGTGTCAGCGACTGCAGACAGTTCGCTGACTACGTGCTCTGACAACAGACTGATTTCAGCTCGCTATCTCTACGGAAACCATTATTTATATTTGTAGGCTTGTTGGTCCAAATAAATCCGCCGGCCAGCGTGGGCGCCTGGCCAATCCTGGCCACGCAGGGCGTATCTAGCCAAGAACCAGCCTACATCGTGCCAAAACTGCATATCGAAATACAATACTGCATATCGAAATACAATACAAGGTGTATTGTATTTCATCGCGAAGCTTTTGGCACAGAGCTCAAAATACAATACATGCCTCGAAAATACAATACATGAGTAACAGTAAATACAATACAAACATAATTTGTTTTTCAGTGTCGGTCAGGATTATTCATGACAAAATTAAATACAATGCACACATTGAAATACAATACATGTATTGAGAATACAATACACATCTTAAAATACAATACACATCTCGAAAATACAATGCAGTTGTATTGTTTTAATTTTGGCACAAATATTCCTGACACACATAGAAAAACAAAGCATTTTTGTATTGTATTTACTGTTACACATGTATTGTATTTTCAATATATGTATTGTATTTTCAAGATGTGTATTGTATTTAAGCATTTTTGTATTGTATTTATTACTACACATGTATTGTATTTTCAAGATGTGTATTGCATTTCAATAAGTGCATTGTATTTCAATGTGTGCATTGTATTTAATTATGGCACAAATCACCCTCCATACTTAAGTGCCTCTCTCCACTACTATTTGTTTTCCTGCGCTGTAATTTGCCGTATTTTCTCGCGTGAATCTGATTGAAGTGATGCACGGCGCAGGCGCAGGCTCAGCTCCGATTTGCACCGCCCCTCTGAATTTACTCTGTGATTGTGCGCCGCTACAGTGTACTTCGCGTTCGAGCTGGAAGCGGCTAGTAAGCGGGCGCGACTCGAATTCAGCAATGAGGTGTTCGTGTTCCTTTAGGGAGTCGAAACTAACGCTTTTGGCCACTTCTTGTGCGGTTGCATCGATATTCCTTTTCAAATGGCTGTTTTACCGGAATGCCAAATGGAAGATCTCGAGTGCGAATAAAAGAAGGAATAAATCGCTAAAGGAAGCTGAACATGCAGTCCAGACATTCAGAGAAAAGGTGCTGTTTAAAATGAATTCTTAAAACTGCAATTTCTTCAAGTTCTGCTGCCTGTGCAGTCTAATGAGCCGGTTCAACTACTGTGCTATCGATATGTTGCAGGCAACTGCCTTGCACATGCCTAGTCTTGTACTGGCTGCACCCAGAGGAGAAGCAAAGCTGCGCTCGGGGTATTTTCTGTTTTTGCCTTGCAGGGGACTATTGATTTATTTATTTTAAAATATTATTAATCACCACACTGTACAGGAGGATTATTGTGTTCAGGTATAACCCTCAGCGGCATACAAATTGGAGAAACTAAATAAAAAAGGAGGCTCCGAGAGGTTCAAAGACGAATTATTTATTTGTGAATGAATATTAAAATTAATGGGTTTCAATTTTTGTATGAATAGGCTAAGTGAAATATAGCGCTTGATAGAAAAATAAATAAATGAAATTAGAATAAATGTTCCAAATTGTTTTGTTTTTGTAATGTCATTTACAGTCCCCTGCATTTAGTTTTGAAGCCAATTCCGTAAAGCGAGCTTACCAAACAAGCCAGGCTCATTTTGGTTAACCGGGCACATTTTCAGATGATACGGTTCCATAAAGCAAATTCCACACAGTTCACGCTCAATTACTATGGCAGCGAATGCTAGGAAACTAACCTGACTTGGGACAGGCCAGCAGTCTGGCTCAGCCTAAGTTGTTGTTTAACTAGAGTTCCTGTCTCACTGACCCGACGGAAAAGCAATAATTTTGACAATTTCTTGCGCGTTTGACTTTGATATTTGAATGATATGTTTGACTTTGATATTAAATATTTGACGTTACTATCAACAGTCAGTCAAAAAACGGATGTTTACAGATAATCAAATTGAATCAATAATTAAGTAAATGACACATTGATAAGATATAGACCTACAGACATGTTTAATTATATGGTATATGATGTCATACGTTGAGGATTGTGTTGTGTAAAATAAGTCAATCTGAGTCACCCCAATATTGATAATGGCTACATAAATAGTTAACAGTATAATTGCAAAAAATTATATTGATCAGAAACATTGCTATACCCATATGCCTCTGTCCTCTGTTTTCCAGATAGGAAACAATGTTTAAAAAGGTATTGGTTAATACATAATGACAGTGTCAAAACGTAAACTTGTATGTATGTGCCAGGTGCAAGGTTAATAATTAAGGACCTTAACCCATGTGTTGTGAGTTTTTTCATTGGTGATGAGGGGGCTGTCACAGTATGTAGGGAATTTCAAAGAGAACATACTTTCAGGCACAGGAGAGATCATTTGGTTCACCCTGACAGTTACCCAGAACTGTTGAATGAGTTGCGCAAAGGTCATCGTGGTGTAGGCTGGGGGCTCTTAGGTTCCTTTCAGCGTCGGTGTTTGCGTCTGCGTTCCCAAGTGTTAACTCGGAAACCGCGCAATACTTCTTTATGAAATTCCGTAGGTCCATTGATCGGCCTCTAAACCGTTGCCTTTTGCAATTTGGGGGTTTCTGGGCGAGTTGGGTGGGGCTGGGACATTTGTTCTCATGAGTATATACACACTGTACTTTTAGACTGTTCTTTACCTGATGTGATCCTCAGATGAAGTTCCTGAGTGTGTCAGTTCATGATGTATAGTCAAGGTCACGTGAGAGCAGCCCTCATTCTATAGATGCCAGTTGAGTCTGTCAAAATTGTGCAAGTTGAGGTAAAGTTTGCAAAGCAGATTCCCTGTGGAACAAGACGGTCACTCGTCAGTACAGATGCATTTGCACTGTAGCATGTTGCTGGAGACATTGGCAGAATTGCTTTATCATTAACAGTGGTGGGAGCAGATTAATTTGATGTGTTCCTGGCTGTGCGGCTCTCCTCGTTGATGATGGGGAAAGACGTGTGCGTGTAGTGCTTGTCCTTAAAGATTTTCTTGTGAATGCTATACCGGCCACAATTTTTAATTAATTTGTTTCATATTTGGCATAGGTTTTGTGTGTGGAAACCCTGTTGATTTTGGGAGTGATTACTTTAGGGGGTCTGGGGATACACGTCGACCAGCAGGCTACAGACTAGTCATTGTTTGACTTGCATTATATTTTTATTTAATTGGATTTGTATAGTGTAATGTCATTTGCGAGGATAATGGAGACGAGTGTCATTGAAGTAATCGATTCTTGGCAGTCGCTACCGTAACATGACTCGTTGATTGTATTTATATGATAGGTCGGCATAAGCTAGCAAGCCGGCTTTATCAATCGCTGTTTGTCCAGCTGTTTTGACCGAGAGGCTCAGTGATGGCTTCCATCCGTTCATACATCCATTATCTAAACTCCTTTGTCCTAACTGGAGTCGTATGGGAGCAGGAGCCGATCCCAGCTGACTATGGGCAAAAGGCTGGGACACACCCACACACCGCTCACAAGTCCATCTCAGGATACGCACACCATTCACTCACACTACAGGCAATTTATAGTCTGCATTTAGCCTTGGATTCCTGGGGCCCCTCCTCTTCATAACGTGCCTTCTACCACTCAGCAATATCTTCCGAAAACATGGTTTCTAGTTTCACTGCTTTGCGGATGACAACCAGCTTGATCTTTCCAGTAAGCCTAACTCTAGTCTCCCGCCCTCCTCCCTCACCCACTGCCTCACGGAAATCAAATCCTGCTTCGCCTCGAACTTCCTCAAACTTAATGCCAATAAAACTGAACTTCTCCTCGTCGGCACCAAAGCCACCCTTTCCAAAACTGTCAGTTTTTCCCTGACCATTGACAGCTCCATAGTTCCCCCCTCCCCTCAGGTTAAGAGTCTGGCTGTCATCCTTGACAGCTCACTTTCTTTCAATGCTCACATCAATAACATAACCCGGTCGGCATACTTCCATCTTCGATCCATTAATTGTCTCCGCCCCTTTCTTATCCTGGTCCACAGCCCCATCACCTCCCGTCTTGATTACTGCAACTCACTTCCCTTTGGTATCCCCCATAAATCCCTCCACATACTTTCAGAACTCAGCAGCCCGCATTATCGCCAGAACCCCTTCCTTTCATCATATCACCCCCGTTCTCCAGCAGCTCCACTGGCTCACAGTGAAATTCCAAATCGCCACCCCCTCTCGCTCCCTCAGGTCCTCCTCCTCCCTCCACCTCTCTGTGCCCTCCGCCCGTCTCAGCACCATGGGGAGCGGAGCTTTCAGTCGCTCAGCTCCCCAACTCTGGAACTCACTTCCACCCGACATCCGGAACATTGATTCTTTACCCCTATTCAAATACAGACAAATCACATCTGTTTAAAACTGCTTACAACTTGTGACTTCATTTTCATTTTTAATGTTGTCTTTGTCTGTTTTTATCCATTTTATTGTTTTTTTTTTCCATCCTTCTGGAAAGTGTCCCTGGGTGTTTAGAAAGGCGCTGCTAAATAAAATGTATTATTTTTATCAGATTTGTCATTGGTCCCTGACAGGAAACCAGAGTACCCGGAGGAAACGCATGCAAACATGAAAAGAACATGCAAACATCATACAGTGGCGCCCCAGGCACAACCTCCTTGTCAGGAACGGTGTTATTGCGGCACTGGGTCACACTACCTTATAGAATCTTTCCTTGTTCCATGACAACTGGCTGATTCGATGAGGAGGCTAATGTTCAAGCATAATATAGTAGGGCCATTTTTGCTGTCGACTGATGTTCATGTTCTGAATGGGTCTGGCAGTGGGTTGGGACAACGGTGAATTAATCCTAAAGTAATTTCGATTAAACAGATGAGAGTGGGATGAGCATATTTAGACTGGTAATAATGCACTTGCTATGTACTTAGTAACATAATAAGTTGTCAAGAACAGGCATCCGGCATTATCCTGGAACGTCGGCCGTGTTTGAAACTGTGCTCTATGGTCTACATACATTATTCTCACCATACACTAGCCACGCAACACGCTACTCACTACAAACAAACCCTTCCTGTTGCTGCTTCTTCTTGTTATTCCTCAACGAGTTTTTCTGGCGGTTTATGTTGCGTTGAATCTTGGACAATTTATGTATGAATAGTAAGCTGACGATGTACCCACAAAATATCTGCCCCATCTAGTATACATCTGGGAACTTCTCGCAGACATAAACTCACTCCCCATGGATAAGTGAACACCCTACCCCCTAAATCTGATGTCATCGGTAGCGCTAGTAAAACATTAGTGCGTGGTTTCGAACACGGCCATATTCTATGTTTTCATCATTCTATATGTCGGTATAATTCACCTGTGCTGTCTGATTACAGCTTACCCTTGTTTATTTCACTGTCGCGGCGGTTTGTTGACATTGGCAGACTCTGTTAATGCTAGCATGGCACTCAAACTTAACTACCAGCCATGGTGGACCTGAAGATTATCTGGGCAATACATTGGGCTGCACTCATAAATATCACTTCATTTTGATTTTAACAGAAAATCAGAGCTGTTGCCTCCACACATAAATTAGTCCAGGGGCTGTTAACTCTTTCCCAACTTGCCAACATGCAGACAGAATGGTTAAGGAAAAATGCTGCCCCCACAGAAAATTCATTCGAAAATTTTGTGGGCGTGATGTCGATGTCATCGGCTGTTCATTTGATGTTATATTACTCCATTTCATAGAATTTCCACTGTAAAATTCTTCTGGACTACTATTTAGGTCCAACTCAACTCTTAATAATACAAAAGTAAAAGATAATATTTCAATGTCACTTTTGGCATTTTGATCAATGACTGTGTTTACATGGTCTTTAGTATCCTGGTTTTGATTGGGTTTTTTCAGTACCCTGTTTTTGTGTTTGTGCATGCCATTTTTTTGATGTATTGCATGAGGTAATCCGTAATGTGGAAGGAATATGATCACAGAAAGTTGGATAACCTTTCACACTGGTCGTATCTGACCGGGATTTGGCTGTGCCATTGGAAAAGGGTTAAAGGCAACTGAGAAAGTCAAGAAAGGTCTGCTATGTTTCAGAACACATAAAAATCGTCAATTGAAACCATAGTAACTACATTGCACATAGCACCATTAACCTGATCAAAGTCTGCAATAATGAAAAATAGATTTTGTTTTGGTGTGCGCACGCGTGTTTATGTGTGTCTGTGTGTGTGCGCACTAGTACCCGTTATTGCCAGTTGTTTGTGCTGAAAAATAGCGACATCCTGTAGTTTTTATCCCCCGCTGGGTGTCAGCCCAAAAGGGGGATTATGTTGTGGCACAGTCAGTCCATCTCTCTGTCCGCCTCCTCCTGCAGTTTTAATAGGACATCCCCGAAACTTAGTGCATATGCTGTGCAGATAGACTGATGATTCCCATATTGCAGTCGCGACTCCGGCGGGGGATGTTGTGCTTAGAAGAGCTCAGAATGCTCTTCTTACTCATGGGTGTGGCATTGAAGTGTTTTTTGGTTATTTCTAGAAAGTGGAGAGTGCTTCCTTCAGCTGATTAAATTCATTTTTCTTTTCTTTTCTTTTTTTTCTTTTTTTGCAGAATCCAGACCAAGAACCTGATCTCGTCTTATCCCTGTCCCTTGCTGAACTGACGAAAAAACTGAAGGAGAAATCGCTAAATCCTGATGCAGTTCTACACGCTTACATGGGCAAGGTCCTCTCATGTTATAATAACCATGATATTGATGATGGCTATTTGTGGGCTTGCTGACAGCAAGTACATTTATATTATTCTCACTGTTTATTTTCTTACCGGCCCATTTCCAGAAAAGTTGGGTCAGTATGGAAAATGCAAGTAAAGAAGTGATTTTTCAATAATCTTTGACCTGTATTAAATTGAAAACTGTCAAGGGCAAAAAGAGGCCTGAATAGTCAAGTGTTTAGGTGTTAAAAAATATGTGAGGTTGTGGACTATGTGACACTAACCTGCGTGGGTCTAAAAGGAATATGCGGTGAGCTCCCATTTGCTTACAAGCAACAAATGACGAGGCTTGCAACTTTGCAAAAAAAACTTCTTGATTGAAAACAGCACTTACAGTGCATAATATTATTAAAAGATTCAGGGATCCTAGAGAAATCGTTGTGTAAAAGCTGACATTGAAGATTTTGAGGGCCCCTGATCTTCCGCTCTGCGAATGAGTCCTGCTCTGAGAATCAACATGCTTTTGGCATGGATATAACCACATTGCCTGGGACTAATTAACCCTTTTCAGTAAACACCATCCATCATTGCATCCTTAAATGCAAATGAAGACTGTGTGCTCAGAGGAAACCGAACATCAGAAACATCCAGAAATGTCGCAGTCTTATCTGGGCTCGAGCTCGTCTGAAATGGGCTTATGCGCACTGGAACTGTGTCTGGACCAGGCCACCTTACAAATAGGTTTTTGCTGAACATGGATGATGTGTTTACTTGGCCAAAGAAGAAAAGGACCCTGCCCATTGTTAACAATGAGAAGATCAGAGCCAACCTCTGTCATAGCATGGGGGCGTGTTAATGCCTATGGAAGTTTACCATCTGTGTCAGTACGACTGATGCTGAAGGACACGTACACCGATGAGCCAAAACATTGAAATATTAAAACTACTCACAGATGATGGAAGTTATTTTGATTATATCATGACATCGCATTTTAAGGTCTGAAAATGAACCTTTGATGGTAGGCAAACAGTTGACTATCCTTGTCGAGGTGTTTGATGTGGGAGAAATGGGACCTGCGCATTTTTGTCAAGATGAGCGGGTCGGAGTATCTCTGAATCGGCAGGGCTTCTGCGGTGCTCCCAGTCAGCAGCGGTGAGCACCAACGGATTCTGCTACAAAGTGAAAAACCATGGACTGGCAACAGGGTTTTGGACTATCAAGACTCATCAATGCACTAGGGCAACAAAATTTGCCCTGTTTAGTTCAAACCAATTGATGGGCACACCTGATGCACACCAAAGAATTTTAATGAGTCACCTGTCACTACATAGTACATCGCCCCCTGCTGTGCAAATAGTGCATCGATCCCTGCTTTGCTTGGCCGCTGCAGACCAGTCAGAGTGATCATTCTAACCCCGGTTTGCGGCCAAAAGCGCCTGCAGTTGGGTTGTTGGCATCAGAACTAGTCTTTGGAGCAGTTGAAGATGGTCATCTGATGCAGTGAGTCTGGTTTTGTTTTGCATCATGTGCATTGGACGGGTAAGTTTGCATGATTTGCCTGGGAGGGAGGCGACACCAGGCTGTACTGTGGAGGAAGGCCAGCTGGTGGAGGCAGTGTTGTGATCACAGAAATGTTCTGCTGGGTATTCGAGTAGACGTCTGTTTGACGGAGCTGATTTTGTGGCACGAGGAGGGACCTACACGATATTAGGCAGGTGGTTTTAATGTTGTGGCTGATCGGTGTATAAATTTTATCTTATTCAAATATTATTTCATTTGACTTTGAAGCCGTTTATATTGCGAGAAATGTAAATTGATTTCAGAGAGCGTATTTATAATATTATACTTTGGTGGCAAGGTTCTTAAAACTTCAGCTTGTACTCATTCCATTGGCATCACACGCGTGATCTTTTAAATTGGCATTTGAAAAGGAAGTACCGAAAACATTTTTCAAGATGTACTGAGAATCACTTTGTGACTGTGCACATTTTGGAAAATTTTGCAGTGACCAAATTCAGAGTTTGCAAATAGATTTGGTCTAATGAGTGTCAATTTTGAGTGCATTCATTAACAGGGAGTTTTTGGTAGTAATGTGTCAAATATTTTTGTTGCACGTGTTCAGTTTAAAATGTTTCAAAGGGGACTAGTACCTGTCTTTTGATGCATTTGCTGTAATTATTAAGGCCAAAGTAGTGGCTCTGTGCATCCGTTGCCCCTTGACAGAGCCCAAATTTTTACAAAAATTAATTCAGATGTGGTGAAACTGAAAAATTTTAGTTTTGTCCCATTTTGAACAAAATCTAGACAAAAGAGAATTTACAAATTACTTCATTCCATTTTTACTTGCATTTTACAAACTGTCCTGATGATTTTGGAACTGAGGTTGTGAAATTACCTTCGCCATGTGATTGTGATTGATCATGTTTGTTGGTTTGTTAGTGAGTGAGTTGGCTGGATTATGCAAAAACTAATCTGCATAAGAATTTTACCAGAGGTGGATCTTGCCCTGACTCTGAGAGGATTAGATTTTAGGAGTGACCCTTTTAATGAACTTTCGGCAGGCTGTAGTCAGTGAGGTGCACTGCTGCCCTCTGCAGGTTAGAGTTTTCTACCCATCCAATACGTTAAGGCACAAGTTAGTTCAATGTGAACATAAAATCGCTCTGCCAGCCAAGTGCTGATCGGGCCAATCGCAGCCACTTGGCTGATATGGGGCAGGTTTGATACAATGATGTTGAAGCATTTTTGTAAACAATTTGGGGCAGATATTTTGTCTAAAAGAAGAATAATGATCGCTGTTAAAGCTTTAATTAATAGCAAAGATGTGCTTGCCAGACTTGCAACAGAATTTGGGGAAAATTTAATCTACCGACTGGCCCCACTCATCACCAGAAAGATAAAGAATGACCACAGTGAAAACCCATTGTTCATGTGTAATGCTTAATCGTCACGTTAAGTATCGGCTGCTAAATCATGTCATGCCAAAAGTGAAATGTCGTCAGTCATATGAATAAATCCAATAGCTTTAGCAATACCTCCATCACACTTCATCGATGAGGCGGTATGGTTGGGATCGTGAGCGCTCCCTCCCAGTTACCATATTTTTATCTTCCCATCATTCTGGCACAACTATATTTTTCTTATCGTCCCATAGGATCCATAACTAATCAGGCTTTTTTAGATATTTTATGGCAACTCAAATCTGGTACCTTGACAACATAAATTGTCTGACTGTCCAAAAATGATTGGATTGCTGTGTATGTGTTTGTATTTCTCTCAGATGAACAGTATAGTTGCGGCCTGTTATATGTACTTAACTCGCCTGCATACTGTCTGTAAAATTGACGCTAAATGACTTTGTCTGATGGTCTAATGATAGAAATTAGAAGGTCACGCGGTAGAACGTTTACCTCCGCCGGGCCTTATGTCAGTGTTATTGGTTCTTCTAGACATAGAAGCCAGAATATGTTCCGGATCACTTAGAAAATTGAATAAAACTCATGCTTAGACTACCATCATCCTACCAAATTTCATGCCAATCCATCCATAACTTTTTGACTTATCCTGTTAACAGTCAGACCAACAAACAAACGGGTGAAAATATAACCTCCTTGGTGGAGGTTATTCAGGTGAAAATCTAATAAGCATGTTTTCAAAGTCCACACTAGCATAAAATCCTCTGGCGTGTTTAGTATTGTACATGCAGCTCTTCTCGCAAGGTGATAATTGACTGTCATGGAGTCATTTTCATCATGTCTTATGTTAACGTGTTGTTATTTTGTGTTCCTCAGGCATTGGAGGTTCACCGGAAGTTGAACTGTGCCACAGACTTCCTATTGGAGAGCATTGAACAGCTTGGTGAGGCAGAACTTAATCGCGAAGGCCTTCTCTATGGTGTTCCTGTCAGTATCAAGGACAACATTGGATGCAAGGTTGTGCCGATCCCTGTTTATTTAGACAGGACCTGCAAGCTTTGCCCTTTTTTGTAGTGTCTCATCGCATGACCCCAAATGTGTGATTTCTGGAGTACCATGGTGATGACTTGTGACTTTTGTTCAAAAACAGTGGTGTGAAAAACTATTTGACCCCTTCCTGATTATGTCTCCCCCCAGGAGACAGGGGAAACATTGTTTTTGTACAGTTTCCCATCCGCGTTTGCGTTCGTTCTTTGTTTCCGGGCTGTAACTCGGAAACCATTTAAGATATTTAAATCAAACCTTGCACACTCTTTCAGCATTGTATGTAGATGTGCCTTTTACTGTCTGTGAACATCAGTGAGGGGGGCTGCGTTGGGATGGGGCGAGACATTTGTTTTTTTTTTTTTGCCTTAAAAACAATCTCTAGTTTTTTTTGTTTGTTTTTTTTTTTGTCCTCGGCTACCACGGAGCGGAGGATGTAGTATTCAGCTCTGTTCATCTGTTTTTAGGTATGTACGACCATCCCGTTGGTGTGAACGCAATATCTCAAGAACCAGTGGACCGATTTTTGCCTATACTTACCACAAACATATATTGGGGAGGGGTCCTGCGACACTAGTTGATGACCTTTTGGTGACCTTGAGGTCATTTTCAAGGTCACAGGGCAATTATCTAGATTTTGCCTTTGTAAGGCTTGGTTACGTAACATCTCAAGAACAATTTGAACAATTTTGCTCATATTTAGCACCAACATGTATATGTGGCAGGGGACACAGTCACGTTAGTGACAATGACTTGTTTTTTCTATTTTTGCTTATTTGTCATGTTTAACTGTTTCAGATTACCCGACTAATTTTAACATAGGACAAAGACGGTGTGAGTAAATGCCAAATGCAGATTTTAAGTGTTCATTTAAATAAAAATAAATTAGAAAAAAGATCAGGAAAATGGCAGAGAACAGTTACCTTGTTTTGTGTGTGTACATGGAAGTAATTCTTGATTGTTTAGGAACAATTGAGAAACAACTAGCATAAATGAATACAACATTTTTAGCATTAAATGTGAAATAAGTAAATGAAAATGCTCAGTGTGAGCTGTGAGGGGACTGACTCGAGCAGTCATGGGCTGTTGTACTGGTCGTCCCTTAAGCTGTTTGCACACCGGACGCCAAACAAATCTTTCGCACGACAGATTACATTCAAAGTCAATGCAAAACTGCGAGTATTTGCAGATTTCCATTGACTTTGAATGTAATCTGTCAAGCGAAAAATTTGTTTTGCGTCTGGTGTGCAATCAGCTGTAGGCTGTGACGTGCACTCACATCCCGCTGCCTCTGTGGCCGTGGCACTCTTCTCCAAAGCCGTGTTGCATTTTAGACCGGTTAGAGCGTGCATTCAAATTTTGCCGTTTTACATTTAATTTTTGTGAAGATTTTTGTTCATATGTGCTACGCTGTGTCAGGAAATGTTCCTCCGTCTCTATCTTCTTCTCTAGACGGCCAGCTCTGCCTGTGTCGAGCAGTCTTTACGGCCAGGTTGTGATCGCTGAGGCTGTACATAATGTCTTTCAGTTTCTGATCAGTAACAGTGGTTCGATGGCCTGCCACTGAGTACCGTCTGTTTAGAGCCACATAGCAGTGAAGTTTGTTTTGAGTACTTGTGGTAAATACCTATTTATTCGTGTAATTTCTTTTTTTTTTGCCATAATTTGGTTGGACCAGATTGTCCGCTTATTTTTCTTGGTACGGAGACCTGGGCTTTTGCCTGGGCCTGGCAATGATTGAGATCATCAAGAAAAATTGAGAAACCGTTTTTGAAATTGTAAGGGTATTCTGATGTGGGGATATATGATCATTACATTAATATGCCTCAATCTGTGGGGACACCCTCTCTTTATTTTGAGCAAAATTGAAAGTTGGCTTTTTCTAAAACCCTTAAAACGAACAGACCCACCGAAACATTGTATTCAGACCTGCTGAACTTCGGACCTATTTTAAATTCTAGTAGAGGTCCCTAAGTTGCCAACTATTCCAAATATCTCCTCCTGAATTACAGGGAAATGTCAATGAAATGATGTACAAGATCAAATTTGATGTAATGCTATGGGCAGAAAAACATTGCATTCTGGGATTGAATATTTTTATCAATACAAGATTGATGTCGTTTCAATGAAATGCTGCAACCTGCTGATACAGAATATGTTTGTGACAGTGTCCAACAATATTTTTAAAAATATAAAATATTTTTAGAGGTAAAACTAAAGTAAAAAGTTAGTATAAGAGATTCATTACTCTCTTTCCAGCTCTGAATTTCTCCTTCAGATCAGTGATGGTGTAGTAGTGTGGTAAAGCTCAGTCTCATTTTTGCTTCCAGAGGTTAATTCCTCTAAACAATTGCTTCGTTTTTCAGAAAAGGGAGAGCCTTCTTGTAAAACAAAAAGGTGAACATCTTCAGCACGTTTCGATGTTGGTGTTCACTTTTTAACTCTCTTTGTTTGCGCTTTTGCACTGTTTATAAATGAGTCCCATCATCTTTGTCTTATATCGAGGTTGGTTTGATGATCTGAAACATTGAAGTGGGAAACCTTTGCAAAAATTGGGAGGAAATCGGGAAGGGGGCAAACGCTTTTCCACTGCACTGTATGTGTCTTATCGTTCGTGTCCACGCTCATGTTTCCGGGGTTACTGCTGCTGTAAGACGGCTGTCCAGGACTTCTGTATGTGATGTTTCATGTGGCCGCAGTGCTTTACTGTACATTTGTTATGGCTGTGCTCTTCATGTTCCACTATCATGTCTGACTTCCTGCGTTGTGCGCTGCAGGGTCATGACTCGACCTGTGGAGTCCTCTGTAAGCTGGAGCAGCCCGCTCCTGTGGACAGTGTGCTGGTCCAGGTGCTGAAGAAACAGGGGGCCATCCCATTCGTCAAGACTAATGTGCCCCAGGGGCTACTCAGGTACATTTAAGATGGAGCAGCCACCACTGTAGAAGAGAGAGAGAGACTGTGTGTGTGTGTGTGTGTGTGTGTGTGTGTGTGTGTGTGTGTGTGCGTGTGTGCGTGTGTGTGTGTGTGTGTGTGTACGTGTGTGTGTGTGTGTGTGTGTGTGAAAGAGAGTGTGTGAGAGAGTGTGTGTTAGTGTTTGTAAATGTCCCCACAAGAGATGCAATACGAGATTTCTTTATCTTTAGGGGAATCTGAATGTCCCCATAAGGAAATTGAGGTATTTTAGTGTTAAGGTTAGGGTTCGGTTAAGATTCTTTTCTGGGTCAACAGTAGGGTGAGGCATGTGCTGTTTCAGCCAATCAGGAAAAGGGGTTAGGAAAAAATGTGCGCCAATTAAGTGTCCCCACAAAATGTGAAAATGCAACACGTGTGTGTGCGCGCTCCAGTAGTTTTGTTTGATTTTGATCATGCACTGACT
The DNA here is from genome assembly GCA_029721435.1 of Gymnothorax reevesii. Taxonomy (NCBI): domain Eukaryota; kingdom Metazoa; phylum Chordata; class Actinopteri; order Anguilliformes; family Muraenidae; genus Gymnothorax; species Gymnothorax reevesii. Next base: position 9,207,387 of record CM056575.1, on the reverse strand, counting down.
CATTGTAAATTCTTCGGCATTATCTTTGTGATCGTTGGCCAGCTGATGGGACGAGGGTAATGAGGTGAATCTGCTCTCGTTTTTTGCTCTCCTGCTCTTTTGCTTCAGCTATGACTGCGGAAACCCCATTTTTGGTCAGACGATAAACCCCCATAATTCCCAGAAGACACCTGGGGGCTCATCGGGGGGAGAGGCAGCGCTGATTGCAGCAGGGGGCTCCATTTTGGGCATCGGCTCGGATTTGGGGGGCAGTATTCGCATTCCAGCATCTTTTTGCGGAATAAGTGGATTCAAACCCACGCCGAATCGGTTGAGGTCTGTGGCAACATCGGAATTATGGAATAAGTTTTCCTGTCATGGTGTGGGATGGGCTTTTGCTGATGTAACTCAAATTAATATTTTCTTATCTTTGCTCTGAATTGGAACCTGCTGCTCTCAAGTAACTGATAAAATTAGTGTCTGATATTAAAGTGGAAGAGGAGTCGCCATATATTTTGTAAGAGTTGTGAGGTCTCCTGCAGTTCTCTGCAAATCATTGGATAGAGCCATGAAAAACTAATTGCCCCCTCCTGATTTCCTCTATTTTTGCATATTTTTCACACTGAATTGTTTCAAATATTCAAGGAAATAATAGTATAAGGCAAAGACAACCATTTTATTTATTGAGGTTAAAAAGTTATCCAACACGACTAGCCCTATGTGAGTCGGCCAGTTTTCAAAATCTAATCAATAATTGTGTTAAATTAGTCAAGACACACCTAGGCCTGATTGCAGCTTGTCCTGTTGAATCTAAACATAACATGAAAAAGGAGCTTTCCCTGCAATTTGAGTAAAATACCTCCACAAGCAGCATGCAATGCCTCAGTCAAAAGAAATCTCATGCCATTCAATGAAATTGTGGGCAAAAATCTAGAAATGTTTGAGAGTACCTATTCCATGTGATAATGCAAATGCCATCTATAACCCCCAATTTACACCAGATGCATGTTTGGTACATCTGTGCTCCGCCACGTAGTGAGTTGACTGACAACAAAGCACAGATCAAAGGTGCGGCAGGGCGAAGGCAAACCGAAGAAGCATTTGGTGTTAATACCAAGTAAAACTTTTGCTGATAGGTTGAGAAGATGCCAAACAAATGAAATGTTAAACCAGTGTTTTCATTGGTCTCAACATAGCAACTAGGAGAGTGCCTTATGGCACTTGGAAATATGAAGGCATCATGGGAGCATGCCATATGGCACTCTTAAGAGGTAAAGGGTTAATTAAGAGAGTATCCAAAGAACTGTAGGCAGAGAATAATCTTTATCCTTCAATAAATTTAATGATTGTATAAAAAGTTAATTTTGTTTCCTCGTATTCTTGTTGTTTTGTACTACTATTTGTAAGGAGATCTGAAACCATATATTGCTAATGATTTGCAAAACTGGAGGACCTCAGGTAAGGGTAAATACTTTTTCACAGAAGATCGTGTGAGTATTACTGGTATTTTTGATGGGCTGAGGTGTATAAAATGCTGATTGTGATTCTTTTTGGTTTTTGTAGCTTGCGTGGCTGCAGCTCGTGTTGTCGCGGCCAGACCACAGGTGAGATGGACGAAATGAGACCGAGTTGTTCCATATGCGTGTTTAAGCATTTGGCTGGAGTTATGTGGTTCAAATTCCACTCGAGCCAAAGTTTTCAGCGTCATGACTCACGCGGCTGTTTTTTTTTTTTTTTTTTTTTTTCTTTCTGAAAGCTCAACCGTCCCCGGGTCCGTTGGCGAAGGATGTGGACAGCCTAGCCTTGTGCATGAAGGCTCTTCTGTGTGAGGACTTGTTCACTCTGGATCCCTCTGTGCCACCAATGCCATTCATGGAACAGGTGCTTTCAATACAACCATCGCGGTGATGCATCGATCCATTTTCTTTACCCTGCAGCCTTTTATGGGCTGATGGGGTATTATTGTTATACCCTGTGGGGTCTGGGTGGGCGGCGGGAAGGGCGGCGGATACATAATTTGTCCGGGGCATATCTCCAAAAGTGTTGGCCTCAGAAGCTTCAAATTTAGTAGACGGCTTCTTTGTGAAGGATCAGTGTGCGAGGTCAGGGTCATTAGTGGATTTGAACTTTGACTTTGGCACTTTGAGCTTGAATTTGAAATTTCATCCAGGCCATATTTCCAAAAGTATTGACCTCGGCAGCTTTAAATTTGAACAGCAGGTTCCTTGTGAGAACTAGGTGTGCAGGCTATGGGGTCATTAGTGTATTTGACCTTTGACCTTGGCATGGTGACCTTGAACTTGGAAATTTTGTTCGGGTCAATAGTGAATTTGACTTTTGACCTTGGACGCAGTCACCTGCACCTTGCCATAGGTGTATGTTGCTATCTATAATATATTTGAGGTCGATGTCTGTCTGTGTGTATGTACACGTTTTTCTCCTATATTTCTCAGCCGATTATCACCAAATTTGGTGTGAATATCCACTTGGACACCAGGAAGGACTTGACGTTGCCCCATTTTTGAAAAACGGTCATGCACGCAAAAAAATGGCAATTTCACTCCAGGTAGTAGGTAAACTTATATAACCTGATGCTCGTGGCAATATCCGGTTTCACCACTAGGAGCCGCAGTGTCCTTACGAACATGCGTTGAGGTAACCTGCGAGCAGGCTACTGTTTGCGATGGGGCCGAGGGAGTTTTAAGACAGCCTGCACGACAGCTAGGCTTTTGACAGGGCACCGCGTTTGTCCACGAATGCAGCATTCTGATTAGTCGAACTTGACAGCTCCCAAATTCAAATTTGACAGTTGAACACTCGTAGGGCTGGCGTTACACCTGAAAGGGGCCGAGGGAGTGATAACACAGCCTGCACGAAAGCCAGGTTTTGAGAGGGCACTGCGTTCCTCCACGAATGCAGCATTCTGATTACTCGAACTTCACAGCTCCCAAATTCAAATTTGACAGTTGAACACTCGCAGGGTTGGCGTTACACCTGAAAATTCAGCGGTGATTATTCACAAAAATTAGTCCTGGCTGATTCTGGATGATTTCCCTTGATAAACACGTTTTCCAATTCAAGAATGATCAAGTGGCAATTGAAAACACAGCTTCTCTCCCTCATGTGATCTAAAAGCGACAAAATAATGGCCTACAAAGCGGGTAGCAGCTAGTTTATTAATGATTAGTTAAGGGCTGTTGGGTTCGCTCGGCGTCGTTTTGTTTATCAAGAACTCTGAGTGATTTCTGTATGTGAATCACAATGTTCAGTGAGGACTGGTCACATCATATACGGTACTGGCATGGATAAAGGTTCTGCTTTTGCCAACGCACCGTTGGCCGTGTGTCAGCTCACTGGACGTGCCCTGTTCACTGAACCGAGAAGTAGAGTGAGTGAGAAGGCATGTTGGCTGGCCGTTTCACATATATCTTAGTGTAAATCCCTGTAGCAAAGAAGTCCAAATACACTGAACAAAAATATAAACGCCCCATATCAAATATTGATGCCACATGGAGTTAACAACTCTAAGTGAGTATATGCTAACTTTTGCTTCTACAGTAGGGATATTTCTCTTGATTTGTGCACCATTTTTTTAATCCATCTCTCTGCATTTGCTCAGTGATGCAGTGATTTCACTCAGTACATGGGTGTGGCATTTCCAGACGGTGATCAAACAAAATGAGCAGTACCCAGACACTCCTTATACTGGGGACAATAAAAGGCCACCCCAAAATGTCAAATTTTGTCAAAAGTCATCATGCCTCAGATGTCTCAGGTCATGCAGGAATGTGCCACATGGCATGCATGGACATGTCGCCCATAGAGCATCTTTGGGATGTTCTGGATCGACGTGTCCATGACCGTGTTCCAGTTCCGGAAAATGTGCGCCAGCTCCATTTGGCCCTCCGGGAAGAATGGAATAGCATTCCACAGGCCACGATAGACAATCTGATCAACTCCATGCGAAGGAGATGTGTTGCGTTTCTGAGAGACGCAAAAAGTGGACACACAAGATATTGAACATTCAGTTTCTTCAACCTGACCCCCAACGTGTTCAAAGGATTGTTACTCCTTTGCAGATGCCAATATCAAGATGTAATGGACGGTGATCTGAAGATTAGTCATTAACAAAAATTAATTTTGGTTCGCTTCATATATTGCATAACCATAATGTTAATAAAAACTCAAAAATTTGACATGGGGCGTTTATATTTTTGTTCAGTGTAAGTTCAGCGTTGAAATTTTTTCATCGGACAACATGACGTCCATTACATTTGTCGTATAGTGTAAATGCCTGGAGTATTTTTTTTCCACGGATTTTCATTCAAGCAGTTGGCGATATATTTATTTCCAAGAAAGTTAATGTCTGCATATTCATGTATTTTTGCCATAATATTTTTGCCGTAATATTTACCGATAAGAATTAAGAAATGAAACCTTTAGTTCTAAAGTGCCGTTATCAGAGAAGGCAAAACAACAACATGTTTTGCCACCACTTTGATATTATTTAGGCTAAATTATGAACAAAACCCGCAGTTCTGAAAATGGAAATGAAATACGCAAATACCTATGTAGTTGTAACTTACAATAATGGTGTCACTTTTTCCGCAAGAGTCCGCAAGAAATGTATCGGGATTTGGAAATCTAGCAGTTTTCGTCCTCTTTATGTACAAACCAAACAACTCTCAGTCAAGAAAGCAGTGATTTGTTCAGTCGAAGCTAATCTCAAGAATAAACTTTGGCTGTTACCGACAAATTTACGCGATAAAGCCCTTCTCAGTTGCTAGTGTCATGGGGGCACGGATTAAAAACTGCTCTCACAGCGGATTATGTTTTCACATTTGGGAGAAATGACCCGCTTTAGGTATACTATGTAAAATTTATATTCAGATTTAATGGTATAGTTATCAATTTGCAAACTGTATGCAAGCCAATGTCTTAAGACCAATTTTTTGCCATGGCAAATTATCGACATTTACAGTGACACAATCAAGATTTAAAATTTTGGGCATCCAACAAGAAATTCTAAATGTATTAATAAATCTGTTGTGACAAATGCGTAAGTTTTTCAGAGAAAACCTTTTAGTTTTGTTTTTCGAAAAGAAAAACTTTTCGTGTTTTTGTCCAGAGAAAGATGGACGAAAAAACGAGCCAACTTCTCGTTAACTTTAGTAGAACTTTTATCCACGCTGGTACTGTATGTGTGAACTTTGACAATAGCCATTTTGTATGTTTATTCTTTGTTTAGTCACAAAATCCATATGCCAAATGAAAATAGCAGTTTATCGAGCTCAATATCTCTGTCCATACTAGTTTTATATTGGTTTAAAAAAGGGGGTTATGTCAGTAATTGTAACCCCAACGACGATTGTCAGGAGATAATATGGTTTAATTCCGGGGCGCCGTCGCCGCGCCCGCAGAAAATTTCTGTTCCAGGGTCTGGAGGCGACAATTACTTCAGGAATTTTCTCTAATTTTGTACAGGCAAAGATATTTATTTGACAATGCTCAAGACCGATTTTCCGGCAATTTTGGACGTCCAATATGGCTGCCGGCGGCCATTTTGTCCGAAATTTGGGGATCGGGAGATGCATGACTCGGTCACGTTATCAGGTTATATTGTACGTTGTTTGCAAGAGCTTTAAGGTGCCATAAAGTAGAAGCTGATTGTTGTACTAGGCTAGTTTTATTGAGTCGGGGTCCGGCCAATGCCAAACTAGGGAAGAACATGTACCCCCACGCTGCTTAAGTTGACAGAGAGATCTGTCCATGTAACTTATAAGTATGCAGGATGCTCGAAGATTCATTTCAGGATTGAAATGGAAAATAAATAAAGGAATGCAGTGCCCCCTGGGGGTGAGACAGAGTTACTTCCAACAGATATAGTACATGAATGTAAACAAAAACAAAATAATGCAGTAGTTACCCCATTCATTTCCATTTTTTAAGCAATGTAAGTATGATTGTTAACCCCTCGTGTACGGTTTTGTATTCGACTGAATGCTGAATTGATCGGCGTATATACGATACATGCGAGCCGGTCAGGCGGGACCCGCACATGTGCGTGCAGACGATCTCTTCCCGTGGCCGGGAACCACTTATGCGCAGGTGGGTGTGCTGGATGGTGTGTGGAATCGATATGCAACTGCTGTGAATGATTTTGTACCAATACTGGGTCAGACTCATGAAGTACCTGATCGCTCACTGGGTCTGTGTCCTGAGCTGAAGATATGAGTTTAATGAAGACAATGGGCGGACTCACCAGATCCGAACAGACTCCTTGGACGACACTTTTTGGAGAGCCATCCACCCACGGGAAAGGCCCAAAAACCGCGGAAATGGTGCGTCGTCCGTTCCAGGAACAAAGCTCGCCGTGACTCGTGGTTCAGATGTGACACTTGCCAAGTTAGTTTGTCCGGTGAACTGTGTAACAAACTGTGCCACACAAAACGGGTGTACTGGAACGTGACGTGAGTGGTTTTGTGTATTTTTCGATTTTTCTGTATTCATTTAAACAGTGAAAAATGAAGCATAAAAATTCAGTTTCTATTGTCATGTTGTGGCATCATCCAAAAATTGTGGATAAAATTATTTTCCTGGCAATCATTGCTGCAAACAGGCATAGAAACGGGTAAAGAATGGGCATGAAATACTTCCTTGGTGATCGTCACAACAGCTAGCCAACAATCCCGCCCACGGCAGCGCTCCTGTATACTCAAATCAGGCCGCGGTGGTCAACAGAGCACTTAGCACATTTGCGGTTCCTGGAATGCGGGTCAGTGAGCCAGCCCGCCTATTAACATTTCCTGTACGCGAGGGGTTAAGCATGTCTTACGTTTATATGTTGATCAAGGTTGTGTATGCATGTGGGTAATAATTGTTTTCATTTAAACAAGGTTCTGTACTCTGCCTTTGGGCTTTGTTTCTCTGCCTAAACATGGCTGGGCCCGACCCAAATCTGTCGCAGTAGGTCAGGCCCAGGCAGGATGAGGTTTTTTTTTTTTTAAACCATCTGAATGATTTGCAGTTATTTTCATTGGCCATGTTGCACTCTGGGTTTTTAAAATGGGACATACTAACTCCTTGTTTATGTTGATTGTTAAAGTTAATTGTGGTCTGAATTAAGTGTGACCTCTGTGTGCTAAGTGCTACATTGACCTTTCAGGAGTACTTGAGTACAAAGCGCCTTCGGATTGGTTACTATGAGACTGATGACTACCAGCTCGCGTCTCCTAGCATGAGAAGAGGATTACGGGAGGTCAAGGCCCTGCTGGAGGATGCTGGACACACGGTATTGGAGAGAGCATCTACTTGTATGATTACCAAAAGTACACTTTTCGTCTAATGCATCTACTGTATTCAATGGTGGAGAAGTTCAAGCCCATTTTAGATTTTGGTGGAGATCACAAGGTTTCCAACAATCCAAAATATGTCAAGCTGAATTAAAGGGAAATTTGTATAAAAAGGTATTCCAGATCTAGATATTTTCCTTTTAATGTAATGCTGTGACCATGTTTGAATATTTCTGTCAGTATGAGTGTGATGTCCCCTCAGGGAGGCGCGACAGCCAGGGGATACACGATGTGTGTGACAGTGTTCTACAATATAAACAAAATGCTTTTTTTCTGACTTTGAACTGACTTGTGGGAAAATTGAAGTGGAAACCTGGGGTTTTAAAAATGCTTTACTGTGGTTCACATTGACATTGACAAAACAACCCACGTGGAAATCAACCAGATACATCCTGAAACACAATTAGGAAGATGAAACTAATTAAAACTCACGAGCAAAGACTCTCCAAGGCAGGAAGCTGAAAAGCGAAAGACTGACCTTTCCACTTCCCTCAGTTATGACCCCAAATCATGTGACCCTACCCAACCAACAAGGAAATGGCGGGGAATAAATGCGCCCTTTCATAAAATCAACAAGGTTGTGCCGCAAACATAAGTCATAAATGGCAAAAAACCAAGCAACAACAGGAGACTTGAAGGCTTTTCTGAATATTAGCAATGAATTTGCCATTTCTTTATGAAAAAGTTTGGCATTTACTTGTGACTTCCAGTAAGTTGTCTTTGTTGTCAAATTCGAGGAAATGATGTCCTATCAACTTTGTTCCATCAATGCCATATTTTATAAACCAACTTCAGCTGCCTACCGGACTCCTGGAAACTTGTGCCGACTTACAAGTCAACCAGTTGCATGTTACCAGGGCTCTTAAGAATGTCAGTTTGCCTGAATTTTCAAATGAAGGCCTTACTAAGGGAAATGGCTCAACTGAATCATCATGATTGCTTGTTTAATGTCTCATGTCAAAAACAAATTCATGTCGATGGCTGTTGAGATATTTCTAGTATCCCATTTTTGTTTATGGTAGTGCCGCTTAGCAGTTGAGTGGCACTAGACGTTTTTGTTGGGCCACGACCATTAGTCCTTAGTACTTGTTAGCTCGCCGGGACGAATAACGTCCGGAGAGCTATTGTCGTACCCCGGGCGTCCGCGTCCGTCCGCGTGCAGAAAAACTTTAGCCTTGCCCCCCGGCAAGCTTTGTTGTCTTTCTGACAACTCTTGTCTAAAGTTTTGTGTAAATAAGACAAAGTTCTAATTTTGACCTCAATTCCTATTTTGGCTCCATTGCGGTCAATGTTTTTTTTGAACTGTTGACAGGCCATGGAAAAGATGACCAATCTAATTGATAGCTTTTTTGAGGGATAGTCCCAAGATTATCTCAGCCAAATTTTGTGAGAACTGGAGAAAATCTATATTAGGAGTTGTATAAAAAGCAGTTATTGAAAACTTTAAAATGGCAGAAAATCAGGTCGGGAGGAATATTACATCATAGGGTGTGTTGGCCTTGGCTTGACCAAAGGATTCCATTGGTTCACATGAACTTGAGTTTCCAACACATGGTTCTTATGTTTTGACCAGAAACATAATTGCAACTTTGGCCTGTTTGTGGCACAAGTGGTTACTAAATTTTAGGTCTCATAATAAGATGCAGCTTTCTATCGCTGCGCCAGACCTCATAAAAAATGAAAAATCAGCTCAGTAGGCTGACATTAACATTCACCTTTTCAAAAAAAAGTATACATAAATAAAATAAAAAATAATAGTTACATGAGAGTGTCTCCAAAACATGCAAAGAATAAAGTTCTTTAGACTTTTACTTTACGGTATATTTCTAGCTACCGTTTAAGGAGCTCTGTCACGATTACTGTGCATGCTTGCAACTTTGAACAAAGTAAATCCGTTCAACTTCAAGTCAAAATCTAAGAAGTTATTTTTCTTAATTGACGATGGAAACCAGCCTACATTCTTAATATCCCTTTGCTAAAGCTTAAAATTGTGCTTTGAATCCTCAAAATTCCATGGAAAGCTCCTTAATATAAAAAGCATAAAGCTGGGATAACTGAAATATGTAAGTACAATGCAAAAAAGAGACCGATGGGCTAGAATGGAATTAGATGACCTACAGTCAAGTGGATTCACTTTCGTTGTATGTAAGTTCTGAGCATGCGCAGTAGTCGTGGCACTGGCCTATTAAGTTTTGTTTTGTGAAAAATAAAATGAATTCAGGTTGCTGATGTTGGAGAGAACAGTCGTGACTCTTCCATTTTCCCCACTGTTCTGAACTTCTCATCCACAGCTGGTCCCTTTTTCCCTCCCTCGAGTGGACTATGCTTTGAATCTGATCATCAAATGTGTGCTTGCAGATGAAGCCGCCACATTGCTCAGCCACTTGTGAGTGAGGCCTGCATTTTCTGTCATCAGTTATCTGTGGGTGGCAAATTAATATTAAAGGGGACCTGTCATGCAGCATCTTTCCATTTAGGAATGTTCTTGGATGTCCAAAAGGGGTGCTTAATTAACTTTTTGGGGGAAGGGATTTCTAGTCTTAACGAAGACAATTATCTACACCTGAGAGGGGAGAGTTCAAGTGCCTTTTACAAGGGAAATTGACTGAAAACAGATCAAGACTAATAAGCAGTTTAAAGACGCGTTTATCGCCCTCCCTGTTCTCTGTCCACCGCCCGCCACTGGTGTACAGTAATGGATGGGAAAAAGCAGTCAAAAACATCAGGGAACTTTATTCAAAGAAGCCGGCCTACTTCACCATGTGCGCATAATTAGATCTCGTAATTACGAGATAAGGTGTATATTTTTTTTATCCAGTGAATGCAATGCGCTTCCTTACATAATACCGTTCTCCTCTACCCAAACATAACCACAGCCGCAAAGCATTTGGGGAATTGAAGTGAAAACAGATAACAAATACATTTTCCGTTATTAGATAAATTTTTATTTAACCCTTAGGGATGATTCATTCTGCTTTTTTTTGATAATTTTGTAGCATAAATTCATGTAGCATGAATTTTGATAAGATTGTGTGTTTTTATTTGATCTTGTTATTTCCAGCTCAGCTCTTACAGTAAGGCTAAAATACACTGTGTACAAGAAAGTGTTATGCGCAGATTGTTAAGCGCTAAAATGCGCCATTGAAACCCAGAAACCCATTCAAACTTCAATTTTAGATCTCACTTCCATGAAAAGATAATGCATGCATTTTGTTATATCTGAGTGTCAATCAATAAAGTTACAAGACTGTTGACTTCGTCACTTTGTTATAGCACTGTAACTGCTTTGTTTATTTGTAAAGAGTAAATAAATGCTGACTGTTGCCACCCCCCCCGGTCAACACTTTGACTAATGGATTTTCTGCGGGAAATCCTGAAACGCCACCTCGCCGAGTCATATTGTAAATATGTGATGTTTATTTGACTATTTATTTTATATTGTTTAAAAAGATCAGTATTAAAACAAGAATTCAAATAATAAATTAAATCTTAGATATTCGCTTCATCACTTACATGCCACAGCGGCTAGGGCTTTGTAGCCTAATCTGCAACTGCATGCATTGGCTTAGCGAAGCTGACCATACTACCAGAAGTGCAGATGTCTACAAGAAATTCCCTTCATTGATCTCCTCTCCCAATTTCCGACAGTTTCACGCTTTATCAGGTCGCTCCAATTGATTGCAACTATATCAAAATTCCCTGGCTATTAGCAATAGTATAAGCATGGCTGATTAAGTAGCTAGATATTAAACTACACAAAGGTTATAGCGAGGTAATGTCTATGGGCTATGCAACAATGAGGATGGTAGTTTTATTCACAGGCAACAGGGAAATGCCCTTGCCATCAACCTTTAATCACACTTGACATACAATCGCCAATGCTGAAAATGGTCAGTTGATAGCGTTTGTACAGTAGCAAGGGTTAGCTGACATTATATTTATTGTGAATGGCTGTGCTATTTCTCTCCAGTTGAATTCTATAAAATTTCTCTGATTTTATTTTTCGTATGTCATGTCTGACTAAAAAACTGTTTTTAAATGCCTGTATTTGCCTGCTAATAAAGTACTACACAATAATTAAGAAAATGTAACGTGTGCGTACTTAGCAATTTTGAAAGTGGCACTTAGTTACATAGATCCAGCAAAACAAGTTTAACATAAATTACTCTTGGACTTTAAATCTTAACAGAATCAGAAATACTTATTCTCGCTGCTACAGATGTTCCTCGAAAATGAATCTAAGCCGTTGCTTCTCTGTATTTTCTGACGCAGGCAGGAAATTAAGACATTTTACTCTGTCAGTCATTGCTGTCAATGTGGATTTTTTTTTTTTTTTTTGTCAGAGTAAATGTCGGCTCTTTTTGGTGACTTTATCCTGTGTCTGGAGCAGATAGCCACATCAAGAAATCTGTCAGTACATGATGTTCTGGGGGGAGGGGGAAGATTGGAAGTGGTGTGTTGAGAGTTGGAGGACCTCTGAGGTTTTTGTTTGCAGGGATTGATTCTACATTTACCTCATTATTTGAAACGGTCATTTAAAATCAACATCCTTCACTGTCACACTGTAAGACACAAAATACAGAAAAGCATAATTAGGTCCCCTTTAAGGTCTGGTTTTCAGAGCATGACTTTTTTTTAAGAATTTAGATATGTATTAATTGATGTTGCTATTCAAATCATAAAGTTGTTTGGAGGCTGTGCTGTAAATGCGTAATAAGGTTTGCATCTTCAGGTATGTGGCATTAACTTGATTAAAAATGTAAGTAAACAAATTTTTTCCGTGCTTTCAGCAAGGGAGGCCCTATTGACCCCTGCGTGAGAGATCAGACGGTGCTCTACGGGCTGCCACGAGTGGTGAAGAAAATGTTTTCTAAACTCCTCAGGTTATTGGTAAGTAGCAAGATGCATTAGTGGCTGTGCACCAGGAGCCATTTCCATTTTTTAGCATGTTGTTTTGAATTATTTAGCCCCCAGATGAAGTCGGGGCTACTATAGATTTGGCCTCGTCACGCATCCGCCAGTGCTGCCACCGTAGAGATTTCTGTGTGGACGCTCGATGGGCCATAAATTTAAAGTCATTTCTTTTATATTTGGTATGTACTGTATATGGGCAGTGGTTAGCGCTCCAAGCCTATCGATTTTGGTTGTCATGGTAACATAATTCACCAAATAATAGACAATTCTGTATCAGAGATAAGCCAAAATTAAAAGTGTGGCCGATCGAGGCCTACACCCACTTGCAGGCGACCGAGCTGTCTCATTTACCCATGGTAACGTGCTACACGTTTGTCTTTTTACCTTGCTGCTGTCTCCTTGACTGTTTAAATGTATAGTCCTTGCAGGACAGCATCCCAAAGTAAAAAAAAAAAGTAAAAAAGTAAAAATCTCTGGGAAGCGGTGCTCATCAATGTCACATTTCACAGTGGATGACCAATCACACTAGTGAAAGGGAATGATTTGTGTTTTAATTGGTGCACTTTCTTAAAAAGTGTAGGTAAAGGTAAAGTCTGTCCTGAGCCAAGTGGCTCATTAGGCTGAGACTTTACCTTGGTTTCTGTAACATGAAGCAACTAGGAGTTTAGCTACTCCCCATGGATGGGATGCTTGTCCATTCTGCAACCTCCTGACATTTAGTTTCCCCAACAATTTTCTAGTATTCTGTCATACACCTGGTTGGACTGAGGCATTTTGTGAATGAAGTGTTTTTGCCCAAGAACACACCGCAAAAGCTGTGGCAAGGACGTGAACTCTTCACCTTCTGATCCCAAGTCAAGCACGTTCAACCACTGCGCCACCGCGTCCCCAGTATTAGTGAAAATGAATCAATACTGAGAGTGCTGAAATAAATATAAAAACATAAATATAATTATCTAGTGCTGTTGAAAATCTTTTATATGGTAATTTGTTTAAAAGAGCTTTTAACCTCTCTGCGCGGATGTGGACGCCTGCGGACAAGGAGCTGCTCTATTTATTCATGCTCTTACACTGTTCTATCACTAGATGGCACACCTGGATCAGTTATTGAATATTCTCTAGCAATCTGAGCTCGAGCACAGTTTAGAATATGGACGAGTTCAGTCCCATCCCTGTTTTCCAGGAGTTGAATGAATTAAACTCCTCAGCTAAGCCTGATGTGCAAACTGCTCTAAACACTTGCCCATAGTATCTATCCGGCAGTTCAAAAAATGATCTCTTGCTACAGAAAAAAATTGTTGTCCTCTGTCGCAACCACTTCAGCTCCGGTGACCCACTGGTATCTGAATTCGTAGTAAATAAAAATCAGTTTTCTGAAGCAGAAAATTGACATGGTTTTGGTACTATGTCATTTCTGCTATGAATTATAGTCATCAGATATCAAAAATGCATAGTTCCCAACCAAGGATTTGCGCGTATATTCTTCCATTGACAAATTCAGCCCTCCCTTATATCCTCCCAAGTACTGATGTTGCTAGCCAGTCACATTATTATTTACTTGGGCTCATCTGCGTGACACACACCTACAGTGCCCTCTATAATTATTGGCACCCCTGGTTAAGATGTGTTCTTAAGCTTCCAATAAATTCAGTTTTTTTCTAAATAATTTAGGACCACAATGAAAAAAAGAGGAAAATACAACCTTTAATTCAAGTGCATTTATTCAGTGGGAAAAAAATATCACATTAAGAAATAGTTCTTTTACATCAAATCATGTGTGCCACAATTATTAGCACCCCTGATGTTAATACTTTGTTCAACCCTCTTTTGCCAACAAAACAGCTCCTTATCTTCTCCTGTAATGTTTCACGAGATGGGAGCTTTGCACAATCTCTCTAAATTATCCAGCAACCTGGGTCCTTTCCTCTGCACTCTCCTCTTCAGCTCACTCCACAGGTTTTCAATGAGGTTGAGGTCTGGGGTCTGAGATGGCCATGGGAGGAGCTTGATTCTGTGTCTGGTGAACCATTTCTGTGAAGATTTGGCCACATGTTTAGGGTCATTATCTTGCTGAAAGACCCAGTGACAACCCATCTTCAGCTTTCGGGCAGAGGCCTCCAGATTTTGATTAAAAATGTCCTGGTATTTCATAGCGTTTTGAATTTATGCTGTATTCAACGAAATTGAATGCTGTGGTTTTGGCTTGTTTAAAATGCGAACAGCTCAAGCACTTTTGTAGACCCCATTGTACGTTCATTGTGCCATTCTGTTCAATCTAGGGTATCATACTGCCTACTTTTTTATGATAATGGACTGTCTGTTCTGACTCTCTGTTCCACTGAGAGTTACTGTTGTAACTATACACAAGATTTAGACAGAGAATGACACGAAGAACAATAGAAGACATTTTTTGGTTCTGTTATTATTTAAAAAAAAAAACAAAAAACCGAATCGATAACAAAAATTGCTGAAACTGAGAATCATGACAATGATTACAACGGTAATTTGCACGAACAGGCGGCAAAATGAGTTCAATGTTTTCGCAAAGAGTGGCTTTGAAATTTTGAATGGCTGAGGTTTAAAGATGGTGAAATGCTCAGTGTTCGTTGTAAAGATTATGGCCCGGGCCTCACAGGTAACAGCCGTGCGTTAGCAACTGAGTTGAAACACTTTACAGGGGCAAGAAGCGAAATTGTTTTACAGCTAGGTTTGCAGTTGTGCGCTGCCTGCAGACCAAAACAAAGTGCGTCATGAGCCACACCTCCCTCTACCTCTGCTATTCGGCAGAATGACGGGCCAGTTTAAGTTTCCGCAGTGTTATTACTCAGTAGCCCACATCGAACCTGAAATGCTCACGAAACTGCAGATTTGTGCTAATTGCAAATGTTAGCTGGCTGCCGGGCTACTCACCTAACACAACCGTAACGCCTGGCCCATCGCTGGGACTGAGCCACTAGCAACTCAAGCTCCGGACATTAACCCATGCTACGATTGTAACATTAAATGTAATTGAAT
Source organism: Gymnothorax reevesii (assembly GCA_029721435.1). Taxonomy (NCBI): domain Eukaryota; kingdom Metazoa; phylum Chordata; class Actinopteri; order Anguilliformes; family Muraenidae; genus Gymnothorax; species Gymnothorax reevesii. The sequence continues at coordinate 9,192,127 of CM056575.1, read as the reverse complement.
TGACCTAGCGACATGTGCCTAATGTTACTGTAACGCTAAGTAAAGCAGACATATGACTTTATGCTTTTACTTACCCGTCCAGGAGAAGAAGAGCTAGCGCCGAGTCAAGTTGTAACCCCTTTAGCTCTCACGCAATCTTCATCTTGGCAATGCAAGGCCAATATTAATCCGGGTTCTTTATCTGACAATTTCTTCACCAACGACCGTTGTTTCTTTAGAAGCAATTTCGAATCCTGCTCGTCTTCAGGTGAACGTTTCGTTCCGCTCTCCGCCATTTCGCTTTTTTTAAAAAAACGCGCTGCCACTGATTACTGGCTGTATGAATGCATTCTTGGGAAGGAGGAGGCGGTGATTCACATGAACGTTCATGAACATGCGGCCGGACCGGGCATGTAAACAAGGGGCTGGAGATCAACGCAGAGCGGGTGTGTGACGTCCTGCTGTACTCCAGATGAAATTACACCTCTCGTTCTTCACATAGCAATTTTTTATTCCTTCAATCTAGAAATGATGCATTTCCGTTTATTGCCCCTTAAAATGTGAAAGTCCCTCCAAACATGGAGAAAGCGAGAAACACAGATATTGCTGTGACAAATGTGTGTTAATGAGTAGGTCCGGTGTTCTGTCAAATTTTTGCTACCAATAGATATGCTGCCTCGCGGTTCTTCGCTGGCGCAGACCTAAAATCTTCATCTCGGTTTCTTCGCTCAAACCTTCAGTAGCCTATCTGCAAAGATCATTAAAACATATTTTTTTCGCCGCATCTTTCGACCTGTGCGCATTTATATATTTGCATGTACATGCTGGGTGTTCCTGAAAATGCAGTGGTCAAATAGTCTTGACTTGAGATCGTAAGGTCCCGAGTTCAAGCCACGGCCTTTGCGGTGTGTTCTTGGGCAAAACACTTTACTCTCACACTCCATGCCTCACTCCACCCAGGTGTATAAATGGGTACCAGCAAATAGGCTGGGAAACTTGTCTAAGAGCTGGGGGAGTACCTGCGATGGACTGGCATCCCATCCAGGGGGAGTAGTAATACTCCTAGTCGCTTCATGCCATGGAAACCGGGGTTAAGCACCAGCCCGATGGGCCACTAGGCTCGTACAGGCTTACTTATGTTATAATAAGCTAACAAATAACAAGGTTACCTCTGTAGACTGATTGATATTGCAATATTAAGGTGAAAACAAAGACTAACAACTTTATGTTAGATCTGCATTTAACCCTAACACAATTGAAGATTTGATGGGGATCAGTGTAGAGGGTCCTCCTCTGGACAGATTTGATGCCTCACAGGCAGTGAGGAGATGGATAGAAGGGCAGAGAGCAAGGAGACCCAATTTTAAATCCTGGCCTCTACATATGGCATAAAGCCAATGCTGTGGAAACCTTTGTTAATCAATGTACTCAAGACTGTTATATTTTTTATTAACTTTCATTTGCTAGAGACAGTTGTATTGTCAATGTGGAGTGTTATATTGTAGTTTTTCAAATATACAGCGCCCTCCATAATTATTGGCACCCTGGTTAAAAGCCTTAAAATAAAATTCTTACTGCAGTAGCATACTCTCACACTGAAAATTGTAGAAAATGTAACCTTCAACTCAAGTGAATTTTAAGGGGGAAAAAAATCCCTGACTAAGAAATAATTATTTTTCATAAAATCTTTGGGGTCCCAAAGTCTCCAAAACAACCATCAGGCGCTATCTACATGCCAGCAAGCTGTTTGGGAGGCGTGCACGGAAAAAACCTTTTCTCACTCACAATCATAACGTCTGGAGTTCGGTTAGCAGTACTGAGACTTCAACTGGGACCGTGTGCTTTGGTCAGATGAGAGCAAGATAGAGCTTTTTGGCAACAAACACTCTAAGTGGGTCTGGTGAAACACAAAAGATGAGGTTGCAGAAAAGCACCTCATGCCCACTGTGAAGTATGGGGGAGGATCGGTGATGCTGTGGGCCTGTTTCTCTACCAGAGGCCCTGGGAACCTTGTTAGGGTGCATAGTATCATGAATGCTTTGAAATACCAGGACTTATATCAAAATCTGGTGGCCTCTGCCCGAAAGCTGAAGATGGGTCGTCACTGGGTCCTTCAGCATGATAATGACCCTAAACATGTGGCCAAATCTACGCAGAAATGGTTCACCCGACACAGAATCAAGCTCCTCCCATGGCCATCTCAGAGCCCAGACCTCAACCCCATTGAAAACCTGTGGAGTGAGCTGAAGAGGAGAGTGCAGAGGAGAGGACCCAGGTCGCTGGATGATTTAGAGAGATTGTGCAAAGAGGAATGGTCGAAGATCCCTCTTTCTGTACTCTCCCATCTTGTGAAACATTATAGGAGATGATTAGGATTGTACAAAGTATTAACATCAAGGGTGCTAATAATTGTGGGACACATGATTTGGTGTAAAGGAATTATTTCTTAATGTGGGATTTTTTTTCCCACTGAATAAATGCACTTGAATTAAAGGTTGGATTTTCCTCTTTTTTCATTGTGGTCCTATATTATTTAGAAAAACTGAATTTATTAATGCTAAAGAACACATCTTCACCAGGGGTGCAAATAATTATGGAGGTCGCTGTAGGTGCTTATTAGATTTTGGTGTGCACGCTCCTAAATTTTGGCTTGTGCTCCTAACTTTTTGAACTTGGGAGCACAGCGCTACCAAGTAAAAAGTTTATTTCAAGCCCTGTTTGTTCCTCATAAGGTGTGGAAAGTGTTTATATTAGGTTGTGAGATCGGAAGAGGGAACTGCTGGCTTTTCATTGCAGCGTGAATGTTCTGACAGTTAAATAAGCAGTTCCTTAAATGTCTATGTGTGCTGGTTTTTAGGACTCTGAAAAAATGTGGACAAAATTCTATACTTTATTGGAGAGAAAAGGCATATTTTGGGTTTGGAGAGGTTGCTGGTGATCATAGATGTCCAACTGTACCTATATTGATGAACTCAAGCTAAATTCAATCAGAAAATCATTAACTAATATTGAATTTCATGCGTAAAAAGTTGACTTGTGTTAAATATATGATTATTTTATGATTTGACAGTGCACCATTTTGAGGGAATTGAGTTTGGCGAGCCACCTGGAGGGCTACCTTATTTGGCTCCGAGAGAGCCAATAATTTAGAATTTCATGCTCAGTTGAAGTATAATTTTGGTCAAGGAGTTTATGATCCCAGAAATGTATAGTATTAAGCCCCCAGCCATTTTTCAATTCTCAGTATTTTTTTTTATTTTTTATTTTTTTTACAATTTCAATGCTGAATTTTCATGATTTGTTATGTTTGCAGCGATTTCTCTCTAGCAAAATCATGGAAATAAACTAAAATACTAAAATGCTTCAAGTGTCTTGACTCAGTTGAGCCATTCCCACCCTCTCTGTGAAGCTGCAATCTTGAATTATTAAGGCTTAAATACGGTAATGCAATTAGCCAGATTTGGATTTTGTGCAAAGGGGTTAAAAAGACCTGCGTGAATTGTCGTGTCTTGTTTTTTCTCTCAGGCAAGCACGTCTCCTGCGTGCTAGGCCCCAATGAGAGAGGGGAACTGCTCATTAAATCTTTCAGCAAGAATCTTGAACTGAGTAGTAAAGAGTAGAAGTGCAGTTATCGTATGGATTTTTAAGGGCCTATATTGGGGCAGTTTCTTGTTTGTGATAATTGTTGTTTCTTTGTTCCCTCCTAGTATCCTCGCATGGCCCTTGCAACGGCTGGCCTTTGTGGAGCTGGGTGAGCATATTTGGAAAGCGCCTGCCTGTTTTGCATGAATTCATCCGACTTGTGTCAACGCCCTGTATGTCACTGCCTTGATAGTTTGTCTCAGACTAAACTTGGCTCCCTGCAAGTGGTAGTCAGGTCCCCCCAGATGTCTGTGCTGATGTCTGTGATGGTCCAGTGCTGTATGTAGTGCAACGCCAAGCTGCCTATCGTAGCATCGCTATTGTCAGGATGAACTGCACAAGCAGTGAACAATGTATTTTTTTGGATCTGCTGTGCATAACAGTACTGATGCTGTGTTGGTTGAGGAGTTGGCCCCAGTATTTGATGTAACAGGGAGATGTAGACATGGTTCATTATCCTTACAATATAAACGTGTTCTGATATAATGAACAAAAATTCTTCATCAGTAAGAACTGGGGTTGTTGTTTCACTGATTGAAGTGTTAATTACAACCCCAGTTCCGAAATAGTTGGGACAAAGTGCTAATTGTGAATAAAATCAAAATGCAATGACTTTCGGATCACAGGGTTTCCCGTAGGGCGGCCGCCTTGACAACAAATGCCCCCTGTCTTGACTACGTCCCCCGGGGAAAAAAAATAAAAAAATTCTGCTGCATCCACGCATGCATACACAGTAAAATAATACCGCACCGCGATGAGGCCGAATAGCGGCCAGCATCTGTTTGTTAAATATGTTCCTGCGCCATCTATCGCCTGTTGCTACGCCAACATTATTTTTTGGTATCGAGAAGAAGCTAATTATCTGGATATACAATAACCTGTCGTCGACCTGGGAAGGACATGTGGAGGTAAGATAATTATTCATCTAAACAGTGGAATAGTGCCTCCTATCAACTGCTTGCACACATATTCTGTTTCATGAAGATAGGCTATATGCAATTCGTCTAGTTTCTAGTGAAGTAATGATTGTTTAATTGAAAAAGATTGAAATGCGCTCTTTTTTGCGTTCAACTGGTGCGTTTGATTTCTAGTCTTAACAAAGACAATTAGCTACACCTGAGAGGGGAGAGTTCAAGTGCCTTTTACCAGGAAAATTGACTGAAAACAGATCAAGACTAATAAGCAGTTTAAAGATGCGTTTATCGCTTTTCTTGTTCTCTGTCCACCGCCCGCCACTGGTGTACAGTAATGGATGGGAAAAAGCAGTCAAAAACATCAGGGAACTTTATTCAAAGAAGCTGGCCTACTTCACCATCTGAGCGTAATTAGATCTCGTAATTACGAGATAAGGTGTATATTTTCTTATCCTTTGAATGCAATGCGCTTCCGTACATAATATCATTCTCCTCTATCCAAACATAACCACAGCCGCAAAGCATCTGGGGAATTGAAGTGAAAACCGATGACAAATACATTTTCCGTTATTAGATTAATTTTCATTTAACCCTTAGGGACGATTGTGCGCATTTTACGCGTGTTTCATTCTTCTTCTTTTTTTTGGATAATTTTGGCTGTGTTCATGCATGCAGCAGGAATTTTGGTAAGATTGTGTGTTTTTATTTGATCTTGTTATTTCCAGCTCAGCTCTTACAGTAAGGCTAAAATACACTGTGTACAAGAAAGTGTTATACGCAGATTCTTGAGCGCAAAAATGCGCCATTGAAACCCAGAAACCCATTCAAACTGCAATTTTTGATCTCACTTCTATGAAAGCATAATACATGCATTTTATTATACCTGAGTGTCAGTCAATAAAGTTACAAGACTGTTGTCTTTGTCACTTTGTTATTGCACTTTAACTGCTTTGATTATTTATAAAGAGTAAATAAACGCTGACTGTTGCCACCACCCCCCTAATCTCCACTTTGACTAACTGATTTTCTGCAGGAAACCCTGGATCACGTGCCAATATGTTATTTACAATAGAATAAATCTCTGTGCGTAAGGGGTTGGCCAAAGGCCGAAGACCTTTATTGGATGCCCTCGATCTTCAGGCCCTCAGACGCCACTGCATCACTCACCGGCATGATTCTGTCATTGACATTACTAAATGGGCCCAGGAATACTTTAAGAACCCACTGTCTGTAAACACAGTCCGCCGTGCCATCCACAGATGCAGCTTAAAACTCTATCATGCAAAAAGGAAGCCGTTGTTGAGCATGATCCAGAAGCGCTGCCGTGTTCTGTGGGCCAAGGCTCATTTAAAATGGACTGCAGCAAAATAGCAGTGTCCTGTGGTCCGACGAGTCCAAATTTGACATTGTTGTTGGAAATCATGGGCATCGTGTCCCCCGGACTAAAGAGGAGAAAGACCACCCCTCCTGTTATCAGCGTTCAGTTCTAAAGCCAGCATCTCTGATAGTATGGGGATGCATCAGAGCATATGGTGTGGGACACTTGCCAAAAAAGTTTAAAAAAGCACCATGAATGCTGAAAGGTATATAAAGGTTTCAGAGCAACATATGCTCACCTCCAGACGACATCTATTCCAGGGAAGGCGTTGTGTATTTCAGCAGGACAATGCAAAACCACGTACTGCAGCTATTACAACAGCATGGCTATGTAGTAGAAGAGTCTGTGTGCTGAACTGGCCTGCCTGCAGTCCTGATTTTCCAGGCGGCACGATAGTGGTTAGCACTGTTGATTCACAGCAAGAAGGTCCTGGCTTTGATTCTGGCCTGGGGCCTCTCTGTGTGAAGTTTGCATGTTCTCCCTGTGTTCGCGTGGGTTTCCTCCGGGTGCTCCGGTTTCCCCCACCCACAAAAACATGCATCATAGGAACACTCCAACCAGCACCCCTGACCTAGGAACTGGCCTTAGAACTGGAGTTGGTCCCCGGGTGCTGCTCTGTGCTGCCCACTATAAAATGATATGGAACATCATTATTGAAATAATAAATCAGGTGGCAAAGTAGGGTCATTTTCTCGGATTTCAATAGCATTGAACTTCTTTCTGCAACCACCGACGTCGCCATCTGCTGGCCATTAAATATAGTGCAAATTTTTTAGATTTCCGCAGCGGCTTTACTTTTCAGACCCAGGGGCTGCGACCATCTTTTTATGCCGTCTATGGACTAAATTCAAGAAACTTGTCTCTTCAATAACCAAACGCCTCCACTCGGTGTGTTAAAAAGAGGGGACGCTGCACCATGGTAAACAGGCCCCTGTTCCAACTTTTTTGAGACATGTAGCAGCCATGAAATTTGAAATGAGCTCATTTTGTGGATAAAATTGTTAAATTTCTCAGTTTCAACTTTTGCTATGTTATCTCTGTTCTATTGTGAAAAAAATATTGGCTGGTGTGATTTGAAAGTCATTACATTTTGATTTTATTCACAATTTACACTTTGTCCCAACTATTTCGGAATTGAGGTTGTACATAAGTTACTTTTACTGCGAAAAATGGTAATTGTCACTGGCACTATATACCACTATATCCCTATATGGTCACTAGGGACCATATGCTCTGTGTACAGTATACTGTAAAATCTCAATGGGAAAAGATTCGAGGTAATCTTAGTAGCACATAATTGTATCCTCAGATAAAATAAAAATAGAGGATTGGTACGGGATCGCAATTTTTCATGTTGTTGTCCCGGTCAAATGCAAAATTGCATTAATGGTGTCTTTTCAGGTCTGTGAAAAATCTATGGAAGCTGTACGCTGAAAATGAGGTATGCCTGGGTTCTAGAAACATTTAATATGGGAGGGCACTGTCAGTGTAATTGTTACTCCATCTCAACTCAAATCATTTTTTGTTATTGCAATATCACTTAAAAAATCAACGCTTAGGCAAAAAGCCACATTTTACTAATCACATCTGTACCACAGACTGTATAAAAAGAGGGACGAAGCAACCGTAACGTGACCCATTGGTTGCAGCATACCATTTAGGAAGCCTTGATTTTGGCAATTTGAACAGCATCATTTTGTCATTTTGAAACCGGATGTGATTTCTATTGGATGAGAGCGTGAATTTATGCTCCAGGGAGGAGCAAGGGGTGGATCTATGGGTGGATCTGACCGTATCTGATGCGGACCAGAGGATAGCCACCCCCCTAAAGTACACTACCTGACAAAAGTATTAGGACGATCCTCATTCTCACTCAACCTTTGATGTACGTGCTATATTACACGTCAGCGTTGTAGGAATTTAATGGTGTCCTAAAATGTACATGTAAACATCACAGAACATTATTTGAACATTTGGGGATGCTACAGATATACAAATTGGCATATTTTTTCTCTGCATAAAAAACTCTCACTTTGGGTCTGTAATAAATAAGAGATATTATAATAAATAGTGCTTGCAAGATGGTAATCTTCAAATTAACAAGTTTGGAATTGTGTCTTTGTTATAATGGAAGACCATGGCTACTATTAGTTCAATCAATATGATCAGGTGTGGCACATGGGGTGATTTTGATTCTCTATAAAAGGAGGGTCAAGACTTAGAATAATTCAGTTTGGTGTATCCAAAATGGGGTCTGTATTTTTATTTGAATAAACAACTATTTCCAAATATGATACATTCACTATTTTCAACTGCACTGTAAGAAAATCACACACATAAATAGTGACGTCCTAATACTTTTGTCAGGTAGTGTATATTCTAGCTCAGGGATGGGCAACGAGGGCCGTATCTCTCCCTGGTTTTCACACCGACTTCTGGGCTTTAACTAGTTGATTATCTAAATTAGCCAAACTATTAATGAAATCTGACATTTATGGCGCATTTCTTTAAATTATCATGAATAACCACCAAAGACTGTTCTTGTCTCCCTATATAAAACATTTTTCTTTGATCAAACCTTTGCACAAATCTATATTTGTGTATGCAACCAATTAATTCAATTAGTCAGGGTAATTGATAGAAATAAAAACCAGCATACACACCGGCCCTCCAGGACCGGAGTTGCCCATCCCTGTTCTAGCTTTATCCTTTAGTCTACTTGGGACCATAATTTACAAAAATGAACTTCATGATGTATCGAAGGAGACTTGAAACTTGCGTTAGATACAATACAGCAATGTGGAAAATCATTATTGAAACTAGAAAAGTGTCGTTCCAGGGGGGTGGGCGAGCTGGAAGCTGTTCAGTTTGCTGACAGTGTGAGGTTAAAGCTGCTGGAAAGGAGTTTAAAGCTTCTTGAAATTAAATTTATTCTTGACAGTTGGATATTGTATCGTTTAAAGGGATGGTTTGGATTTTTTGACACAAAGTTGTAGGAAAGCACTTATTTAGGAAGGCCTCCCCAAGATGTAACGTTATGACTCATCAAACCTACTCCATATATTCATTCGACATAAATTGATAATGTTGCGTATTTGACCATTGCCACAAAAATACACGTGCTCCATAAGGAAAATATTGTATGTGAACAAAGTATACTGAACTAAAATATAAACGCACGAACCAAAAATGCTGAGTTAAATTGACCTATAATTAAATATGCCTACAAATAGTGTTTATTGCTGCACTGAATGATTTGTTTGACAATTCTGGTGACCCACTTCTCATTGGCCACTATCTGCGAGATCACTGACGTATGCCATTGGCAGGCTGAATGGCGGAATATCTGTGACAGCGATGTCAACACACTTTAATGTCAGCCGGTTGAGAAGTCAATTCAGAGAGACTGGCAGTACCGTGTACTGTGAATCGTCCAGACAACGCGTATGGCGACGTGTGGGGGCGAGCGTTACGCTGATGCCAGCTCCGAGTTGCACTGCAGGCGGAATGGGACAACATTCCACAGGCCACTATTGACAACCTCGTGAACTCCATGCGCCGGAGGTGTACCGCTTTACGTGATGCCGATGGTGGACACACTCGGTACTGAGTGTTGTGAACTCTGCCTGCTGACTCCTGTTGGGTTCAGGCTGTGATAACTTATGAATAGTGTGCAGTAAATTGTGAGTCATGTTTCTGAATCATTTAGTCCAATGGAGATTTTAGCGAAAGCGTTTCTTGCGTATTGCGACTTCTAACTCAAAGAAGGTAAGTCCAATCTTCCATACGGAAGAGGAGTGTCTGCTGCGTAAACCACATCAAAATTGTGTCCGTAGTGCCAAAAATATGGAAACACAAGTAAGTTAGAAAACTGTGCGTTTAGCTTTCGCAACCTGAATTTTCTTGTCTCTTTTAACATTGAAGTTAACGGAGTTTCGGTGAGCAGTCCCGTCGCTTTTCGGCTCATGCAGCCAAATCCGTTTGTCCAATTGCTTCCATAGATACATTTTCGTGACCAGCACAACTTTTGCTACAACTTGGATATGAAAATATTTATGCGGAATGAAAATTATTGGAGAAAACTTCTTGACGGTTTTTAAGCTGTTCGCCACTCTAGCCGTGATATCACCACACTCTAAGTTCCCAGAATTAATTGTAAAAAAAAAAAAAAATGTAAAAAATTATAATTAAAAATTCCTAGAAGTTACAAAAAATGTGAACAGTACATAAATTATCTAAGCTTAGTTTAACATTTTCCAGTTTGAATGACGTTTCTAGCTATAAGTGTGACAGAGTAAAAAATAGCTGAAAATAGCTACATTTTGAAAAATCTGTTTCACTGTTTTCTATGGGACAGAAATATTGAAATAAAAATGAATGACTCAAAAAGAATGAAAGATATCAAGATGATAAATACAAGCAACAAGATTCAGAACAAGCTGATTTTTTTATAAGTTTGAGTTTAGTTTCTAGGTTAAAGTATGTAGGAGTAGTGAGTTAGCGCAGAAATTGGAGAATAAATACAGAAATAAAGAGTGGGAAATACATGAGTGTGCAAGCTTCCAGCTTGCTCACTAACTATAAATCAGTTGGGAAAGTAGGGTCATTTTCTAACTTCTTTTTGCAACCACCAACCATCTGCCATCCGCTGGCCATTAAATAGAATGCAATTTTTAGAGAATTCCACATCGGCCTCTCTTTTCAGACCCGGGTGCTGCGTCTATTTTTTATACAGTCTATGACCTGCACTTGTAAAACTGTAGGGGCCCATTTTTTTAATGATGACGTTGATGGTTCCCAAACTCCTTGTGTGTGCTGATTTTTGTCTCCAACAAAAACTCTAGGTTTTACCTCGCTGTAACTTTTCCTTCATTGCATTATTTTCAATTACAGGAAGCCTGTTTCATGGGATTATTCAATTTTTGAAGCAGGATTGTCAGAAATGACCAAATATCCCAGGAGAAGTAGAAGTTCCAGATCAGTATTGCGATTTATCGCAAACAACTGCATAAAGGAAAGAAAAATGTAACAGTTTCTAGTGAAACATACATCTGCCTGTAAATCAGAGTGCACCTTTACTTAGCTAGCGATCTTATTGGTCACTTTCAGTATTGAGTGTGTGTCGGAGCGCGGACAGCAGATTGTAACTGCAGTTCACTTAACAGCCGCCGGTGTCGGTAATGACTCGGAATTTCTGAAAATTGCACAAAGCACCTATGTTGGTTCAGTGCAATGACCGCAGAATTATTTAAAAAGCAAATTATGGCTCCAGTTTGTTTGCCGTTCCAACAGATGAATAGTTAGCACATAGATTTTGGTTTACTGACTTGCCATGATTTAATTTCTATCCAAATAAATCCTTACTTCCATGTACATTGTGGCCCCAAACTGCATCGCTCACTCTTTACCCACTTCTCGTGACTGCATTTGCGCTTTGTACGGCAGCACAAGGGTCTTCTGTTCTTCATGGCATGAATGGATACTTCAGTAAAAATATGGCTGAGTAGGGTAAATGACTGCTTTAAACATTCAATGCTCCTAATTAAGACAAATTATCAGAGAGTTAAAATTCTGGAATTTCAACTGTGATTGAAAGAAAAACCAGCTCACGCAGCGGGCCTCAGGACCGAGTTTGGGCACCTGTGCATTAAGTGGAGCTTAATCTTAGTGAAAGTACTAACCTTGTACTTTGAATTACTTTAAGTCCCATTGTTTTCAGTGATTGAGTGGGACTTAAGTTGGGTATATATTTTTTATTCAGATGAAATGCATTCACCATCTGTGTTCATACCTACAGCCTGTACTTTTTTTGTGGAGCAGTACCGATCGATGTGTTATTTTGTTCACAGTGCATTTTTTGTGATGAGAGGGAGAAATGATCGAAGTTTCCTTATGGTGTGGCATGAAAACGATGCGTTTGTTAGTAAATATCCTTCTGTCTTTCTCATCAGGATTACTTTTACGAGTTCACTGAAGAGTGGGGAAAATTGGAGCTTGATGTTTTGCTGACTCCTGCGCTTGGCCCTGCCTACAACTTTGGATATTGTGGAAAACTGATCAGTATGTTCCTTGTTCATAACGCCTCGCATGGTGTCATACACTACTAACACCCACAAGCCGAGAAAGTGTGCCTTTTTCCGAGAACTTAGAAGACGCCAAGGTCTACTGAAGATTTGAGGCCAACCTCTGTTAACCTCGGAAAAAATTTTACTGAGGTATCTCGAAGTCTGTCCAGTTTACTTAAGTTTGGACAACACCTCAGTAAACCTTGGTTAAATTTTCCCGAGGACTACCAATGTGGTCTCTGAACTTCAGAGGGCCAGACAATCTTCGGTGTGTCTTGGGAAAATTTAACCGAGGTTTACTGAGGTGTTGTCCAAACTTAAGTGAACCGGACTGACTTCGGGATACCGAGGTTTACCGAGTTGGCCTCAAATCTTCAGTAAACCTCGGTGTATTCTTAGTATTTGTAGGAATTTCTCAGAGAAAGGTGCACTTTATTGGTTTTTAAGTGATACCAAATCCGTACTGTTTCAGAGCAGAATTACTTGGCAAATTTTTACTCATGCAAACTGGCCAATAACTTAAGGTGTATATGGATGTACCACTGATTACAGAATGACAGGATTGCCTACAACCTCATAATGTTGAGGTAACCGCATTTCCATGTTAGCATGCCCAACAATAATCTTCAAGATCTTAACTATGTAGCCAAAGGTATCTCATTTAGGAGGAATTCATCCTGTCACAGACAAGAGACGATATAAAACATGAATCTTGGGACTTATCAACCATTGTCATTGTTTTAGAAACATTGGATGTGACGTGCAATCGTGCAGGACGTGCGTAAATCTCAAAAGATTTCTTGCGTTGAGTTTACGCGTTAGGGGTCCTAGCCATCACGGAATAGCTGCTACAGAGCTTGGGTAATAGTCCCAGGAAGCAAGTGGGTTCGCTGAAGATAGTGTTATCCAAACTTAGGCAAATAAATCAGTTGTTCACTGATTTAATTTAAAAAATTCAAAAAAAAAAAAAATTAAATGGAAAATCTATGTGAAATAAAGTATTCGATTTCCTGTCCTGCAAGTAAATGTAGACCAGTAGCACAGCCAATGATGAGCGCAGAGTTTCTGTTCTATGTCTTGTTTGTGTGCAAATTTAATTTTGAATCATTTCGTTAAGACATTGTTTACTTCATCTCTTACCCCTGCTTCAGAGAATGATTTGGAAAAAATGTGTCTACATCTGTGTTTGCTTGCAAACGTCTTTGTCTGTAGTCAGGTCACTGGTGAGGTATGTCTGTCACTAAACATGTTTGCAGAGGCGTTAGTTTCTTTCTCTGGTGCTTTGTTGTGTTTCAGATGCCCTGAGCTACACTATATTCTTTAATGGTCTTGGCTTCCCCGCTGGGGTTGTGCCCGTTTCCACGGTGACAGACGCAGATGAGGAGGAGCTGAAACATTACAAGGGTCACCATGGAGATTTGTGGGATAGGCGCTTCAAAAAGGTAAATTTCACATGGTAAAAGTTTTCATCTGATGTCTTCAGTCCGTGCATGAAGATAATTTGCCACATGCTGGAAAGCTGTGCTTCAAAGACCGGAAAGCTCTTAAGAGCTGAAAATCAACAATCAGAGCTGAGTTTGGTGTGTATTTTTATATTTCAGGTGCATTAAATCAGGCTTCAAGTTGATGTTATAGCTAAATATGTGCCTTGCGAGGAGGAGGTCCTCAGTTTGGTTAATTTCTCTGGTTAATTTCTACGTGCAGCTTGCATAATCTTTATGATCTTTTTTTGGTTTTTCAAGTGTGGGTTCTTTAGCATGGTTTTTTCTCATGGTCTAAATACATGCAGGCTCCTGGGTTCACTTGAAAAGACCTGCCGATTTAAATATGGTAAATGAAGGCAAAATGTCCATGTAGAAAAGGCACTCGGTGGAAATTCTTGTGTTTGCGTTTTTTGCCACTAGATGGCAGCAGACTATTCTCGCTTTTATTTTGTATGCCGCTTCACAGGGCCATGGTGCGTTCACTGCACGCAGCATTGACAGGCTGTTTGTGTTCACAGGCAGTCACCGGAGCTCAGGGACTTCCCGTGGCCGTGCAGTGCATTGCCCCCCCCTGGAGAGATGAACTCTGTCTGAGATTCATGAAGGAGGTCGAACAGCTGGTCAGATACCACAGGGAAACTTAGTCACTCAGAGTAATGCCACGGAATGGGTCCAGATCTAGTGTGAAGACCTGGATTCTAAAGATTGCAGTCAAGTTGAATCCCTGTCAGTGGATGTTATACACGCCCTAATTCCAATGAAGTAGGGAGTTTGTATAGCGAATAAAAAGAATACAATGATTTGCAAATCCTTTCTGACCTATGTTCAGTTGAGTACGCTACAAAGACAATATATTTAATTTTCAAACTGATAAATGTTATTGTTATTTTGGAAATATTCGCTCATTTTGTATTTTGATGCCTGCAACATGCTCCAATAAAGCTGGGACAATACAAATGTCAATTTTTTCCTGTTATACATGAGCCTATTTAAGGCTTTATAACTCAGTATGTGTCAGACAGACCATGGAAAATTATTCATGTGAAACCACACATTTGGAAACTCATTTTCAGAATTGTTTGGGAATTTATATCTATATAAATCTATATAAATATCTATATAAGTCTATATCTGTCCAAAGGGGTTAAGGAAGAGTAAAAGGTGTGGAGCTTGCTTGCCATGCCCGCACCCTATGATTACCCGAACGCATTGTAAATGTATTTTATCTATTGGTTTCAAGTGAATTTAAATCTCTAACACCTCAGAGATGTGCATATATTAGACGAGTAAGCTCACAAATTTTCACTTACACACGCACACACATGCTTGAGTGCGCGCCCGATCTTGCACACTGTGTCTTTCTTTGGCTCTTAGACGCATGAGTGCATGGAGCCACGCACAAATAGCTTGTCTTTTCCTTGTTAAATTAGGTTAATTTATGCAAACCTACCACAACGGGTAAGGCACAGAGCTTAAGGGGGGTGATAACTTCTCCATCCAAAGGTGCTGGGCTCTAGCAGGTCATAAATGTTTAGCTGTTAGCTGTGCGCATTTGCGGGACAGTTATGTGGATATTACGGTGACAGGGCGGGCAGCACACTCCCCACATCGAACCGCACCAGCACGCAATCGCTCCACCTCCTGCCCTTGAATCTGGTTTTCAGAACTGAAGCTGACCCCACATGCATTATCTATGGCCCTCGTCCTCTCCATACAGGCTGTTTGTCTGTCTGTTCCAGTGCTCCTTTCGCGACTGAGAAGACAAATATAGGCCGGGGGGGTGTATTCTTCCTGTACAAAATAAGAAAATTTCATGCACCATTTCCCCATTCAGTGGGAAGTTACTTGATTGGAGTTAATTTTTCTATCTCTCCCCCCCCTCTGCGTAATGATTCTGTTTCCTGTCGAGAAATGAATTTAAAAATTCACATGATTTCCATTGCGTGAAACTGCTATGATGATGCTACAAAATGTCGTCAAATCTTCAGTAGTTGCTACTCTCTCTATTAAGCAAATCAAAATGGCAGCATTCACATTTGTCACTGTCTCTACAGTGGAACAAATAGGTATTACACTGCACATGTGCATTATAACATGGTATATCAGTCAATCAGTAATTCAGCTAGTCAGTGAGGGACCAAGACTAGTATCATCCGGCTCCTCCAGGTCCGCTACAACTGAATTTTATTAATGTTACTACTGGTGCCAGGAACCTCCTCCACATACGCCCAAACACACAAACATCCACATGCATTACCGTTTAACTAAAATTTAGTCAGGCTTTGGGCGAGATATCAAGTTTTAGGTGTACAGTGCAATCATTTTAAACTTAAGCAAGATATATAAGAATTTCGAAACCCAGATAAAATGTAAGTCGTTCAAAAGGGCCCAATTTCCTGTTTGCGTGTGTGTGTGTGTGTGTGTGTGTGTGTGTGTGTGTGAGCAGCTGAGCTGCTAAGCTGCAGCAGGTTTCCAGGAGCTCTTTGATGTGTATCTGCCTAGTGCAGTACCAGAGGGATTTTTTGAGTTGACAGCTTGGTGAATACGTTGCAGAATTGCGATGTCATTAGCCTGAAAGAATGTTGGATACGGGATTAGGATCATATTCTGGCAGTGCCTGTCAGCTCCTCAATAGGCTAAGGTTTCTCACAGTAGCAGCTTTCATTCTCAGTAGTGCAAAAACCTTTAATGGGACCATAAAAGGACTGAGAGCAAGGGGTTGGGATAGAGGAAATGCTGATTTATGCTGTTACACTTTGACTTCAGTTCAGGGCTAGCTTGTGGCTACTTTGCTGTCAGACAGCCTTTTTCCTTTGGCCATTTTCTCAACAGTTAGCAGACTGCTATCTGCTGCTAGCAATACACTGACTGGGGATAACCCCATAACCCCGCACCATAAAACCCAAACTATCCCCTGTAAATTCTGGGGTTGCTTTTGCAGAATGTGAGCAGATAATATGCAGAAGCTCCGTACAATTCAGAATTCACCCTCCTGCTTTTGCCAGCAGTCACATCATCAATAAATGGAAGGGAACATATTCCATTGGCAGCCATACATGCCCATACCTTCACACTACACTCCATCGTGCTTCACAAGTGTTACTCTGCTTTGGATAACCAGTTCGGTCCCTTCTCCATACCTCTCTCATCATTCTGGAACAAGTTGAGCTTTGTCTCAACTGTCCATGGGATGTTGTTCTAGAACTGTTTCGGGTATTATGGTTTTGATTTTTATTTCAAGTCAGCTGATGCCACTTGTGAGCGCAACCTTCAAGTATTTCATATTCTCATAATTTTGCACTTCTAACGGAAATTTTAAAACATTTCACATTAGATCTGAAGTCAGTTTACTTAATGCTATCAGATTAATGTTGGATGTTCTAACAGACATGTTAAAATGCGTGAATACTTGTGTTGCATCCAATAGTTTCGATCAAATCAGACATAAATGCGAAAAGAATGAGTCAGATGGAAAGTGCTTCTCTTGTTTCCTTATATTCCACTCATACACATGCTAATGTAATCTTCTTGGCTAGATTCATGTTGACAAAAAGACAGTTTTAGACATTACATGGTATTGTCTACTAATTGGTCAGTTCTTTCACTTGGAAAAAGACATGAAGCAACATGTTATGAATAAATATCTTAAAGCAATACGTTATTGGGGATTTTCAGTATATCTCTTTAACAAGTACATTTAACTTAGGGAATTTATTCATCATCATTTGGCCAAAAAGCAACTTAAGGAATTGTGATTATCCTTTTCACAGCTGCAATGAAATTCACCACAAAGACCTACACTGCTTCAATAACCAGACTATAATTTTTAGTATTTACCAATTTGATTCATCCGTTGATGGAGAGTTAGCTTGTAGCCGCACCCCCACCCCCACCCCCCACCCCCACCATATCATGCATGTCAAATGAATGTACTCCTATTCAAATAAAATTCACAATATATTTTATCTTTTACAAGTTTAATTGTGTTCTTTTTCATTAATTAAATATTTTGGTATTTAGAATAGTCCCCAAACGAAAGACCCACAATATTTTGAGGGCTGACAGCAAAAAATGTTCAGGTGTTATATATTGGACATAACTGTTTATTCCAGTCAGCCCTCGATTTAATCTCTTGGTTAAAGTTCACAGGTCCACAAAATATTTCACTGCTTTAAATTTTCCCGTTGGAAGACTCTGTTATGCTCTAGTCACACGTCTCTCGCCCGTCACATAAAATTTGCATAAGCAGATTAAGTCGAATTTCAGGGGGTTTTGTATGATTTTAAAGCTGGTTCACGGGCTTGTCATGCTCAATGTACAGGTATGCAGTGGAGTCGAACTGTAAAGTAAATTTGTGTCAAAAACAGTTCTTTCCTGTGATGGTAAAAGCAATTTGAGTACAAATGATTTAAATTTTTCACATTTTAATTCATCTGGTAAAGAACTGCATATAGGGTAATATAAACCCCATTTCCAATGAAGTTGGGATGTTGTGTAAAACGTGAATAAAAACCGAATACAATGATTTGCAAATTCTTTTCGACCGATATTCCATTGAACACTACAAAGACAAGATTTTTTTTGTTCAAACTGATCAACTTCCCATTAACTTCATTGGAATTGAGGTTTGTGTATGAGAAGGACATGAGTTCCCAAACCGTTCAGATGATATGGATTTAAATGCCAAAAAATCTAGAAATCTAAGCTGACAGTTTAGTTAATTATTTCATATTCAAAACTCATATCCATTGTGCAGGAGCTCAGACCTAAAAAGCAAAATTGCATCACTGTTCAGACACATACAGACTCCTCTGCACAGTACACGTCTCAGGCTTGACCGTGGAATTGAACAGAGACTAATGCTACTAGCCCTGCCTGTCGAACAGCCCCTTTTGTCGTACATGTCACGCAGCAAGTACAAATGCTCGCCTTAAAAGTTGCCGCTGCCATTGAGAAGCTGAATTTGACATAATACTCATTTAGTCATGGTAATAACTTTGTCTTTGTGTGGATAGGATCTATTAGTGTAGTCTAATGCTGTGCATAGAATTTATCAATTAATTATATTCATTCACACGAATAAACAATTGCTGGTTATACAAATGGGAAAAACATTGACAAAGTGTGTAATATAGGCACGGCAGTTTTAATCCTGTGATGAAAATGGTCCCACCTCGGGTATCAGTAGCCGGAACATGAAGTTATATCCATTCTGTCCCCTATATTTTCCATTACAAAGGGGAAATAACAACAGCTTCATATTTTCTTTGCGGTTTTCTTCACGCTTGGCACCACACACACAGAAACCGAGGGAAAATCTGAAGAAATGGTTGGCTGTGTACATAGGTCATTGGTGCAGAGCGTGGGCGGACTGTCTTACAGAGTACTGAGTTCTGATCAGGACCTGCCATCTGAAGTTCAAACTCATTCAAAGACTAACAAGAACACTTTTGCTTCTTGGTTTGACAGAAAATTAAAGTGATGGTAAAAAAAAAGAAAAAATGTAAAAAATAAAAATAAAGGCAAACAACAAAGCCACCAAATATCTTGTTAAAAAAAGAGTATAAATACATTAATATACATCTCAAAGTACATTCATAAACTTAGTCTGGAGCCCACTGAGACCGTCCCTCCTCCACCTTGGTCAATCAAAACACCTGAAAAAAAGCTGCGTTATACCATTCCTGTGAAAAGTGAGATCAACATCGCATGTGAAAGCTCCCCTGCCAATAAAGTCAATTTCAAAATTGTGGTGCTGCAAAGTCTGCTATATCCAACAGTTAATCGGTCACCAAATCAGTAGTTGTTGGAAAAATCCGCTAAATACCACTGATATTCCTTTTCAAAAACAGATATACACTCCACCAATGAATGAGGTGTTCTGGATCATGTGACATGGTCTTTTGGGAATCGTGGTGGCTCGACGCGAGCCGACTTTGGTGAAGTGTGACATGCTTCTTGTTAAAATCAAGCAAGTATGAAAGCACCCCTGAAAGACAGCTCGTAGCACTGCATTTTGGTGAAGAATAAATCATAAAACAGTACATTTAAACATTCTTAAGCATGTAATTACATTTTTCATGACATTAATATTGCAAAATGGTTTCCTTATCTAATGGCAAGGAACTGCAAAATAGCCGAGCTAGCTGTGGAAATACACTGAGCTTTTCTATGGTCTTGAAACCATCCTTAGGTATGAATTTATAGGGCACACTAATAAGCCCAGAAAGTTGTATGTCAACGAACAATGTTCACGATGAACACATGTCCGACGTAGGATCTTGCCTGTTGTTTTCAAAACCAGCTTCTGAGCTCTATATGCTATGTGTGGGGAATATTGTTACGTATATATTATATCACATTGGAATGTTTTGCAGAAGTATAAAAACACCTCAGAGGAGATGCTCAGAATTCAAATTCAAAATTCTGTTCAGTCATAGGCCACGTCAGTTAGCTAACGTCATTGGATAACTGTGGAGAAATGGCGAACTCACTTGCTGCAGTATGTATAAAATGTTATCTATATTCATGATATACAAAAGACGTGATATGTATGATAGATGATATGTTGAATAAATATTATTGTACAACCAAATAAAAAGAGTGAATTGATGGCGGCATGCAAACTAAATGTTATCCTTTGGCTTGTCCTTCTTTACTGCACAGCTTTTTTTCTTCTCTCAATTTTCTGGGACAAAGGGTGATGACATGACACCTTAGGTCACCATTTTTAGACCAAGGCTACACATTCATATCTATAGTTTTAATGTTTTAATTCACAATATAACACTTCTCCAAGTTTCTGTCTTGGAATTCCAGTGATATTTCATCAATTTGTGTCCAGGGCATACTGCTAAGAGGCATAGTGAGATACGGCACGGAGGTGAGTGTGGATTTATTGTGTTTTGGTGAAGAAGACCATCAACAATGTAATGTTATAAGCTAAATATTACATTGAGGTTTACACAATCCACCGGGAAAAGGTGGATTGTCCCCTTCAGGTGGGGGTTGAGTTCTTACCCCAATTGGAGGAGTTCAAGTATCTCGGGGTCTTGTTCACAAGTGAGGGTAGGATGGAGTGTGAGTTTGACAGACGGATCGCTGCAGCGGCAGCAGTGAAGTGGACGTTGTGCCGGTCCATTGTGGTTAAGGAGGAGCTGAGCGTTAAAGCAAAGCTCTTGATTTACTGGTCGATCTACGTTCCAACCCTCAGCTACGGTCACAAGCTTTGGGTAGTGACCGAAAGAATAAGATCACCAATACAAGCAGCTGAAATGAGCTTTCGCCACAGGGCGGCTGGGCTGACCTTTAGGGATAGGGTGAGGAGCTCAGACATCCAGGAGCGGCTCAGGGTAGAGCCGCTGCTCCACCATGTCGAGAGGTGTCAATTGAGGTGGTTTGGGCATCTAGTCCGGATGCCTCCTGGACGCCTCCCTATAGAGGTTTTCCAGGCGTGTCCAACTAGGAGGAGGCCCTGTGGCAGACCCAGGACATGCTGGAGGGATTATATCTCCCAGCTGGCCTGGCAGCGGCTTGGGGTTCCCCTGGTAGAGGTGGAGGAAGTGGCTGGGGGTGGGGGCTTGGGCCTCTCTGCTCACTCTGTTACCTCTCCTTGATCCAAATGATCATGCTAATTCTAGACCCATATCTAAATATCCTCATCCTAAAATTTTTGAAAAGGTCGTCTCAAAGCAATTATATGCTTCGCTACATGTGAACCACGTGAAAAGATTTTCTGTCTGGATTTAGACCAAACCATCGCTGGTCTGGTCAGGAATAATAAACTACCATCTTCTTGCATCTGACCATGGTTACATCTCAATTCTTCTCCTATTGGGCCTAAGTGCAGCGTGTGACTCCATTGATCATCATATCCTGATTGGCAGACTTAAAGAACTAGTGTCACAATTACTGCACATGCCGAGAACATACATCCCAAGAAAGTGAATCTGCTTGACTGCAAGTCATAATCTGATTCCATCCTGGCCAGTCTGTCTTCGTTTTGCATCTTATTTACATATTTTAGTTATCCGGCATTATGCTTTTATATTAAGCAGCTATCTTAGGATTCAAAGTGCTATTTTAAGCTTTAGTCAAGGGACACGAAGAATGTAAGTAGGTTTGCCATTGCCAATAATCATTGAAGAAGAAAATTACCTTCTAGATTTTGACTTGCAGTTCAGTGGATTTACTTTGCTTAAAGTTGTGACCATGCGCAGTAACCACAGTAACACAGCTCCTTTAAATTTTTGCCGGTGAACAATATATAAATGTACATTTTATGGAAGAGTAAAATAAAAGGGTTAAATTTGGAGTTCAGCAAGGATCTGTACTTGGGCCTTTATTTTTTTCTCTGTACATGCTGTCCTTTGATAATGTGATCAGAACGTGCGGGATAAATTTCCACTGCCGTGTACATGACACTCAGCTATATATGTCAGTGAAGCCAGATGAAATTACTGATCTCTCAAAGATGGAAGCCTGCCTTAAAAACATAAAGGAATGGATGACTTACAACTCCTTGCTTCTGATCTCTGAGAAAGTCATGATTGTTGGTCCTCAGTGCTCCAGAGGCACAATTTTAAGTCTTTGTGGCTAATCTAGATGGCATCTCTCTGGCATCAAACAGGACTGTAAGTGATCTCCATAACTCACTGGGACAACTGCTCGAGAGTGGTAAACAAGGTTTTGGCTCAGTCTCAAGGAGGATTTCACAATGGCTCCAGGCTAGTTTTGGTCCTTGCAGACTATCGGAGGAGTTATTTAATCGGGCCAGTATGTATTGCAGACTGTACTACTAGCATGTCGTGGTGGCGTACCTTTTAACAACACCCTTTTTTTCAGCAAACGTGATTAAATGGATATAGAAATAACAAAATGGAACTTACATATTACACTAGACTTGATTTCCCATGCTTCTGTGGTGGTTGGTTCATGCCTCCAAGGCTGCAAATATCATACCTATAAATTAATTAATAATTTTTGTTTAAAGTGATGGTAAACACAATTATGCTGATCTGAGAAAATCACCCAGTGTTCAGAAAGGGTTGATTCTGTGTCCTGCTCTATATTATGGTTAGATGTAGGGCTGGATGAGACATCACATGGTGGAAAAACTGGTGATTCCTGGTGAGTCACAGTGCCTGTTGGACAGAGGACACAGTTTTAACCCTTTGAGCGCTGAATACATTTTCAAGGAATGAACAATTTAGTTATCCTGAGCTGTTGAGAACCTACACATGATAGGTTTTCAACAGCGTCTGATTTTGATATCTTACATCATTGGGCAACTAAAGCTGCCCACAGCGCTGAAAGGCTTAAGCTAGTTTGCAAGAGACTGTACAATCAAGGCTGGATGAGGCTTGAGCTTCAGTGGGGCACATGGAAAGTTCTTCGTTGGCCAGCGGTCCTGGGGTCAATTGAGCAGAGTGTCCAGGCCCAGAGATGCAGCGTGCTGCTTGGCCCGGAGCCTCAGATTCTCTATGCTAGTGGTTTTGCTGTTGAGGCCGCACAGACCGCCCGGAGTGTGCACGAGCGGGCCGCTCCACACCTGCTGCACTTGGGACAGTGACTGGCAGTACGGCTGACATTGCAGTGAGCCTAGCGGTGCGGCCATGTTGACGTTTACGCCCAGGTAAGGCAGGGAGCAGGGCGTATTCATGTCGAAGGAGGGGTAGTGGATCAGGTTGTTGGTGGCGGCCATGTGCTGGCGGAACTGCTCCTGCAGACGGAAGAGGCTGAGCGGAGAGCAGGCGTACGAATTGGTCTGCGCCACTGCACTGCTGTCTCCACTGGAGGATGGAAATGGAGCTGAGCCAAGTCGGGAATCTACAGGGAAAAGGTAAAGCAGGATGTCAGGTAAAACATAACACAACAGCCATTTTTAAACCAACTTAGAATTTTAGCTGGTCTTATCTGGAATTTTCAGCAGGGCGTGAATTAATTAGTTAATGAATAGCACTAAAATTAATTATAAATTGAACTAAATTAGTACAATTGTACCACAAGTGGTCATTCATGTCCCAACAAAATTTTGAAAGATTCCAATTAAAACGGTTAAAGTTCTTGTGATGACATGCAGGATCTGTGGCAGCGGGCGCAGTCAGGGTGAACCCCCCAAAAGTAATTCTGGGCTACACTCATTATGTTGTTCAATTTAATTGCATTGCACAACATATTTGGTAATCTCTAGGCATTCTACTTTTTTTAGATATGAAATCATTGCATTATCTTCACAAAGAAAATAAAGCACTTGATGTGCTCCTATAAATTGCTGCATTTAGCTTTGAATTGTGGGATTTGGAGAGTAAAAACCGACTGTCCGTGACAACATGACACTGTGAATAAACAATTAAAACCATGTTGTCATTGTCAATTTTTCGAAGAGCTAGAGACTATCCCAGCATGCAGTGGGCAAGAAACTCTTCATCCATGTAAAATAGCTCCCTCAAGACAAGCCTTGTTTCCACCAAGCACTTCAGTTCAGTTCAGTTCATTTCAGTTTGTTACACAAGAACAGTTATTCTTGTGTTTACATTGTCAAAAGTTGTGGATGGTACCGTAGGCACTGTTCCAATCTGTCCTGTTTTTTCAATCCCCCTCAGTTGAGGTACCCAGCGCACTGACCCCATGCTGAAAGACAGAAGCTAGTAACATTGCAGTCCATTGATTGGTCAAGTGAGAATGGCCGCTCTTGCTGGACAAAGGACTGGCTATCACCATGTGTTAAAAACGCAGCTTACGTATAAGAATAATGTCTGTCATTGAACTCCAAGCCAAATATGTACATTTAGGAACCAGTTAAGAATAGTGTAAGTTCCCGTTCTAGGGGTACTGTACCGAAAGTGGTGGAAATGCAGCTATGTTGCTGAATCAGGTTAAGAACCAATTTGAAAACCTCAAAAGCGTTTGCTTAGCTTTTGTCCATTACCTGGTTTTGGGGTGAGGCATTTGCAGGGCGGCGAAGAGCCTCCAGGCAGCAGGTTCCCGTCACCCGTAGACCCCTCCGCGAGCTCTTTCAACTGCTCTTGGTCAATGTTGTCCTCAGCTGCTGACTGATGGCTGCCCGACTTATCGACAGACGTGATGTTCGCTACCGCACTGAGCTCCGCCAGGAGGGGGTGCTGCGGCCGCCCAGGAGAGGAAGAGGAGGAGGAGGAGGGGGGAGGACTGCGGGTCTCTGAGATGATGGTGACCTGCTGCTCCCCCTTGTCCCCTTCTGGCGCCTCCGCCGCCTCTTCTCTCTGTTCCTGAAGTTGCTCCTTCTGTACGCTGCGCTGCTTCTTGCGGAATTTGGCTCGACGGTTCTTAAACCAAACCTGGGGGAGGAGTCAGCTCGATTATCCCTGAGACTATGGGTGCGTTGGGGCGCGTCTGCAAGTAAGCCGGCTGCACAAGATTGCCGAAAAATGACACGAGAATCTTGCCGAGGTTGCAACTTCGGCCAAAAATTATGGTCAATATTTCTGATCAAATTTCTGATCGAATTTCTGATTGAAAATAAATGTTCTGGCATTACATATAGTTGTCAAAACAATGACAAGACGAATATGCATTGTAATCAAAGCTACAGGGGTTCCAACTATATATTTCAGTGTATTTTTATGTATACAACCAATTAGCTCAACTAGTCAGGGTAATTGAAAGAAATAAAAACCTGCACACACACCGGCCCTGCAGGACTGGAATTGCCCACCCCTGGTCTAAGCTGACAGAAAGCGGAAATGGCATAATGAGTTAACCATGTTCTAGGAGCAATGGAAGTTTAATGTTGAAAGTATTTTAGTCACCACATTTCAGCGGATTTCTCTAGTTCAGTAAGAGTGCCAAATACTTGCTTCATCAGTGTTCATTTTAATCAAAGACATACTGGCAATAATAATGGCCTGTTACTTGCTTTAACAATGGTGGCAATATGAGCAAAGGACTTAAATCAAAGGTACACTACAATTTTTTAAAATTCTAATTCCATCTCTACAGTGATCGATAGAGCTATGAAACACAAGATGTTTGACACTAGAATGAAAAAAATATGTCTATCATGTAAGGGGCAGGAACTAAAAAACAACAGGCAATCAAAGGTACGACTAACTCAAATGATTGGAATGATACAGCTGTCAATCAAACCCCACTTGCACAGGTTTACAGGCGTGGCTTTGGAAGCATCATGGTGCGCTGTGATTGGTGGTGGGCGTAGTCGCATTGAACTGCAGGATTTGAAAGTTCCGCCCTCAAACCCACGGCTGCCTGGTGTTACTTTAATTTAATAAGATACCAGACTCACTTAAAAACAAAAATGAGGAGAAGAGAGGAGCTCAGCAGTGAGGACAGCTAGTTCCTGGGAGATGATTGAGGAAAGGAGTTTCGCTATTCAGGATTTATTTAATTGTTTGTGTCTTTTGCAGGATGTGATGCTCCCCTACCTGGACACGAGCTTCCGGGAGATTGGTGCACATGGCGAGCCTCTCCCGAATCACAACATCGGGGTAGTGCGTTTTCTGGAAGGTCTTCTCCAGAGCCTCCAACTGCTGAGCAGTAAAGGCAGTACGACTGCGGCGCTGCTTGCGGTGCTGGGAGCCGTAGCGCGCCTCCAGGATGATGTCTTCAGATGCACAGCCGTCGAACGAGAAAGGAGTGCCACCGGTTTAATTAACGGACCGCACACAGAACATTCCTTTCCAGCACCTTCTTGAGTTGTTACTGCGATTATATATGACGATGTATTTGACAAACATCCTGGGAGCAATAAGCAAGGGCAACTCATTTATGCGGAGAGTCTGAGGCATAATTCAGTGGTACATTATGTGTGAGCTAGGCCTACTCCACGAACAATGATCAAAGGATATTGTAAATGTATTGCGATGAGACCGTGCTTTTACATGTAAAAAAAAAAAATGCCACCACCCCATCCACCCAGAAACCCCTAAATCAGTGTTTCCCAACCCTGTTCCTGGAGTACCCCTGCCGTGCATAATTCAGATGTCTCCCTAACTTAACACACCTGATTTCAGCTGATTAGCTCATTAGTGGAGCACTTAATGACCTGATCTGGGTGTGTTATATCACGGAGACATCTGAAATATGCAGGGCAGGGGTAATCCAGGAACAGGGTTGGCAAACTCTGCCCTAAATAGTGAAGGGTATTCTCTAGGAGAAAAAGAGCAGTAAGTCTGTTCCGAGGCAAGTGCCCCATCAGACCCGCCCCTTAACCCCGGTTTCTGAGGCATGAAGCAATGAGGACTATTGCTACTCCTGGACCAGCCCCCTAGTGGAGTAGGACAGTTACTGCAGTGGCATGTGTTACAAAACAGTACAATAGACAAAATGTTACAGCCCCTGCTACCTCAGCTCTTCGTCAGGTTCCCCTGACAATTTGCTGGTG
The DNA here is from genome assembly GCA_029721435.1 of Gymnothorax reevesii. NCBI lineage: Eukaryota > Metazoa > Chordata > Actinopteri > Anguilliformes > Muraenidae > Gymnothorax > Gymnothorax reevesii. The sequence goes on along the minus strand of CM056575.1, from coordinate 9,165,284 downwards.
CCCAATTAAATACCTGGGCGGAGTGAGGCACTGTGGGAGTGAAGTGTTTTGCCCAAGAACACACCGCGAAAGCTGTGGCGAGGACTCAAACGTGTGGACCTTTTGATCCCAAGTCAAGCACTCCTAACCACTGCACTACCTTGTCTCTCAAAGGGGGGAGACAAGTGATTCAAATGATTTGCTACTTATCAAGCGGCTTCTGGGGTTAATTGTGACCTGATCATTTGAATCACCTGGGTCGGAGCAGGGAGAGATCTAAAGGATGCAGGACATGGGGTACGCCGGGAGATGTTTGGGAAACACTGCCCAAGGAGAAAGATACAATTCCCAATGTTTTCGAGTACCTATGCCTACCCTATTGATCATCTCTGAGAACGAGGTTGTCCCTTACCAGCCAGCCTCTCAGCGAGGGTGAGCGCGTGCACAGATGGGCGGTAGTCTGGGACGTGCTGGGCCTGCTGTGCGGCCTGGTGGTGAAGATTGTACATGGCACTCAGGGAGCTCATGGCGTGAGCAGAGTATCCATTAACTCCGTAGTGCTGCATGCTGAAGGATACCTTCAAAAAGGTAAGCACAATGTGCTATGATTGGGTTCAACCCTCTTGGCATATATTTTGTAATTTGTGTATACTTTGCATAGTCTGCCTTTGTTTCATTCTACTCACTGAAACAATTATTATTGAGAACCAGCTGCCTGGAACCAGGCAGATACTCTTAGATGGTTCAGCGTTTCTCAAAAAAAAAAAAAATCGTCCCATGAATAACAAAAGGTCGCAAGTGACATTCCTGATGAAACCTGTTTTTCTGCACCACAAAGTACTCTGGTGCAGAAAAAAACAGGTTTCATCAGGAATGTCACTTGCGACCTTTTGTTATTCAGGGAGAAAATTTAATATTCATCTTATTCTGCAGCTTTGCCTCCCCCTACTTCCGTCTGTCTTCCCGTCCATCTTTCCGTCCCTCCATCGCATTTTAAGACAAGTAGCCTAGTATAGGAGCTAGTAATAATGCAAAATAAAAATCAAGTCAAGATGAACATTCATTTTTGAAAAGGGGTAGATTTCAGACCTCCGCTTTTCATTAGGTTCCTTAACGGAAAGCAAACTCATATTTTACGTTAACCTTTATAGACACAAGAGACGATACGCAGTGGCTGCACTGGCAGACCGCACAGCTATTCGCTGTCAGTCTGCAGGCCTACCTGAGAGATTCACTTTGCCTTCTTTTGATCGTTGCACTTGTGACGACATTTGAGATCAAACCGCAGGGCAAATAAGCTCTTTGTGGATAAATTAATACAGGTGTGTACTACACACAGAAAACAAGCTTATTTATGTATTATATATTGGTGGGAGATGACCAAACTGAGTTTTCTAATCCCAAAATATGAAAGTTCACTTTAAACCGCAACAGGAATAAAAAGTAGGCCTACAAGTTAGCTTTCCTGAACACGTAGGCTTCTAGCAGAAAGACGAGGATGTGCTGACTCACATGACATATTCGCTCACTTGATAATCATTCATCCGAACCGCGTAAATCAGGACAAAGAGCGAGACGCACAAATAAAAACAATTAAAGACTTAAAGAGAGTGGCGCTGAGGTCGTTTCGTTAAAATCAGAAAATGACACCCATGTAACGATTAATATGTTTAAAAAAGAAGTAGGCCTACGTGGATGTGATGGTAAGATATGAATTAATATTTCAAATAGGCCTAATATAGGCTATTTAAGTTTGAATCACCTCATATTCTGTTTTTCATGTTTTGATATCAAAAGCACCGCAGGATCCCTCAGAGACACATAATTGAACAGTTATAAAAATAAAAAAAAGCTGACTCGTTATTCGGAGCTGTTGCGTTATGAAGCGAAGCTTATACAGATTTCAGTTATTCGATACTCTCTCGGTGTTGTATGTCAAGTAAAAATACTAAAAATTTGAATTTCAATATGAAATGTAATTGACCTTCAGTTCTTTTTTTTCTTCTTGTGAGCAACACTAAACGCAACATGTTAACAAATTAAAATATCTGTTCTAAAATAGTCAAGTTTTTTTTTCCAAGACTAGACCTACTAATTCAACGGGTGTTGTTGATGAAAAAATGTTATATGACGAAGAGGGTAAACTATTGGCAGACGTACACCAAAAAGGTGCTAATTACGTTCTGAACTTAAATGAGAATAAACAGAGAATATTCGCGCACTCCAGCAACTCCAAGGATAATTTCACCGAGGCAATGGCATTGTCGCCTTTTTCAAAGTGCAAAATGTTATATCATATAAATCAAGTCGTCATCTGCAGTTGCATAGGAACGGTCCTGACACAATATACGAACCAAAAATGGGAATAGTTTTAAAATTATTTGATTAATATGACATAGTTTCGGTCCTTGGCGGGAATGGGACATTAAATTGACTGATTTTGAAATTATGTCAGATAGGCCGATGCAGTTTAATTGCATGTAATAGGGCCTATGATAATCATTAACATTTTCAGACAAAGGCTAAACAACATTGTTTTGCATAGGCTTAAAAGCGCTCATTGCGTTCAAGCATTCAAGATTTTTTGCGTAACATTGTCCTGATATGTATAATATTTTTATTTGTCGGCATTCAGGAAAAAATCTTTAAGAATTTGCAGCATGAAGTCACATTTGGCTCACGTGTATCATAAAAAGTTTCAAACCATAGCATGACTGGGGCCTTTAAACAAACAAATTTCTTTGCGCTTTCATTATAGCCTACATTGGATTCAATAACTGTCAGAGAACATTTTCCCCGTGTTGGCGATTAATGCGTCCATACAATTAAAACTCTTTATTTGAGCCATCATCGAGTTTTACTGGCTCTCATAGAGGGTCCTCGGGCTTCGCGCACACAGAAGAGCCAAAAGATTGAAAACCACCCTTGGATGACGCAAATAAAGTTGATCATCTTGGAGTATGTGTCACGGTCTGCAAGTGACTGAACAATCGGCAGGATGTGGGAGAAATGGGACCTGGACAACTTCGACAAGGGCTGGATAATTGCGGCCAGACGAGGGGGGATCGGAGCTTCTTCGCGGCGGAAAGGCTTCTGCGCTCCCAGTGAGCATTGGGGTGGCGGTTTGTGCTTTGAACAGGGTGCTGGGTATCCCGTCTGTTCCGAACCAACAGAAGCATTACTGTGGAACGGATCGCAAACAATTTTGATACTGAATGTGTCAAAACGCAGAGCTCATCGTACCCTGTTGCGTAAAGCGCTTTGTAGATGCAGACCAGTCGGAGTGCCCATCCTCTCTCCGGTCCACTTTCAGAAGCGCTTACAATATGCATGATGCGCAAGTCTGAACTGGGCCTTAGAGGAACTGAAGGTCGTGTAGACCAGCGCGTTCCGTTTTGTTTTACATCAAGAGCATCAGGCGGGGATTTGAACACCGTTTACACTGAGAGAGTTTGGCTCCAGCGCAGTGGAAAGGAGACAAGCTGGTAGAGAGAGTGATGCACGAGAAAATGTAAAGCTGAAAAACTTTGGGCGCTCCGGACTCACGTGGACCTCAGTGTGCTGGAGCTGCTCTGGCGGCACGAGGGAACCTACACAATATTGAGCAGGTGTTTTAATCTTGTTATTTGCTTATATGCAAGTTTTTATTCCAACCACAACGGAAATCGTAGTTTATCAGACAGTTAAACTGTAATTAGTCATAATCATGTACATTTCATATCAGTTACTTATTTCCAGTCTTTTGTCACATTGGGGTAAAATGCAAATTGCATGCAGAGAGGATTTTTTTCCCCCACATATTTTAACAGGCTATTGATAACTTGTTCACATTTACGACGGTGCCCTGTTTACAAACAACCACATTCGCATAAAACATAAAATATTATCAACAGTAAAATCATCAGACATACCGTCGAATATTGTGTAAAATCTTTATTCTTAAAGTAATTTAAAGTAATAACACATTTGAACAGATCGAATTAGAGACTGAGAAAATAATAAATTTAGGTTGCAGACCACGAGTTCACGTTCTATTTAAAATACTTTGATTGAACTCAATAAACATGACGCAAGCAGGTAGAGCCAACATTAGTTATAGCGACCATCTTCACTAATCTGTAAATTAATAATTCTTTAATTTTATCGGTTAAAATTCTCCCTATTTTAATGCGGCCGTCTCCATTAGGCCTGTATGGCTATCGAATTTTTATTCGCCAATGCACGCATGGATATTTTTTGTCAAAATGTAGCTTTAAAGGACAACATCCTGCTCTGAACATGAAATTCTGGTAATTAAGACAAATTAATTGAAACCCCACGATGGCTAAAAACCAGCACGTGGGTGCGGGCCCAGGACTGACGAGAACCAGTTTTATCCAAAACATTAATATTACTTCGGAATCTGTGCGCGGAGGCCAATATGCCTCAGAGGCTGGCAATATTTAGGCTTCAAAATTTTTTTCCTCAAACGTCTTTGCTGAAAATATAACCATAGCTGACAAGACAATTTCGTGCAAAACGCGCAAGCATCCGGAAATTAACTGCACCGCTAAGATTGTTAAATTACCACTCTGTGTGACTTTCCATAGGTTTCTTTAACCTCGAACATACGCCCACGGGTTTCGCCTTGGAAATAGTTGACAATGCTATGTCACCCAACAAAGCAATTTTGAGGCGACGACCCAGCTCTTTGTAGCGTATAAACTTCATTCATTAATTGCTTAAAGCTCTTACCTTGGAAAAACATGCCTCCTCCCGTCGCCCCGTTCTGTTTCTATAGTTCGGCTATCCCGTCGAGCGTGGTTGCAAATTCTGGGCTGTTTCGTCAATGTCACTAGGTTGTATTTAAAAGTTCAGTCCCTTGTTCCCTTGCCGTCCGACGATTTACGTTGTCATAAGATCGCCAAATCATCAGCCTTATTGAGGGAAGGAACTCTCAGCTCAGTGTGTTGCGGTCTCCAGTGGTTTGGGTAAATGGTGCATGAGAGCTCCCATCAACTGAGCAATCGTTAAGGAAAGATTTTGAAGAGCGTTTCGTTAGACCATGCTAGATATGAAGAGGTCTTCCAGAAGTTACACCAACAAAACGGAGGGATATTTACACCAGCCGCTATGCTGATGCTTGTATTTTTTTTTCATTTGTTCTGTTTGTGTCTGCAGGGCAAACTTCAACTTGACTTGTCTGAAACCACTAATCAACTTCTATAAAAGATTTTTGTCAGTATTTAATGGCGTTTGAACGTCTGTCTGCGTTTCTGTTTGTGGACAGTTCTCGTGCATATGATGGGATCGCAGCCTTTTCAGTGCATTAGGTGAGTAGCTGGGATAAAGTTTGAAGATGGGTGTAATCTGATCACGCCCTCTCGGGACAGGCTGTGGCCTGAGTGTGCGGCCAGTGAACGCGTTTTAATGAGTAGTCTATGGAACTGCTATAGCCTACTGAAAACAATACTACTGCTCTCGCGGCAGGTGCGATTCTACACTCTCAGAAATAGAGGTACAGCAGGAGTCCATTTCTGTTCCCCAAGGTACATTCAGCACTTATGTACCATTTAGGGCTAATTATAGGACCTTGAGGTACCCGTGTGAACCTTTTTAGGGTCTAAAAGTTCGGCTACTTTTATGTTCCAAAACAAATGAAAACCCACTTCTAAGGTGCAACAGCAGTGCCTTTCAGGGTACTGCCAAAGTGACAAGCCTTGGTTGTCACTGGGGCTGTACCCTCAAAGGTACTGCTGTTGTACCTTAGAAGTGGGTTTTTATTTGTTTTGGAACATAAAAGTACCTTATAGACCCTAAAAACGTTCACACAGGTAGCCTACCTCAAGGTCCTATAATTAGCCCTAAAGGGTACATAATACCTAGGGGAACAGAAATGGACTCTTGCTGTGCCCCTATTTCTGAGAGTGTAGATGGTCTAGTTATTTCGGCAAAAAAAACTGCACCCGCGCCTGTTCTTCAATGCACCCCATGCAACCTTATCTCTCTCGGGCATTGATTCACGCGTGTAAATGCCGAATAAGAACTAGCTGTGAAGGACCACCGCATGTGTCAAGGTACAATCAGTGAAAATAAGCCTATACAACAAAAAAATAAATAAAAATAAAAATAATAATTCTGCCTTTCATCGCGGCGCAATTCTAATTAAACTTCGTCTGAGTATCTCACAGATTAACGACTACAGCTGTGTCCGTGACCCTGTATTTTTCTCCCCATCTTTTGATTTTCAGAGTTTTTGAACTGGTGGAAACGCATTCATAGCTGTTTTCTCTCAGCTTTCAAAGCAAAGACAGTTAAGAACGCTGTTTTACCGTGCAAAACGCAAAATCAGGATTTTCTAAATAAATGCAGTACAAAGAAATGTTTTATTTGGCGGGGTAAAGGTGAATTTGTAACGGTGGGTCTTTTCTGTAGGTCCTAAATAAATTTATTAAACGTTGGGCCTATATGCGCATAAATTTCCCTTGGGTTACATGGATCAATTTCTGTAGAGAACACTTCTTTCAGGCGTTCGTTTTATTTGATTTTCAACTTTGTAATGCAACTGCTGGAAAAATCACGGTGGAAAGCCTGGAGAGTAATAGCTAATAGATGCCAGGGTATTGCCTTTATCTTCCGAACCTGAAGGATTTAGGTTTGAATTGCGGAGCGAAGACGCCATTTCAACCTCCCCCTAAAATAACGTTTCAAATTGACGGCTGGTAAGCGGATTAAAACAATAATGCCCTCTTCTTCTTGAATGTTTCAAGACAGGATTTCTTTTCCCAGGGCAAAACCGTCCAGGATGGAATTTAGAGCAGCGAAAAATAGCCTTTTAACGTCAGGTTTGCATATTTTGTCGGACTTTAAGAGTGAGGGAGGGAGGGTGAAAAATCCTTAACAGAAATTATAATAGGTCACGTTTTCACCAATATGAATTTTAATCCCAGACAATACATCCGATAAAGGGGTGAATAATATTCATTCTAAACCCATTATTGACCACAGGCCATCCGGTACTCGGAGTTTTCTGCCTGTAAACTGTCCGCTTAAATGTGCGTGCAAGAAAATGCTGAGAGCTGAATGACTTTAAAAGTGCTTTGGAGCTGTTCAACAAACCTTTAACACAGATTATTATTATGACATCAGATTCTATTATTTCATTTATAATTTGCTTGTTTGTTTGTTTGTTTGTTTCTGAAACATACGCTTAATCCGTACACAGGCTGAAGACCGACGCTTGGGAATAAACCTGGCTTTACCGGAGAGAAGAGAGCGCTGTCTGCCGGTGTTCAGGAAAACTGAGCATCTATGACTCGTTTTCCTAACATAATGATAGTTTATACCAGTGGCGTAGCCAGCGGGTGTGCCAAAACACGTCCCTTTATGACATCAATAAGTCCTGGCTAGTTCTCAATCATTTTCCATGATTGACGCGTTTTCCAATTATCGGAATTGGCAATTGTTTCTCTCCATATGCGATCTAACAGCGATGAAATCATGGGCTAAATTCAGTACAGTTGCGGAACAAGAACATAGAATTGGGTTGTGCAACTGTACTGAATTTAGCCCATGATTTCATCGCTGTCAGATCGCATATGGAGAGAAACCGTGTCTTCAGTTGCCATTTACGATAATTGGAAAACGCGTCAGTAAAGGAAAATGATTGAGAACTAGCCAGGACTTATTGCTGTCATAATGGGACATGTTTTGGCACACCCGCTGGCTACGCCACTGGTTTATACAGGTAATTAACTGCATGCTTTATGATAACTTAAAAAAAGACTAATTGACATTAAAAAAGAAAAAACTTGACATAAGAACCACACTGTTTTAAATGGCAACACTTCATAATTCCAGAGCATATCTAGGCCTACATACAGCATCAATATATAATAAGTATAGACGTTCATATCAGGAAAATACTTTTTTGAAAATAAGCTGTCTCGCCAAAAAAAGTTGCCGTTTTGGTTTAAATAAGCATATAGGCCTAATTAAGAGCCAGTGATTTAATCATTATTGCAGTAATTAATATGCCTTGCCAGCAACAATTCTCTTAACCTTGGCTGATGCAGTTTGAAGCTTCCTATTTCGAAAACAACCATGTTGGAAGACGCGTATGCCTTGGCCATGGAAAAGGTGTTACTATCTTTCCAGAGAGAAAACAAAATATTGACCTGCATCAAGCTTAAAAGTTTGCAGAAATCAGTTTGTTGCGACTGGCATCGCCGATGCAAATTATGGTGCTTAGTGGTTGCTCACATCTGTCCACCAAACGCAAACTTCAGAGTTAGCAAAATCAGGGTAAATTAGGGCGTCCATTTCCAATCACGGCCTTGAACGGCCGTCTGGGGAGGTATAAATTCCGTCCCTGAGATTTAACTGCCCCCAAGCCCACCCCACCCCACCCCACCCCATGCACCGTCGCATCCCCACTCTGCCTATGTTACCTGGCCTGTTAAATATAAACACCAATTAAATAGAACATCTCTGGTAACGAGAAGCAGGCAAAAAAAAAAAAAAAACAGCACTTGATGCTGCGCTCTATCATCTATCAGTCTTAACAGGGTTACAAAGCCATTTCTAAAGCTCTGGAACTCAAGCAAACCACAGTGAATGCAATTATCTACAATCTACAAATAAATAAAACTTGGAATAGTGGTGAACCTTACCAGGAGTGGCCAGCCCTCCAAACCTCCCGCAAGAGCACATCAACGACCAGAGGCAGAGTTTACCGGGGACCGGTGGGTCGTTGAAATAACACACAACAACCGTTGAATAAAGCTTATTTGCAACTCTCTGCATAAGGGGAAACGGAATTCCTAGAAAATCCCATCAAAACCACTTCCCGAGAAATATAATCACGGGGAAAACATTTTCAAAAACATTATCTGGATTATGTTTAGAAACAGAGACGCACCGATTGGGTACGCAGTGACTACTATAATGTGGGGCTTCACTCACCCTGTTTCCGATGAAGAATCGCTGAATGCAATCAATTGGCAAGACAAAAACAATGCCTGGAAATGGCTTTTACGCCGAAATTTCTCAAACGTCCGTGACTGCCACACTTCTGGTGCGCAGCTTGCATAGCTGCATGACAACTGCAATTCAACTATACTTGAGGGACTGCAAACGATAAAAATGGGCCTCGCGGAAGCGGGCAATACCCCTCAGCCCCGAAGGTCACTACTGCGAGGTCAAAGGTCTAACTGGCACGTAACTTTGAAAAGGCACAGCTACCCCCCATGGGGAGTCCACATATGCAATATGAACTTCCTAACCCAAGTGGTTACAGAGAAATAGCCCGGACAAAATTGGCGTCCGCCCGCCCGCCCGTCTGCCAAAGGGACGACAATAGGCTACCTCTCGTGCCCTTGTCGCGCTAAGGGGTAAAACCCCTAAACCAAGCCAAGAAAAAGTGCTGAATGCATGAAGAATTATTTCGGCCTCAGCGCTCGGAATTGTGCGGTCAAGCATCCGTAACCACGCAGTGTAACGCCTCACAGCAAGAGGGTCATGGGTTCGTATCATTACAGGACGACCCCGACCACGGAACTGGCTTTAGAACTGGAGCTGGTCCTCGGGTGCTGCTCTGCGGCTGCCTGCTGCTCCTAACCATAGGATGTGTTAAAAGCAGAGGACAAATTACCCCACGGGGTTCAATAAAGTGCACCTTATCTTACATGAAAAATTCCACTTTTGCGTCTTATTTTGAATTTGATTGGAATTATTTTGTTAACTGCAGTCGAGGCAGTGCCTATTTCACCACCGTCTGCTGGCATAAAAGTACACAAAAGTACAAAAGTACACAAAAGTACATATATGGGGTAGTTTGTTACAGGTGAGGGGAGTCTATTTTTTCCTCACCAGCATTACGCATGCGCAGAATAAGGGGGTTGCTGCAGATGAGTCATGTAGTCTAATAAACTATCTTTACAGTGAATATTAATAACAAAAACCTGATAATGTCAATTCTAGAACCGTTAAAAGAAAAAGTGTAACAACTAGACCCTACCAAGATTGTCCCGAGTGTCAAAAGTGTTGTTCAAGAACTGTAATACATCATACCGGGGAATTGGTAGTTGTCTAACATTTACAGTTGATTGAATACTCGGCCTTGAGGCGAATAATATTTCTGCCTTACTGTATAGTCGGTGAACATGGTCAATGGAGGCCATCCATCTTCCAACTGACAGCCCTTTGAGTTCTTAACTGCGGCTTTTCATAAATTTTCAATGGATTTTGGTCAGCTGGTACCCCGTGGAGTGAATGGGCCAGGGTGATTGGAAGGTATGTTCCTGAACACCCCGGTGGCTGGCTGTCTAACCCTGTATTCCCATATAACCAATATGAGTTTAACATGACCCAGGTGCCATTTTCCATCATGTCAGACCTGGGTAGAAGCATCATTACAGTTTTATACAGTCCCCAAGGGAACTGTCCTTTTCGCAGTCCCCCGGCTTGTGAAGCAAAGAGGGAAATGAGTTCCTGGTTGTAAACGTTCTGTTCGTATTGGATTCGGGTCTCTGAGCAAATCCTTTTCCTTACTTTCGCTACCTGCCAAATGATCTGCAATCTTTTGTTACTTGGCTCTCGATAGTGTATTCAATTATGCTGCGTATTGTGTCCAGCCTGACTCTAACGGTACATGTATCCCGAGGACATATCCTGAACACATGTATGTGACATAATTAATGACCTTTCAGATTAGAAATGAAGGGGAAGTGACGCATCGAGCCATTAAGGCACGCGTCACATGATTTACGTGCGTGTTTATTTTACTGGCTGAACAAAGATAATTACCCTAAACCAAGTGGCTGACCCACCAACCGATGGTGGTACAGGAAGGAAAGTTGCTCTTCTTCCCCCAACCCTTAGTGGAACTTTATTCTCCCGATCGTTTTCATGATGCTGCGTTCCAGACGAGACCATTGAAATGGCACCAAAAAATGCCACCGAAAGACGGCGCTCGAGACATATCCCACGCATTTCATTGGCTGAGAATGGTTGGGTGAATATCGAAACTCATACTTACATTTTGCACAGCGGTTGGGGGAATAGCCTTTGCAAGTTATAAAGCAATACTATACATTGTTCTCAAAAGGAATATAAGCCATTTTCTAGCCATGACGAATCCATTCCCGTCAGAATTATTGGCAGCCTTTAATAAAAATGAGCAAAATTAAGTACGAAATAAAAGTCTTTATTCTCGTATTTCATTCAAAATATTCACAAAAACCCAACCCTTAATCAAAAGGAACGTAAAATTCTTATTATCTTATTATGCTTATCAAAAATTTGTGTGCCACAATTATTGCCACCCAGGCCTGGATTAACAAGGTGTGGCGCCCGAGAGTGATCTCACTTCAAGTGTCCCCTCCTCCCACTTCACGCATTTCAGGTACATTTACCGTCGGTATTAAGACCAAAGATTTACATGAACTTTTGGTTAAAGTACAGACGCAAAACACATGCAACAGAATAATTTAAGATTCAATCAAAAAAAAAAATTAATTAATAAGAGAGAAGATGTTAACCCTCTACTAACCACTGTAGCACATCTGCTACATGAAGTGAAAGGGTTAACAGCCTGGACACCCTGCTGGTTTTGTTTCTTATCGCCAAATAATCATTTGATAATAACTTGAATGGTCCGTCAAAAAAATTAAATAAATAAATAAATATAAATGAATTTAAATAAAAAAAAAATGTTACATTTTTTAAAAAACTATTTTTCCAAATATTGGCCCATAATCAACATAGGGATATGATTTTTACACAATTGGAAATGGGTTTGGTTAATAGAGGGTTAATACTGTGCAACACCACATGTAAGGAACATGGGAGGTGAAGGAGTCGATTGTAACAAGGCTGCATTTTTAGAGGTTGACACTAAATTCCATCTGCCAAACTGTCATGACATCATTTCATCTCTGTGAAACAGCTTTGGTTTCACGAGCTGTCTCTGGTTTCCATAATCCTAACCTTAACTCCAACCCCTAACCATAAACCTAGCCCCAAACCTAAACCTGACCCTAACCCTAAATTTATTCGTCTCTCGCATCCTAAATGTTTGTACGGTGGACGGGAGTTTATGATGACCCTTTAAAATGCAGCCTTTGAAATATACAGAAGGTGCATCTCTAAGCAGAGGTTGCATCCTTCAAAGGCTTTTATAGGGGTTGCCATTTCATCCCATCTGCCAAACTGACGTAATGTCTTTTCATCTCCGTTAAACAGCTTTGATTTAAGCAAGTTGTCATTGTTTTCCCCAAACTTAACCTTAACTTTAAAACCTAACCCTTTACCTACCTCCAAACTTATCCTTGTCTCTTACCCAAATGTCAGTTTGGCAGATGGAACTAAGTGACGACCCCTTAAAATGCAGCCTTCGAAGGCTGCAGCCTACGCCTTCGGTTCTTGTCAAAACAATTCCATCCGCCAAATCGATGTAACGTCATTTAACCTCCGTTAAGCAGCTTTGTTTTAAGCGCCGCTGATTTCCCAAACCTTGGGTCTTATTTATAAAAAAATGAGTGGATTTCATACCTAAATAATACGTACGCACAAAAAAATAAAAATGACATTTTGTGGAAAATAACCTAATTTATAAACCTATGGATAAAATAAACTGCATGGAATTTTCATCTATTAATCAGGATAGACTTGGAAATTATTGACATTGTGCATAATCTTAATTTCCCTTTTTTAAAGTCAAGTTTGCTTTTAAAAATCATAAATCTGCAAAGAAGTGACGAACGTATCTTTTTTGTGCCTACGCACCGTATATAAATGAGGCCCCTTAACACGAACCCCTTACTCTAAACCTAGCCTTCAACCCAACCCGACATTTAACTACAGGTGTTACTTAATGGGTGCATCTCAAAGCCTAGGCTGTATCCTGTGAAGCCTGCATTTTTGGGGGTCGTCGCATAGTTCCATCCGCCAAATTAACGGAACCTCATGTCATCTCCGTTAAACAGCTTGGTTTTAAGCGAGTCGTCACTGGTTTCTTAACCTTAACCATAATTCTAGCCCCTGAACCTAAACCAGCCCTAAATTTAACCTCGTCTCTTACCTTAAATGTCAGTTTAGTGAATGGACCTAAGTGACGACCCCTAAAAATGCAGCCTTCAAAGGATGCAGCCTAGGCTTTGAGAAACGGCCCTTGAGATGCACCCAGAATGTCGAATGGGACTAATTTATCACAATTTCATCACTGAAAAGGTAACCAAAACAAAAGCCAGGTTTTATGAATTGCTAAGGTGAAGTCTGCCCTCTTGTGGTATACAAAGTTAATATATGTGATCTCCGGTGACTGGTTTGGTTACGCATAACACATCAGCGAATATCCATTAATTGGATAAATTCTGGATGGCAATCAAACAACGAATGAATCATCAATCATTAGGATCCCTAGATCACCTTATCAAGTATAAGTACAACATGTAGGCCTATCAGACGCACGGACAAATACTTTCCATAGGCTACTTCCTTAATGTTCATTTTCTGAAAAAAAAAAAAAACTAAACCTTGTGCCAGCAATCACCATCTCATCAATTTCGATAAAATAACCTGGACCTATTGGTTTTGGTTTTCTGTGTGTAACTGTTCATGAGACAACTAAAATAACTACTTCAGTGAACTGACAAACAAATGCAGCTAAATCCAGGAAAGTAAAGCACAATGAGCACTTTAACCTGATCAAATATTTGACAAATAGCCACATGACCACGAAGGTAACGTCAAAATCGTTGAGTTTTTGTACTTCAAGGCCGCACTTGGCGCAATTTTTTCTTCGTCTCACCCCGCCTCTGCCATTATCTTGCCAAAACCAATGGAGACACCAGCATCCTTTATGGATGACACGTACTGCTCCACAGCAGAGCCGATGTCTTACATGCATGAGAAAAAAAACTCTGATCGAATCGAGACGGCACAAAATTTGAGAGAAAAGATACACTCCAATTATCGCATATTAATACTTTCTGTGGGTCAGAACGTGCAAAACCCAAATTTGCAGATTTGATTGTTTTATTTACACACAGCAAAAATAAGACATTGCTCAACCAATGGGATGAGAAAATTGAAGACCCCAGTTCTAAAAGTACTTAAATCACAAAATGTTTATTTTCAGAAAAAAGGGTCTGAATATATAATAGATTCATTTAGTCTGCTACCATTGCAAAAAGCACTGAAGTCACATGAAGTTAATTTCGAGAAAATTGAGAAGATGAAATTAGGTCACCATATAAGGTGTTTTCTTCCTCACGTCACAGTTTGTATGTGACTTAAGTACTTTTAATACGAGGCTCTTCAATTATGCTTGTCAAGCAGAGTAACTACAATCCATTAACAGAAAATAAGATTTCAAATCTTAATGCGAGACTAAAACTTTCTCTGACAGATTTTTTCTCAGTGCAGCACTTCATTTTTCTTCTCTCGCCAGCCTGAGGGCTGAAAAAAATAACGACAGCGAAGAAAAAACTGAACGCAGGAAAAACAGCAGCATGGTGGCCAGGCCCGCTCCAGTTAACACAACCACAAGTATAAATCAAGCCCTGAGACTGAAAAATGTGTTGCCAATGTCATACATCAATAATAATTACCTCACTGACATGAACTGTTATTACTTTACAGGATCAGGGGAAGGAAAGCTGCTGAGGGTGGTGAGGTCTGATCAATATAAGCTAAAATATGGCTCCCAGTGTTCTCAGATCGGGACACGACGGCTTCATAAAGTTAATACAGCCCAACATTTGACAGCACGACGCTGGACAGGAGTATTAAGCCTTACAATTCGCGGCCCCTTCTCCCTCGGTGCTCCTTAGTCACTGTGACTCCAGCCCAACTCATGGGGCCGAATTTACTAAAGGTGTTTAACCAGCGTTTTTCAAAGTCATCGACTTAGCGTAAAACGCTGATTAAACATGGCTTACACACGCGCAGCTAAACACTCACGATGATCGCATATTACAGCAGAGGATCATCACCCGATTAGTTGCCGCGTCTAACTTGCGGCGCGGGCGTCGATTCTTTTGTGAGCCGATCTAAGAGTTATTGTTCTGAGCAAATATTTGACCTGTTATGGCACACGGTCATCTCGGTATCAGTGTAAGCCTACGGCAGCGTGGAACAGACTGTCGCGAAGAATGCACGAGAAAAAACAATCCGCAAAAAAAAAAAAATTAAAAAAATAAACGAAAATTTTACTGTGGCCCAACAAATTGGACTTATATATTTAATTACAGGAAGCAAGTAAAGAACTGAAAAGAAAGATTTAATTGAAAACAAGAAAAGCGATATACACTGGCAACAAGGCGCTGCACATACCAAGAAAAACACCAGTTAAAGTAGCCCCAAAGGATGTCTAAATTTTGCCATTGTTACTTGATCACAGGTGACTTGAACGCAACTTCGATAAACATGCTTTGAAATTTGGTGATCAACTTTGAACATCCGATCATCATCTGATCAGTCAAGTTACACACGTCTAAGAGAAAAACACCTTTTGTAAATTTGACCCTTCATCTTGATTAGAAGATGGTGTAATGACTGGGAGAAGATGACAAAATGGCTCCTCTGCAAGCAATAATAACTTAATAATAACAGGGCTCCTCGAATTACGGTCCCTGAGGGTCGAGAACTGCTGATTTTACCAGGGAGTCAGGTGAGATGATGGTCTGGCCAATTAATGGCAATAATTGTTCACTTAATTGACTGGAAGGAAAGAAAGCACAGGCTGAATTTTTTAGGATTCAAGGGCCAGATTTGGGGAGCCTTCCATACACTGAGAGCAGGAGGTCGATAGGTCAGTTTTACCAGCTGATCATCACCTGATATGGGGCAGTGGCAGTCATTGTCCATCCAGTGAACAAAAATTGTTCCAATAATGTACAAATACACATACAAACAGCACACCAGTCAACATTGAAGACTGACTCAAATATCATTTGACTGTTCCCACTCTTACCAATGTAAAACTACAGCACTTGGCAACCTAGCACAAGTATCCCCCGAAGGCCCCCCAGTTGGGCCCTGAGTACTCAAAATCAATAGGTGTCATGAACTTACCATAATACAAGTCCCTGCAAAATTTGAAAAGAATCGGTGGACTTATGCGGGCTGTAGAGCGTTCGCAAGAAAATCTCTGCGGACGCGGCGGACGCGTGACGAGGCCAAATCCATAGTATCCTCCAACCTTCGTTCGGGGGATACAATAAAGCATTTAAGGTGCACTATGCAAGTTTGTTTACTTTCACTTCTGTTGACATTCGAATTCAAACAAAACAGAGGTAGCCCGCCCCTCCCTCCCATGCTTCCATGACTGTCAACTCTTGTCGATGATTGGCCGTGCCGGTTTATGTTATGGGGCAAAGCCTGTGCCCCTTGTGTTTATTTGCAGTTTGTGATGCCTGTGCGGTCTCTAGAACTTGGGGTTTTTTTAACAGTGAATTTAAGGGCAGGCAGCTAGCTGATCGTGGGGAGATGCCGGCTAATTGAGACAAAAATATAATCACGCAGAAACTAAACAAACTTGCATAGTGCACCTTTAATAGTTGTGTGGTTACGTCATTTCATCTGGTTTCAAGGAAACAGTCAAATAGACTTCTGTCACTTTTACTGCCTATGCAAATGTACATCGTCGGATGTTGTTTTGAAACACTGCCGAGACACAAAGGAAATGAAAACCTTGCCTTCTCATCCTGGTTATTCAGGTTCTGGGCCTCAGCAAGCAACACATTCAAGGGTCAAATTTAATCCATGAAAAGCCTTTGGTTTTTAGATCACAGACTCTGGGTGATGCAGGGTAATGACAGAGGCCTCGTGTCTCTTGTTAAACGCTTGCGCTCCACATTTAACCTGCAATTTACTTGTCACTTACACTTACATCTGCCATCACAAGCGCAAACCTACTCAGTGCTCAGTAAAATTGTCTTCAGGACTTCAACTAACTTCCTTTTTTTTGACCGCTTCATGTTCGCAGCGCTGGGGGGCTGGGGGCAGGGGGAATAACTCAAAATATCATCAAATTGTAATTAATGTAATAACTCCCCTAAATACACCTTTTAATGCGTCGTTTATTACTTCAAAGGTACTCCCCCTTTTCTGCAGGTATTATCTTTTCATTCCCAACCCAGTTTGAGATTTCACAAAATCCAGAAAAGAAACTGGCATAAAGTTCATACCTTTAAAGTCGTGTCCACGTCAAGGTATTTATTAATTTCAAGGTTGAGTAACCTCCAGCACTGAGCAATTGTTGAGAAAAGAAACACCGAGTGTTTTTAAACTCCGATGTTTACCTGCATACATTTTTGCAAAGAATCTGATGAACGGAGAATACAACCAACAACCACTTTATTAAGTTAATACTAATAACCAAACATCAAATTATATTGCTACATCTCAAGGTAAAGGCATCTGAGTGGCTCACACCGAAGATTTAAAGATATTTATCTGGGTGCCCAGTGGTCCAGTATTTGAATCCCAGCCATGTCATTGCTGCCTTTGGCCGCATTGGCAAATTAACAAGTAAACCATCTTTGCCAAAAATCACCAAAAAAAAAAAAAAACATTCGATTTACGTCAAAATTTGAGGGGCAACTATAGCAAAAATGAAAAAAAGGAATAGGACAATAATACACGCAAACAGCGTTGTATGTACGCAGTGTGAACAATGTCAACCGATGATGTCACAGTGATTGTGCAATCCTGTTGGCACCTGTGGCACTTTTTCTAGGGGCGTTCCCAATCAAATTATAAAAATCGTTTTATTTCATTAACCTGAAATTTTACGAGAAAAGACATGCAATAAATCGATTTCTCGATATCAAGTTCACCATCGCACCTTCAAATTCGAATTTCACTTTTTTTGGTGAAAAAAGCTTGAAACTGTTTTTTGTTAGTCTCATTGCTCAGTCGCTGTACTAGTCGAATTTAGTCTGTGTTATCATAGACTGCATAAAAAGATAGACAAAGCAACTGCAACGTCACCCATTGGTTTCAGATTCCCATTTTAAGATTGCCTTGATTTTGGCAATTTGAACTGTGCCATTTTGTCATTTTGAAACCAGATGTGATTCCTATTCGACGAGAACATGTATTGAAGATCCAGGGAGGACCGTGGCTCTGGATCTGACCGTATCGGAAGAGGACCAGAGGACAGCCACGCCCCTAAAGCATATTCTGGCTTTGTCCTATATTCTGTTTGGGACCATAAATTACAAAAATGAACATCATGATATATCGAAGGAGACTTCAAACTTGCGATAGATACCATAAAATGATGTGGAAAATCATTATTTAAATAATAAATCAGGGGAAGTTGGGTCATTTTCTCATAGACTTATAAAGCATTGAACTTCTTTCCGCAACCACCGATGTTGCCATCTGCTGGCTATTAAATAGATTGCAATTTTTTGAGATTACCGCATCGACCTCACTTCTCAGACCCGGGTGCTACCTCAATCTTTTTATACAGTCGTGTTATCTTTCAGTGGCACACGCAGTGTCTGATTGGTGGAGAGTGCGCTAAGGAGCGACGGTGGGGACCCCTGGTGGAGAGAATGTTTTTTTTACAACTCATTTAGCCCCTTTACAACAGGTCATCACCGTTTGAATGTGACTGAATATTTAAATGCATTTTCAATTTGGGATTATGTACAAATACAATTGTTTTCATTGCTGTGGTACTTATTTGCCCCATGAGGAAGATAAAAGCTTCACCATAATGAGACACCTCATAATCACCAACGCTTTATACTCACCTGGCTATCAGCTATGAGCAGTGCCACGTTATGTGTGCTCTTGCATTTCCTAACTCTTGATATATTGGATGTTTCCATCCTGCTACAGTGGTTCAGAGCCTTGGTTTATGTTCCATCTCAGCGGCAGTAATATGTCTGGACTCAGACCTCTTGATTCGCCGGGCCTGTATTATGGCGTCTCTAAAGGGTCGTTCTGTCTGTCCTCAGCTTGGCTGCTCCGCCCAAACATTCTCTGCCCTGTAGTGCTTTCTGCCAAACGAGACAAAGCAAGCCTTGCACGTCCCTAAGATTTACAAGTGCAACATCTCCAAGGATGCAGGGTTTTCAGAGGGACAGAGTCAAAGATCGGCAGGGTTACAGAACCAAATTTGCTCATCTATTGAAAGCAACACACAGGCATTTACATTCAAATGGTTTATAATTTAAGAATATTTTGTCCAGGCTATGATTCCAATTCTAAAACCTACAGTTTAGAACTCCGAGCAGCCTGGATAAATGCTAGCTGAATGCTACACATTTCATTTTGAAAACAGCTAGTATGTTTTCTCAGAGAGCTCTTTTCAATTAAGGTAATGAGAGTTAAGATTTTCCACGTTTGACTTGGTTCAGGCTATCTTGCTGCCATGTTCTTCTCGAAGTCTAATTCTGCTCGCCAAACTTCTCCCCCAAGTTTAAATGTAAATGCAAGACAGTTACACATCCTTGAACATACAATCAGGACGTCATATGTACAATATACGGTGTACCTTCAAGAAACCTACGGTCAGGTCAGTAATCTACTCTGACTCCATAAAATTATTTTCCATATAAATTCCTAGCTTTGTGCCCCATCAGTGAACAAAGAATTTTTACTTAGAGCTTTACCTTTCCTCTCTTCCACGAGGTCATCTTCTCCTCTGAGCCGAAAGAGGTCTCTCTTTATTCGATATTAAACAACCCGTCAGCTTGTGTACCAGACTCACCCCTGGATGGGCAGTGACCTGGTCACAACCAGTGATCTTGCTCTCTTACACAAGGCCAGACCAGCCTTGTCTCCCTCCTTCCCTGACATTAAAAAAAGTTTAGAATGCGCTGGAAAGGAAAACGCCAAAGCGAGATCGCCAGGGAAAAAGGGTGAAGAAGAAAAGCGGTTACAAAATTCCATTTGTGTTCGACTCCATTAGCCGAACTGCGGTCAATTGGGGCCCATTCTATTTGACGGAAGGCCGAGGCGAGTGTTGGGACCGAGAAAAATGGCTGCCAGTTATCGAGAGGCTATTCTGGCTCAGAGAAGTAAAGCATAAATGTAGGTAAGTATAAAAATGGATTATTGCATTAAAAGTTCAAAATGTTCCTTCTGCTCTTTGATTTGCGGCATTGACAAGAGAGGAAGACTGCAGCACAGCCGTGGGAGAGCAGGGGGTTGTGGGAACCTGCTTTTTCCTACCTCCCTTGCTCTCGTGGTCCATCTCCACTCTTCCAATGAAACTGTTTCATAAATACATAACAAGTCCAACAGCAGCAGGCGATTGAAACCCAGGCACTCATGTCTGGGGAGGACGACCAACTCTTTTCACTTCAAAATTCTTTGCCTGTTTATGCCTCCCATTACATTAGCAAGAACGGGCCTCCCACCCCCTACTCTCAATCCCACTCGATTCCCACCCCCTGATGCCCATCACACACCCCTGCATCACACACTGGCAGCCTGTAACAGCGCTAATATTGGACAAAATATATCCATTATCATTTTAAACACTTAAATCTTTTCAGTCCCTATATGTTCATAAAGTGTTGTGAAAAGCTGTGGCAACACTTCAAAGTGCCTTTGGGACCTTATTGTCCCAACATTTATGTCCTAAGAATCAAAACTGACACGTGTTCATTCCTCAAAAATCGATGAAACTGATGTGGTGAAACATCAAATAATGTGATTTTTTTTTTTGTGTTGTTGTTAATGTTAGTCAAATGCCCGATCTTAAGATTGTATATTAATGTGAAATAGGAGATTTTGCCAGGTGACTGGCAACAGAGGAATTAATTGTGAACTCTTATCTTTTGAACAGTTTTAGGGCGCCTCCTCGTCATAAATATCCACTCTACAGTTAATTATTCTGTCGCAGTTGCAATTACAGCATCATTCAGATACCTGCATATAAGGTTACTGCTCAACTGCGGAAAGGATTTAACTTCAGAGATCCAGGGGCATTAGTCAAGATCGGCTGCTTGACGGAATTCACCACGTAACAGAAATATGACTGAATTTCTCGTTGCTCCTGCCAGAAGGCTGAGATTTTGCTGTAGGTGCATTTTCAGTGAAACAACGGCCCAAAGCACACCTCAAAGGGCATTAAAAGTCGATTCCCATTGTTTTTGTTTATTGGCCAATCAGCGAGCTGCACCTGCGCAAACGAACCGAAATGGAAGGATTATCTATGCATGTACACAAAATATAGGTTTATATGAATGGAATTGGTCATGAGACAATTCAAGATGTCAACAAAAGCAAGTAATTTGTTTGTAAACATTGGACGTTCTGAGAATCGACTTCAGATGCCCTTTAAAAGCTGCAGGACAGGTTGCAGGACAACAAAATCAATGTTCTGGAATGGCCATCCCCATCACTAGACCTCAATCTACTTAAATTCATGTCAGCTGAAGTGAAGAGGGCAGTTGATAGGCGCAAACCAAGGAATAAGACTCATCTTGAAGGGATTTGCACAGTGAAATCTCTCCAAATGTGTGCCTTAAACTTCACAAACAGCAAAGACAAAGACTCCATGCTGTTATACTTGCCAGGGGTGGTAGCACAACATACTACATCAAGAGTGCAATAAAGATTTTTGATAAAATGAATACTTCTGTTCTGCATGGTCCCACTTAAATGTTATTAAAGTACAATATTTCTTACATATTGGTATTTTTGAGCTTTTATGTTCATTTCTTAATTTTTTTTGGTGCGCTATCAGTAAGGGGTGCCAGTAATGCACCCACAGTAAAACGCATAACCAAAGGAAAACCTAAAAAAATTGAAGTCTTTGTAGGTAATTTTAGATAAAAAAAACAAAACAAAACTTTAATCAACTTTTTACACATATACACAGATCGACATGTGATGTCAATTGTTATAAATAAAATGTCTATGACCATCAGAAACTGTATTTAAAATTCACCCTGATAGCATTACAGTTCTGCAAAATCTTAGTCTTGTGCTTTTGTCTTTATCCTTGGGGAGCCTAGCAGTTTGAGGACTCGGTATGTGTTAGACAATACTGCAAAGCTCAATTTCATTTCCCAATTCAAAAACCGACTAAGACACCAATAAATATGCAAATGACATCAGCAATGGCCACACGTCATTGTTTGAGATTGATGTGTCCCAGCTAGACGGTGAGCGTGTCCCAAGTCTCCTTCTTTGTAGACAGATGAAAGCAGTAAGAACACAGTCTTCAGAGAGAGGAACAGGGTCAAACAGCAGAACTCCCATCATGCCCCAGAATGTGGCTAATATTGTGGGCAGGGCGGTTGGACTGTTTATTGGAATCAGCTGAGGAAGTATTGGTGAGCGACAGCAGGGGAGACATGGGCATACTAGTGCCATCAGAGGGCATTGCTGCAGCAATTTCAGGGAATAGTGAGGTGAGATTGAAGTTGGACAGGTGAGGCGTTATGCTGGAGGAGTTTGCAATGGGCATGGGAGGCATATCCGAGAGCAGGGGGAAACTGGGCTGAGTGAAGCCAACAGGTCTCGGTGGGGATAATATGGAACTGAAACGGGGTGTGCCGCTGGTCTTGTCTGTACTGGGACTAGTGAACATCTGGTTGGAAAAGTACTGTAGGGGAATGTCGCTTGGTAGGCTGGGGTGCGCTGCTGGGGAATAGGAGGGGTAGAAGGAGGGAAGGGTGTTCTGATGCTCCACGGGCAAAATGGCAGGTGTGCGTGGAGTGCTGGGTTGCGTGACAGGAGGAATAAAGGAAGGATTTGCGTTGATAGAGGGTGGGTTCATCCCTCCCTCAGGCATGAAGGGGAATCCAAAGTTCTGGGTCAGGTGTTGATCGGACACCAAGTTGTCCTCGGTCACCTGACCGCCATCGGCCATAAAGCGCACGATGCTGCCACGCTTCACCTCCCCACCCATCTGCTGCCGTCTCAACAACATGCCGCCACCTGCTGGCAAGGACAGGTGCCCGTCGGGCTCAAAGGAATTCCCCGAACGTAGCGTTCCGGATCTTCCTCGGTCTCCGGGGCGCACCTTGGCACCCTGGACATCCTGCACGGGATGTCGTGCACGCTGACTGACTGAGCTCATGGGGCGTGCAGGGGTGCATCCCGGCTCGGCGTTACTCTGGGGTGTGGAGGGATGAGGAGGCAGCCCTCGGCATACTCCAGGTACTCGCATGCTGGCGCTGACCTGGGGGTTGTGGTGGCTCTTGCTCCCCTCACTTATAAGCATATTGGTGTTTTTCTGTGAGGACGCCACACTGGGACTGCCTGCCTTTGCCTGTAGGTCCGTGCTCGATCCACTCGACCCGCAGCTATACTCCATACCAACTTGAGGACAACACTGAGCTACATTTTGGTGGTCTACCTGCTCCGACAAGTGGGTCGGCAGGAGACTTTGCATAAAACTCTGTCGACAGCTCTCATGCTCCCGTTGCCCCACCCCCATAGATACGCCCTGGCCACCAGGAAACACTCCCCGTGACTGGCGCTCCACCCCGGAGCCCAGCCCCATTCTGACACCCTGGGTCTGCAGGCCTCTGTGAGAACTGGGCACAGGTTTAAGGTTCATGTCACTTCCACGGGACGCCTGCACCTCAAAGGTGCCAAGCTGCTGCTGCTGCCCCGCAGAGCTGTGCTTGACGTTCAGAGGCCCCGAGTGGCCCTGGACATTCTGGCTCGCAATGGCTTTTCCTCTTGAAGTGTCTAGGTAGGTGTGCAGGTTAGTCTGGACCTGTGTTCCGTGTGCTGCCTGCAGGGGAAGCCCCATGCTTTGGTTAATGCTGGAGGAAGATTTCCCGATAAGTGCCTCAGCGGAGTAGCTGGAGATGCGGTTCCGCTCCTCCCGCGTTGGGGTGCGACTGATATCCGAGGGACGTGACAGGGGCCCTCCCGGCTGCGTGGTCAACTGTTCAAGGGTCCGGGAGCTCATGAGCCGCTGAAGGGCGCCGTGGTTCTGGCCTGGCAGTCGCTCCTGGCCCAGGTGGCTTCCGTGGAGTGCCCGGGGAACCACTGGCTGCGGCTCAGCGCTCTTCTCCTGGGGACGAGTACCAAACTGGTGCTGCTGTATGTGCTGAAAGTGCAAATGCCTCAAGTGGGAACTCTGCTGCTGATGCTGCTGCTGATCCCTGCTCTTGTCCACATGATGGACTTTCTGCGGTTGACCCAGAGGAACCCCGGGTTGCCCTCCCTGGCCCAAGCCCTGAATCTTCTGACTGTGCTGATCCTGCAGCAAGGTCCTTTGATTGATGCCGTGGAACCGCGCCGATTCTGGTTGCGTCAAGTGATGCTGCAGCTGATACAGGTGATGCTTTTGGCCATGCTGTTGTTGCTTCAGGTAGGGATTACCCATGGGCAGGTGGTGCCCAGAGGGATGAGGAATGTGCTGGGAGTGACTCTGCTCGTGGGAAGGTCCTTGAGGGACATACTGCCCTTCTGGCTTCAACACTGAGCTGATGAAGCCATTGCCAGAGACAAGACCACTGTGCCCATCCAAGGGATAACCTTGTCCTCCTGAGTTAGAGGAGCTGTTGCTTGCAGAGCTGACCATCATCTGGCCGTGGTCAGGGGGTGCAGCTTTAATGTCTATCTGACCCATACTGGGGGCTAAGCAGGTCTTTGAGCGTTTTCCACCGGAAAGTAGTGTGTCATCGGGGGCAGGGCGCTTCGACAAGTCCTTCAGGTGGTGCTCTGTTCCGTGTGGCCTCATGAGGACATTCTTCAGTGGTGTGTACTCCGGACATGGTGGTAGCATGGGTGCTGGGGACTGCGTGACAGGGATGGCTGTTGTTGTAGGTGATGGGACTGAGACCTGCTGGGCATGGCTAGGGGAGCAGGTGTAGGGCTGTAGTCTAGAATTGAGTGGCTTGATGAGGTTATTAACACTGAGACTGTCCACAGCGGAGGACTGCAATGGTGTAGAATGTGACTGTGTAGTCTGTGCCTGCGTAGGTCGTGTCTGTGACTGGGCGGGCTGTAATTGTTTAGGGCGTGAGAGGGAAGTTTCCGACTGAGAGCGCGGTGATGAGGTGCGGGACAGCGATTGAGGATCTTTTAGTCCAACAGGTGAACTTGTACTGCCCACCACAGGCTGAACTCCAAGAGGAACCTGCACAGGTGGAAGTAAAACTGAGAGTTAGAACACAGCCACAAGTGCAAACTAGCAAGACCGTAAAAGAATGTATAACCTCATTCCAAAATTACACCTCTTTAGTATTTTGCATGCTATAGGCCCTGGTCATCAAATCACAGTCCTAATGATATAAGCACCCTCTCCTTACCTATAATTCAGGTGTAAAGACAGACTGGCTAACCAGAGGCATAAGTGTTCATTTACTTACCAGGGATAAAAGAAAACCTGGGTCCAAATTGAAGAATCCCTGCCAATGGCAATAGCAGTCAATCAAATTCAGTCTTGTTGCCCTTCAGAGTTCACCTAAGCCACTTATTGGAAGCTACTCTGATGAACTGAAATTCCTTCCTAAAATGGATTACCCATGTTTGGTGACTTCAGTATCAAAAGCAAGAACCCCAAATTTGTTGGGTTCTTGTCATTATCCAAGCTTAGTCCAGTATTTTCCAATATGCAAGGCTGGTAACCAACTTGACGTTGCCTTCATAAAGAATTGTGGTACATTTCGCCTTGATGTGATGCAGCAACACTTCTCTGACCACAAATTCTCAACTTGCACAAGCTCTAGGATTCTATTTCTGATAGACAAGGTATCCAAGTTTCCATTTCCCAATTACCTACCGATGCAGCAACTCCTTGTCATCACACTGTTAGTCAGGGACCCGTCTTCCTGTCCCATTGATGGGTGATTTTGAGAACGGCTGGGCAAATTTATCCTACGATGGGTCAAAACCCACCATCAACAAATCTGGAATATTTTCCCTGTCCAAATGCCATAGCGCACCCATCTCAACTTTCAATTTAAGTGAAAATCACCAACCACAAAAGAATCATGAGTCATCAGGTTATGAAAGAGTCTACTTTTGTCAGGTCTTCAGAGTTTCATGATGAGTCACCCCATTGGCCAATTCAGGTCACGTGCGCATTTTGGAGAGCATCGTCGCTCCCATTTTTAAACAAATACAATTAAAGGTGCTACGTAAGAGTCCCTGGCTGCATGCAACTTTCACAAATTTGTCATCATTACTGACACTGGTGGCGATTAAAGGGTAAGTAAGACTTAATTAATATCATGTACACTTTCATTTAAGTACTACCAGTGTTATTTGAGTCTCGTACTAAAAGGCGCCAAAGCGCTTCAAAAGGTAGAAAATTATGAGCCAAGTTTGCAGCTTTGTTACTGCAGGCCGCCACTTTTAAGTCCTGCTAGCAATGATATAGCTGGTATGGTAGAGTCTATCTAGCAATTATAGCAAAGAACTATTCAGCTGTTTGCCAAACAGATTCTCAACAAACCAGCAAGAAATTTAATGAGAGCAAGAGGAGGATGCTAACTTTTTGAAATTTGAATTACATAATTGATGCCTAAGAGAATCCAATCAATTTTATCCGAACAAATGTGTTAGTAAGTAGCCCACAAGTAAAATTCATTGCAAGTGTACTCAAAGCTGCGATTAACCAAACTGGGGAAAACAGAGGTGAATGCTCGGATGAAGATAGAGGAATCTAACTGAATCCCCTGAAAGTAATCCATACATAACTTCAAGTAATTTAAAAATAAATGAAATTCTGAAAAATGCTTCATTAACCAAGTCCTCCACATTGCCTCATGGCATATCCTGTGCTTCACTATTGCTTGATGATGATAAAAATTAGCTACATCATGAACTAACAATTTTGAAAAATGTTACATTAACTGTGTCCAATAATAAATGAAAATGAAAACACAAGAATATTAAATATGGAAAAATCAATTTCTTGTTACTGTATGTACCATTTTTGGGTACAGACTCCTTTTTCTTCCTTATGAAAGAAATGAAATACAATATAGAAAAAAAAAGATCCAACACAAATAAGTCTTCAACTAACGACACTTCAGATACTAAGACCGACATCCTCCTCGACACAACTACAGCATTTTCCACATTTATGCTGTATAATTATATTCCAGTGCTCATGTAAAATTTACAGAGGCAACATTTTCAATTCTACCTACCAGAAGGCTGGCTCCCATCGGAGTATTTGTGAGCTTTGCCTGCGATTCAGAGGAACTGTTCTTGCAATGTGAACTCTGCGGGGGTTTGGGGGATTCCCACCCTGCAGGGGGAGTAGTGTGCGAGCTGCAGCCGCCCCCCTTGCTTGTCCCCGGGCCGTCCTGCTCAAAGAAGGCCCTCTCCGCCAGCGCGAGGATCTCGGCCTGCTCGGATGTGAAGGTGAAAGTTCCATAGGCGGAAGACGACGTACTGCCCCCGGGACCCATTGGGAGCATAGAGGCAATGGAGAACGCTCTACTGCTCCCACAGCTGCTGGAGCCCAGTGCATCCTGGTCTAGCACACACTCCTGCTGTAGCGAGGAATTACCCTTCCCAGGAAAGGTCTGAGCTTCTAAGTCTACATCCCCAAGTTCCCTCTCTATGCTCAGTTTATTGGATTTGGCTTCCATTAGGGTGCAGTCAGGAGCAGAGCTGGTGGAAAGTGCAGGGACATGCTGGTGACAAGGGGGCCTCCTGCACTCCGACATGGGAGTTGGGAGGCTTGCGACAGGCGGCGAGGCGGAGATTGAAGAGGAAGGTGTTGTGATGTGGGCAATGGAGGCAGACAAGGAGTTCTGGTGGCCTGCTGGCCGAATTAACTCAGTTGTGACAAAAACAACCTGTGGGGAAGTGGTCATCCTTTGGGCTGTAGTATTACCACAGTTGGCGGTGATGCTAGCACCACTTGTTGTGGGTCCAGTCACTCTGAAACTGACACTTGTGGATGTGGGTGTAGCCTCTGATGAACTGACAACACTGGCTGCGGGGAATGTGTCCGTGGATCTGACAGTTGTTGCCGTGGAACCACGGCAACTTACTTCTGATCCAAATGCCGTAGAGCGGACACTAGTGTCTATGGAACCAACAGTGCCAACTGTCAACCCAGTCATTGTTGAACTGATACATTTGGCTACATTTGCAGTCATTTTATGACTTGTATTCATGGCAGTGGACCCCGATATTGTGGAGGCAACATTTATGGTCATAGAACCAGTCCCTGTTGAGGTGTCAACAAAGGCTGTGGGTGTAGCACTAGTATTTACGCAGCTCACACTAGTTATTGCGGAGTTCACACTGCATATTGTGGGACTAACCACTGCAGAACAAATACTGCTAACTGCAGCTCTGGTCATCGATGAACTGACTGTAATATCTGTCTTGGTGTGAGAGGGTTCAGTGGCCTTGGAGGCTAGTGAAGATTGCACTGAGGCAGTGGCCGGTTCTGCAGGTAAGAGTGAGGAACTTTCACCCTTCTGTGTCATTCTGTCAGGGGTCCGCATCTCAGGAGGCTTACTGTTGAGCTGAGGGGTTGGTCTTCCCCGTTTTGATATCGTCTTTTGGCCTGTAGAGACCTTAGTTCCAGCACGTCTGTTTCTGGGAGGGACACAAGCCTTCTTGAGAACAATTGGCAAGGTGTCTCCCATCGGTGCTAAAGCCAAAGGGTCAGGTTTTCTTAGCCTGGAGGAGGAGCAGCCGTTTACGGTTTCCTGGGCAGGCTGTGTAGCCGCAGAGGGCTGGACCAGGCTCTGGACGGGAACATTCGAGATACTCTGATTGAGATTAGCCAGAGCTCCCAGGGAATGCAGGGAAATATTGATGTCAGGATCTTTCCTCGTTGTGGGTTGGACAATCTGCAGTGTGGGATTAGCAGCTTCCCCACCAGGAGATTTTATAGCTGGCAAGGACAGCTGCCTGCTTACAGTTACTGCTTGGGATGCCTGCATAGATACCTGCGGCCGGGGGAGAATGTGCACAAGCTGTTTCCCCCCCACGGTCGGGGCCCCACCGCAAACACCAGCAGCCACACACGAAGTGCTCGTCTGGTCATTTGCCGAAACCACAACGGATTCCGTGTTGCCTTGGGAGGCGAGTGCAACAGGATTCTGGTTAGCTGCTTGAATTATGACGATATGCTGCTTGGGCAAACTGCCGCCGGCAATGGCTGGTGGTTGGCAAGGATTCACTGGCTGCAGGAAGAACACGTTGGGTTTATTTGGGGTCTGGGCGGGAACAGGAGGTGGCAAGGTGCTCCTCACCTGCACCACCTGCAGCACGGGCAGAAGGGCAGATTGGGGCTGCGGTGAGGGTTGTATTGGGGAAGTTATGGCTTGCCCTTGAACTTGAGGAGGAGCGAGCACAGGCTGAACAGAAGGTTGTGCAACCGGGGAGCATATGGTGGGTCCTTGCAGCCCACTAAAAGACGTAGAGGAGCTAGTGACACTGGGCGAGGGGACAGGGACAGGTACGGGGGCAGGGGTGAGAGCTGGGTGACAGACCGGTTGGGAGGTCCCGTCTAACTGCAGAGTGGTCCAGGTGGTCTGGGTGCTCCCCGCGGTACTGATTCGGAACGCTAGAGAGGCACCAGCTGGTGAGTGCACACTTCTGCTCGACACACTGCACACAGATCTGGGGAGACCCAGGGTGTTCGCCGTGGCAGCCTCCGTATGGAACGAGGGCAGGGAGCGGGAGAGGGGCGCGGGCTGGTCAGTCGCAGCTCCAAGACTTGGCGCAGGTGTGGGGGGTGAAGCAGATGGTATGGTGCTACTTTTTGTTGCGTGGGGGGGACACGGACCTTGAAGGGCGATGTAGGACAGGGAAGGGGCGACTGTTGAAACGGTATGCACCGTTGCTGGCTGCCGCTCCACTAAGGTGACATGAGGCATGCTCACTGAGGGGACGAGGCCGGTCCCAAGCAGGACCTGGGGGGTTGAGGAAGTGGATGAGCCTTGTAGCAAGGACCCATTTTGGCACAATTTTGGCCTGGCTTCTGCCGTGCTGTCACAATGTGACTGGACTATTAAGGTCTCTGCCGGCTGTTTCCTCACATCCAGGGTCAGACTGGGAGTAAACAGGTCCTCTGCAGCTGAATGCACCACATTTCCACTGGAGTAGACGATACTGCTGTCCTGCACAATGTGCGTGGGAGTGACTTTAGCCACCTTGGCACAGCACAGCTTGCCCTTCCAGTGCACAGTGGGATCGTTGAGGAACCTGATGCCATTGGCCTTCAGCAGCTCCATGTAATGAGCGCTCTCCTTACGCAGGTCTTCCAACTGCCGGCGCAAACGGCAAATCTCCTCCGCTGTAACACACATACACACTCACAGAGCCATAGGCACACTAGGGAGGAATGAGTTCAATAGGAAGTCATGAATAAAATGGAGTACTGGAAAATGTTTAAAATGGCATACCTTGCACTCGGTCTCCTCCATTAAGCAGAAGAATGTCGTTCTGCTGTTTGAGCTGAATGATGTAGCGAAGTGCTTGATCGAGAATCATGTTTTTACTCTGGAAAAGGGGCAAGAAACACAACAGTCAATAAAAATTAGAATAGGATCAATGGCCCAGTAAGTCACCAGCCAGCACTCAAAAGCAGTCTAGGTAAAACCCACATGAATCTCATTAAGTCACAGTGTAATCAGCAGCCACTAGTGGGTATAGCTGCATCATTTTTAGTATAGACTGCATATAAATATGGACGACATATCTTCACTTCCTAAAGCTGAATAAAAATGGAGCAAAAGTATTGTTCATATGCCATCTTGGAAATTTGGAGCCAGAGTCGGCGCAGTAGCGATAGGAGGCTTGACTCGCAGTATTGAAGTCTAACCCACACACCGCTCTACTCAGTTGCATGCACATCCCTGAAATTTTTAAGAAGCCTGGCAGGCTGCTTCACCGTTAGACTGTTCAATAGCATCAAACGATATTGTTACCCAATTATAATCTATATTGTTTTCAGAAAAAATTAAAAGAAAGGTCAGACCTATTGAAAGCACAATTCTACAGCAAATAAAAGCTTGTTGAAGGTTTCACTCAGGGGTCGTCAACCCTGTTCCTGGAGAGCTACCATCCTGTAGGCTTCTGCTCTACCTCCTATTCAGCACACCTGAATCAACTAATTAGCTACTTAACAAGATCACTAGCTGGGCAATTAAGTTGCTAATCAGTTGAATCAGGTGTGGAATTAGGGCTGGAGCAGAAATCTACAGGATGGTAGCTCTCCAGGAACAGGGTTGGTGACCCCTACTTTAGCAAGCGTGGATTTTCTCCCAAGTTGTATGAGGCTAAATGCCATGGTCTGGTCCTCCTACCAACTCTTGCTGACTGCCATCTACTGCCTAGGTAACAATACATTGACTGTGGTGAAGTACCTAATACAATCTAAGCTACTTAAAAAATATGCATGCCAACCATTCAAAGTAAGGTTAGTACAGTAAATGGACGCCCCAATATCATGCGTTTTAACAACAGCTCTAACTACCTCGCTAGCTAACTTGGAGACTGAACCTTGATTTACTGGTTAGCTAGCTAGCAAGAACCGGTGATAGGTCACCTAAATTAGCAACAAAATAAATAGTAAAAAAACTCTGAACATAGCATAATATACTGCTAGGGGCAAGGCTATGTTCTGTGTCAAAAGATTTTTACCGTCAACTTCCACTGCTACCTAGCTAACTGACAGTGACCTGTAATAGAAGCTTGCTAAACTAGCTTGGTAGCCAAGAAGCAAACTGGCTTTACTTTTCAGTGAACAGTACATGAAACCATGTCCAGGGCAAAGACATTTCTACTGTCAACTTTCGTTGAACTTTTAAAATCTGTGTGTTATATTCAGTTGTACTCGGACCTAGCAATTTATGCATGTGTAATGTTAACGTTATACATTTTCTCAACAGTCGAAATCCAGCACCAAAGAATTCCCAGAAACAGGCCAGCAGGCAATTTCCTCCCTCAGTCATGACTTTATATCCACTTTTTATCGTACCAAAAAACTAAATAAAACAAAATTCATCAGACACTTGAACATACATCAGAATGGTAGTAACCATTTAAATGACAGAAATAATCTTTGGAAAAAATTATTTGGCACATACTTTAATTTTTCAATGTGGCCCATGTCCTCTCCGCTTGGGGGGAGGGGGTTGACAGCCTGCACCTAGCCACTAGGGGGCAATCAATATGTATTGGCCTCTGTTTTGGGGAGTGTTGGGTTAATCTTAATATAGTCAATAACTTTTAGCTATAGTTTAACTAGAGATATTCTCTAAATGGGGAAATTTTAAGTATAAAAAAGTTCATCCGCGGGAAGCAAGATTGAAATTTGCCATGTGCTCACATATCTTTCCACAGAGGACACTCTCGATCCTTCAATAACAGACAGAACTTGACAGTAAATGTTACCTGCTTCAAAGCTGGTGAGCACGGCAGCAGTTCTCCAATCCGGTTGATTCCGGCATTAATTTTCTTCTTCCGATGTCTCTCAACTACACGGGAGAGACCGAGCGTGAGCATCATCACCATCCTCTACTTGGCTTATCAGCTAAACTGCATAATTAAAATGCATCGGTCTGCGAGTTATAATTAGAAAGATGTTCCACAATTCAAAATCATCTCTTTACTTCATGGAAGCCAGGTGCCAAGTTACCCGGGTGAAAGAGAGTGATGAAGCTTAAATGAATTGCAGAACTAATCCCTGCCGCATGCGAGTCATACAAGAGCAGTGAAGAAAAAGGGGAAGATATTTTTGTGGTTTGCAATCCTGTAAGGTGAACAGGCCCGTGAAAACAGGGGGGTGGGGGGGGGTTACTGCCTTAAACCTCAACCCCTGCTGCACCAACCAACGGGCTTCAGACATCTCACCTGCATTGTGGCTTTCTTTGTTCTTTTTCCTGCTGGAACACGCAAGAGAAAAAAATCAATCAATTCCTGGGGGGATAATCAATGCAACATGACATCCAAGCAATCAAAAAATGACAGAACATACATAATTAACAATGAGAAACAACACCTGAGAGTATTTTTGACTTGGTCTGCATATCCACTTACCACCCATTACAATTAATGGGTGGTATCCATCTGCTGTTTTGAGAACCATTTTGAGGTCTGCGAATTTGTAAAGCTATGTTTTCACAAACTTTCGTTTTGCCAAACAAATTAAAACCCAGCCAATCTCCCCGTGCATTAGCACCGCAGGAAACAAAACTCGTCCCAAAAGCGCCACCTATGAGTGCAGCAGGTCCTGTGGCTCATTAATGACTCTTTCAGCACATCATGAGTGGCCAACAGTTTTCACCCCGGCAAAGCTCGTCTTGATCAATACTTTATTCCATTTTAGGTGGTAACTGCAGGGGAAACCATTTTGTTTGTCCCATTTAGCCGGTGGCACTGTAAACTAAGCGATAAACAAAATCATTGCCCTTTCTTGACCAGCCTCGCAGACTGTAAATATACAAAGCTAACACCTCCACTGCGTGGACAGCGCTGTACAGTATCATGTTATAAAATGGTTCTCGTACAGCAACAGTGACCTGGGACAGCAAGCATGAGCACAGGACCGACAGCAGTGGAAAAGTCCAATTGCTGGAAATGAGAAACAACTCACCGCTGAGCTTTATGAGCAGGGGCTTGTTTCTTCGTTATCTCTGGCATTTTGATAAGTGCTCCCTTCAAAAACAGAACACACACGCACAAGTGTACACAAACACGTACACAAAAATACAAACGTTGAAGGAATTTCTGAGCAGTTTGAACTCACTGACACAACCGACCAGTAAAACCAGCGCTACTGCCCCTTTCCCATGCACATGGACACAGAGTTTAGATGGACGGCTGGAAAGACAGACAGCTTACCCTTCACCTCCAGGTGAATCCAGTGCAGCCAGGGCCTGGTGCAGCGCATACACTGCCACCATTCCCACACGGCAGGGCTTCAGACCGCACACCATGTGACCTGCACCACAAATCATCATGAAAAAAAAAATTACCCAAAAAATCGCCACATCAAAAGATATAAAACTTCACAAATACACCAAAATTCTTTCAGATTACACTAGTGCATAACACTTTAAATTATGAAGATGGACGGTAGGGAAATTTTTCGAAAATCACAGTTCACGGTGTTTACAGAACCTTGTTTAAATGCTGATTTGTCCATTACAATATAGCTTACTTCTGCATCCCACTTGTGAAATGAGAAAATCAAAATCTAGTAGCGAACCCAGTTTAAGCTTTCTGACAGCAGCAATCAGGTTTTCATTTCATTTCTGCTGGTACATGATGGAATGCGTAATACAATGAATTCTAATGAGTTGAACTGTGCCTTTGGAAGAAAAACAGCTCCACAAAAAAGATGCATCACCATTCTTCACACAGAGGATGGGGTTACTTTCTTAACGGCCATCTTTGTTTTGGTGTCAAGCCCATGTCTGGAGTTAATTGCCAAATTGCCCAATTTCCCTCTCATCTAACCATGAAACCCAGTTCTACTAGATGTGCTGGTACTGTTTGGCAAATTGATGGCAGATGAGCTCGTTTTTTTTGATCCATGAGTTTGTTTTTTGAGATTTTTTTTTTTTTTCGCAGCAACTTTCCCAAGCATACTGTAGTTATGGAGAGTGTATCTGATCCTAGATTTGGAGACTTTCTGTTCCAAAGACATTGCTAATGTCTGAAATTCTCAAACTGTGAATCTTGGAGTTTTCTACTTATACCATCCTCCTCACACAGCTGCATTCAAAATAAGCACGTCCTCTAACAGCCACAATTCTAACATTACAGCTTAAATACATACATACAGCTTAAACCTATTAATTATTGCCCTCTAACTTCAATTGGTTGTTTTCAACTTTTTATCCATTTTCCAATGGGTCATTTCATGTCACATCAACAAATTTGGTAAAAATTTCTCACCTCACCATCTTAGATTTGCTTCAAACTTTCAGGAAATGACAAACCCATGTCTGATAATGGGAATATTAATTTTTAGATTGACATCTTTGATGCTTTTTGAGAAACAGGCACGACAAAAATGGCACCTGGACCCCATTCTAGTTTGGAAATTGTCTGATAACTGACAGTGCAACATTCCAACATTAATAACTTTAAAACTGTACAGCTAGATCTATGATGTTTACAAGACTAGTTTTTTTTATCATTCGTACTCTAAAGTCAGAGAAGAAAACTCTCAATGTTTCATACTCACAATGTTATGACACAAAATTTTGGGGGGAAAATGTCACAACTTGGACATTCTATATCTTCAGACTGGATCTAATGAGACATTGCAATTTTTAATTGTTATTAGCACCGTCATAGCACTGTTTGGTGACCAAGATAGTTTCCTCATAAATAAACAAAAAAAAAAAAAATTGAGTACATGACCCTTTAAATATGGCAAAGAAAAATGCAATAAAGCACCATTTCAGATGCAAATATCTGAGGTATGACATAAGGTACCATAAAATAACCAATACCACCTAAAAGAACACCCTTTTATTGACAAACATACCAAATACCAACATAGTATTCAAAAGTAAACTACACATTTGCGGGTATCAAACACACTGTGTTCAGGCTGATCGGATCTCACTGAGAGCAAGATCTGATCTCAGACTCTAAATACAGTTAACAGTTAATATGACCAGGGATGATCAGATGACAAACATCAAATTGAAAAGACAAGTATAAGCACAGGTTAAATGGCGCAGGAGAATGGGGGAGGGCAGTGCTTCTGTTACACTGGGCCACAGCACCACCTTCCTTTACACCACTGATTCCCAACTTCAGTTCTGGGGACCCCCTCTGTGAGCAGGTTTTTGATCCAATCACAAATGCAACCCCTGGATCTTAGCCGGGATTTAATTTTTCATTATCGCTCCATTTATGACTGTGTTGAAAAGTTCAATAGTTACACTGTGCTACATTGCAATTTGCAAATTTTAATATTACATTAAAAGTGGGGAACATTTTAACCAATAAAATGACAATATTAATTACCTTAAAACTGGTTTAAAGTTCACAAAAAAAAAATTTCCCTGTAGAAGTTAATGACAAATTAAAAGACATGTCCCTGGTTGAAAGCCTAACTGCATTTTTACTGAAGTCCACAATGGGGTTCTGACAACATACAAAGACATAACAAAACATCATCTCAGTCTTTTCCAATACACCCAAAACAGAAGACTCATTCAAGGTTTTCAGAACAAGCAAGATGCCCATAAGGGCAAAAGACCAACTTTAGTTGTTCAGTATTTTGAGAGCAACGTAAACAATGAACCTTGGAAACAAGATGGAGGCATGGAGTGAAAGCTCATTGGTTTTACTGATTAAAATATGAAAACGATATGAAATGATAGTCCATATATCATGAAATTCGGAGAGACTGGTCCTTGAACACATAAAAGTTTCCAGTTAAGTTTTCAAAATTGAGTTCTGGTTCTTGGGTTTGGGAGGACAAAGGATTTGGTAACATGAGCGCATTGCTGGTTTACTGCCGACTAAAGTTGGAATAAGAAAAGTGTCGACAGTCACGTCAACCACCTCAATCTCCATGGTTTAACAGGGACAGTTAACCATGTAACCTCCGACTAAAAGTTGCTTTCACAAAGTGAAAATCGCGTCTTTGCATTGACTTTGAATGTAATCTGTCGTGCGAAAAATTCGTTTCGCGTCCAGTGTGAAAGCGGCTTAAGACTTCGCTAAACTGCCTGACTGACGTTGACTGCTCGTTTACGGCAGTCGGTAGATGGAGAGGCAGATGATTGGACTGTCAGCCCCTGGTTCACAGTCGCTTTTCCAGCTGACGGTGTCTCACTATCTAAATGGGGTCGGGCTAATCTGCAGAGAACATTCTGCTGAAAATTCGCTTACTAATTCTTATTTTTTTCCCCATCACCTCAACTAGATATTGATAGATATACATCTCAAGAATAACTGGTGAAAATTTAATCACGATATATTACGAAACAAGGAAATTATGAAGGGAAGTACAGATGGTTGTAGATTTTCAGCAGACTGTTTTCAGCAGATTAGCCCAACCCCGTGTAACATGTCAACAACACACAATGCCAGCCAGCTACATACACAGCATATCCTGTTGGGATATTAGCCTAGCTTGCAAACTTGGGAGCAGGAAATCATGGCTAATTCTCAGGGACGTTATAGCCCAAGTTCGGAAGCAAGCTAGCGAGCTAACGGAAACTGCTAACATGCACTTAAAAATGCGCGTTACCACGCAGCTAGGCAGCTAACAACAACAACAACAACAGTCTACCGGGAAAGTACACAGCCAGCTAGCCAGCTAACTCAGTAAAGATCAGTCAACATCACGACAATTTTTACTAACAAGCTAACGTTACAATACAGCTATTTCCACAGCGACCCATAGATACCAGCAGATCACGCAAACAAGCCATAAATAAATATATTAGCCAAAGAGATGAGCGCACTGGAGACGCCAGAAACTGCGCAGCAGACGCTGAGCGCGTTTTTTACAAGCATCGCAATAATAATGTGCGTAATTTCTGGCACTAACCTCTGCTGTTACCATTTTTGAGATGACATCTCTGCAATAACTTCAGCCTCTCTAGGATGGCCAACCAAACCTCTCAGAGGGAAAGCAGTGGATAGGGCCAGGGCAAAACGCAAATGTCCAATCCCTACATCTTCTTCTTCTTCCTCTCCTTTGAACTTATATCGTAGAGAAAGCATATTGGTGATTTACCGCCACCCACAGGGTATATTATAATTAATATTCTATTTATAATAATAATAATAATAATAATAATGGCAAATGGACTGCATTTATATAACGCTTTATAGTCACATGATATGACCCCAAATCGCTTTACAGTTATGCCTCTCATTCACCCAAATGGCTGAGGCTGCCATGCAAGGTGCCAACTTGCACATCAGGAGCAGTGTGGGGTTCAGTATTTTTCTCAAGGATACTTCGACTCGTTCTCAGAAGGAACCGGGGATGAAACTAGGAACTTTTTGATTCCTAGACCACTCGCTCTACCTCCTGAGCCATGATGATGATGAT
This sequence comes from Gymnothorax reevesii, assembly GCA_029721435.1. Lineage (NCBI taxonomy): Eukaryota > Metazoa > Chordata > Actinopteri > Anguilliformes > Muraenidae > Gymnothorax > Gymnothorax reevesii. The sequence goes on along the minus strand of CM056575.1, from coordinate 9,127,366 downwards.
GATGAGAATAATAATAATAATAATAATAATAATAAAACCCTACCTCAGTCTATCACGCATATAAGTGCAAGGCGTTTAGTTCTTGCTGAACCCTTTTTCCAAAGTTCACTCCTGTAATGTTTCATATTTCCCCAGCTGCATATACCACCATCCTGATCCTTTCCAATTTCATTTCAATCTCATCAACACAATTCAACACCATTGCTATGGAAGTTGAAAACGACCTACTGTCCATAACTAGTTCTTTGTCAGATCTGCTTTGCTCTTTTCTCACAAACTCCTCTGAACCCTGTACTTTCCACACTGTTCCTTTTTTCCACCCTCACTCTCCATGCAGGCACTGCCTCAGGCTTTTTATTTTGTACACATACATGTTCAATCTCACTTTCAAACTTCCTTCTTTCGCACTTCTTGGTACCAAGGCTTGGGAACCTTCAGGATTTTAACAATTCTGACTCCTTAAAGTGAAACACAACTTTCCACTGAAGTGAACCGCAAGCAAAATCACTGCTCCTTAGCGACTATAATTTATTTATTTATATATTTTTTGTGTGATTTTAAGACAATATTTCAGTGTGCAGATCGAAACACCCCCAGAATCTGTCATTTTCATGTTAACAGTTACATCAGACGTTCTATAGATCTTAAATGGCATGGCTGAATTCCTGAAGCGTGTGCTTTCTTGTGAGTTTTCTGACACCCAACAGCCGAACACACCAGCAATTTGACGATCAGTGAAGAATCACAAATTGCATCCACCAACACAACAAGCGCTTTTATATCACTAAGAAAACATGACTGCCGCAATGGTAGTACAGTGATGTCTGAGCACCCCTCAGTGCTGCAATCAAGGATCTAGTGGAGAACTGCAGAATAGTTTGGTGCAAAGTGCTGAAAGAATGACAAGGGGAGCCAAGAAAAAGGAGAGAGAATCCATTTTGCTTGATTTTGAGATATTTATTATCCCAATGGAGTTATTCTGTAAATTTGTGAGGTACAGCATAGGACTGAACATACCAAAACCGATAAGCTGCTTTTACCCTACAAAACTAACAGACCGATATGGGTCCGTATTTGCAGCTGCAGTCAAACTAGCAAAACTTCAGGTCAATTTTAAGATTCCAATGTTCCAACAATACAAAATATGTCCCCTTGAATTACAGGGAAATGTTTATGAAGTGATGGACAAGACCTAGATATTTTCTATTTCTATCTGGCCATACAAACATGGCATTCTGGGTTTGAATATATTTTTCAGTATTCATGTCATATAGCAGATACAGAATATGTAAGTGACATTGTCCTACAGCAGTGGTTCTCAAGTTCGGTCCTGGCGCCCAGGGGGGTGCGTGCTGGTTTTTGTTCCAACTACAATGGCAATTCTAGTATTTTAAAAAGCTGTTACTTTGTCTAAATTAGCATCATTCCATGTTTTGAGCAGTTATTTACCATCTTAAGTCACATTTGGATGGACATATCCATTCTGCTATGAAAAATAAAAACCCTTGAACATATTGTGCTTAATTTTCAATATTGCCAGGATTTTAACACAGATCAAATTAGACTGAGAAAATCAATAAGCTCCAAATTAGGTTTCTGACTACAGGTGTTTTGAGTTTTTCCCAAATAACCTGCCTGAACCAAATAAAATCAACAGGAAACAAAACAGGTGTGATTCCATTGTTTGCCAAGTAAATTGTCGGGTTTTGCCACCATGTGTCAAGAGTTTCACCAATGAGGAACCTTTTAATTATTTATGTTGATTATATGTTTGGTTAAATTGTTTCCCTCTGCCAATATTTACAATATATCTCAATGTGGATATTGGCATAAATGCACCTAATTAAAACAAATCATCAGCTTGTTAAAATCTAAAGATTGCAATTGTAGTTGGAACAAAAACCAGCATACACAGGGGGGCGCCAGGACCGAACTTGAGAGCCACTGTCCTACAGTGTGAAAATAAGCCTTATCTGACTTTGAACCTACTTAAAGGATCAGTGTGTAAGATTTAGAGCCATCTAGTGGATTGATTATATATTGCAACCAACTGACCATTCCTTTTCTCAGAAAACCTACAGTGGCCGCAAAAAATGCAGAAACACGTGAAAAGTTTTCTCGTGTTAGTGCTTTATTCATTAACTTTTTTCCCGTTCTGGGCTACTGTAGAAAAAATGGCGGCGTGACATGTTGGCCTCCACGGAGGTGGACCCGCTCCCATGTAGGTTTAAAGGGGTATTTCGCTTACAACAGGGGTGTCCAATCTTATCCATAAACGGCTGGTGTGGGTGCAGGTTTTTGCTTTTATCCTAGTGCCATAACTCCTGATACCACAAATCAACTGATCAGCAGGGTCAATCAAGACCTCGATGAGTAGAATCAGGTGTGTTAGTGTTGGGGTATAACAAAAACCAACACCCACACCAGCCCTTTGTGGATTAGATTGGACACCCCTGTTGTAAGCGAAATGAAGCTCATAGATTATTGTTTTCACGTGATTATACACCACTAAAAAAGCAGTTATGAATTTTAAATTCCTTTTCTGTCAAAATATCAATCTAAATTCTACACACTGCTCCTTTAAGGTAAGACTTAGGTGAAATGTTTCAGGGGTTAACTGCTGTGGTTTGGGCGTGTGGTTAAGGTACGCTAAGTAAAGCTAAGATGTGCCAGGTGTGATGGGAATCAAGACTATGAAAGGCGTGGAGAGGGAAAGAGGCCAAAGTGTTGTAACTGGGGAGGTAATCCCAGTGCTGCCTTTTAGGGCCATGAGGTGTTGAGACAAGGCGTGGAACTGCAGCAGATAAGTGAGGGGGGAAAATTATATGCAGTGGCAGTTTAAGAAAGCTGGACAAGAGAAAACACATGAACCCTTTCAGCGCCGTGGGCAACTATAGTTGCCCAATGATGTCAGATATCAAAATCAGATGCTGCTGAAACCCTATCACGTGGCAACTTGTTTAAAAGAGCGGGAGCTCCTTTATACAAGTTGCCATATGATAGGTTTTCAACAGCTCAGGATAACTACATTTTTAATTCATTGAAAATGTATTCTGTGCTCAAAGGGTTAAGGGCAGAGTATATAAAAAAGAGTAAAAAGTAGATGAGCAGTTAGCAGGGAGAAAGGAAGACACCTTTGACATTTACAGCAGGGGGGTGATAAACGAAATAGCTGGGATGAATCTCTAGAACTGAAATGGATCCAAGTTATCATTAAAGCAGCAGTGCACAACTTGGACATGATGAGGTTTAAACTAAGGAAAAGAAGTATAAGAGATGAGCCAAGTACACAGTCAAGAAAAGATTCAGAAAGTATGGCTCGTTACAGCTCATAATTTTACTCCTTCATTGGAATGCAAGAAGCCTGATTGCAAATCGGCAATATTTTCAGCAGTTTATAGCTAGTGGAAGAGAAAACCAGACATTATATGCACTCAGGAGTCCTGGCTAACGCCTAAATTGGACTTTGTTTTATTTGGATATGTGGCTGTCAGTCAAGATAGGAAAGGCGATGGCGGCAGAGGGTGTGTCACATTCATATGACAAGAGATTCCCGACAAAGCAATGGGTGTAGGGAATGGACAGGATTTTGTGGTGCTAGAAGTGTGGTATAAGAGGAATAAAGCTAGTTGTTTACTTTGTTATGGCCCCAATTTGTTATTACATTTATAACACAACAGCAACAGCAAGGGATGACAAACACAGTTTTAACAACTAAAACACATTTAATTTTTAACAAAGACAAAGACTAATAACAACCTACAACTAAAGACCAAGATTGATAAATAAGAAAAAACAGAAATAATTACAGTCCCTTTTTGGTGGGGTGGCTTGGTGATGTCCTGGATGAAGAAAATGCTCAAACACAGGCAAAGAAATCCACAAAAGAAACATCACAGGTCTTGAACAGAATGACAGGTCTGGTCATCTTCTTGCAATTTCTCCTACTACTTTACTGTCTCAATTCTTTTCCTTATATACTCTTTTGCAGACCCCACCCACATTTAGACCTCTTTTTTTAATTTTCTGAGACTTGCCCCAGACATGTCCAGGACATGTCTAAACATGACTCCAGTCTGAGCTTAACAAAAAAAAGGTAAATACTGCCATCTAGTGGCCTATATTCACATTACACCTCCATTCCAAAAGGGAAAAATTTTGACTCATAAAGGCAAAATTTTTCTTTTCAATACAAAATGGTAAAGTGAACACTTGTCTATATATACATATCATACACATTCAAACACGGGATAAGCAATCAGCAATTACATTGTCTGTACCCTTCACATGCTTAATTTCCAAGTCAAACTCCTGTAAAATCAAACTCCAATTCAACAATCTCCGATTCTTGTTTTTCATCTTACTCAAAAACATTAACGGATTGTGGTCAGTGTACACAATCATTGGCTTTTGTCCTGTACAAACATAAACCTCAAAGTGTTGTAAAGAAAGGACCAGAGCCAACAGTTCCTTCTCTATTGTGGAATAGTTCCTTTGGTGGCGATTGAACTTCCTGGAGAAGTATGCCACGGGATGCTCAATGTCATCAGAGTCACTTCTCTGTAGGAGCACAGATCCACAAGCTTGGTCGCTAGCATCGACCGCGATGGAGAACGGTTTGTTGAAGTCAGGAGATTTGAGCACGGGGAAGTGACACAGCAGAGACTTCAGGCGATCGAAGGCTCTCTGGCATGCATCATCCCAGGTGAACTTTACGCCTTTCTTCAGTTGGTCAGTTAGACTGAGAGCAATCTCAGCAAAGTTCTTGCAGAACTTGCGGTAGTACCCGATCATTCCAAGGAAGCGGCGCAAAGCTTTTTTGTTGTCAGGAACTGGAAAGTCCATGATGGCTTGGACTTTAGCATTTATGGGTGCCACCTTACCCTGGCCTATGACGTAGCCAAGATAGGTGACAGTAGCACAACCAAAGTCACTCTTGTTCAGGTTAACAGTCAGGTTAGCCTGGGTCAGGCGCTGGAACAACGTCTCTACATCTTTTAGATGTTCTTCCCAGGAGTCACTCCATGTGATCAGGTCATCGATGTATGCACCCGTGTGTGGCAATCCGGCGATTGTAGACTGTATCATCCTTTGGAACGTGGCTGGGGCATTTTTCATGCCAAAGGGTAGGACTTCATACTGGTACAATCCAGATGGTGTGGCAAAAGCAGAGATGCTCTTGGCCCTCTCAGTTAAAGGCACACACCAATAACCCTTCAATAAATCAATCTTGGTCAGAAACTTTGCTTGCCCTACACTATCAATACAATCATCAATCCTAGGTATTGGAAACACATCAGTTCTAGTTACAGCATTGACTTTGCGATAATCTGTACAGAATCTAGTACTTCCATCAGGTTTTGGAACTAGCACACAGGGTGAACTCCAATCGGAGTTGGAGGGTCTGATAATATCATGTTTTAACATGTACTCAACCTCTTTCTCAGCAATCTTTCTCTTTTCAGGATTCATCCGGTATGGATGCTGTTTTATTGGTTTGGCATCACCAACATCTACATCATGAGAGGCTATAGTAACTCTCTTTGGAACATCAGGAAACAAATCCTCATATTTCTTGATCAACCTTTCAAACTGATCTCTCTGTGAGGGTTCTAAGTGCTGGAGTTTTACATCAAGATTTTGCAACACTTCAGTGTTTGACAATTTACATGAAAGAACTTCAGCTTTAATTCTTGGTTCATCATCTTGAAACTCCCCCTCATCTTCACACGTTTCGACCATTGGAGAATCTGAAGTGACAGCTGCAACCCTAGCATTTCTGTCATGATAAGGCTTTAGCATGTTAATATGACACAATTGTTTTGGTTTTCTCCTATCTGGAGTCTTCACAATGTAATTGAGATCATTGAGTTTTGTCAGAATTTCATAAGGACCATGAAATCTAGCCTGCAATGGATTGGACTGCAAGGGAAACAACACAAGGACCTTGTCTCCTGGTTTAAACTCACGGCTTCTAGCCTTATGATCATACCAAGTTTTCATTTTTCCCTGACTTGATTTCAAGTTCTCTTTGGCAAGGTCACAAGCTGCACGCAATCTTTCTTTGAACTTGCTAACATAGTCTAACAGACTGATTTGCGGCTCTTCCTCTTGCCATTGTTCACTCAGTAATAGCAAAGGTCCTCTCACTTCATGACCAAACACTAGCTCAAATGGACTGAATCCAGTAGACTCCTGCACTGCTTCTCTAGCTGCAAACAACAGCAAATGAACCCCTTCATCCCAGTCTTTCTCATGGTCATAACAATAAGTCCTCATCATCGTCTTGAGAGTGGAATGAAACCGCTCTAAGGCACCCTGACTTTCTGGATGATAGGCACTAGAAAGAATCTGTTTTGCACCTAGTTCATACACAACCTGCTGAAACAATCCTGAAGTGAAATTGCTACCTTGGTCTGACTGAATTTCCCTGGGAAGACCAAACAACGTGAAGAACTTTATCAAAGCCTTCGAGATTGCAGTTGCCTTGATGTTACGTAGAGGTATAGCTTCGGGGAATCTGGTAGATGCACACATGATTGTCAACAAATACTGATTTCCAGATCTAGTCTTGGGTAATGGACCAACGCAATCAACAATGACCCTAGAGAATGGCTCCCCAAATGCTGGGATAGGCTGCAGTGGAGCTACCGGTGGGTCTAACTGGTGTTTTCCAACTACCTGACAAGTGTGACAGGTTTTGCAAAAGTTGGAAACGTCTTTCCGAAGCCCAGGCCAAAAGAAGTGTTTCATGATCTTATCAACAGTCTTGTTAACACCAAGATGACCTCCTAAAGGTAAACTATGAGCCATTGTTAAGATCTCATTCCTATAGACCTTCGGAACAACAATTTGCCTGACCACTGCCCAATCTGCATTGGCAGGGATATCAGGAGGGCGCCACTTCCGCATCAACACACCATCCTTGAGATAATACCCAACTGGAACTGCATCTATTTCTTTTTCAGGAAGGGCTCTCCTCTTTAGTACACCAATTTCAGGATCATTAGTTTGCTCCTCAATCAACCGCTTTCTGGACAGAGACAAGTCTCCAGACACATCAGAATCACCAGACCCATCCGGCTGGCTGAATAGAGAACTGATAAAAGTATCTGATAAGTCCTCAAACGGAGAAACCATAGTAGGCCAATCAGAGTCATGAGGCGAACCACCTGAGTCCTGACTATTCAATGTACTGGACGGCACCACAACATCATCTTCTTTAGCCTTCTTGGCCATAGCACGAGTCACTGCGCAAGAAGGATACAGAGATGGGTCCTCATCCATATTTTTAGTGCTCGGCTGTGAAGTAAGATGTACAGGGGGAACTACTTTGCCCCCAGCCAGGTCATTGCCTAGCAACAGAGAAACACCCTTTATAGGTAGACTTGACATAAGTCCCACCTTTACCTGTCCTGTAACTAAATCTGACTTCAAGAATATAGAGCGCAGGGGTACAGATACAGTCCTCCCTTCAATACCTTGTACAAGTATGAAATCCCCTGAAGCGGTCTCATCACGTAACTCCAAGGAGTCCATCAACAAAAGTGACTGAGAAGCTCCGGTATCCCTTAGGATATATATGGGGACAGGAGTAGTATGCTCATTCAGAGCCACAAATCCCTCTGACACAAATGGAAGAAATTCCTCCATCACAAAGTCAGCTGTATTAGGCTTTTTAGCCCCACAAGAAGCAGGCAATTTAGCAGATTGGTTATCTACTACAGGGGTTTCTAACCTTGTTTTCACAAAGGCATTTGGTTTGGTATCCTTTTCTTTTTCTTTCTTAGCTTTAAGGAACCAACAGTTAGTTGTAACATGACCAGATTTCTTGCAATATCTGCAAACTAGACCACTTCTGTCACTGTCAGCTTTCACACTTTGATCAGACCTGTTACTGGATTTCTGAGCACCATCACCAGATTTGTCTTTGTCTTTGGGTGAGGAATCTTGGGTATCACCGTAACCCTTTTTCTGAAATTGGGACCATTTATTGTTACTGCTAGACTGAAATTTGGACTTATGTGTGAGAACATATTCATCTGCAAATTTGGCAGCTGATTGCAAATTCAGTGCTTGCTTCTCATTAAGGTAGGTCTTAACATCATCTTTAACACAGTTCTTGAATTCTTCAACTAACACCATCTCTTTTAGTGAGTTGAAATCATCCTTGACCTCCATAGAAGTACACCAGCGCTCAAAGCAAACCTGCTTTTCATTAGCAAACTCAACATAAGTCTGATTTTCAGATTTCTTCAGACCTCTGAATTTCTGTCGGTAAGCCTCTGGAACCAACTCATAAGCTCTCAAAATAACCTTTTTGACAACCTCATAATCAGAGGAGTCATCTGCAGACAAAGCCGAATAGGCTTGTTGAGCTTTACCCTTGAGGACAGTTTGCAACATCAGAGGCCAGTGTTCCTTTGGCCACTGGCAACTCTTTGCTACCTTTTCAAAACACTGGAAATAGTTGTCAACATCCTTTTCCGAAAATGGAGGCACCAGTTTTACCTCCTGACTGGCACAAAATTTATTTTTAGTTTCAATTTTAATTTTTAGTTTCTCCATTTGGAGTCTTTCTTCTCTATCGAATTTCTCTAATTCAAAATCTCTCTGTCTCTGTCTCTCTCTTTCTGCTCTTTCCTCTTTCTCTCTCTCAAATTCTCTTTGTTTTTCTTCTCTTGCTAATTTTTCTAACTCAAACTGCCTTTGTTTTTCTTTTTCTTCCCTCTCAAATTATCTTTGTTTCTCTTTTTCCTCCCTTTCTTTTTCTCTTTCTTCCCTTTCTTTCTCTTTTTCCTCCCTTTCTTTTTCTCTTTCCTCCCTTTCAATCTCTAGCATTTTTAATTTAAGTTCCATTTCTATATTTGGATTTTCCACTGGAAACTGTTCCAGATCTCCTGGTGCAAACACATTTTCATCAATGTAATATTCAACTATCTCTCTAGCCAGTCTTGCTTTTCGCATGGCTGGTTTTACCTCTGTCAGCTCCAACTGTCTGCAAATTTCTAGCAGTTCTGTCTTTTTAAAAGACTTCAAAACCCCTACGGTTGGTGATGCCAAGAAATCATCCATTGCTGTTGTCAATATATATCTAGGAAAATTCACAAAAACAATTTCACAATTTGGAATGTTAGATTTTCAATAAATTACTCACACAATGGTCTATCCCGGACCTTGAGCCCCCAATTTGTTATGGCCCCAATTTGTTATTACATTTATAACACAACAGCAACAGCAAGGGATGACAAACACAGTTTTAACAACTAAAACACATTTAATTTTTAACAAAGACAAAGACTAATAACAACCTACAACTAAAGACCAAGATTGATAAATAAGAAAAAACAGAAATAATTACAGTCCCTTTTTGGTGGGGTGGCTTGGTGATGTCCTGGATGAAGAAAATGCTCAAACACAGGCAAAGAAATCCACAAAAGAAACATCACAGGTCTTGAACAGAATGACAGGTCTGGTCATCTTCTTGCAATTTCTCCTACTACTTTACTGTCTCAATTCTTTTCCTTATATACTCTTTTGCAGACCCCACCCACATTTAGACCTCTTTTTTTTAATTTTCTGAGACTTGCCCCAGACATGTCCAGGACATGTCTAAACATGACTCCAGTCTGAGCTTAACAAAAAAAAGGTAAATACTGCCATCTAGTGGCCTATATTCACATTACAACTTCAACCCATGAGTAAGGTTAGAGTTACACAAGCTGGAGGAGATAAAGGGACAGGATAGACATAATGTTGTATAATGTGGGAGATTTGAATGCTCCTAACACACTGTGGGTCAGTGAGAGAATGGCAAAGAATGGGCAGGTGGTAGAAAAATGATTGTCATGGTTTTTCGGGGTTGCTGCCTGCTGTGCATTTTCTTCGCCACTTGAGGGCTATCCTACTGTGTGATCAGGTGGTTGATTGCTTCTTGGCTGCAGCTGTGGAGAGACTATTTAATAGGTGCTTCCGAAACAGTCTGGTGCTTTTGTGTCACTCTTGCAAGGTCTACGAAGCCCTTCGCGTTTAGTTGGAGGAATCTCCCCTTCAGAGTTTAGGAATTGGTGTTTGTTCATCTGATTTGGTGTTCTGCTTGTCAGAGTTTATTTTCTGTCCAGCAGAGGGTGTTAGTTGTTGGAGCATAGTCTTTGCCCTCAGACCTCTGTCGGTTCGCTCCTGTTCCAGCCGGAGGGGGTGGTAACCCTGTCTGTCTCTTCTGAGAAAGCACTTATTTTCTGGGAGAATTTTCGCCCATTTTTTCAAGGTTGTTTTAGTTGGCACTATTGCCGGGGAGTTACGCTCCCTTTTTCTTTTCTCTATTTAGTGGTCACTCGCATTTCATTTGGCTTTTAGATGCCTTATCTAATGTCATGTCTGGGTCTCCATCCCATTCCCCCTCACAACGATTGGATCAAAAACAGTGTGCTTAAACTGTGAAAACAGAATAAGTAAAAAGGTTGGCACCAGAAAGCAAGTACTTAATCTCACTTTGCTGTCAGTTATTATGGCACAAATGTGTCATTGGAATGTGTGTCAAGAAGGAACCATAGAGACTGACGATTACCCAGTCCTATGTAATGCCATAATCTCTTTATCACTGATAACAAACAGTAGGGGCGGGAAATGAATATTCGAGGGGCCTGATAGGGTGAAATTTTAGGTAGAAAGTGATAAATCCCTGAGTCAGATTGATTATAATGAAGACATAGACACATTTGCTACCTGAAAACACAAGGTATAATATTCACTGCATTTCAGTCCTTTCCTTTAAGTAAAGGAAACACACAGAAGAAATGGTATTTAGCACAGTGCTGTGTCAATATGCTGCGAGAAGCGTTATTGACACAGAACCAATAGAGTGCCATGTTACATCCCATCATACTGATATGCGGTTTTACAATTACATTCAACATTGTGTCAGAGGGTCCAGGCTGTGACATTGTTATCAATTGGATGGTGTCAATGACAGATGAAGGTACTTCCTGTTCACTCAGTGCTGTGTCAGTGTCCATCACTTTAAAGAAAATGGGAGGGGACAGAAGGGAGTGGAGTCATCCTATTTTGATTTGCGGAAAAAATCTGTTGCTATAAGTAACAAGGGAAAGGCTAAGATAATGACAAATCATTTTGTTACTCTTCCCTACATTGTTCCAATAAATTGTCTTCGGAGGGGAGAAGAGGTCAGGAGAAAGCCATATCAGAAAACTTAGTGGCACTAAAGAGAAAATAAAGCACTGAGGATGAACAAACTGTCCCCTATAAAGTCCCTTTCATACCGGACGCGGAACAAATTTTTCGCACAACATTTAATGTCAATGCAAAGACGCGAACTCATCGGGTCCACTGGACCCGGAACACATTGGAGACCACACTCCACCAGACCCGGAACACACTGGAGACCACACTGCGCCGGACCCGAAACACACTGGAGAACACCTCCGGCGGACCCGGAACACTGCTCCCCTACAAAAAAAAAAAACACAGCTGTTGCTCCCCTCACAACCAGCCTGGGTCCCAAGCTGGCAGCTGCAGTCTGTTATGGATGGGAGAAGGGACCCACTCGCTCAGGCTGGTAAAACCAAAAAGATGTTTAATTAATATGCAAAAGGTACTTTAAAATAGACAGGGGAGCAGCAGCAACACGTACGGAGCTAAGAACGCCAGAATGCAGCTGCACTGCAGCTATTAAATAATCTACACTTCACCTCCACTTCAACGAGCAACAGGTGTGGCTCGTTGAGGTGGAGGTGAAGACAGCAGGAGGGGGAGGGACTGCAGGGCAGAACATCACTGAGAGGGTAATGCATTTCTTAGCAAAGAGAGGAATGGTTGCTATAGACCATAGTGGATTTAGGGGAGGGTGGGGCATCATGGACCCAGGGTTGTGTCCAGAACTTTAGTTTGGAAAAGCTCTTGTAAATAAATAAAAAAAGATTGCGGTGGTGTTGTTTTTTGATGTGAAAACAGTGTATAACATATTATAGAGAGAGGGGCTGATGAACAAATTGCAGGTCATGGGTGTGAGAGGGGAAGTCTTTGAATAGATTATAGACTTTTACAGCAGAAGATCCATCCAGGATCAGAACTGATCAAAATAGGATGAGAACTGTAAAGCAAGTATGTTGTAGAGAATGGAGCACCTCAGGGATGTGCTGTATACACAGGTTTCCCTCAACTTCCTTTTTCACCTGCCCGCTGAACCAGTAGCCTCATATTTTCACTGGTCTTCCTGAATTTTCACCGGTATGAAAACTTGTTTCAACAAATCGCACATGAAATAAACAAGGATGCCGTAGTTCAGAGGTTACTATTTAAAAAAAATGTCATCAACATAAACAATGCCAAAAATATTTTTGGTTGAACAAAAAAGTCTGAATTAATAAATTCAGTCATGATATGATCCAGATTTGTAAACGGGAAAATGATCAGCCGCATTAATAAACTTAAGCGAAATGACAGGTCAGATCGGTCAGATCATAAAAATCTGACTGGCTGGATGCTGTACGAATTTACTAATTCCAGAAGATGGCAGTAATGTTAAATTCAGAATATAAAACTCCATTGCAAAAGAAGAAGAAGAGGACCGCTCATAACTCTGTGGACGGGCCTTTCTCCTTTTGTTGGGACACTGCCTGGCTTTCGGAGGTAGATTCTTGGTTGTCAGTGCAGGACTAGTTCCCAACAGTCCAGAAAACATCGACAATGATATTCAACACTTTCAAGACATGCAGCTCTGTCTTTGCAGCTCTCACAGGTGAGTAATACTGCCCGTTCTTGGTAGTTTGGATGTTTAAAGTGTTTTTCTTAGACCTTAGCCTACTAAATTCGCTGCATTATGTTAAGTAACTTCCTAACTAGGTTATGATACAAAGAGAGGCTACTGTAACGTATCGTTAACTAACTCACCTAAATTGGATAACTGGCAAAGGTCAGTGAACGCTGTTAAGCTGCTTTCACACCGGACGCGAGACGAATTTTTCGCACGACAGACTACATTCAAAGTCAATGTAAAGACTTTGAATGTATTCATCTGTCGTGCGAAAAATTCGTTTCGCGTCCGGTGTGAAAGCGGCTTTTGTTAGCTTGATTATTACGATGATGTCCGCAACCTAATGGGTCTCTTTACATGAGATGTTACAAGTATAGGTCATTACATTTATTGAAAACTTGCGATTATTCCTGTCATCAGCTGTGAAGTGTTAAATGATTCCTGTGCGGTGTGAGGCTGGAAAGCTTGCGGTTCTGCCCCCTGTTCTCGCCTGACGAACCTTGTCTGTCTGGAAGGTGACAGCGTGATCTAACTCGGTCCCTGTGTGAGGATCAAGGTGTCAGATCCGGGAGAACACGAACTCTCGCTGAATGCGCACGGATCCAATTAAAGAACAGTACCTGAGCTTTAACTTTACACATTTCGCATGATTTTCAATCTCGATAATAAAAATTAATTCTTTGTAGCCAAAACGTGGAATAGTTGGTCTTTACAGCTTCTTCATTGGGGTATTTAATTTGGGTTTGATCGCTGTTGATTTGTCTAGAAAAATATCTGGAGCTGCTCAATAGCGGAAATGGAGAGCACTCATGAATCAAGATCAGGTTAGGGCACTGGGGGGGAGGAGGAGGAGGAGGAATCGAAATGCATTTAATTTTACATTTTGTGTTTTTTCAGTAACTATGGTATTCTCCTGATAACTTCTTCAGATTTCACGGACTAGACACAAATGCAAAGAATTCTATGGCCTCAAATGTACGCATATCCGAGACCATTTTGTTACGTTGCAGACACTACAGCAATAAGAGTAACGACTTTAATGTTTTTGAAAAAAAAAGTTTTATTCAATAAAACATTCTAATTACACGCCTCTTATCATAATATAAAAAAGCCATTTATTTTCATGCGTTAGTGACATACCTAAAATATTGTTCTTTGTGACCACTGTTCAATTCAACATCAACTGCGGAAATTCTCACCTTACATTGTACGGCATATCAATTTAATTAGTGGAGGTTTTACTATCGTTTACTGAAAAAAAATCTGGCTTAAATATGAACTAATAATCATATAAAAACTTTCAATTAGTACACTACCTCTTCTCCCCTGGGAATACTTTATGACAAGAATACAATTGAATGGCGTTTAAAGGTGACCAAAATGTTGCGGACTGTACATATACAGTATTATGTACAAAAGACCATTTCAGGCAGTTTGTTGTAACTGGTGCCTCGGTGGTGACATTAAATGACAGGCAAAGTAAAAGTTATTATATAGCTTCAGTAAAGTTTGTAATTAACATCAAATCAACTTCCTGGATGATGATGTTTCATAAGAACTAAATTGCATAAATGGACAATCTGTCAGTTCAGCTCCAATAAACCACTCAAAATGGCCTTCAGAAGAGCATTTTGAATGTACAAGACTGTTGGGGGATTTTATTTACCTTGACTGTTTGAAGAGTTAAAAATCTAACTATTAAACAAAGTTCCGCATGGGACAGACAAGACGTTGCAGACACTACACAGCGTTGCGGACACTACAAACAATATTTGAATTAATTTGTCCACCACAAAAGGACTCATACCTTGAGTTGATTTTACTGATTATAGGCCTAAACCTCATCTTAGGAGCATTATTCAACTTAGGTGGGATAATCCCACTTGGCCAAGTCTTTACAGAAATATATGCTTGACAGTATCCTGTTGCGGACACAATATATTTGGCGACACCATTCAATACCAAAATCAAGGCAGTATGCCTGACGGGGAAGTGTTCCCTTATCACAGCGTTATCATTTCTTGGTGGGAATGGTCATAAGGTACTCAGGTGTAACTTTAAGATGTTTTAAACTGATTATAAACCCTTCAAGCAAGTAAATATTTAAAAACTACTGCAAAAAATGAAAAATCAAAGACAAAGGTCATCAGAGATTCTAACTGCGATAATTATGGCGTACCAGGTCAGATCTCCACAAAATAACCTGTAAATTCACCAGAAAAAATACAGAATTAATATAGGCTGAAACTAGTAAACTATTTTTTGCTGCATTTAGAAAATTACTATTCAAAATCAGTTTGTTAAAATGCCCCTCCATAACACTGGTATAAATTGGCTTTATAGTAGTCGCTGCCTCGGCATCTAAACAGCTGGAAAATTCATCAGTTCCAGTGCAACTGATCATTGTATGTGTTTGTGACTAAAAAGTATAATATTGAACAGTGTTGTATACATATTATTTAATACCATGTGCTATAACACAGACCAGGGGATATTTACAACCTGATCTAGATTCACAAGTCTACAGTGTTTCCCATTGACAGTACTTTATCCTCTGATTTCAGAAAAGTTCACGGTAGAACTTTGCTGTTAAAAATTGGAACCTTTCCTATTCATGTGTGGGGAAAATGAGACAGAAATCTCTTACTTTACATATCTGAACCCACAATGGAAAATATTGCAGTTTTCAGATTTGAACTTTTTAAACTGTGTTGACTCGTTTCATTTTTTTCGCACATCAGAGGGGCAATAACTCATAAGGCAAAGTTCATGGGAACAGATTTCGGTTGGGCTGCTTATGCCTTTAAAAAAAGATGATGGAAGCGCTCCAACCTCGCTGGTAATTAACTGACTTTGAAACACAATTTTCTTCCCGTAAGCATTTCAGATGTCCTCTGACTTTTGAGTGCTGTTTGCTCAAGACTGCGTCAGATATGAGTTATAGAGAAGAAAAGGAGTGACCTTGTCTATTTATCCCATGACCTTTTTGATTTGCATCTTTGATTTGAGTGGTCAAGGATAATCTCCCTCTCTTCATGCGGTTTTATGCATAACTAGAGGACGCTCAGAGAGAGAATACTTCCACCAGCAGCTTTGGATCCTCTGGCACTTAAAATCAGCTGGAGAAATTTCTGGTCTGGAAATGTAATCACCTCACTCCATTCATCCAGTTCAACCTCCCATAAAATTTTGTGGATATCTGTTGAATAGTCTTTGAGTAATCTTGCGCTCTCTTGCGCTCGCACACACGCGCACACACACACACACACACACACACACCCACACACTTGTGATCCCAGTACACCCTGGCGGAGGTGATAAAATGTACGTTTTATTTACAGT
Organism: Gymnothorax reevesii; assembly: GCA_029721435.1. Lineage (NCBI taxonomy): Eukaryota > Metazoa > Chordata > Actinopteri > Anguilliformes > Muraenidae > Gymnothorax > Gymnothorax reevesii. The sequence continues at coordinate 9,111,252 of CM056575.1, read as the reverse complement.
GAATGCCATTCCGTACTTCATGCCCTCAGAAATTGTCTTCTTTGTGGCATGAAAAGCTGTTTCTGGTTTTGTGATTTAAGAGTTGTGGTTATCTAACGTGAAAATGAAAACCTCATCAGCTTGTTAAAGTTGTGGGATTGCTACTGCTAATGGAACAAGAACCACTTTGCACAAAGGAGGCACCAGGACCCAGTCTAAGAGCCTTTGATCGTTTTATTAAATCTGGCCCTTGTTTGATGAAACATTAGAGGAGGATAATAAAATTAACCCTGAAATCCCATGGCTTCTGCCACTGTTGGATGGAGATGAGAGGACAGTTATTTTCTGTAGGCTCTGTATGCTCTATTGTGACCTCGAGAGGACGTAGGATATCCTCGCTTTTTGGCATCTTGGAATTCGGCCAGGAATTGAAGCTTTTTTTCTTTCTTTTTTTTTTCGTTTTGCTCGTTGACCAATAGGCAGGTTGGGATCAGGTCGTGTCCGGGGTCTTTACTGTGGTGTCCCATAAACTAGAATTAGTACAATTTTCTCACCCGAAAACGCTGGCCAGATCCACTTCATACTTCGTATGGACCTTCCTTGGGACCATGTTTCTAATGTTTGTTTGCAGTTTTAAAAAAATCATTTTGGATTTTAGGCAAATTTTTTGTTATTAAAATATCCCCATTTACCAAATATCCCTTGTTACATCTAAAAGCTAAAAGTAATGCAACTATGCCTTGTAGTGCCTGGTCAGTGCACTGTTACATGGTGAGATTCACGTGGGTTTTGCCCAGACTGGTTTTTGAATTCTGCCTCTTGAGCTGCAGGGCCATTGGTTCCATTTCTTGATTAAATGGAGCATATTTAGGCCCGTACATTTTTATAGCGGAGTCCAGTGTAAGGCTTGTCATGCACTCCTCTCCGCAGTGCCCAGGACCAGGCGTATGTTGGACAGTGGATGCCAGCGTAGAATGTGTGACAAGCCAGAGGTCAGCAGCTCCGAGCCGCACGCAAAGCAACCGACTCCGGCAGTGTCTGGTAAGCACAACCTTGACCGCTCAACAGGGTGGAGAACTGACAAAACGCAGACATGTCGCAATACTCATGTTACATGACCAAACATTATGATCAGCAAGAAAGAGCACGATCCAAGTTATTAGTTGTTGACCGTTTCGTGGTATTTGGGATGCAATTTGGTGGGTCTAGTATCGCCAACAAAACCTTTGGTATTTTCATTGCAATACAATGTCTGGATTTTCCTGGGAGTGGTGTGATTGAAGAAAAAATAAATTGTGGCCACAAACGGAAAGGCCACAAGCGCTCTAATAATTGTTTCATTGTCTTTTAATTTATAAATTTTGTATGCTGTGGGGAATCTCTAAAATGTGCTACTTATCAAACCTTGACCGCAGCAGAAGACCACGCCATGTTCCTTGCCTGCTGTCTAAAAGCTGTAAGATGAGGCTGCAAATGTTAACCAAAACTGAAATGATATAAGATTTTAAAATAATTGTACAGGTCTGATGAATCTCAAATAGTATTCTGTGGCATTTAAATGGCAGAGGCAGGTGTGGATCCATCCATTTGCTTAAGATGCTGGCTGCTGGTGGTATGTTGGTTGTCCATGTGATACAGATAAACTGTCATAATATCACAAGAATATTTTAAATGCTAAATATCAAAGCATTTCTGCTGCGCACGTACAACCCATTATGACCGCTATCTACTCTGATTTTAAGGAGTACACTTTATTTGCCACAAAGTGCAGAAATCCTAAGCTTGTTCCTCAGGTATGGCAGTGACTTTGGTATGACTCAGTCTCAATCGAGCATCGATTGGATAACGCGGGATGGGAAATTGGCGGCATGAATGAGTTTTTAGAAAATGTGCTGAGAATGTGCGATGCTATCAAGTCTCCGTGGCCCAGAGTCTGTGAGGAGCATTTCCAGCCCTCGTGGAACCATGTTTTGAAGAATTCGCCGTGAAGAATTCAGGCTGTTCTGAAGGCAAGGAGTGGTTTGTCCCCGTGTCTGAGGATATGCCTGATAAAGTGGGCCGTCTCCGTATATTGCTGTGACTCCATTGCACAGACGGGTGATGACTGTGCGCTTCTTTTTGTCACGTGATTCGTTTATCACGTTTTTCTGCCCCCTCTCTCATACTGACTCGCTTCAGGCAGCCACGGATTCAGAGTTCCTGGTGTCAAGCCCTCCGATTTCGATAAGAAAATCCTCGTCTGGTCCGGCCGCTTCAAAACCAAGGAACAGATTCCAGATCAGATCTCGTACGTATCCTCTCCTCGTGAACGCCCTACACGTAATTGTGTCCCTTGAAAGACTGTTGGGGGATACTATGGTTTTGGAAGAGAGCAGTTGCACCGCATCCGTCGCAGACATTTATGCGTCCTCACAGGAGAGCCAGAAATGATTCACTGAGTCCTTTCATTTTTGAGGCACGGCAAGACGGGAACCTAAATCGGAACAAATTCGATAAACCAAGTGATTCAAGCCATTTGCGGGGCCTGTTGAGGTCTAAATAGGCCCAAAATGCTCAAAAATGTACATTTCTTATCGTAGCAAGCTCTTTTTTGGTGATCCCTTCTAACACGTGCTGTCGAAAGATGCCACAAACTACAGCTCATTCGTCCACTCGTCCGTCACGCCCCGGGTTGGGCCCCTATGGCTTTGGGTAGGGGGGTTACTGAAGGGGTGACGGGTGTGCGTTGGGGAATACATTTGCGCTCAGCCTGTTCCCTCGGTCAAATGCTCTAGTTTTAATTGTATTCTTTGTCAGGGCATGGGTGAAATTGGGGCACTCTTGGCTACAATTTAATAGAATCCCTGAAAAGGAAGCAAACTTCAATGGTCAGACTTTTGATGGATAGTGACAGATTTCATCAAAATATTTGCGTCTATCAATGCAAACAAGCAAGAAGCCTGAAAGCCCTGCACTCGAGAGGTCAGAGGACTAACCGCACTAATATTAATTGGTAACGGATTTGAACTTTCATGCTGTAGTGTTTACATTCAGTACATTTCTGACGCTCCTGCATTGAGATTTAAGAACCTTCTGTCTGTGGCCTTGAGTCTGCTGCTTTGTAAAAACACTAATGTATGTCATGAGTAAGGACTGTAGTCTTATCAGAATTACTATTGCAGACAGTCGTACCACAGACAAAAGCACACAGGACAAGTCCAGAAGTCAAGAACACTACAGACGGCAAAACTGATTTTTTTTTTTTTTGTCGTCGAAGAATAACTTTAATCCGTTTGTGTCAAAAATATTGACGCTACAGGTGCTTGGTTTGCTCTCTTGGCGAAGGCGCTGCTTGTGGGCTGAAAGTGACCATCGTGACCTGGGGTTGAATCCGGCTTATGCCCGTGCCATCTGTGGCCAGCGGCCGCCCCATGAGAGCAGCGCATCAGTGACTGTTCACCAGACGCATATCTTGAACAATGTTGAGGGCGCCAGATTTAAACATTTAAAAATGAACACTGTGGTGTTGGAGTATACCGTCCGTAAATTTGATGCTCCTCTGCACGCAATCATTGCACAATATGACGCATTAGGTGTCATGAATAAAGTAAATCCAGCGCAGTCCTAAGTTTTGTCGTCGATATTCAGACCACAGCGAATGGACTGCCCATTTTATTACAGTTGACTGGCGACTGAAGGCGGTGGTTGTAGAAACGATATGGGTGAGAGTCACACCACAGCACACATTGCTCAACAACATTGTGAAGTAAAGGGACTTGTATGACGTTCCAAGCAACAAGCGGAAGGCGTTTGTAATTGAACATGAGCAAATATGATTGCGCAGGTAATCACCGAAGGAAGATCCGGTTTGTTGCACAATATCATCTGCGAGGCCACTTCAAAAAAAAAAAAAAAAGAAAAGTGCCTGGGCCAGCGCTGCACTCAAAAGAGCAAGATGTCACTTTTATCGCCATCTAGTGGCTGATATGGAGACGCACAGTCATAATAGAACCCGCACTGCTGGGCCTGACATTCTCCGCCAGGTAGTCTCCAGCTGATCCGCAGATTGCCAGGTCTGGTTGAGCCAGCGTTGACTCTTTACTAAAGGTCTGGGTCCTTGAAGAGTGTGTCGTCAAGGGATTGAAACTGTCAAGTGCTGAATCTTTGGTTGGGGAGGTAATTAATTCATATGTTGAAATGCAGCAATACTTCATCTCAACTGACTTGGGCTACTCTGTGGTGGCATTTTAAGATTGACACAGTATGGTAATGTTAGCAAACATTAATGGCTAACGTTAGCTAGCTAGCTAATGGTTTTGGATGCATCCAGAATGGAAAGAAAGTATACTCACTGGACTGAACTTAAGTTGATAAACAGATGTGCATTCAATGCACAAGTGCTTCTAATATACCAACTTCTTTGGACTCTATTGCACTTAACACATTGTATATTTTCAAAAAGCAATTAAATTCACATCACATATAGTGTTTTCCAAATGGGTGAGGGTGAGTGGACTTCTCAGATCAGTCCTTTCTCATCTTTTTTGCATTTTCCATAATGGACCTACTTATTTTGGACTTGGGGGTAACTTGTAGGACATGCATTTGGGATATTACTTCCGGACTAATTATCTTGGTCAATACCTGCATGATTCAGACATGAAATGCAACATTATTTGCCAACATTACTCAATTTATTTCAACATTCAAGGTATCCCGGCTTAGTAAATAGTGTGAGACAAACTCTGTTGAGCGGGATGACATGAAGCCAACTATGCATTTCATTTGCCAGATTGAACAACTAAGGATCAAGCGGATGTTATGTCGTTTGTACTTTATCTCCAAAATCAAGCATGCTGTACTTGACTATCGACCGCTGCTTTACTGCAGAGGGGACTGGCTGCTTTTACATGATCCCGGAAGCCTGAGCGTAATGTGTCAAAACCTCAGAAAAACACTGTGTAGAAATTGTACTTGGATTTAGGTTAATGATTTTGTGTTGAGTGGAAACTTGTGCCATTGACTTGAATTGCGAGATCCTTGAAGGCAGATTCCAGTTTAAAAAAAAAAAAACAAAAAATAAAAAACAGATTTTAATTTATTTGCACTATCATCTATGGAAGTTACTGTTCAAGTCAGCGCACATTCATTGAAGTAGATTTTGTGGATTGTAAATCATGTCATTTGTAGATCACCATACGCACACTTGTCAAAAGTAAGACTAATTTTTGTCCTTGTGTCACAGGTATGAAATGTTGGACGCGGCGAGGAACAGAGTTCGTGTGAAAGCATGTTACGTCATGATTTTCTTGACCGTTGCATCCTGCCTCTGCATGGTTTACCTCGGGAAACAGGTGGGCTGTAATGCATGAACGCAACCGCTTAAAAAGTAGTAGAACAATCACTTAGCTTTTGCCATCTTGCTCAACAGGAGTGTTTGTATAAATATACTCAGCAACAAAAGTTTCTGTGACACCAATATTGTTAATTATTTTTCATAACGCAATTATGAAATTGTCATACATGGTGATATCAGACTGAAACAGTACACGTAAACACAACATTGAAATGGAAATCATGAAAATGCGAGAAAATGACTTTGCACATGAAAATGTGCGTAAATCATGCTTGTGGATGGCAATAAAAGAGGAGAATTTTTGGAATGTTCACATTGTGCCTGATGAACGACGGAAGCATCACTTATCGAAAACACAGCCATTTCGGATCAGGAACTCTACCCTCTAAATGCCAAGACTGTCTGAAAATGATCGGTGGAGGGCCATTGGGATGATTGAATCCGGAACCTCGCAGAGGGAAGTTGCTCATCGCCTGAATGTCCACCGAAACACCATTTGGAACTTATGGCAGCATCATCAGCAGACAAGACATGTCAGAGACCGTCCTCGCAGCGGCCGTCCACGAGTAACCACTCCCAGACAGGACAACTGGATTCGAACAACCCATCTCCGAAATCGATTCCAACCTGCAACCATAACTGCAAGAACGATACCTGGTTTGAGGCGACTGTCTGCACAGACAATCCGTCGCCGTCTCCGTCATTTTGGCATTGTCCCACGTCGGCCAGCAAGACGTCCAATACTCACAGTACAACACCGACGACTGCGTCTACAGTGGGCACAACAACATCGGCGGTGGATCCAACGTCAGTGGGATCTTGTACTCTTCACTGATGAATCAAGATTCATGCTTAACCGATGTGATGGTCGTTTACGTGTATACCGTCGACGTGGAGAACGTTATGCCAACAACTGTGTTCAGGAATTTGATCGTTTTGGAGGTGGTAGTGTCATGATTTGGGGAGGGATCACGGCTAGAAACAGAACAGATTTGCTTGTTATTGATGGAAATCTGACAGGTCAAAGATATCGCGATGAAGTGCTACGGCCATTGGTGGTACCGTTTTTGATGCAACATGGTCCCGGAATAACGCTGCAACATTATAACGCCAGACCACACGTTGCAAGGATTGTACAGCAGTATCTGATGCAACAACATGTCAATGTCCTGCCATGGCCAGCCAGATCCCCAGACATGTCCCCAATCGAGCATCTTTGGGACGAGATGGATCGACGTTTGCGGCGGTTGGATAACCCGCCAGCTACACTCCAGGAATTGCGACAACGTCTACGTCAGATTTGGAATGACATCCCACAGCAATTTCTGGCACATCTGATTCGGTCCATGCGCTGGAGATGCGTTGCTTGCATCATGGCACAAGGAAGTCACACCCGGTATTGAAGTGTGAAGGTCACAATTGGTTAGACTTCAGACAAGTGCTTCATGACGCATGTAAATGACATTTTTCGTTTTGAGTGACGTTGGCACTGAAAAGTCAGTGTTTCTCCTGTTAAATAAACATAATGATTGCATTGAGATCTTTGCGTGTCATTTATAACATACACATAAATGGTGTCACAGAAACTTTTGTTGCTGAGTATATAATAGTGAACTTTAAGAAACAAATGACAAAATGTATTTAAGATGTTTTATTTGGTATTTCTCACAACGTTCGTCGGCTCAGCTGGTAGAAGCAGTCAAAAAATTCAGCGTAGACCTACATGAATACCTGTTCCGATCGGCAAACAACCGCGAAAACCCGTACAATCAATAATCCATGTGCGACTCGTTGCTTCCATGTGAGACAAAGTTGTCCAAGTTTTGAAGCATATGATTGGACTTGAAGATGCCCCCTCAGTTATATATTAATTTGAACGATTTCGTTTACTCTCTCTCTCGATAGTCAGTCTGCCATTGGATGCAATGAGAGCAGGAGATACCCGTGAGTTTGAGAGACTGTTTTGTCTAATGCCTTCATACTGATATGGTACATGCTGCAGTGAATGTGCACCTGGGGGCTGTGTTTGTCATTAAAGCAGTGACATATCTTGTCTTTGCCACAGAGGTGCAAGTAACAGTTTACTGTATGCATCTGAGGTGGTTGGCATCCTTCTGAGTCTGTTAATTTAGCCGTCTAGTTTGCTAATGTATCAGAAGAGTACCGTAGTTTAATCAGCGAACGGTCACACAGCATATAGCCAAAGATACTGCAGTGTCTTCATGGTATGCTGCCTCAAGCGCAATCATTCATACAGCTAACAAGCGGGTTAAATTAGAGCAAAATAAATAATAATAATAATGCATCAATTTTATACAGCGCTTTTCTGCTTTCTGGGCACTCAAAGACGCTTCACAAGGATACATTATTCATTCACTCACACATTCACGCTCTGATGGTAGTAAACTACGTTTTTGTAGCCACAGCTGCCCTGGGGCAGACTGACGGAAGCGTGGCTGCCAGTATGCGCCTACGGCCCCTCCGACCACCACCAAACATTCACACACAGCCATACAGTATTCCTATATTGCATGTTTTGTGGGTGGGGGAAACCGGAGTACCCGGAGAAAACCCACGCAAACAGGGAGAACATGCAAACTCCACAGAGAAAGGCCCCAGGCCGGATTCGAACCCACAACCTTCTTGCTGTGAGGCAGTAGTGCTAACCACTGTGCCACCGGGCGTCACCGTCAAATGACGCCGCTTACTTAGGACGAACATTTTCAAAGATTCTCCATAGTTAACATTAGCCAGCTAGATGGCTACATAATCCACAGAGTAACATAGTTTAATAAGCGATCGCGCATTCGCGGCATAGCCACACATTCGACAGAATCTTCGCAGTAGGTGTAAACGTCACCGCTCCCACCATATACTATATGAAGTTAAACGAATGGGCCTGCAGCGATAATTTCATTGGTCAACACGGAACCTAGTATTCTATTGGTTGGCGATTTTTGATTTGAATATACTGCAGAACCATTCCGGACAACCACAATTCCAGATGGGCAACTGATTTTCATTGAAGACCTAGTCTGTGGGCAACCAGTTAAAAAATTGATTTGTCGTTCACTGGAATGTGTAAATTATTAAATATAATTTTCGCATTTATTTATAAGTATATAACATATTGTAAGAGATGAACAGTTTGTATGTATGTGTACACGTTTGTGTGTGCATGTTTTGCCCGTGGAATATAATTTTCACATTCGGACAGAAATGTACAACATGAAAATCGCGTGAGGTGAACAGTTTGCACATGTGCATGCACATTTGTTTGTGTGTGGACATGGTTTTGCAGGCTGCACGGCAGCATGAACACGTTTGTGTTTCTCAGGCCGTGGGGAGGAACGAGTCCCTCACGAAGTGGAATATGGAGAAGAAGGCCCGGGTGCGAGAGGAAGCACAGAGAGAGAGGGAGGCGGGGGCCTCCGTCGCCTTAGCGACAGAGAGAGGCCAGTGAGGATCACCCCCTGCTCCTCCGACCCGCTCCACCCCGAAAAAATGAATCAGAGGGATGATTGAAAACGTGCTCACCGTTTGTGCCATGCGGTTTCTTACTGCATGTCCGGATCACAGAGAAACGCATTGGGTAGCACTGGTCAGTCAGCTGTGTGAAATTTTGATTTTAAGGGATTTTTATAATTTTGCTGAAAATAATCCTGATTGTTATCGCTGTGATACAATATTTCACCCTCTCCAATGTCAGCTTTTTATAAAGTTTATTCTTCTCACTGACTGATCATCTGCCTTTTGAAGACACAATTTCATAAATTGTTGTACTGTATTGTACTGTAATATGATGGAATAAGTTGTATATTAGCCACAGAGACTGTGGAAATAAATGACAAACACTGGCAACTGTGGCAAAGAGATCTTATTTTCAGTTTTAAGATCGAAACAGTACAATACTAACAAGGGATCATTGTCACCAATATCCCCCGCCACGGTAAGAATGCTCTCGGGGGAGGAATGGAGAAAACTTGTCCCCATTAAACACCCATACACCAAGTTCAGTGTCAAGGGCCATAACTCCGTAAAAAAAAAAAAAAATTCTCGGAATCAATCGTCGAGCTCATGCAATAGAGTCATTCGTACTGGCCACACACAAAATTTCACCTGTGAAGGTGCAATAATTGCCGAAAAAACTTGTCCCGTTTGCAAATCCCATACACCAAGTCAACGAACAGAAACAAGGACCATAACTCTGTAAAAATAAATTTCTCTGAATCAACTGTCAAATTCATTCAATAGGATCATTAGTACTGGTCACCTACAGAATTTCATCCACATAGGTGCAATAGTTGCAGTGAGAACTTGTACCCATTGCGACACCCAGACACTTAAGTCCACGAACAGAGTCAAGGGCCATAACACTAAAAATGAATTTCTGGGAATCGACTGTCGAACTCATTCAGTCGGGTCATCAGTACTGGCTACATAAAAAATTTCATTCACGTACGTGCAATAGTTTCCGAGAACTTGTCCCCATTGAACCCGGGCTGACGGACGAGCGCCATTCCAATATCCCCCATAACTTTTTGGCGGGGGGATGATAATCTTGAGGTTGACTTGAAGCCATTGGGGACGAGGGCTTGGTATTTACTAGTGTTTGCATATGGGAATCGCCATAGAATGTGTGTCCCACTACGATGCATATTCCCAATACAATGTCCAGTGCTTCATAAAAGCCTTGCTGCCCAAGAGTGTTTTAAATATAAATTTGGTTCTTTGAATTATTTGTGTGACAAGAAAAGAGCACGAGAATTAATCATAAAAAATTTAATTTGGGGTCAAGCACCAAAGGTAAGAAGGCACTTATTGTCATTGCCTGTGTCTGTGTTAGGGTGTCTGAGTCAGCCTGCAGAATTATATGGTAAAAAGATTTGATATTCGCCTTACTGACTGAGCCCAATCCCCTCATTCTTTCACCAAGTGTCATGGCCTCATGATTCCGCCTCGAGCCCTATAGTGCAGCCAATGTGTTGAAGATGGAGGTGTGGTTTATACATGTTACTTTTGGATCTTATGCCTGATTTTCAAAAGTGAGCTACAGTTGTATTCCTTGGATTGAAGCACTCATTCAAGTTCGCAACGTTGAATTTTACGCTGTTGGATTCTTTTTTTTAAGTTCATGTTTTTCACTGGCAACACATTTTGTCCAGTTCTCTCCAAATATTGCAGAGGTATTCTACAGACCGAGCCTCACAAAAGTCCTCATACGGATATTTGATTTCCTAAACCGTTCGCCCATCACAGCCGATCAAAATCCGGGGCATAGCCACCAAAAAGTAAATGCAGTCTTATCTCAGCAATGCTCTGAAGTATCAAAACCAAACATGACACATGGATGTATGACCATAATATGAATTATGTGGAAATTATTTCAATAATGTATCATAGTTCAATTGTACTGTAAATTTGTATTACTTGCTAGCAGGCTAAATTGATAAAACATTGATAATAATGTTACTTAACCGTGCGGCCAGTGTGCCATTTCTTACAGCCAACAACTCTACGGCAGGTCGATAGAAGGGCGTGTTTGAATTTATTCAGGACGACAAAGGAGATTGAGGCATCGTAACCCTAAAGCTACATTGCCACAGATGAACCAGGTCCTGCCAGCTGACTGGCCAGAAGGTGAGAATAAACCCTTACTGCAGAACTCAAAGTAATTCATGAAAAGAATGGCGAAAACATGCAGCTGAAATCCTATTGTTTTCTGATTATTGATTTTATTTGGGGTTTAAACTGCTGGAACCCAAATGTGTTCGTTCTGCTTATTAAGGCACAAGCCAAATGAAGTTCTCATTACCCACGCCCGACGAGGCAGCGTGGGTATACAGTTTAGCACTGCATTGGGGGAAAATGCATAAAAAACGGTTTTAAGTACACACAAAATACTTTGGCATAACCCTGAAATTAAAGTTGAGAGGCTGACTGTCAAGTGCATCTTGATTAATTTCAAATCCATCCTGATGGCGTAAAGTCACAACTCATATTTTGAAAACTGAGTCTTTGTCCAAATACATCTCACCTGACTTGATGCTGGATAACCATTTTCCTTCAATAAATTAAGTAATCAATTAAACATGCATTTCAGGTCTCGTTGTGATCTCCTGGTTTCATTTTACATATCGTATGAGATGTGAAACCATTTACCATTTAGTGCAACATGTGTAGAAAGGATTTTTTTTTTCAATTTTTCATTAAACCTTTATTTATTGCGGGCAAGCCAAATGAGTCTTAGAGCGAGTTGGTAAAAAGAAATTCAAATTCAAATGCATTGCTGCGATATGTAGCTGTGATATGCGCTTGTGCAGAAAAAAAATAAGACATAAAATGCACTCGACTTCCAACATCACTACATGCTAACTTTCCTATTATCTCGAGCAACGCAATTGTGGTTCGAGCACAGTTGGGAGATTAGCAAGCCAGTGGGTCAGCCAGAAGCAATGATGCCATTCAGGACACTAAAACACTCCTGCTAATTTTTCGCTGTACTTGAGTATTTTCAAGTCGTGCAATATGCAAATTTCACGCATTCGTGTCGCGTTGCCCAGCGCAAACACGCATCGTCCTGGAGCCCCATTCCTGCCTTTGAGGGCTTGTTTTAACATTCTGACATTTACTGGCCCAGTGGAGTCACATGCCGTGCCCTTGACAAAACCTGCAAAAATGGAAATCGCCAGACACAACTTGTCTTCTACCGCTGCTATCGTCAAAACTTTCTTTTGTCTTACCTTGTGTCTGGTATCCGCGTAACAACGACATATTAAAGATTAATTCGGCACCAACTATTCATCATAACTCCCTCTCTTTCCAAAAAATAAGTCTGGAAAAGGCAAAGCTTCACCCCTGAAATCTAACTTCCTGCCCAGAATCGTTCACGGGACAGCCATGAAATTGTGACACGCTTGCTGATTGGCTGGCGCTTGAGAGACCTGCCAGACCTGCCACCAGCCAGGGCGTTTCAGGCAGAGACTACAATAAACTACATATGGGGTTTTTTGAGGATGGCAGTATGAGCAAAATAAGTACCGTTTTTTACTTTGTGCGTTCAGGAGTACTCTAGGGGAGTCAAAGACCAAAATATAAACTTAGAAAAATAGCAAATTAGGTCCCCTTTAAAACAAGCCCTCGGAGGCATGAATGGGGCTACATCGTCCTGTATCTTTGCATTGACTTCGAATGTAATCTGCTCGAAAAATTAATTTTGTCGTTTCATGGAAACGCGCCATCTGAGAACCTTTTGCTGAGTTTGAAGTTTTTAATTTGCTTTTAAGAAATTTTAAGAAAATTAATGGCCCTTGGCCCATTATTTCCTGGGAACTTCTGGTGTCTTTTAGTCCGGAACCACAGTACACACCTCAACGAAATGGGCAAGGCTGAAAGCCAGAAATGAATGCCGATGATTTTTGATCTGCAAGACATCGCTGCATTAAAAATGGATATGCTTGTGTAATGAATAAAAACTCGGGTATTCTTGGTCCTCGCAAATGTTTATATTTTATTTTCAGGCGATTCTAGGACACAGTATAAACTTGTAAGGAGTTACAAAGGTTTTCTGAGAAATCAAAGTCATAAAAAAGAATTTATTTTCAATGATGCGGCACAATAAAATCAAAGGTAAAAACTCAAAAAAGGGAGAAAAAAATAAGTTCGGAAAACATTTTAACTTTTTACCTTTCATCACTGGTAATTTGTCACATAATGATCAAATGAACGATCACAAGATCACACCATGACTCAAATGAATAGTTTTAACTTTGGAACTCACCACGGAAATGGTGCCTGAAAAAAAATTGCTCCGCAAAAGGAGCATCTTTACAAACAGAAAAAGAGTCAGAAAGCTGAGGCCAAATAAAATTACAGTGTTTAATTTGGTCAGGTCTGGATAGGATGAGAGTTGAGGACAATTAGCACAAAACCAAAGCAGCTGAATGTAAACAACAAGCTCACTTGGCATGATCATAATCCTACAAAGAGAACTGGAGGTGATCAGTGTGAGTGTTTGTTTATGATAGTGAATAGAGAGGGTATGTAAACGAGCAGTTTGATGGCTTATTGACTGACCGGGGGGGATGTGGAGTTAATTTTAATAAAATTGATTTAATCCAGTAGTTCTCAGACTAATCCAGACAGGGCAGTTGCAGGTCCAACCAATTAGTAACAACTGATTTCACAAATCAAGCTTCTAGACAAAGGATGCATCCAAACTCCCTTTATACATCTGTAGGAACAGAATCGGGTTTGGTACTTACTACTCTCCCTCAACCGTTCATTCACGAGGTACAAAGTGACTGTATCAGTGCCGTAGGTATAAAATCGGACGTATTACATGGCTGCCATCTCAACCATCTCCTGACCTGCTTTACCCATGAGGCAGTGTTACCTTCCCCCCGTGAAAATTTTAAGAGCACAATTGTACCTAAGAATAGTTGGTGAATTTATAATAATACAGGCCAATATAGCATTCCGGCGAGTTTTATAAATTGTTAATTTAACACATCATTTCCAACAGAGAACGATCGCTTCCTCCGTCATCTTGAAAACTACTTGTCATCTTGGCACCAGTGGCCTTATGGGATAGTGCAGTGTCCATCGGTCGGATACAGTTGAATCCTGCTAAATGCAGTTGATCATCCGTATATCGTTTGCATGCAGTTTTATCCATACAGATGACTCGGACATACTATGAATTTCACGTTTACCATTTCGCCGACTGTAAACGTGCAGGTATTCTGACGCGCCCAAAGAGTAGGTTAGTAGTGTGATATCATGTGCCATGGAGGGCCGAGAGTAAGCAAGTTTCATTCCAACCAATCGCTGCACCTGTTGATTTCACTGATTAGCACGCCTTCAGGCTGGGGGGGGGGGGGGGGCGACGACGCTTGGGTGTAATCAGCATGGGTAATGATTGGTTGGAATGTAAACTTGCATACTTTTGGCCCTCTATCGCACACACATCACTGCTCTCAGCGTTGATCAGCAGAATCAGGGATGTGACTGCTTGGCTGGAATGAAATCCTGCACCCACACCGGCCCTTTCTGGACAGGCTTGAGATACCCTGGCATGAGAGAACTGTCCCAGCTCAGCTAGCATGTAATGAGTCCTGGAAATTTGGTATATCACTCATTCCTGGAGTCCTATCAAAACCTCGTCCTCTCGAAAAACTAGGTGTATAAAATTGTTGCACAGCTACAACACAGGTCCTCTAGTATGTGCACCAGCAGTTGCCTGTAGTAATGAGGATTGTGACGGCAAAAAAATGCCGTCATGGTTTTCGAACAAAGAGCTAAATGAATGTGTTTCTTGTGGTAGTTCACTGATGCATGCGTTTGAGTACTTGAAATTGCATAACTGAATAAAATGCACATTCTCTAGCCCACAGAAACCGTGGGGTCACATTCACAGGACACAATTTTCAACAAAGCATGTTTTCTTACACAAATTAAAACATATTTCAGCGACCAAGCATTCTGCATAAAAAAATGGAGCGCACTCCTCGTGTAATTCTTCTTGATGGTGCAAGCCAGATATTCCACCCTTTCTTGTGCATAACTTACTCAAATCCACTTTATGCATGCGCGAGTGCATGCATCATGGACTGACACAAACTCACATTCAATCTTCCGTGTGCAGGCTTCATGTTCCCTTATGATGTACTGCTAATGCACCCAAATCTAAATGTGCTTAATTTAGTCAAGATATACAAGTTTGCACTTAAAATATACAATTTTATGCTATAAGCTCAGACACAGATTTTAGCAGTATAATTAAATTGGGGGGGGAAAATGTTTAAATTAAATTCTTACAGAAGAAAATAACATCAACAAATAAAAAAAAAAGCACATTCTTCTCATTTACATTGATCATCCTTCACTCAAGGCTGCAATTAAATGGCAGCCAGACGGGAAAGTGCAGCACGTGATAAACGTAAACTGTAGTTGCACACATATGCAAATGCATGTACATAAAAACACAAACGACACCTCTAATTCATATACATCAGCACACAGTCACATATTGCCATTATATTGTGAGATTTTCTTGTCTGGCGACAATATCCCACAAAGACAAAAACTTCATAAGTTAGTCCGTATTGTACTGGGCAGCACGTTGAGGTCAGGTTGATCCAACTACAGCAAACACAGTAGATTCAGAAGAATCGACAGGAAACAAAACCTCTCCGTTAATCAGTACTAAAATAACCTTTCAGGTTGAGTGGAGCTGAAAGAGGCCTCTCTCGGTCACCGACCAGTTCTGTTGTACACCTCAAAGTTCCTCTGTAGAACCTTGAGAGATGTGCGTAGCTGCGAAGGAGACACAGGCCCTGTGACAAATCAAACTCGCTGCACAGATAACAGTCCAGTGGCTCTCCAATTCAATCCTGAGGGACCCGCGTTTGCTGGTTTTCATTCCAACCGCAATTTCAGTTCCAGAATTTGTTACCTGCTCATTTTAAAGGTCCCCTGTTATGCCACCAGGTGCACCAGCTAATTAGCCATTATGAGCCAATTCAAAATCTCCCCGTCCTGACATCACTAGGGGGAGTGACCACCCAGAATAATGAAATCTGATTGTCTGCTTGGCTGAAGGTGATCAGTTCTTCTTGCCTCTGGTTGGTTACTTCCCCATGTGATTTTGAAATGGCTTGTTATAACTAAATTGGATGTGGATCTGGTGACATAATAGTGGACCTTTAAATTAATTTGGTGCATTTGATCCGCATTAGAGGGAATATTTACCTTTCCCATCCGCATTATGGAGATAGTTTTTCAATGCCATGAAGATTCCCCAATATCACGTTGTGCTTATTGCACAACAGCTAAAAAAAGCACATTAAAAGAACCAACGAATGAAAAAGATTAATTTGCAAACATTACAACTTAACAGGTAACTAGGCTAACATAATTTTATAACATAATATACAATTTCCAATATACACACTACCAGTCAAAAGTTTTTGCACACCCTAGATTTTGTCAAGTTTTTATCTTACATGTATGTTTACAACAAAGAAATCACTGGAACCCAATACTTGTTTACTACAAATAATAAATTTACAAGAAAAATCCACAAGGAATCCAGCACAGGTGATTAAAATTAATTTACATTACATTTACATTAGATTCATTAGCGCACGCTTTAATCCAAATGATCAGCTTGCCATCAAGCTTGCCCCCTGAAGCTGCTTGATAATGAGTAGATCATTTGAATCACCTGTGCTGGTGCTGAAGGAGATCTGAGACATACAGGACAGGTGGGGCTCCAGGAGAGGTCTGAGAAGCACTGGATTAGACAACCGTTACTGATCTGCTTGATTATTGACAAAATGACTGTTCCAGGTTTTCCTCAATTTGTTTTGTTATAAACATGGTGTATACATTAGGCTTCAGTTTTCCTACCTTTCTGTCATACAGCCAATATGAGTCTATAACTAAGATAAGAAATAAGAATTAAATATAAAAAATTGTAACAATTACAGAAAAAAATCAGGGTGTGCAAAAGCTTTTGACTGATAGTGTATATCGGAAATTACCATTTGAAATGTAATCCAATGAGTCCTACATGCCGACAGAAGATATATTTTTCTTTGTATGCATAGCTACAGCTAACAGAATGTGATTGAAGAGTTTAGGTAATACCACAGTAAAAGGGCCTTGTTTAGAAAAAATTTTAACATCTTGTTAAAATTCTGGGATTACGATTATATTTAGAATGATAACCAGCAAACACAAGGGTCCAACAGCACCGAATTATAGCCGCACTAATATTGTCAATTGTCCAGTCAAGACAAACTCACCTGTTCAAGTAAGTTAATGGAGTCCTGGAGCACAGTCTGCAAAAGCTGATTCTCTTTTATGCTCCTGGTGTCCAACCCAGGGGTCAAACTGGAAGCAGGGATAGTGATTCGTCACAAATATGTTCCCCAAAAACTGATCCCTGCGGGACAAGATTCAGAGGTGCTGGGGAAAGTAGGTGGAGCTCACCTGAAGTCCTTCTTCTCCCGCTGGTGTTGCCTGGCGCTCAGGTACATTTGATGTGCAACATCTTCCATGGCCCACAGCTTGAAGAACAGGCCAAGGTTCAGAAACATGAGAAACACCAGACTGTGGGAAAGAGTAATATTACCGGAGGTGCACCTTTGCATGTACAGACACACTTGTATATAAACATCTGCCGACACCTCAACCGCAAAACACATATCTGTGAATACATGTTGTACCAGGCAGGACGCCAAGTGACAATTTACAGGTTTTGGTTCATAAATCTGTCTGCTCTCTCTCTGGGAAACCGACAGTCTTCTGAACATTCAACATAACCTTGTAACCAGCAAATGGCCTATTAATTCATTCATTTCATTGATTTATCGAATGCAAGCTGATGAAAAAGATCAGGGGCTACATTTGCGTGCCTTCGGAACCAGAAACGTATGCGGCCGTAATACTATACACTATCTTGTTCGTTGCAACTGGAGCATTTATAGTCTTTGCACAGTTTGGTTGTTTCTTGCTCTAAAATAGAAGAATCTCAAGGGTTGGACAGCACACAGGAGGTGGGTTAATGCATAAAGCCGGAGCTGCACAATTTTTGTGCCACAGACCTTGTTTGTGGTTTGACTCGCCCAAACCATCTAGTATCACAAACACTGATCGTCGTTTCATGTGCTTAAATCGCAGCCAGCTGTGCCCTTCAGGAATAATTGCATACCTTTCCCTTCCCATTTTGATTTGTAACATGTTCCCTGCTAAATAATGCCTTAAAATGGTGGAAGGTCTAATGGGAAGGGGCAGGTAAAGGGATATTTTTATGCATGTGAATAGTTTCTTTGTGCAGGGGAAATACAAATGATTAGCTAAAGTCTCACCCTTGTTTTAACATCACAAGTGCTGCATTGTATATGGTTTAAAATGCCCAAATCTTTTCAAATATAAACCCATTACAACGTGAGTGGTTACTTTACCAGGTAAAACTTCCATGTTAAGGCCCTTCACATGTTCCTCTGAGTTAAATCCAAATATCCTCACTGGGCATTAGATGATCAGTTTCTGTAATTCCCAGCACTGGTCATAATCCAAAGCATACCACCTCATCAGTGAAGCACGGTTGAGGTAGTGTTGTGGCATGGGCATGTATGGCTGCCAATAGAACTGGTGCCTTTTTATTCATTTATGATGTTACAGCTGACAAGAAGTCTGAATTGAAACGGGCTATCTGATTCACCCAAGTGCTTCAAAACTCCTTGGATGGTGCTTCAAAGTGCAGGTGGACAGTGACGAAAGCATAATGTGATTGCAAACAAAGACTTCAAGGCAAATAAGTGAAATCTCATGACCTGAAATTGAGCACGCATTTCACATGTTAAAGGCAAAGTGCCTCTAGAACATGGAGGAACTAAAGACTGCAACGAATCCTGATGGAGTATCATCACGATAAAATGTAAAAGTCGCGGAATGTCAATGGGTTCCAGATTTCAGGGAATTATGGACCACAACGGATTTGCAGCTGAGTGTGAAAAATCCCAATTTAATTCATGACTGTTTTAGTGTCTCCAGTTGCTTCAAAGTCTCAATTTCAGGGGGGGCAACATATAGCTGTAATTCAAACCCAGTTTATACAACATTCTTGAGAAACCGTAAAGTAAAGCTGAAAGTGTGCACGTGACGTAAAGCCATTTTTTTCTGGCGGCATGTAGAGCCAAAATAATGAAAACTGTCTCACTGTTCGAAAGGTACAGACTGTACCTGTGGGCAGACATGACAGTTATAAACAATTAAAAGGACTCACATGACGCTCATTCCAACCAGAATGGTCATGCTGCTCATACTCCCTCTGTGCGACCTCTTCAACTCCATAGCTCCTGCGGCATTCACATGTGGAAGTACAGATTCACATTAGTAAATGCAACTGAGTCCAATTGTGTTTAAGAGCATTTGTTAGCACAGTATGTGCAATGCATGAGTGTACATGCAAGTGTGGTTGTACGTACAAGAGCATGTGTGAATGCGTTTGGTTGTGTACTTATGCATGCATGACTATGCCCTCAAGAATTATTGGCACCCTTTAATAAAAATGAACAAAACAAGATGCAAAAAAAAAAAAAAAGTCTTTCATGTTTATCCTTGTGATCATTCAAAATTTTCACAAAAATCTAACCTTTCAATTGAAGTAATATAATTAACAAAATGTTATGAAATTCTTATTAAACGAATTTTTTTTCGGAACTTCAAAATAATAAATAACATATGTTTCGGCATGGTGCAGCTTGAGAAACTGTTTATAAAGAGTAGAAATAAAGATTTTTATCTGAACAAATAAGCCTACATAAATTACTAAATTTAAAGCCATAAATTCAATAGAACTTGACCTAGAGTGCAACTTGAGAAACTGTTTATAAAGAGCAAAAATAAAAATGTCACATTCTTAGAAAAACGCCTCAGTAAATAGAAAAATAAATGAACAAAATATGAATTATTCATAAATAAGTAGCCTATTCAAAAAAAAAAAAAACTGATTAGAGCTTCATAAAGTCAGCACAAATGTGATCTTTACTGCAAAAATATGTATCTGAATTCTCAACACCAAAAGCAATGATTTCCATTTACATCTAGCACAAACTTGATGATACACAAGACCATTGTCCACCAGTGTTACTGAACTGCTAGCTTGAAGTTAAGGAACTAGTAACATTTTTTGTATATTCATACTTGACATATTTGATGTTCTGACAGACCATCACAGCTGTGGTAACGAAAAGTTTCAAATAATTGTATGACGCCCAATTATGCTGCCATACCTACATTTTGCGAGTTAACACACCAGCATACACTGATTCCATGACCAGCTGCACACCAACACACAAATCCCAGCTCTTGCTTAAAAAAAAAAATTACAATTATAGATATAATATTCACTCACTTTCTGAGTTTCGTTCATTGTTCGCATCTGCCTCTCGGTTGAGAAAATGTATTTCATAACATGCATTTTCATTCCACATCGGCACTCATGTTGACCTACATCACAAATCATTTCAATTGAAAGGATTCTGCTTGGTAATGAATAATCAAATGTTACTCTGTACATAGGTGGCCAAAATGAACTTGACGATGTAATTTCTTAAAATATGAAATATAAAATCCATTTCATCACTGGCTTAGCTGCTAGTTTATGCCAGAAATCATACTTTTCTAAAAGGAAATTTAAGCAAAATCTGGGTATGAGGTGCCGCAGGGCTCCATTCTGGGGCCAATTTCATTTTCTCTGTATTTACTCAGTCTAGGCCAAATTATTAAACTGTACAATATAACAAATAATAATAATAATAATAATAATAATAATAATACTACTACATTTTATTTATATAGCACCTTTCAAGCAATACAGCACATGATGATACACATCTGTACTTGTCCTCAATGTGAATCAGCCAAGTTATCTTCCCTGTATAATTACCAAGCTGCTGTTAAGTATTGGATGTCAGCAATTTTCTTCAACACAACTCCTCCTCAACAGATATCTTTATTATTGGCCCCAAGCTCACCCATGGCCTGCTCTTGGATCTCTAGCCAAACATACAATTCCCAAATGTTAAAAACCTTATTATGGGAGTTATATGAAACCAAAACCTCACGCTTGAATCCCACATTAAAAGCTAGCCTCAGTCATTTTTTTCCCACCTGAGATATCTAGAATTGGATCATCTATCTTTTATGATCTTCAAGGAGCGATTCATGTTTTTTTTACGTATTGTTTGAATTATTGCAATTGAGTGTATTCAATATGCAGCTGCTAGGCTTCTAATGAAATCACAAAAGCATGACTACATCACCTCTATTTTAGCTTCCCTTCACTGGCTGCATGTCCAAATTAAAATTCATTTAAGAATATTGCTCTTAACTTTTACGGCTCTTCAAGGTTTAGCTCCAAGCTACCTGACAGAGCTTCTAAATAATTACTCACCAGCCCATATCTTGAGGTCTTCTGATAAGACCTGCTCGCTATTCCTTGGTCCAGGCTTAAGAATAATGATGACACGGTTTTTGCTGTTAGGGTCCCAACCCTCTGGATTTACGTACCTGAGGACCTTAAAACTAGAAATTTCACTGCCTGCTTTCGGATTTTCTCTCAAAAGTTATTTACCATTCGGCTTGTGCATAATTATTTGCCCAGTGACTTATGTTATGTTCTACTTTTATAAGTTACTTTTATCCTTTATTTGATTGTTCTTTATAGTCCCTCTTTGTAAAGTACTTTGTAATGTGTATTTTGAAAGGAGGTACTATATATTTGATGTTCAGAAGTGAACAACCAGCATAGTATTTAATATATGCCAATATTTAGTATTTATATATACCAACCACCAGGGGGTGCTGCACCATTCATACCTCCCACAGCAATGCCCCCACCCACCCACTCCTATTGAAATTCGATCTTCACATTGCAAGCCTTGGGACTACAGTGCCTAGTCCATATATAAGCCGACATAATACTACGTTAATCTCAATGTTATGTTGCTTTACACTGAATTACGACACAAGTTGGATTTAGCTCTGTCAGCACATGTTGCTGATCTATGCAGGTTACTTTTTCACTTGCCAGAATATGTCACAATGACAGATGCTAGTTCAGCCAGTTTGCATGCAATCAAACCGGTTTAAGCTCGTGGACCAGACTGGCGAAACCAGAAATCAAACCAACTCTATGAAAGACTAAGGGAATTTGGCATATGCCACTTCTTGTTTATATTCTAATGAAACAAGATGCCAGGTGTAGCAGTCAAGAATTCCTACTCCTAAAATGTAAAATATGACAAGATATCTAGGCCTACTTCAGTTAGATTTCAATCTTTTGATTTTCAAGGAGTGCCAATAACTGTGGTACACATGTTTTGGAGAGAAATATTTACCTAATGCCGACAATTTTCTTTCTTTTCAGAAATTGTACTTCAGCGAAAAGGGATGATTTTTGTGAATATTTTTAGTGAAAAACCAAGAGGATAATCAGCACAGACATTTTTTTCACGGCCTGTTTTGCTCATATTCACTAAGGGTGCCAATAATTCTGAAAGGTACCGTATGAACGACAGAACGTTTATGCGTATCTGACTCGAAAGGCTGTCGCCATGGAGCTCCGTCTCCGTGTTGTACTGCTTGCTGGTTTTCAGGTGGTCTGAATGAGACCGGCTGTAGGTTCTCCTCCGGCGACGCAGGGCACCCATCTTTGAGTCCCCGGTTCCCCGGGTCAACTCGGCCTCCTCCTCGAGAAGCTCTGATTCTGGGAGGAGAAATCTATTAGCCAGCACCATCAACAGAACCAGCAGAACCAGTGCAACACGTTGGTTGATCCTCATCCATGTGACCATGCAGAGCCAATCAAGTTGCACGCTGATGCAAAGTCTGATAAAGGTATGCACGAAAACAAGAGAACACACCTAGATGGCGAAAGTAATCTTCCAGGCCACTCCAGGAGTTCTTCGTGATGAAAGACTTCACCAGACCCCACGGCTGCTTCTTATATTTCACATCTGTGTAGACCCTGAACACAAACAGTCACTTATCAATAATCTAGAACGCAAGCCAGAAACACTCAGTATCAATCCAGGACAAACAGATTAAAGAGCCATATTTTTGGGCTATATTTTTGTGTTCCAGGAGCAAAAATAATCAGATTTAAGTCAAAGACAGCATCTCACAACCTTTCGCTTCTCTACGCCCCTCCAATTTCCTCCCTCGACCCCACCCTTGTGTGTTAGCTGTGAGTTAACATTAGAATACAGCCAGGTAGTCAAAATTAGCACGCTGCAACGTTAAATAGCCACTAGTCGATATTGACTGTTCATGTAACCGGATAATGTTAATATTAATTATTGAAATGACGCTGAATGTTGTTTTCTCACTTTCGTCCAGATGGATATTAAAAAATATATTTTCGCAGCCTCAAATGGGCTCACCCTTAGGAGGCGCACAGGCAGTCAGGGCCAGATGTATCAGCAAAACACATAACCCAACAACTTCAATAAACAAAAAAAAAAAACAAGAGTTTGTCACTAAAGTGACTATATCCCCCGCCGTTAGGTCACCAAAACCGACTGGTGTCAGCGCATTCCCAGTAGGAAGGTTGGTACCAAAAAGAATTGAAATAGGTTGACTCCTTTTTGGGATATCGCCCTGACAATGTTCAGGACAGACGGACGTACGGACATATGGACGGGCGTACGGACGAAACTGAATACTATATCCCCCGCTTCGGGCTAAACGCGCGGCGGGGGATAAAAAAAACATGCGGGAAAACGGAACAGTCCGACCATGTGATTAGCAATCCAATTAATTAAAAAAAATATATATATTTCTGTGCTTTAACCAGCGCACAGCAAGAAGGGGTCGAGAGGAGATAGCTGTAGGTATTGTTGAGAGAGAGGAGGGAGGAGGCCGGCAGCGTAGCTACCGAGCGCTTTTGGTGCATGTTTTCAGTTACTAGGCAAAAAATGGAGCATTGAAGCACTGTACATATTGTGTTGTTTGATGCCACACAATGCAATAGTGTTGAATATATTGTTCAGTCATGTATTTGTCACAAAATGCTCTCAATTTCCAGTGGAGCACCTTGTATACTGATTTATTTAATAATAATAAATTTATGAAAATGTGGATGTGCCATAACCCCTCAGGTCCCACCAGTGAAAGTCCCATCCAACCCTCTCAGTCAGCTACCACCATAATTATTCTGTGGGAAACACTGATATTTGTGGATTCTTTAGTTGCAGAAATAATAGGCTCCTCGCTGTGAATAATAATGCCTCCAACATGCTGAAAACTGGCTCGTTCTGATCTCAGGGTCTCCGTCTTTATCAGGCTTGATGGTTCTGAGACAGACAAGTGGAGACCCGTGTAGATCCTATTCCTTTTACTGAGACATAACTCTAATCAGCCCATTGTTATGCCTCGCATGCTGCTGACCTGGAGAACTTAATAACCAACATGCTCTTACAGACCTCGACGGTTTGAAACAGTCTTCACATTCGCCGTCTATTGACTTTTGCATCATTCTCTCTCATTGACCTCTGCTCAAAAAAACATATGAACGGTTTTTTGTGCTTTGATTTACTTTACTTTTCTTTTTTTTTTACAGTCTAAGATGTATAAGCATAAAGGTGCTCTCCTTATGAAAAATTACTATAGTTCCAAGCTATAGTTATCCTATAATAAATGGATGGTGTTTTTGCCACCATAGTGATAATATAGTTATCATTGTACTGTTGCCTGTGGCGATACTATAGTTATAAAGTTATGGCTATAGTACTACTCTCGTTATACTATGAAAACTATAGTAATACTATAGTTATGCCAAAAATACTACCATATTACTAAGAAATAAATATAGGATATTTTTCATACGGGTCTCTTATTTAATTCAGTTGACCTCATGCAATAATAGTTGTATGAATTTTCTCATGTAGCAATGTTTTTCTGCTCGTGCGTATGGCGTCACTAGCTTGTGGCATTACAGAGCGAATCATGTGACTCTCATGCTTACTTTCACATTCCTGCTTGCACTTCCCTCTCACCAACCCATTCAAGACAGAAAATACTCTCACCTGAGACGACACTTGCTTTTGGAGTTGCGTATAATTAAGAAACGATTGAACGTGTAGAAGTAGTCGTGGTACGGAACGTCGTGTGTGTACACTTCTGCATCAACCATGAAGTACTGGCCCACATGGCTGTCCTTATACAGAGTCTGTGTGAAGGGCAGAGAAGGACAAGATAATAAAAGGAGAGATGGTACATGTGGACTCATGTACTGTAAACACGCCTCTTCTTTCGCACAGGAAACTGTAGGGACCGTCCTCAGCTCACCTGTATCTCTGTCGCTGTGGAAAATTTGCCCACCAGTGGGTTGGTGATGGTGATGGTGTACTTTAGGGTTCGCTTCATGGAGCCACCGGCATCCCTCTTCCATGGAGTGGAGGTTGCGCCTAATAACACAAGCAATAAAGAAAATTCTAACAGGACAATCGGTTGATCAGAAAAATTCTTTGATTAATCATGTTTTAGAGCAGGGGTGGTCCAATCTTATCCATAAAGGGCCAGTGTGGTTGCTGCTTTTTGCGACAGTCAAACACTGATACAACTGCCTCAAGTTATCAAGGTTTTAATTGAATCCCCTCATCAGTCAAATCAGATGCTGTAGCCCTGGGCTGAAACACAGACCTGCGGCCACATTGTTCTTTCGCGGATAAGATTGGACAACCCGGTTTTAGAGTTCAGCAGGCAAGCATAGTTTGAAGAGTCAGCCAAGGGGGTGAGAGGCTTTTTTGTGGGGCTGTTACGAACCTACCTGTAATTTTCCTGGCCTCCATGAAGCGGCGGATGAAGAGAGACTCGCTGAAGAGCAGTTCAAACATCTTATCTGCGCTCATGTGGAAGACGCGATTCACATACAGCCGACCGTGAGCCTGCTGCAGGACGCGGTTCTCTGAGAGGAGACAAAATAGTGCCTTAAAAACAGAATGCGCTTGTATATATACTCTCCAAAAACTTAATTCGGTACATCACATTCATGCGAATATCCTTCCCCACAAAATGGCAACTCATGCTGCTGCAAAGCAATTTATACAGCGTGCAGACTTTGACCATAGTGCAGTTGTTGGAGCCAGATATAGTGGGTCCAGCACCTGAGAAAGAGCTGCCCAATAAAGCTTCCGCGGCATCACAGCACAGTCCACGGAAAAAGGCGCGACAAAAAAAATCTGGGGAGCTAAAGTTCTGCAGCGGGAAACCCCTTATTGACAAGGGGCCAAAGCTGAATAAACATACCTGTTTGAGCAATTGATAATTTTTTTTAATTGTTAAAGACATGCATTTTCATTAAGATAGGCCTATTATTTTATTAAGCAAATTAATTCAGTGCCACCTGGCTTGAAATCAATGAAAATAAATTGCTGTGCAACAAAAACAACAATTAGCTAGTACATATCAGCTGCTGCTGGCCTTTATGGGTGCGCAGCAATGTTAATGTGAAAAGGTGCGTCGCGTCATAGCCATTACCGTATCGAGGGTTTTGCTACGGCTGGAACCCCACATAGACCAATCAGAATCCAATCCTAAAACTACCCATTATATATTATAGGCAGTTTACACCACATTGCTTACAGCAATGGTATGTGGCACAGGATTTCTGAACGAGAAAAGCCGCTTTCACACCGGTCCCAAAACAAAATTTTCACACGACAGATTACATTCAAGGCCAATGCAAAGACGGAAATATTCGCGTCTTTGCATTGACTTTGAATGTAATCTGTTGTGCGAAAATTGGCTGCAAAATAAGCTGCCCGGCCTTCCAGCCAGTGGTTTAACTAATTTCCACACTTTTCTTTCTTTGTTTTCTCGTCTCACCTTCCACAGGGCTTTCTGTGTCACTCTGCTCAGAGATTTGGTTCTCGTTAGCATTCACATCCTGCGAGATGATGGAAAACCTGGAGCTTCGCTCTGAAGCATGTCTATCCAGGGGTGGGTCCTGACTCTGCTGCTGAGATGATGTCACCTGAGAGTCCTCCTATGAGTATACATGCACAAACAAACACAGACACACACATTGAAGTCATCCAGCATAATGTAGGTACAATACAGCGTTATGCCTGCAGCAGGAAATGCCAGTGCAATATTGACTAATCATTTGCATCACCTAATCAGTGTGATGAAAGCAAGAATTTGCCCCCAACATGTTCTGCGATATCATAGCATATTTGTCACAAGTAATGGTTTTAGATTTTTTGGCAATACAATATCAAACAACAGGAACCTGAGTATACATAAGACAATTTTAAAAAATAATTTCTCTATGTAAAAAATTAAAGCCTTGTTATTAAGTTTGCATCTCTAGGTTACTCATTTGCCCAATCTAAACTGCTCTCATCGAGCACCTTACCATTACAGTAAAGTAGTATAGCACAATAAAATGAAATTCCGAAAGGGATGACACTGGAAGTAGAATTACAGTATGAGAGCAAAGGTCACCCATTGAGAGCAATAACATGCAGTTGAAAATCAGTCATGTAAATTTAAGGCCAAGGTTACTAGGCTCGAGAGGGCAGTCAAAGCAGGTGATCTGAGCGCCTTT
Source organism: Gymnothorax reevesii (assembly GCA_029721435.1). Lineage (NCBI taxonomy): Eukaryota > Metazoa > Chordata > Actinopteri > Anguilliformes > Muraenidae > Gymnothorax > Gymnothorax reevesii. The sequence goes on along the minus strand of CM056575.1, from coordinate 9,083,812 downwards.
ATGATTAAGCTGAACTTCTTGGGCGAACCCGGTCATAAACATTGCACAAGCGCATCAAAAACGTTTTAGCACAGTGCCTTGAGGTGCATGATTGAGCATTTTCTGCAGTTTTGAAGTTAAATATTGAGCACCGGGCAGCAAATCAGGGAGAAATCACAGGGAGCCTATGATTGAATCATTACTGCAGTGATTAATATGTTTAAGCAGGCGAGAATTCTTTTACCCCATGACTAACATGGAGCGTAACCTCTCATAATCTTAAAAAAAAAAAAAAAAAAAAAACGTTGGAAGATGTCTCATGGTCATGGAAAAGATGCTAATATGTTTCAGTCATAGCAAACTGACTTGCACCAAGCAAAGAAAACAGCAACCAAGATTGCTGAAATTACTGGAACTGGGTTAAGAACTGTGCAACACATTATTAAAAACGTGGGAGGATGTTGGTGAACTGTCATCCTTGTGCGCCACTGTACCACCCCATCTACCCCTGCACCCTTCTCTCAGCTTTGGCAGAGCGGTAGTAAACAAAATCGGCAGTGCCTCCCCCTATGGTGAAAGTAGGTATTGCACCACACATGCACCTTGAAACACAGAAAGTCGCTCAGCCATTCAGAAAGAGACATTGCCTGATATAGCCCAGCTCTCCTGGATCAAAAAACAGCCTGGTCCAAAAAAAAACAAAACAAAACAGCACTTGCCAACAAAATGTAACTGCTCATTCTGTGCGCTTCCTGTTCCAGGAAAGTTAATGTGATGTGAAAAGAATATGGCACCCTCAGAATTTGTTGTTGTTGTCACGCCCCAAGCTATGTGACTCACGTTGACAGAGCTGGTGCTCTGCAGTGATGGCGGGAGCTGTGGCTCCTCCCCCTGAGGGGTGGTCCCATCCACTTGGGGCGAATCAGCCTGCTGCAGCCAAAGGAGGGAGGACGGTCTCTCTCGCCGCCCAGCGTGATCCTCTACGCCCAGCTTCACATTCACGCTGAAAAACGATAAGCTGTCATCAAACTTCATCGTTCCCTTGGAGATAGAAAGTGCTTAAAACAATTAAAACAATACTGGGAATCCAGCTCTGAACTACCGTTTGGTGGGTATGAAATAACGTGATTTATACCACCAGTTAAGACAGCACCTCGAAATGCAGCGGGAACAGGGACACCGCATTTGGGTCATTCCATGAAACATCAGTCAGTGCCTCCCACTTGACCCCCTCAGAATCAGCTGATGTTTTCTTGAACATTCACATTAGTATTAGTATTAGTATATTTAATAAAACAAGGAAAGATTTCACCATCACACTATAAATATTTTCCGAGTTGCAGGCCCTCAAAGTACATGGGGGTTGGATGAAATTTTGGGCCTTTTAATTTGCATTATTTTTTTCCCCCCAACACTTTTGAGCCCTCACAACTTCATGAGTACAGAGGGCAGCCACATGTAATTGTCAGGGATGAAAAACATATTTGACTTCTGTTAAAAACTACAACAAAACTGATTTTACACCCACTCCAGGTGTCTGAAGCCAAAATCTTTTTTGTTCAGTATACAACTTTTTTCAAACCAACTTTGAGCATGCCTTTCCTTTTCTTGAGCGGGGGCATGGCACTAATATTGCACAAATTCCTCAGGAATGTTCTTTTATTCATTAAATTACAATGCCTCGTTGAGACTACTCATGCGAGAGGGATAGGGACTGGTAGAAATTTTACTCTCGCAAATGGTGCTTTTAAGTAAAATGTACAAGCAAGATTTTCTAGGAGCGAGACAAGACACCAACATAATTTTTGGATATATTATGCACTAATAACCCTTCTAGAAGATACCAAAGATTGGGCCTCCTATTGTATGTCAGCACTGAGTTATAGTATGGTAAAGTAGGCCCATTTTGGCCAAAAATACAACTTTAAGACCAAATATTTTTCCATTCACAAAGCACCTGTTTTACTTTTGTATCCTTCATACGAGGAAACTTTTTAAATATTCCCTATACAATTAATTAGAGTTGTAGCTTCTCATTAAAATGGTCAGATGGGTACTTCAAAACTGGCATTTTTCATTTGCAACTGTGTTTTTTTCCATTTTTGGCTCCTCCTAGGTACCTAAGGTCACCTTCTAGCAGGTCTTATGCTATGTTTCCCTGCTGTCTGGGTATAGGAGAGTCACTCCAGAAGGAATTATAGACCTGGTTTGAATACTTCAGCTACAGCAGAGCTCTGAAAACGGCTCCGAAATTTAGCCGTTTTTCCCTAGGGGTACCCCCCACCACTTGCAGGGGCCATAAATCATAAACTCATGACGAGGGGAACCTAATATTTTGCAAAACCTGCTTAGACTAGTCAATTTATATATGGGTGCAGTTTGAAGAAAATCTGAGATGGTCCAGCTGGGATCATCCTGGAATTTATCTGATTTCACATGGAATGACCCAGATGAAATATTGCTTGGCTTAATTAAATATACTGTACTAATGTCATTGTACAAAGAAAGTCAGTTGATTCTGAAGGGGTTAGGCAGGAACTTTTTTCAGAATAGGTTGATTTTATATGGAATGACCTATATACCATAAGAGTTGATGTGTCAAAAATGAAAGGACAAATCCACTCACTAAATCCTCCTTCTTTGTTTACTGCAACCAGCAATAGTCCCATATACTCATGCGGTAGTACAGTGTTAACCATGGTGCGTGATGGGATAGAATGGGGGGTCATTCGTGCAGTGGGATCTCAGAAAGCCAACTGAACTTCATTTCAGATTTTATCTGAGAGGCTGACACACGGCCTGACCACACAACAGTTTGTATTGGGCATTTTGAGCAGAGAATTTAACCAAAAAACTTGTCATTGCGAACGAAGATAATCACCCATTTACCGATTTTGATTAGCAGTGAACAGTTTTAATAACTTGAGCCGATGATTCCCATTCTATCTCACCATGCACTGGGAGAAGGATGACCATTCTTTCTTTTGTCTTTCAGGAAATGCACTGATTACTGAACTGTTGGGAAAACCTCAACTGATCTTCATTCACTTTCTGAAGGCCAACTGTCTGTCCACTAGGCATCATGGTCTAAAATATTAAAGGGACCTTTCAGCCCCTAAATTCCATCGTCCATCTCATCCTCTATGTCTTGCAGCACAAAAGCAGAGTTCATCCACAGGGATGGAAGGAAATGACAAAAGCTATTATCACTAATGATGTCTAATTTAACTTGTTGCACTTGCACCAAGCATATTACTCATTGACAAAATCTTAAAAGCTCCCATAAGTCATCCTTTCCTCCAACTTTTGCGGATACATCTGTGCTGTCCCTCGGACTCCCATGTTACCCAATAAAATAATTCAGCTGGTTAACTTGATTAACTTCAGCTGGTCAGTCAATGTTAAGAAATAGGCTGCTGCAGTGTTTGGAAAAGTACACAATAGCTTGCTACTGTATAAATTTATGCCAAGTGGTGGTACAGTAGTTTTTAATTATTTCGTCCAATGCAGAACAACACTTTTGCACATAAAAATAGTCTTGCTTGCGTTCCTCCAAGTCAGAGAGTCACAGGTTTATCTGAAATTGTCTGAGGCTCTTCTGTGATCCAGATATACTGTGTACACCAAATATTATTCAAGTGCAACCACAAAAGCAACATTAGTTGCTCGAGGTGATGATAGCATAAAGCCATTGCTGCACACACACTGTAGACCAATAGCCATTTCAGATGTAGTGCAAGACCACAGACATTTGCAGGAAAATTTCTGAATGCACCTTTACATCGAACAATGTGTGCAAAGAGTAAAGGGGACTGGATACCTTCCAAACTCTCTTTACATCCATTTTGTGATCTGTGGGGTGCATTCAATACTTGGCCTTTGCAGCAAACCCAGATCATACAGTGTTTTTTACAAGGAATGTTTGATTGCATTCTGACTGTACCTGGCTCGTCTTGTGCCATCTGCCGATCTCTGGGAGCTTTCCATCGCCAGATTATTCAGGCCAAGATCATGTCCATTGGGCTGGTATAGCACACGACACCAATCCAACCAAATCCGGCTGAGAAAGGGAGACACGAGACTTTTATAGACACACACTCATGAGTCAATGAATCATCAAACAGCTGACTGACTGATTCAGTACTGATGGATAGATTCACATCATTTAAAATGTAATATAAGACAAAGAATTGAACTGGATTTCAATTTCCCAATGTTTTCAATTACTGTGGAGAAAGGAGGCATTTCTCACCTGCCCTCTCCCCTCCTGTATCCGTACCTGGCTTGGCAACTGGTTGTTTCGCTACTTTGGCTTTTTTTTTTGCGCCTGCACTTTCACTATTGCGGACAGTACTTTCACTACTATGTCCAAGTCCGTTCACTAGTATAGTGATCAAAGAGTTTGCTGCCGATTCGATCTTTGTTTGACTGCCTGTATTGAGTAAACCCAAAAAAAAACACCCCTGCATAAATGTATACTGGATCTAGCGACATAATATACGTGGAACAGATAACTCGCTATGGAGAAATGTTGGACCTTTCTTCAATAGATGTTTTAATGTAGCAACTTTTTAAAGCTGAAATGTAAGATCTTGGTCTTAAGGTGCTGTATGCGTGCAAGTGTGTAGCACTGACGAGGAGAAAGTACATAGATTTTATGAACAAACTGAAATCCACATGACCATAATTTTAGTGAAAACAAAGCTGAACTGTGCAACTGTAGGCTGGAAAGTTTACTCAGTGTCACTGAGATCCATACACTTTTGACTGTCTTTGATGATTTATTGAACTACTCGAACAACTAATACCTCCTGGCTTAGAGGGGGTTTTCAGCAGTGATGCGCAAAACTATGCCTTTTTCTGTTCAGAGAAGTTGTAAAACATGTTGTCCCGGTGAGCTACTAGCAACAGCGCTGGGTATAAGCTAGTTACACTGAAGTTCGCTGAAAGCAAAGACACAGTCAAAGTGTGACATTTATTGTAAGAAGCTATAACTACGTTAGCATGCGTTTGCCAATTATCATGCCTTGTCCTTCATTACTCTGTGTTTTGGGCATCTTGTACACCATTCTATATTCTTTTGTTCCTTACACTTCTATTTTTTAACATCAACCTGCTAAGGGACCACAGATGGAAATTAGCCTATGGCTACAATCTGGCATGTTTGCATTCATATGTACAATAATATGCACTGTCCCTTTTAAATAAATGAATAAATAAATCCCCCCACCCGAAACCCTCCACTCCCTGCTTTGTTAATGCAGCTATTTCTCAGTCCTCTGCTGCCCAGTTTGTTCTTCGCCTGATGAACTTGCCAGTTTACTATGGGGCTCATTTAAAAGTGAATGATAGCAGGTGATCTGATTGGCCTGAATGGAACAAAACCCCCAACACCTCACCCACAGGCAATTAACACATCTTAGACCAACCCTTTTGACAACAGTGCCATAGTTGCACAACCAATCGGTATGGAAAAGAAATACATTTGCATTCCATATATACATACTACATGAGCACTACATGTCAGTGCACATTCTTATATTCAGACTATACAGAGCATAAATGTAAAGTGCACATGTTTGCATGTATTGTTAAAATACATTTTAAAATGTATTTTACATACATTTCTCTTCCGTATGTAACAAAATTAGAGGTGCCCAGCTTTGATCTGCGACACCATTAGCACTAGCATTTGTTGACTGCGTGTTGGTTGCCAACTTGGGCCATTAATCTTATTAATCTTCATTCACAAGCTATCTAGTTATGTAAACTAAGTAATGTACCAATTTGCGACAGGGAAAAATGTATGTTAGTAATTATTCTGATAAGCCATTTCAAGTACCAAATATTACAGTTGATCTAAATTCTAAAAATTATAAAACCTCCACGCTCCACATAAAAATCAGACTGTTTTAGGGAACCAGAAACATTGATACAGGTCTCATTTTTTGTTTTACATTACAATCTGTTCATAGATTGGCAGGAGAAAGCAATTAATACATGTAAAGCATTGCGCTAAGCTCCTTTAACAAGCTCAAACATGGCATTATAACAAGAAATTCTCATTATAAGGTAGCCTGAAAAGTGCTTTGTTATTGCAGGAACTCTTTCCCTTTTTCACGAGAATCAGTTTTTTTTTTTTATCCAACGCTGCCGTACAACAGAGAGGTGGAGGCAGCTCCCTTTTCTGTGTAGCCTTTATCCACTGCAAAAAAGTAAATTTAACAATGCTTTCAGAGAAAGGACTAGCTACTGTCACATTAGATTCCATGTTTACTTCTTGGCACACCTGTGGCTTTGCAGGTGGTTTACCGTTTTTCCACATTGGAATCTCTCATTTCAAATGAGGGAAACATCTCACAGAGAATTCATTGCCAATGACAATTTTTGGTTATGATAAACTTTGTTAAGTTGCAGCATAAGGGGGAATGATGCAAATGAGCAAATACAAGATTTTAGTTTGAAACTCACTCGCCACAAAGTAGGATTTCGTGTTGACTTTACAAACAGACTTGTGTACAGCAAGTACAGCAGGTTCACGTGCTATGCTGCTCCCGTTCACGTGTAAATGGTCAAAGCCCCATCCTCAGTGATTCAGAGCTTTTTTCTGAGAGAGAGGAGAAACTAGCGTGACTGTATATGACAACAAAACACACCTCTCCACTGGAATTCAAAGCAGGTCTGAATACAGTCCCTGAATTTGACGGACCCATATTTCATGGCGTAAAAAAAAAAAGACAGGGTTCGGGAGTACTGATCACAACACGGACTCAGGAACACTTTTGAGAACAACTATCTCTGAACACAGTTCATTGCTACTTCCACAAATGCAAGTTAAAACTCTACCATGAAAAGATAAATATATAAATGATAAATATATATATATATAGAAACAAGATCCAGAAACACTATCACCTTCTCTGGGCTCAAGCTCGTTTATGATGGACTGAGGCATTGTGAAAAACTGTTCTTTGGTCTGATCAATCAAAATGTGAAATTTATTCTGGAAATCATAGATGCTGCATCCTCCAGGCTAAAGAAGAGATGGTCGAGCTTGTTTTCAGTGCTTGTTTTCAGTGCGCAGTCCAAAAGCTAGCATCCATGATGGTATGGGGGTTCAGTGGTGCACATGGCATGGGTAACTTGCACATCAGTGAAGACACCATTAATGCAGAACAATATAGACAGGTTTTGGAGCAACATACGTATGCTGCCATCCAGACATCTTTTTTGGGGAAAGGTCTTCTTAAGTTAGCAAACCAATGCCAAACACTACATTCTGCACACATCACAACAACATGGCTCCAAAGTAGAAGAGTCTGCATGCTAAACTGGCCTGCCTGCAGTCCAGTCACCCAGTGAAAACATTTGGCACATAATAAAATTTTATAAAATATAGCAAAGGAGGCAGCAAAGTGTTGAGCAGTTGAAATCCTGTCTGAAGTGGGAATTGGATATCATGTTGCTTTCAAAGCCTCAGCAGTTGGACCCCTCAGTTCCCAAACATTTACAGTGCTGTTTATAGAGGACATGAAGCGACGTAGTGGTAAACTTGCCCTGTCCCAGATTCTTTTGAAACGTGTTGCTGGCATCAAGTTCAAAATGAGCTGATGTTTTTCAATTACAAAAAAAATTCTCAGTTTCAACATCTGATATGCAATCTTCGTACTATTTTCAATTAAGAGTTAAACTGATTTGCAAATCAGTCGTTTTTATTGACATTTTACTCAGCATCCTAACTTTTTTTGGAAACGGGGATGAAGTAATTAAGCCAACTTGCATAATAAGAGGCGCTGACTGCGGACACAATCACAGCCGGCCAACCCATGGAAAAAGTTAAGGGGATGTGTTCGGGACCGAGTTTGGCAGGTGAAAGGGTGGGACCTCGACGCTATGGCCAAACCGTCCAATCACTAATGCGCTGAATCCGGCTTTAAATGACTTTACCGGTGATTTTTCGCTGGGAGCTACCACACTCTCTCATATTTACCTTTCTCTTGTATCAAGACTCGGATAGCTTGACAGAAAACCGTCCGAGTAGCTGTTCAGCCTGCTGTGTCCAGCTCAACTTCCGAGCGCAGGGTCTAGGGCTCTTGAAATTGATGCAGAGCACTTCTTACTGTAATGAAGGGCGAATTACTTCGGACATTAGTGAGAGAATCCTCAGCACAATTAAACAGCGGAAAGATTGTTCCAAAGCCACTTTTCATCTTTGAAGGAGATTTGTTTGTTCTTCTAAAACACACTTGTTTTGTTTCTAAAGCATGATGCATTCAATTAATGCTGTTTTTTGTTTGATAGGCGCGTTTTATAGCTTTTCACAAAAGAAAACGCATTCGTTTCTTATTGGCGTTTTAAATTTTGCAAAGCTCACAGAACTCTTTAGTAAATCGTGGGGCATTCGCAAAACACGTTAGTTTCGTTTTTTTGTTAAGCACTGAAGGAAAGTGGCTCCATCGGTCCGTTTCCGTGTTTGTTTGTCATCTTGCTACACTGAGATTTTAATAACCAGCTGTTTCCAGCCATGCGCCGTGCCCTCCATATAGCCTTCGCTTCTTTTTTTTATTGCCTTCGGTGGTCTTTTCATAATTCAGGAACAGCGTTCGCGTCATAGTGCAAAGTAAACTTAATAACTTAACGCGACAGTGTCTGCCACCAATTATTCTACGGGTCACTGTGCACGGGGAGAATAAATTATAGGTCAACGCCTCTGAGATCAGACACAACCAATCAGCTGCAACAAATCGAAAGTTTACGGAAAGTTCAATGGTTTTACGATGTAGGTACTTCTGACAGGAATGCAATTAAAAGGTACCGTAGAAAGTCCCACAGCAAGAAAAATGCGCTTACTAAAGCAAGAGACCATCCAGTTTCAAACAAGTGCTCACATATCGGGAATGAAATGTGCGGCAATGAACCTGCCGATCGAAGGAAACGTTCAACATAATTTCCGCAAACCCCCAATGCCTCAGGAGCCATCAAACTGAACGACAGTTTCATAATTAGATTGCCAGATGGATGACGAGCAATGAGCATAGAGAACCCTAAAACCCTCGGATCACAACAGCTGTAGGAAACCAAACCTGTTTACCTGTTTCCGTACTCTTCTGGGAGGCAATTCTTCGTTGTGTGCCTTCCCTTGTCAACCTGCAGACCTGCTCAGGTGAACAGTGGTTACTCTGGGCTACGTCAGCGGCGGGGGATGTCAAAGTCGTACGTAACTCAGGCTACAAGTACGCCCATTCAATGTACTGTCTGACACGTCCAATACTTCTCACTCCTCTCCTCTCGAGGCGATGGGGGGCAAGATTTTGAAAGGAGAGAAAATAAAACTGTTTATTTAACGGTAAAGCCGCAACGCCTAGAGCAGTGCGGCAGTAGGAAACCTATGTCTATTTTATTGCCCTATAGCCTACGTCATAAGTAGGGAATTACTGAGTTCAACGCCGCCCAAGGTATAGATCTCTCCTGACTAGAATTACTCTCCAAACCCACAAATGGCGGCTTTTATGTCAATGCATTTGTTGAATGCTCTTTATTTATTTATTTATTCATTCATTAATTCAGTATGTTCATTTTGGAAGCTGCAAATAAGTGCGCAAAATTGAATTAAGACAATTTTAAGATAAGATTGTATAATATTGTTTGCTTGAACGAGTGATTTTGATGTTCGTAGTTCATGGTTTAAGGAAGGTTTTTAGAGGTCGACCGACTTTGAATTGATCTTGAATCCGAGTGCAGTTTTCAGCATTTTAAGACCAACTGCCACCATGGGGTGTGTTGGCATTTATGCGCTATTTTTTATCCCCCATCACAAAGTGGATGAGGATTATAAGAATGAGTCTTGTACTTCTGCTTGTCTGTCAGCCCCTCCATCTGTCTCACTTCTTTTCCAGGCCAGATCTCCTAAACTGTTCTTAATGAAATTTAATACATTTCACAACCATTTTCATACCTCTATCTGTGTTCCTGTCCATCCTGTTTTGTTTCCAGGCCTGATATCAGCCAACCCATTCTTTTCTGGGCAAGGACCTCAGAACCGGTCAATATTCTCTACAAAATTCTACATTTCATTACTGTATTTGCATGCGCTTTTTCATGCTTCCGTCTGTTCTTCTGTCTGTCTGTCCATGCCTCCACTGCATTTTGTTTCCAGGCCAGATATCAGCAATCCCGAGGTGGGGACCTGAGTATTTCATGCTTGTTTACATGGATGTCAGTCACTCTTCTAAATCCTGATGTTTAAAGCTGCTCCATTTTAACTGCATGGGAGCAGAATGAAAATTTTGTAAAATCTAGTCTTTGAGATAAATTTATGAAATTTCACTCAGCGGGCGACTTATCATGGCAGAATTATGTCATCTATTTTGATATGGTTTGGACCTTTTATATAGAAAAATTTACAGTAAGATATTTTTTACTGTACGGTAGAATCAAATTATGATCAAATGAAAATCCTTCTGGTTGTTTTATTGGGGACAGTGTGGAGGAGCTTGATTACCTATTCTGTGTAATTTGAAGAAAATTTTCAAGACTAGATTTGTTTAATTTGTTTTACATAATTTGATAAAATACTTTGATGGACTTCATAATTTGCCCTCAACTGCTGCACATGAAAGTTTCTACTGACTTGAGACACATGATGTAAGTTGTAATGGTTGATTTTTAATGATTTTTTAATGTTTTGAAATTATATTTCTTAAATTTACAAATTTGAAACTACCATAGCGCCACCATGGGAACATTTGCATCCATACTTCAGCCTTTGTCGTTTTGGACTTGACCAAATACCTGTGCCAAGTTTGAATTATTTTCATCTGTGGAAAAGCAGTTGTAGTAGCAGTAGTAGTAGTAGTAGTAATAATAATAATAATTATAATGATAATAATAATACAGAGCAAAGCGAGAGGCCCCTATTTAGGACGGAGATTCTTTGTTTATGGCAACAGGAATGGGATAAGTAAGGAAAGGCCGAACATTATCGTAAAATACAGTGATAGGGTGATAGGGAGGGAAAAGGCATTTAGGTGCAACAAGAAAGGAATAGGTATTATTTTCAAGATCAAGATTAGGGCACACTTGATTGAATACTTCCTTACTCATTCTAGGCAAAAGCAATAATGTATATACATTATGTGGCCTTAAAGAAAATGTGGAAATGTTTGTCTCTCATGTGGGAAGAGCAGAACATAGAGGGGGGTAGCAAAATTAGGGGTTTTTAAGAAAGTGGAAGACATTATTGGGGACAAAGGGGAAAACGTGAAGTCATTAGGGTCGGTTTTTCTTTTCTTAGAGCAACAGGTCTTGAAGAGATTTTTGTTATTATTAAAGTTTGTATTATTTTGTCACCGGTCTGTCACGCAGCATGCTCCCACACAGTAGGTGGCGACATGCGTAATATTTAGGTTAACGTACTACCGGTTAAGGTAGAAGAAGAGATAGAGATAGCGGAAGAGGAAGAAAACGAAAACAACAGCTGATGCACGCCGAGGAGGCAAAGGAAAAGTTAGAGGAAGAACGGACCTTGACACAATGAGCGAAGAACATTACCTAGAACTTTGCGAAAGCCCGGTGCAATTTGAAAACGCGTCAAATGTCAACAATGTATTTTTTGATGAAGCAAACAAGCAGGTATTTGTCTATAATGCCGAGTGGCTGAGAAGTTAGCTGTTAGCAGATACTGTTGCGGTAATTTTGTTACCCGAGGAATTATATTTTCTGCGTTTTTGGACCGTAATATTATTTCTTTCTTCAAAGGTTTTCGCTGTTCGATCAGGCGGTGCCACTGGGGTGGTTGTCAAGGGCCCAGACGACAAAAATTCTATTGCGTTCAGGTACGATTTTTAAATCTCTTGTTTATAGTGTTCTTTTCTGTCGTAAATATGTCATCGATCTTGGGGAAACATAGCAGAGATTTTATGGATTTATCTGCTTATCTGTCTAGAATGGATGACAAAGGTGAAGTAAAATGTATCAAGTTTTCTCTTGGAAACAAGATTTTGGCTGTCCAAAGAACTCCAAAATCAGTGGTAAGAGCAAATTTTAAAATGCTTGTTTTTACAGTTATTATGCACATGGACTGCACACAATTGCATGTTTAATTATTCCACTGTATTTTAGGACTTCATCAACTTCATGCCTGATCTCCCACATTTGGAGTATTCTCAAGAATGCAAGGTATTTAGCCGCTGTCGCTGGATGTCCTGACTGCTATTGTGGACGTTATAAATCTGGGGTTCCCAAATCACGGTCCTTGTGGCCTGAGAGCTGCTGATTTTTATTATTTTTTTAATACCCCCTTTACCCGGGAGTCACGTTTGATGACAGTCTGGCCAATGAATGGCTGTAGTTTTTCACCTAATTGTTTGGAAGGAGCGCAAACCGGGGCTGGAATTGGATTTTTGGGCCAGATTTGGGGAGCCCCGTTTTAAATGTTTGGTTTACCCTTCAGTGTTTGTTCTCACTCGTCCCTCTCTGCAGACCAAGAATGCCTGTGTCCTGGGGTTTTGTTGGACCAACTGGAATGAAATAGTTTTCATTACTGACCAGGGTATAGAATTTTATCAGGTAGGTTCCTTTTCTCTTACATGGGATTGGTCAGATTTCTGGAGGGCTGGACTGAGGAGTTAGAGAAAGACCACAGGGTCATATTAATTTTCTTAACTATAAAAATTGCATGTTCCCCCCTCTCGTAGAATTTTTGTACAAGTCCGTTGGATGAGAAGTAAATGTACTGGGCTCTTTGTCTGCAGGTGCAGCCAGACAAGCGTAATCTGAAGCTCCTGAAGAGTCAGAGCATTAATGTGAACTGGTACATGTACTGCCCAGAGGTCTCGGTCATTCTGCTGTCCACAACTGTCCAGGGTAATGTGCTGCAGCCGTTCTCCTTCAAGGTCAGTGAGGACTTCGGCACAGCATTCTCTCGGTGTGTCTCATGCAAGTGCACTGACATGACTGCAATGAGATAGTCGTACATTTATGTAATGAGTTTGCTCAAAGATGTGCAATGCCTAATTTAAATACTTCAATACGATTGAGTTTTTTGTGATCTAAAGCATTTATCTTTGAAGAGGATATTGAAATGCTACTCCTTTCATTCTGTGTGTTTTTGTTAATTATTTGATTGAATAATCACCCTTTTTGACTGCGATTCTTTCTCTTTATTGAAATTAGAGTGGAACAATGTCCAAAATGTCTAAATTTGAGATCGAATTGCCCGCGGTCCCCAAGCCTACCCAGCTAAGCCTGTCGGAACGGGACATTGCTGTGGCAACAATGTAAGTGACGGCTATTTTGGATGCTAGCATCTCTCGTATTTTCATGCTTTGTAATTTTTTCATGCTTTTATTTGCGATTATTGCGACAATTCATGCTGGCTGGTTATTTACCTGCTTCCGCATCTCATTTCACCTGCATCCACAGCTATGGCCAGCTGTACGTCATGTACCTGAAGCATCACTCCAGGACCATAAACAGTCCAGGAGCTGAAGTTGTCCTGTATCACCTTCCCAGGTAGTCACTTTCTAAGTTGTTTTGCTGATTTTTATTGCAGTGGAAATTAAAGGGAAATAACTTTTTATTTTTTTAAATAATTACTTTTCTGTTGATGTAGGGAAGGCCCTTGTAAGAAGACCCACGTGCTGAAGCTGAACACCACAGGGAAGTTTGCGCTTAATGTGGTGGACAATTTGGTGGTTGTGCATCACCAGAGCTCTCAGGTGAAGAAGCGCACAGCCGCCCACAGATCAGTCGCATCGGATGGTTACTCTGCAGTGTGTCTCATTAAACCCCATACAGTTCATGTCCACTGGACGGATGCTATCTTGGACTGGTTATTCTCATGTGGTATCGTGGTTCATTGAATCTGTATATGATTAAATTCTAGTAATGTATCGTAAAATATAAACTGCCTCTGCCCAAAGAAGTTGGAGGAGGTTATGTGATCATTACCGTTCATCTGTTGGTTGGTTTGTTGGTTTGTTTGTTAGCAGGATTACGCAAAAAGTTATGGATGGATTTTCCTCAAATTTGGTGGAATGACCAAGTATTGTTCAAGGAGGAGGTGATTTGATTAAGGGAGATCAAGGGCATACAAAAGGTCAAAAACACATTAAAAACATATTTGCGCAAAGACTACAGGGCTGCATAAGCACAGGGGTTGCTAGCTAATACTGGCAAAAAGAACACTGAGTACATTTGTGGAGGTACATGCGCTCTGGTTCGAATCTGTTTTCATTTGCATGTATCGTGTCCAGGGCCGAGTAAGGAAATTGTTTGGCCCAAGGCAAAGAGCATGTTGTGGCCCCTATTTTTTCTGGGAGGGGGGGTTAAAGTTTCAGAGATGTGTGTTCTCTCCAGGAGCCCTTGTTCTAAACATTTCTTGTGTGGACAGAGTTGGGGAACAAGGGCCGTATTTGTCCCGAGTTTTCACTCCAACTTCTGTCCTTCAATTAATTAATTATCTTAATTAGCCAAACCATTGATGAAATCTCATATTTCTGTAAATTCTCATGAATGTAAAAACTGTTCTTATTTCCCTATATGAAAAAATGTCTTTGATCTAATGTATGAGCAAATCCATGTTTCTGCGTGCAATCAATTAGCTCACTTACTCTGGCTTACCGGTGGAAATAAAAACCTGCATAAAATCATGGAAATGCCATTAATAAAAATTCATGAAGAAATCACATAATCAGTTATGCTTCTATACCCATAGCAAACACCTGGACTTGATCATGGTAAACTATCATACGTGTAATACTTTTTCAATCATCTCTTTTAGACTTCTATTATATTTGACATCAAGCTGAAGGACCCAGACAGCGTGTTGAATATCCACCAGCCCGTCCTTCCTGCCCGCTCCATACACCCCTATAAGATCTCGCGCACTGGTACGAGCTGCTGTGTCCATCATTTATGCAGTCACATGCATCTTAACTCTTATGTGCCCACATGGTTGATAACTTTTTGAATTGGCGCATTCACTTGGGAAATGACTCTCTGTGACTGCCTTCTCACACATCACGCACGTCCAACAAAACTCTGTTCTCATCATTGTAATGATACTCATATTTTAAATTGATATTCCTTAATCCACGTCCTGCTATGGCTCATTTTTACCATCTCCTCCCTCTCCGCAGGCCCTGTTGCCGTAGCCACCCAGGCTCCTGTACAGTGTGAACTTTGTATCCTTTTACGGAGCTGCATGTGTCGCGTCATGAGCTCGGTATTATGTGTTGCGTTTCGCCCAGATTGTGTTCACGCATGTGAGATTTGTCAAAACATTTTCTAGCTAAAGCTCTATCCACAATTTATTTTACGAGAAAAATCCAGATTTAAAGGTCCCCTATTATGTTACCAGGTGCACAGCTAATTAGTTATTGCAAGCCATTTCAAAATCTTTCCCCTCTTGACATCACACAGGGAGGTAACCAACCAGAGGCAAGAAGAACTGATCACCTTCAGCCAAGTCAATCAGATTTCATTATTCTGGGTGGTCACTCCCCCTTGTGATGTCAGCAAGAGCATTATTATGAACTGGCTCATAATGGCTAAACAGCTGTGCACCTGGTGGCATAATCGGGGACCTTTAGAGTGATTTAGCTTCATTCTTAACTCATGGATACAGGAAGCATTGAAATGAGTTATTACAAAGATTCAGATATGCAAAAGAGTCACTTGTTCGCTCGGTCTCTCATTGGCTGTTAGCATGCAAAATAGTGTTTTGATATCGACCAGCTATCGCAACTAAGTTCGAAGTCGCTACGACAAGGACATTTCGGGTTTTCACAATATTCATGAGTTGACCGTAGGAAACCTTTGATTAAAATGAGTTTTTCTTTCGCGAGTTCGTTTTGCAAACTCTGAAACCGGCCCGTAGCTGATTAATAACCAAGATTCTTTCTCTCCTGGTCTGCCGGCGACTGTAAACAGTGATACTCACCGCGTAAAACTGCCCTACAAAGCCTAAGTGCAGTAGCTACACACTGGGTAAAATTTGAGTTGAGCACTTTTTGGCCTGAAAGTATTTGGAGGTTAGGATTGATTTTAGATAGAAATTATACCGTAGCAAGTCGGTAAACCATTCTATATCATAGATGTGCTGACTATTCGTTTGTTGGGACAGCAAACAAATTCTGAAGCCATTTTTTACTGTTTAAATTATTTTGTAGTTACTGCACTTAGCCTTTGTGGGGCAGAAAAGTGCAGAGAGGTGAATATAACGATCCAAAGGCATCAAGCTAAAGATGGATTACGCTGCCCCACCGCAGCTCCTGACTGTCTCTGTATCTCGTGTCGCTTCGTCCCTGAGCTTCACATTAGAGTTGTTGCCCTTCTCTTATCTTATATTTTCAAGTAGGGTCGTGTAATAAAACCGTTGTTGACTTCAGTTATTAGTGAATCCAATGATTTATGCACACTGGCTGTGCCTTAGTGAATATCACTTGTCCAAGGTGGATAAATCATTGGTCAGGCATTTTTGCCTGTATTGTACGCATTTGCTCTTAACAATCAGACTCTTCCACCTGGAGCGTGTTTCAGCCGGACATCATCATCAGTGCCAGCGAAGGTAATCATTCCCACTTATTTTTTCCGTTTTCGGTGTTTTTAGTTTTCTTGGAGGTCTGCTGTTGGCATGGGTTTCTACCCTGCTCTTGGGAACTCACTCAAAATGTACATTTTTCGTGTGAAATGAGTAGTTGTACTCGCCAAAGTTTGTGCTCAGAATGAACCGAACTAAGAGATGTTTTGTTTTTAATCCCTGATCACAATCTTCACAATTGGGTGTTGGGAACAAAACGTTTTTCATTTTGTTTCGAAGTGGCTCAGCTACCAAACTTCACAGCCTGAGGGAGACGGAGAGAAGACTTCACATTTGATGGGAGTCTGATCTTTTCGAGCCGCAACCCATGTTGGCTACTTTTTTCATCGGCTCCAAAAAGAGTGATGTGTTCATTTCAGAATGTTATGTTAATGTTTTTCCCCCCCACTTGCCCAGCTAGATTTACTAGATTTACCCGATGTGACACTTCACTTGCCTCAAGCAATCCTTATTGTTGAACCATTCATTTTTGCAGTCCATTTACAGCAGGTGGCGCAATACAATTTTTTTTTTCCAAATTGCATAATGTTTTGAGCTAAAGTCTTAAATAAAATCTCATCAGAAATGGAGGCGAACCGCTTACAGCTTAATCTATGCCTCACTGCCAATTGCACAGCACTGAACATGTTTTCTGAGTGTCGCTTGTAGGTTATTTCACGCACTGTGTCAGTAATTTGCATCATTTGGATAAGTATCGCTAATGTTGGATACCTCGTTCATCTTTCCACTTCGCTGTTGTATGCAGGGCTATATGCAGGCTTATAACATCAGACGTTGGCCTGCAAGCGGTCTGGGGAACACTCGTGGGCAACAAGTAAATCACTTCTGTTATGGCCCCAATTTGTTATTACATTTATAACACAACAGCAACAGCAAGGGATGACAAACACAGTTTTAACAACTAAAACACATTTAATTTTTAACAAAGACAAAGACTAATAACAACCTACAACTAAAGACCAAGATTGATAAATAAGAAAAAACAGAAATAATTACAGTCCCTTTTTAGTGGGGTGGCTTGGTGATGTCCTGGATGAAGAAAATGCTCAAACACAGGCAAAGAAATCCACAAAAGAAACGTCACAGGTCTTGAACAGAATGGCAGGTCTGGTCATCTTCTTGCAATTTCTCCTACTACTTTACTGTCTCAGTTCTTTTCCTTATATACTCTTTTGCAGACCCCACCCACATTTAGACCTCTTTTTTTTAATTTTCTGAGACTTGCCCCAGACATGTCCAGGACATGTCTATACATGACTCCAGTCTGAGCTTAACAAAAAAAAAGGTAAATACTGCCATCTAGTGGCCTATATTCACATTATACCTCCATTCCAAAAGGGAAAAATTTTGACTCATAAAGGCAAAATTTTTCTTTTCAATACAAAATGGTTAAGTGAACACTTGTCTATATATACATATCATACAATATTCAAACACATGATATATATACACATTCAAACTCGGGATACGCAATCAGCAATTACATTGTCTCTACCCTTCACATGCTTAATTTCCAAGTCAAACTCCTGTAAAATCAAACTCCAATTCAACAATCTCCGATTCTTGTTTTTCATCTTACTCAAAAACATTAACGGATTGTGGTCAGTGTACACAATCATTGGCTTTTGTCCTGTACAAACATAAACCTCAAAGTGTTATAAAGAAAGGACCAGAGCCAACAGTTCCTTCTCTATTGTGGAATAGTTCCTTTGGTGGCGATTGAACTTCCTGGAGAAGTATGCCACTGGATGCTCAATGTCATCACAGTCACTTCTCTGTAGGAGCACAGATCCACAAGCTTGGTCGCTAGCATCGACCGCGATGGAGAACGGTTTGTTGAAGTCAGGAGATTTGAGCACGGGGAAGTGACACAGCAGAGACTTCAGGCGATCGAAGGCTCTCTGGCATGCATCATCCCAGGTGAACTTTACGCCTTTCTTCAGTTGGTTAGTTAGACTGAGAGCAATCTCAGCAAAGTTCTTGCAGAACTTGCGGTAGTACCCGATCATTCCAAGGAAGCGGCGCAAAGCTTTTTTTGTTGTCAGGAACTGGAAAGTCCATGATGGCTTGGACTTTAGCATTTATGGGTGCCACCTTACCCTGGCCTATGACGTAGCCAAGATAGGTGACAGTAGCACAACCAAAGTCACTCTTGTTCAGGTTAACAGTCAGGTTAGCCTGGGTCAGGCGCTGGAACAACGTCTCTACATCTTTTAGATGTTCTTCCCAGGAGTCACTCCATGTGATCAGGTCATCGATGTATGCACCCGTGTGGGGCAATCCGGCGATTGTAGACTGTATCATCCTTTGGAACGTGGCTGGGGCATTTTTCATGCCAAAGGGTAGGACTTCATACTGGTACAATCCAGATGGTGTGGCAAAAGCAGAGATGCTCTTGGCCCTCTCAGTTAAAGGCACACACCAATAACCCTTCAATAAATCAATCTTGGTCAGAAACTTTGCTTGCCCTACACTATCAATACAATCATCAATCCTAGGTATTGGAAACACATCAGTTCTAGTTACAGCATTGACTTTGCGATAATCTGTACAGAATCTAGTACTTCCATCAGGTTTTGGAACTAGCACACAGGGTGAACTCCAATCGGAGTTGGAGGGTCTGATAATATCATGTTTTAACATGTACTCAACCTCTTTCTCAGCAATCTTTCTCTTTTCAGGATTCATCCGGTATGGATGCTGTTTTATTGGTTTGGCATCACCAACATCTACATCATGAGAGGCTATAGTAACTCTCTTTGGAACATCAGGAAACAAATCCTCATATTTCTTGATCAACCTTTCAAACTGATCTCTCTGTGAGGGTTCTAAGTGCTGGAGTTTTACATCAAGATTTTGCAACACTTCAGTGTTTGACAATTTACATGAAAGAACTTCAGCTTTAATTCTTGGTTCATCATCTTGAAACTCCCCCTCATCTTCACACGTTTCGACCATTGGAGAATCTGAAGTGACAGCTGCAACCCTAGCAGTTCTGTCATGATAAGGCTTTAGCATGTTAATATGACACAATTGTTTTGGTTTTCTCCTATCTGGAGTCTTCACAATGTAATTGAGATCATTGAGTTTTGTCAGAATTTCATAAGGACCATGAAATCTAGCCTGCAATGGATTGGACTGTAAGGGAAACAACACAAGGACCTTGTCTCCTGGTTTAAACTCACGGCTTCTAGCCTTATGATCATACCAAGTTTTCATTTTTCCCTGACTTGATTTCAAGTTCTCTTTGGCAAGGTCACAAGCTGCACGCAATCTTTCCTTGAACTTGCTAACATAGTCTAACAGACTGATTTGCGGCTCTTCCTCTTGCCATTGTTCACTCAATAATAGCAAAGGTCCTCTCACTTCATGACCAAACACTCGCTCAAATGGACTGAATCCAGTAGACTCCTGCACTGCTTCTCTAGCTGCAAACAACAGCAAATGAACCCCTTCATCCCAGTCTTTCTCATGGTCATAACAATAAGTCCTCATCATTGTCTTGAGAGTGGAATGAAACCGCTCTAAGGCACCCTGACTTTCTGGATGATAGGCACTAGAAAGAATCTGTTTTGCACCTAGTTCATACACAACCTGCTGAAACAATCCTGAAGTGAAATTGCTACCTTGGTCTGACTGAATTTCCCTGGGAAGACCAAACAACGTGAAGAACTTTATCAAAGCCTTCGAGATTGCAGTTGCCTTGATGTTACGTAGAGGTATGGCTTCGGGGAATCTGGTAGATGCACACATGATTGTCAACAAGTACTGATTTCCAGATCTAGTCTTGGGTAATGGACCAACGCAATCAACAATGACCCTAGAGAATGGCTCCCCAAATGCTGGGATAGGCTGCAATGGAGCTACAGGTGGGTCTAACTGGTGTTTTCCAACTACCTGACAAGTGTGACAGGTTTTGCAAAAGTTGGAAACGTCTTTCCGAAGCCCAGGCCAAAAGAAGTGTTTCATGATCTTATCAACAGTCTTGTTAACACCAAGATGACCTCCTAAAGGTAAACTATGAGCCATTGTTAAGATCTCATTCCTATAGACCTTCGGAACAACAATTTGCCTGACCACTGCCCAATCTGCATTGGCAGGGATATCAGGAGGGCGCCACTTCCGCATCAACACACCATCCTTGAGATAATACCCAACTGGAACTGCATCTATTTCTTTTTCAGGAAGGGCTCTCCTCTTTAGTACACAAATTTCAGGATCATTAGTTTGCTCCTCAATCAACCGCTTTCTGGACAGAGACAAGTCTCCAGACACATCAGAATCACCAGACCCATCCGGCTGGCTGAATAGAGAACTGATAAAAGTATCTGATAAGTCCTCAAACGGAGAAACCATAGTAGGCCAATCAGAGTCATGAGGCGAACCACCTGAGTCCTGACTATTCAATGTACTGGACGGCACCACATCATCTTCTTCTTTAGCCTTCTTGGCCATAGCACGAGTCACTGCGCAAGAAGGATACAGAGATGGGTCCTCATCCCCATCTTCAGTGCTCGGCTGTGAAGTAAGATGTACAGGGGGAACTACTTTGCCCCCAGCCAGGTCATTGCCTAGCAACAGAGAAACACCCTTTATAGGTAGACTTGACATAAGTCCCACCTTTACCTGTCCTGTAACTAAATCTGACTTCAAGAATATAGAGCGCAGGGGTACAGATACAGTCCTCCCTTCAATACCTTGTACAAGTATGAAATCCCCTGAAGCGGTCTCATCACGTAACTCCAAGGAGTCCATCAACAAAAGTGACTGAGAAGCTCCGGTATCCCTTAGGATATATATGGGGACAGGAGTAGTATGCTCATTCAGAGCCACAAATCCCTCTGACACAAATGGAAGAAATTCCTCCCTCACAAAGTCAGCTGTATTAGGCTTTTTAGCCCCACAAGAAGCAGGCAATTTAGCAGATTGGTTATCTACTACAGGGGTTTCTAACCTTGTTTTCACAAAGGCATTTGGTTTGGTATCCTTTTCTTTTTCTTTCTTAGCTTTAAGGAACCAACAGTTAGTTGTAACATGACCAGATTTCTTGCAATAACTGCAAACTAGACCACTTTTGTCACAGTCAGCTTTCACACTTTGATCAGACCTGTTACTGGATTTCTGAGCACCATCACCAGATTTGTCTTTGTCTTTGGGTGAGGAATCTTGGGTATCACCGTAACCCTTTTTCTGAAATTGGGACCATTTATTGTTACTGCTAGACTGAAATTTGGACTTATGAGTGAGAACATATTCATCTGCAAATTTGGCAGCTGATTGCAAGTTCAGTGCTTGCTTCTCATTAAGGTAGGTCTTAACATCATCCTTAACACAGTTCTTGAATTCTTCAACTAACACCATCTCTTTTAGTGAGTTGAAATCATCCTTGACCTCCATAGAAGTACACCAGCGCTCAAAGCAAACCTGCTTCTCATTAGCAAATTCAACATAAGTCTGATTTTCAGATTTCTTCAGACCTCTGAATTTCTGTCGGTAAGCCTCTGGAACCAACTCATAAGCTCTCAAAATAACCTTTTTGACAACCTCATAATCAGAGGAATCATCTGCAGACAAAACCGAATAGGCTTGTTGAGCTTTACCCTTGAGGACAGTTTGCAACATCAGAGGCCAGTGTTCCTTTGGCCACTGGCAACTCTTTGCTACCTTTTCAAAACACTGGAAATAGTTGTCAACATCCCTTTCTGAAAATGGAGGCACCAGTTTTACCTCCTGACTGGCACAAAATTTATTTTTAGTTTCAATTTTAATTTTTAGTTGCTCCATTTGGAGTCTTTCTTCTCTATCGAATTTCTCTAATTCAAAATCTCTCTGTCTCTGTCTCTCTCTTTCTGCTCTTTCCTCTTTCTCTCTCTCAAATTCTCTTTGTTTTTCTTCTCTTGCTAATTTTTCTAACTCAAACTGCCTTTGTTTTTCTTTTTCTTCCCTCTCAAATTCTCTTTGTTCCTTTTTCTCCTCCCTTTCTTTTTCTCTTTCTTCCCTTTCTTTCTCTTTTTCCTCCCTTTCTTTTTCTCTTTCCTCCCTTTCAATCTCTAGCATTTTTAATTTAAGTTCCATTTCTATATTTGGATTTTCCACTGGAAACTGTTCCAGATCTCCTGGTGCAAACACATTTTCATCAATGTAATATTCAACTATCTCTCTAGCCAGTCTTGCTTTTCGCATGGCTGGTTTTACCTCGGTCAGCTCCAACTGTCTGCAAATTTCTAGCAGTTCTGTCTTTTTAAAAGACTTCAAAACCCCTACGGTTGGTGATGCCAAGAAATCATCCATTACTGTTGTCAATATATATCTAGGAAAATTCACAAAAACAATTTCACAATTTGGAATGTTAGATTTTCAATAAATTACTCACACAATGGTCTATCCCGGACCTTGAGCCCCCAATTTGTTATGGCCCCAATTTGTTATTACATTTATAACACAACAGCAACAGCAAGGGATGACAAACACAGTTTTAACAACTAAAACACATTTAATTTTTAACAAAGACAAAGACTAATAACAACCTACAACTAAAGACCAAGATTGATAAATAAGAAAAAACAGAAATAATTACAGTCCCTTTTTAGTGGGGTGGCTTGGTGATGTCCTGGATGAAGAAAATGCTCAAACACAGGCAAAGAAATCCACAAAAGAAACGTCACAGGTCTTGAACAGAATGGCAGGTCTGGTCATCTTCTTGCAATTTCTCCTACTACTTTACTGTCTCAGTTCTTTTCCTTATATACTCTTTTGCAGACCCCACCCACATTTAGACCTCTTTTTTTTAATTTTCTGAGACTTGCCCCAGACATGTCCAGGACATGTCTATACATGACTCCAGTCTGAGCTTAACAAAAAAAAAGGTAAATACTGCCATCTAGTGGCCTATATTCACATTACACTTCCGAAACAGAATTTATTTAATCGCCTATAATATTTCAAGAGAAGTCGATTGGACTGATAAATAACGTTAATTGAGAATGGCGCTTTCACTCCAGAATAACTGAAATTGCTTTTTGTTCCAGTTTTTTAAATTATGTTCATGACAAAATTTTGTTTCCGGTTTTCGCCAATGTTCTTTGAGCGGTTTCTAATCCCTGGTTCTTATTTCTGTGTTGTAAATATAATTCTCGTTTCTCTCTGTCATCTCAGGATATCTGTGGTTTCTGCAGATAAAACTACAGCCTGCAGTGAACCTCCTGCAAGACAAAGGAAAGCTAATGGATTTCCTACTGCATAGACGTGACTGCAAGATGGTCATCCTGTCCGTATGCTCACAAAGTATGTGTGCCATATTAAACTGAAGTAGAAGGGACAATAGATGAAAATAATCAAATGAAGAAATGCTCACCTTGTCCATTTTATAAAATAATGTAGTCTATTATTGGATGGGACCTCTTGCCTACTAAACAGCCTCCACACCATGGATTCAGCTTGGTGCTGGGCGCATTCCTCAGATATTTTGATCCTCACAGATCTTTTCAAAAATGTGCTTATTAGCTGCCTTCTTCAGTTCAGTTAGTCTGCTGACTGAGATACCTTAGCAGAACTTTGATCCTGTTGTCTCAGAACCATTTCTGGGTGGATTTTGAGCTTTTGGTCCTTGTCTTGCTGGAAAGTCCTCTTGGAGCCAGATGGTAGGCAACCAGATTTTTCTGCAAAAGATTCCCTGATACCTGGTGGAATACATCAGGTCTTCGATCTCAACCAGAGCCCAAGTTTGGTCACATTTGGCCGCAGCACCTCCACTCACTCATGATTTAAATAACCATTGGCTAATCGTAAGCGCTTGCTTCTGTGTCTTGAGTCAGAAGAGAGACGTTATGCTTGCAATTCGTATTAAGAAGCTTGTGGTGATAGTGGCCGCATCGTATGGTGCTTTTTGATATTTTGGCAGGTCAGTTACTGCCTTGACAGTGTTCAGTGATCAAGCAAATCTTTTGTGGACCCTTCTTTTGGCTGTGACCAGATTAATGAACGTCTGTGACTGCTGGTCTCATTTAAACTGCTCGTCTTGTTTTTTTTTGTTCTTCGTGGTGCGAGGTGACACAGGGATTTTGCATTCATTACCTTATTTTAAACGTTTGTGAAACAGGAAGTGATGTAATTGGGCAGTGTAGTTCCTTAAAACTTACAGAAGTTGAATTTCACCTCTGGTTTAAACTTTATTTCCAATCATCTTTAGGGGTGCCAGTGATTGAGAATCCTTGATTTGGGGGAAATAATTTTTAATTTCATTAATAATGCATTAAAATAGTCTGGTCTTTTTCACATGTCGGCATTTTCAGTGCCTCTTTATAAATTTCTTTTTTAAGTAGCATTTTAAGTACATTTCCAGTCAAGGGTGCCAGCGTTTCTAAAGCCCACATTAGTGTTAGTATGCTGGTGTACCTATTAAAGTGGTCAGTCATTAAGATAATCTAATCAGGAGGATT
This sequence comes from Gymnothorax reevesii, assembly GCA_029721435.1. Taxonomy (NCBI): domain Eukaryota; kingdom Metazoa; phylum Chordata; class Actinopteri; order Anguilliformes; family Muraenidae; genus Gymnothorax; species Gymnothorax reevesii. The sequence goes on along the minus strand of CM056575.1, from coordinate 9,058,792 downwards.
TTGCTTTATTATTTTTCATCTCTTGGACAGATTTGAAAGATGTTTGCATGCAGTTATTTTGAAGTGCCGAGTTTTTGGTGACATACTGTTCCACAGCGCTCCTGTAACATCAGGCTTGAAAAAATGTTGTGGTACTTTATATATAGTTTTTATTCATAGTGCTCATTGGAGGAGAGAAGGGGAACCTCCCAGTTATAGCCACCGTCTTTGACAAACTCAACCAAGTGTATAAAGAGTACCTGGAGGCGGAGCAGAGCTACAACATGGTGAGTATTTCCGTTAGCGCAGAGTCCGACCCACTCTGTTCGCCCTAATTAACGATGCGGCCCCTGTTTCTAGCTGTTCAGTGATTACTTTTTGAGAGCAGCGTTGCATCCAGCAACCACCAGTCCTGCTCTGTTTCTTTTCTCATGTCTTTGGAGGTGAGGGTGATTGATCTTTGGCACAGTTTGTCTCGTAGGTTTTTTTTTTTTCATGGTGTGCAAACTTCTACTATCGTCTTGCATTCATCACAAATTGTAGTCCCCGGCAAACTCGGTCACAATGTTTATTGGCTGTTGATTCTTGAAATCATATCCCCAGGCTGAGGTTATGGCACCAGCTAAGCTACACATGCTAATGATGACCAGTCTGGAAAACCCCATTCTCATGACTTCATGATTATAAAGACTGGGCAAGTCTGGGCATGTTGCTCTTGACATCCGCCTAAGGTGGAAGTTACAGTAAATTTGCAAACCACATTGTTGTAATTGGTGTACTCATGTATAGTGCTCACTCACTCAGCGTTATCATGTTTTTCATGCCTTTAGTACAGCCCCAATTCCAAAATAGTTGGGACGAAGTGTAGATTGTGAATAAAATCAAAATGCTATGACTTTCAGATCACATGAGCCAGTATGTTATTTACAATAGAACATAGATAACATTTCAAATGTTGAAACTGAGACATTTTATATTTTTATCCACAAAATGAGCTTATTTCAAATTTTCTGGCTGCGACGGGTCTCAAAAAAGTTGGGACACAGGCAAAAAAGAAAAAGGGCTGAAAAGGCAATTAATATAGAAGAGAATCAGCTGAACGAACATTTAGCAAATAAATGAGGTTAACTGGCATCAGGTGTGTAACATGATTGTCTACCAAAGGGATGTCTTAGAGAGGCTGAGCCTCTCAGAAGTAAAGACGGCCAGAGGCTCTCCAACCTGTGAAGGCTTGTGTAAAAAAAATTGTGGAATACTTTTAAAACAATGTTCCTCAACATCAAATTTCAAAGGCTTTGAAGGTCTCATCATTGACAGTGCATAACATCATCAAAAGATTCAGAGAAACTGGAAAAATCTGTGTGTAAGGGACAAGGCTGAAGACCTTTACTGGATGCCAGTGATCTTCGGGCCCTCAGACACCACTGCATCACTCACTGGCATGATTCTGTCAGTGACATCATTAAATTGGCCCAAGAATACTTCAAGAAACCATTGTCTGCAAACACAGTCTGCCGTGCCATGCACGGGTGCTGCTTAAAACTCTATAATGTGAAAAGGAAGCTATTGTTGAGCATGATCTAGAAGCACCGCAGTGTTCTTTGGGCCAACGCTCATTTAAAATGGACTGCAGCAAAGTGTCCTGTGGTCAGACGAGTCCAAATATGACATTTTCATTGGAAATCATAGCCGTTGTGTCCTCTGAGCTTGAGAGAAGAAAGACCACCCCTCCTGTTATCAGCGTTCAGTTCAAAAGTCAGCATCTATGATGGTATGGGTATGCATTAGTGCATATGGTGTGGGACAATTGCATGTTTTAAAAAGCAACAAGAATGCTGAAAGGTATATAAAGGTTTTAGAGCAACATATGCTTCCCTCCAGAGGACATCTATTCCAGGGAAGGCCTTGTGTGTTTCAGCGGACAATGAAAAACCACATACTGCAGCTATTACAACAGCATGGCTTCATAGTGGAGGAGTCTATGTGCTGAACTGGCCTGCCTGCAGTCCTGATCTTTCACCGATTGAGAACATTTGGCGCATACTTAAACAAAAAGGCCGTCAAAGGAGACCCAAAACTCTCCAGCAGCTGGAAGCCTGTATTAAACAAGAGTAGGATCAAACTCCAATGGCTAAACCAAAGAAACTTGTCTCCTCAATGCCCAGACGCCTCCACTCTGTGTTAAAAAGAAGAGGGGATGATACACCTTGGTAAACAGGCCCTTGTCCCAACTTTTTTGAGACCTGTAGCAGTCATCAAATTTGAAATGAGCTCTTTTTGTGGATAAAATTGTGAAATTTCTCAGTTTCAGCATTTGCTATGTTATCTCTTCTATTGTGAATAAAATACTGGCTGGTGTGATTTGAAAGTCATTGCGTTTTGATTTTATTCACAACTTTGTCTCAACTATTTCAGAATTGGGGCTGTAAATAGAATCTCAAATTTTTACATTTTGTGAGTGAAAAATTATGTCCACGTCAAAAATTTGTTTTTATTTGTTATTCCAAAGCCAGTAGACCATTTGTTTCGGGTTGTCGTGGTCGTGGACGAGGTGATGTCAGCTGACCCTGTTCGTGCTCGTCCTCTGGACAGGTGATGGAGTCTGGTGCTAGTCGGGGTAGCGCCTCCCACCGGAGACCCATTCGAACACAGGCGGTCATCGACCAGTCAGACATGTACACGCACGTCTTGTCTGTGTTCACTGAGAGGAAGGTGAGATCTCTGTTCTTTACAGGACAATCATCAGTAGTGCAGGATGCTGTCATGGTCGGCTGAGCATGTCGGCTCATGCTTCTGTCAGCCTCTCCGCTACAGTTGGTTGCGAGTCGTTGAGGGGCTAGCTTCCTGTGTTACAAACACCGGCAGGCGGATGCAGAACGGTGGGCGACACCTTCTCAGGCCTCCTGGGAGCTGACCAATCAGTGCAGACTGGGCTTTCTCGTGGAAAGGGGGGGGGCCTCCCTAGCTTTCTGATTGTAGGGGAAATACGCTAATGTGTGGAATTCATTGGCACCCTACTAGCCTTGTTATAAGGACTTCCAGTGTTTCAAATCATTAAATATTTTTTAATTATTGGATAAAAATGACCCAAGTTAATGCAAAATGCAGTGTTTAAGTGACTATTTCATTGATGGGGGGGAAAAAGGTTATCTATCCCTACCTGACCCAACCAGCAAATTGTAACCGATTGTGAGTGAGGGATGCATAGACTGCATTCATTCTAGATTTAACTTTGCATAACCGTTTTGTTTTTTTTTTCCACAAGATGTCATTATTTGCTCTGATTTAAACTGTGCCATTTTTTTATAATTGCTGTACCTCTGCTATCGAACGCTGCATAGGTTTTCTCGAAAAAAACACTGCTTTACGCTGACGAACGGAAGACGTGCTAGTTCGGCTACTGAACTTTGCATGCTTCAATTATACAATTAAATGTAAAGTTGAAAGAAAAGCCAACTGACCGCGCAGCCGACGAGGACCTGCTGTTAAGATCACTGGCCGAACCAAATTCTAACTAATGCAGTTGGCTGCATGCAGAGCCACATGCATTATCATACTAATTCCAGTCGCACAATTAAAATGCAAAAGCCAATTAAATTTTTATTTCAAGTTATGTTTATTGTCATTTCCGACAGAGGTCAGAGAAAAATATGGCATGATTCCCTTGGGCTACAATGCAGTACAAGAGCAACCATAAGAAAATAAAAACAGAAGTAAACATGGAAATAAATGAAATAATATCATAAGGAGAAACGTAATAATGACTGATAAATTCGGTCTTTCTTTTTTTCTGCTTTAGGGATTTATATTGAAGTTCGATGGTCAAATTGTTCAGTTGACCTGGTCTGCGCAGGCAAAATGTTGGGTGTAAATTTCCCTTGTAACGATGGGTTATTCTCAATATGTTTCCATTTACTTCGTCTAATTATCAATCAAATAGTTGCTGCAAAATATTATAAGGGTGACATTAGTCTGGCTCTCAAACTGGCAGTTGGCTGGGCGGGGAAAAAGCTGATCTTCTGCACATTCAACTCATGTAATTTCCCCTGAAAGGAATCAGTTCCTCTTCTCTGTGTTACCCGATAACGCTGTCTGCACATCTGAATAAAGCAAAAAAATATAATGTATGATGTAGGGCTGTATTGTTTTCCCTTTTAAGCTTGAGAAAGTAATCTTTACATTTTAAGTCTATGAATTAAAGTGATGAATTAATTGTCTGGAGGATTCAAAGTTAACAGGCGAGTGCTGCAGTCTTGTAGATGCTGCTTGGCTGATTGTCTTTGGTCTCTTGATACAGGACACGTCTCACAGATTCATCATCGCTGTGCTGATGGAGTACATCCGATCTCTGAATCAGTTTCAGATCACTGTTCAGGTAATCTTGCTGGAAAGTGTCCCGCGTTTCTAATTTAGTTTCTGGTTTACCTTTCAGAAGCAGGTCATTGGGATCACAATATTTGTTGTTATTGATCTCATACATATTAGCAGTAGTCTATTCCTCCTAGAAATGAACAACAGTAACTTAGATTGGGAAGACTACAATGGTGACCTGCTGCCAAGCTTAACACATGATCTGACATTTGATCACATGATCTGTGCGGTAAATTCACAAAATTCGTCACTTTGTGCAGAGAAGCCCTCCGTTGGAGAAATTCGGTAATTGTCAGTAATTCCTGACTGCTTCATTATCCTAAAACAGGCTGAATTGTGGGAGAAATTTATACTGGTTTGCTTTAGAAAAAAAAAATCCCATGATTCCATGCGCCTTACAGCTGGACAGGTTTGTGGACAGCCTGCTCTGCATTTGCCGAGAGCTGTGGCGATTTGGTTCGAACACGATCGCCTCCCCTGACAGTTTCTGGATTCACTGCTAGAGGCGCCCAAACTTGCCTGAAATGATATTAACAGACAAATGCCGTCTACGACTCTCAATGAGTCCTTGCACACTTGGAAGAGTAATAGACTGCTGATATCATTAAAATATGCCCAATTTCTGTACACTGTCCCCTCATTTCGGCCTCGGAACTGGATTATTCTTTGTATGTTCTTTGTATGCTGGTGTTCCAGCGTAGTTTCGTTTTGCGCTGACAGAATTAAAAAACTGTCAATGCAAAGAGGAACATGTAGTATCAAGTAAGTCAGGCGGTTGCCTGCCTTGTCTTATTTAGTAGACTCGACATGGAAGTCAAGTCCATATTTTTCTCACAAAATAACCTCCTAAACAAATAGTGACTGCTTAGCATGAAAGGACAAGTATTAATTAAATTTTCCACCAGTAATTATTTATCAGCAACTGTTTACATTCAGGCTACATTGGGGTGATTTTTGTTCTTCTGCTTTTCATCACATAAAACTGGTAACCAGCTGAATTATGACCCGGCTGCAGTTTAGGAAGGCAATAGCTATTCAGAGAATTCCAGTCAACTCATAGGCCTGCACCAAAAACATGAATTACTGCACTGATGTCAGGAAAGGATGATGGAAGCCTAATCTGAGCTATGTTCCTAAGCGGATATTATCCACCTTAAAGGAGGCATAAATTCAGGAGAGAATCGAAAACAACACCGAGGTTCAGCATGGGAGATTTCACACTGCCTGAGGGTCCAGAACAGAGGACATAAATTGTCCCTTATTGATGTGAAGTTGGAATATTAGTGTGATGCAGCCTTGGTGAAGTGCTGCAAACAGCCAAAATGGAAAGTGTATGCATAGAAGAAAAGCCTTTTCTGACTTAAAACCTGTTATAGGGGAAAGTCAATTGAAGATCAGAGTTTTAGAGGTTAAAATGCCAAAGGTGAGAAATATCTCTAAATCTGTGAAATAATATTTGAGGAACTCAGCAGGAGAGGTAGCAAAAATGGCTCGAAAGTGTTGAGAAGTTTCTTGAGTTAATGATAAATGATCTCAAAGTATTCATTTGAAAAACATTAGAAGGATCAGTAACATGAATGTTGAAATTGGTAATTTAACAGAATTTAGAACCGCTTCCAATATTAAGTAAAGGAATTCCGTCTGAAAAGAGCTGTTAGGTTAAGGTGTTCTGCAGTACTGCGCGGAAAATTGCTCCGCAGTGGATGAATGTTTTAATACAAGAGATTAAGTCATGATGGTCATAGTAGTTTAGCAGTCATTTATTTTTAATCAGAAAGAAATTATCCTGAACACTTGCAGCTGAAGCAGACTTGGTATGTGATACTCTGTCTGTCTCTGGATATTATTTGTTTATTGCACCAGTCCTTGTAAATGAAATTTATGTTTATTGCACTTTTCCCTGTGAGATTTCTTGAATTTTGTGATTGAGAATCTCATGAAGCAATAATTTCTCAAATGCTGGAACCACCCCAACGAACAATCATGCCATAATGGAAGTCATTTAAATGACATATCTTGCCCATTGCAATTTAAGGTGGTGAACCAAAAATTAAGCATCATTGCACTGCACTGCTGACAGACAAACACACTAACAAATGCTATGAAAAACAATACCCCTCCCCCTTTGGGCAGGATAATAAGCAATAATCTTCATAATGGTGGATTTGATGAAAAAAATGTGCCCAAGTTTTTTGAAAAAAGTTGCCCTTAATTCCATTTAATTATGAACTGAGACCTGACTCGCTTTGTCTTGTGTGTCGTTCTGTTTTAGCACTACCTGTACGAGCTGGTCATCAAAACCCTTGTTCATCACAACCTCTTTTACATGCTACATCAGTTTCTTCAGTACCATGTTCTCAGCGACTCAAAGCCCCTGGTGAGTTTGATATTACGTTGTTTTCCTTGAAGAAAATGTATGAATGTATCTCGGATGAGCGGATTGGCATGGCATCACCTCCTTTACTTGAGAGGCGAAGCCAGCGATCTGCTCTCTTGGAATAACATCGGTATGAGAGAAAGGTTTGAGTCTAGGTTCGGAAACCTTTGCCCTGACTTGCTCTTTGTTCCAGAATCATACTTAGGAAATTTGTATTGAAGAATTTAATTGTTTACTGTGCTTAACCTCTTTATGCTGATGTCAGATAAATCCAATCCTTGCCCTTGTGTGCATGACCTCCATTTAAGACTTTGTACGTTAGGATTTATGCTTCACAGAGACTGGAGAAATGATTTCAGTGACGTAAGACACTTCTTCTACAAATTGGAATTAAAACTTCCATTTATTTTCATAATTTTATTAGAAAAAATTTCATGAATGCAAACAAACTATATGAAACTTCATCATTTAAATTATTTTGCTGTGTAATACCAAGAAACAAAAGATTGCTATGAAGTAAAACGATATATTTCCTGGATCACAAACTCATTGATCAGAAGAGGGCTGCACCTTAGAGTGGTACTCTGAACTACTGATTATCTGTGAAACCAAATAAAAGCTGCCCCCCTATCTCCCCAAACAGCTAAAAATTGAGATTTTTTGCTTTAATACAATGTTTTGATGCCATCCATCTGTTTTGATGCATAGTACAAACTTTTGCATTAAATATAAGTGAAGATAATTTCTTTAATTTATTCATTTATCTTATATTTTTTACGTATAGTAACTATCCATTCAGTCGCCAATCTTAACAGAAAACTAACTATGTTGTCTGACCATAGAAACATGCACTGTTTACTATGTGCCTGACATGCACATAATGCTAATTTTGCACCAAGCCTGAACCAATTATTCAGTTGAATACTTCGTTGGGACGGTGTAGACCCTTTTATTACCGACGTCATGATTACGTCACATTGTTTCCTGGAGGCAAAACGAAGAGGAAACTGAAGGCGAAACAAATGCAGTCTGTGGACAAACGCAAAATTGTTACAGAGCTTCATAAATTACCAGAAATGTCACCTGTATTGTTTGGAGCCAGAGGCGAAGGAGTGACTACTCCAACTTAAAATTTGATCGCATACCAGCTGCCACTGTCTTTGAACCTTTTTCAGTTTAATGCAGCTCAAGGTTGATTGGCAAACAGCTTTTTTATTCTTGAAAATTAGTTTAATATCCAACATTTTTCTGAAGTGGTGTCACAGAATGTGATATTAAAGTTTATAAGACTTGATTTTGACGCTGAAGAGTGTGATATCAGTGCTCTGTGTTTCAGGCCTGCCTGCTGCTGTCACTGGAAAGCATTTACCCTCCCGCTCACCAGCTCTCCCTGGATATGCTCAAGGTCTGTTGTTTCTGTCGTCATAAAGCAGTGCAGTGTCTTATGTGCCTTCAGCAAACATCAAGTGGAGTGTCTATGGATTGTAATTAGAAAATTTCCGACATCTAGGACTGGCGTAATAATTCCTAGAGATTGAGGCAGACTGAAAACATTCTTAAAGTGTATCGCAAACTGAGCCTTTCGGTGGCTTGCAGTAACGACGTTTGCCTGGGAGCCCTGTGATTGGGTGTTCAAATCCCAGGCACGCTATTACTGGTTCTGGCTGGACGTCAGCATGTGTGAGGCAACAATTTGCTCAACCTCGCCGAGATGGTGGCGGTCATGCCAGTCAAAATCAGTTAGTGTCATTGCTCTTTTGTGACCACTCAACTTGTTGTCTTACAAGCAAATTATACACTCTAAGTGTTATTTTCCGATGCCATTGACCATGTGTGATTGGTGGTATGACTGCATGGTGTAAAAGAAGGGAAGGCTAGTTATCTTGTGAGTTGGATGAATTGTGTGTCATGGGGTCTTCCTCTCGAGCTGATCGTCCCAACTCCCAGTTCTAGTTCATACGTTAAATTTGGTTGTTTCCCATAGTTATTTCCCAGCTCTGACCAATTCTTTGATACCAGTGCATTGTTCTCATCCTGCCGTACCTGAAAGTCACCCATTTTCTCTATCATTTCTTTTTTTTTTGGGCTGTTTTTTCTGCCCCATGTATAACTTTAACATCACATTGGTGACTCTCGCCCGTGTCTGTTGTCCCTTGTGCCCGCAGAGGCTATCGACCGCCAATGATGAGATCGTGGAAGTGCTGCTGTCGAAGCAACAGGTTTTGGGGGCTCTGCGCTTCATCCGCAGCGTGGGAGGCCATGACAACATCTCCGCGCGCAAGTTCCTGGACGCTGCGCGCCAGAACAACGACCAAATGCTTTACTACACCATCTTCCGCTTCTTCGAGCAGAGAAATCAGCGACTCCGCGGGAGTCCCAACTTCACTCCAGGTGGTGGAAATATGCAATGGAATGTTTTATAAGAGTTTTACAAAAGCACATTAGGCTACAAATTTTAGTAAGGTTAACCACTTAAAACCTTTGGAACCGTATTGGAGTCCAGAAAATGCAGCCGCTATATTCAAACCTGTGGAACTTCAGGACTATTCTATATTCTAATGGAGATCCCAAGGTTCCCAGCAATATTTGAGTGTAAATAATCTTCAAATTTGTTATTCCAAGTTTTGATGAGATTGGTGATGCGCACTCACACCTCATTAGTGATAACCTATTGCAGGGTGATTGTGTTTGATGGCAAATTTTTGGCAGGTTACCTTCATCTTGTTAACCTCTGTGTTTGTTTCGTTGCACAGGAGAACATTGTGAGGAACACACTACTTACTTCAAGCAAACGTTCGGGGAACAAGCCGTTATGAAGCCTCTGACCATTTAAACTGTATTATATTCTTTGCATTTAGTTGCAGCCTGTATGAATTAATGTATTGCATATGCCCTCTTTTACAGAATGTACATTGCTAAATAAAATTATGTACACTACCACTCTCAAGTTTGGAACCAATGAGAATATTTTAGTCTTTGCAAGTAAGTGATTCCTTCATTTATCAAGGTACTCAACTGTAATTAGGAGTTTGAGCCCTTAGGGCTAAAACCTATTGTTTTTTTTAGCTGTTTTTAGAAATGAAGGGTAAAGGACTGAAGCCAGTTGTTTTTGTGTTATTTTTAGGGGTTTAGTGCTGAAAGACTAAAACCTATTGTTTTTGTGCAATTTTACTACAAGGGCTTAAAGCTCATTGGCCTGAAACTATTGTGGTGTTTGTTGTCGTTGTTATTGCGGTGGTGTATTTTTATACTATAACTGTTATTGGGTATGAAGTGCATAGATTGGCAAGGGAAACCGTATATTTGGATAAGGTATGTTCTGCCACACAGCGTATGTCCAAATGATGCTGGAAGCCAAAAATAAGCCCGTAATTTCTGTTCCAACCTCCCACAGAGTTCTGTTTGAAGACGGGACAGAAGACAAAGCTATTAATTCAAATCTGTTTTGTCTCTGCTCCGCACTTGACTCTTTTGCGCTGTTTCTCAAGCCCATTTATCTCCGTCCCTTTGAAATTGATGAAAGTGGAATAACAAACAACAGTTTGGCCCTAAATACACGATAAAAAAAAATTTATTTTTGATATTTTTTGAACTTGTATAACATTTACCTCCGCCAAGGAGGTGTTTTTGCTTCTGTTTGCTTGTTTATTGGTTGTCAAAATTGACAGCCATGTCACTGTTCCATTAGTCACCTGTCTGTCTGTCTGTCTGTCTGTCTGTTAGCAGGATATCTCAAAAACGGTTGCGCAGATTTCAACCAAATTTTGCAGGATGTTTCAGTAGCACAAGAGGAACAAGTGATTAAATTTAGGCATATCTCTGTGAAAGTACTGCTGAGATATAGGCCAAAGTACAAATCCAGCTATGTTGGACGAGATTTGAAGTCTTGAGTCAGACACCAAACGATTTCAACAATGGTCCCGCTTGGCAGGAGTCATTTATTTATTTGTTTGTCTGTCTGTTGGCTGGATATCTCAAAAACGGTTGCACAGATTTTAACCAAACTTTGCAGGATGTTAAAGTAGCACAAGAGGAACAGGTGATTAAATTTTGGCATGTCCGGGCCAAAGTACAGCTGAGATAAAGGCCAAAGTTCAAATCCAGCTATGCTGGCGGTGTTGTAGAAATTTTGATTTTAGTATTCAAGTATTACCTTCACAAGAGAAACTCAGATGACTCGGAGAGAAAAATCAGTCGGAGGAAGAGAAGTTAATATCCAAGCCAAAAATTGTTTACTAATTTTCTGCAGAAAAAAAGGATCCCCATACACGGCAAAGTCAAGCAGCAAAATGGAGGATGATACAGTTAGAAACTCTCTGGTTTTTGTAGGGACAGTCCATGACGTTCTCCTTCCCCCCGCGCTGATTTACACATCATGAGAGCCCTCGCCGTCTCACGAAACCGCGTCAAGCTGTCTAGGGATGCACACATTCATCTCGTTAGGGAGGAGAGCGCCTGCCACCTGCAAAAGGAGCCAGATGTCAATCTCAGACAAACACCCCCTCCCCCCAACCCCCAAATTATGGTCCTTGAGGCCAGAGAGCTGCTGGTTTTCCACCCTCTCTTTAACTTGAAGTCAGCTGTGTTGACAGTCTGGCCAATCAGTGGCTGTGACTGTTCACACGATTGCCCAGAAGGCAATCCGCGCAATCGTGTGAACAGTCACTGCCACTGATTGGCCAGACTGTCATCGCAGCTGATGACCCTACATATGGTGTCTTTAACAAATACAAGAGGGCAGTATATTCGCCGGAGCTGCCAAGGGAGAGTTGTCAGGACGATCTGAGTCTGGCAGTGGTGAACTGGAGCTTGAGTGGGTCAGGCGCACTTATAGTAGGAGGGACTGGTCTGAGATCAGTGGCCTTGGTGTGTAGCCGGAGGGAACGGAGTACACTAGGCTGGAGGGAAAAATACTGAGACTGGGAGAGTTCGAGAACAGGGAAATTTAGTCCTGACTAAATATGGGGTATTCAGTGTTAAGTCACCTGAAGAATCATGGTTTTGAGACCCTCTATCTCGGATGTCGCTGAAACACTGTCAGATGGTGTGCACTGATGAAAGAGGGAGTCTTTTAAAATTTATTTTTTTATTTTACAAATGTTTATTGGTAACATAATAACAAATGGACTATTATTTGCCAAGTCAGCCATTTTGACCGCAGTTGTTTTCTTTTTAAACTGTACAATAACTACAGTTACAACTCAGATTTGGACCAACTTTGGCAACATTACTGATTAGGGAACAAGGAATCCAAAGCAATAGCCACACACCCCTAATAAAGCCTCTGAACCTCAAAATTAGAATATTTAACTGGAGTGTATACCATACAGTACATTTTCACTGTGTGGGAGAAGGCACATGCTGTTGACCCAGTAGTATGTCACTGCTGATTCAGACCCGCAGTTCTGGGATCGCATTTCTAGGACCTTAGGGCTAGGGTTAGGGTCCTAGAACTGCGGTCCTGAAACTGCTGCCTCCGGTTTCGCAGGGACACCCAACTCAGTTGACCATAAATGCTCATATACCTGTACAAAGTGTACCCCTGACTTCGAAATTCTCCGGTACCTCTTTTTTCTGTGCAGTAGGTGGCGTAATTGTGCCCATCCGGTGTTAATTTATACAACCCATCGAAGAAGAAGAAAGCGGCGAGGAAGAAGAGTATAAGCAAGCCGATCAGAGAGTCGCAACAAGATCTTGACGCTGTAGGCAGCCAGTGAGACGCTTTAGTTGAACGTTAGCTAAGATTTTGAAGGTTTCTTTCGCAGTAGCTCGATTTGTCAGCAACAGTGTCGTGCTCTGCTATTTCTTCAGTTTCAAGGATGGATCAAGTTGGAATCGCAGTCAAAGAAACAAAGGTAAAGTTAATCTTAATGTGACTCCTTGTTATCTCACGTTAGCTAAGAGCCAGCTAACGTTAGCTCGTTACCGTTGCCATTTTCTGTCGCTGTGGCTTTTGGAGCCCATGTCATCGCGCTGTAATGTCAGCTGCCGGCCAGATATAACGGCACATATTGTGTTGTAGACTATCCACTTCGCTTAAGACGCTTTCACGCAACAGATTATATTCAAAGTCAATGCAAAGACGCGAATACACGCGTTTTCGTGTAATCTGTCGTTTCGCGTCTGGTGTGAAAGCAGCTTTACGGTTTGTAACGATTGTGTAAAGTCAGTTTTAGTTTTTATTGGAGTACGATATTTTGATTCCGGCGTCAAAGACTCAGAAACGAAACGTCAAAGAAACGAAATTAAATTATATAGCTGTTGGCAGCAGTTAAGCTGTCCAAACACAACAGGTTATTGAGGAGCCGATTTAATTTTATGTCAAATCTGGAATTCAGACGGAATGTGGATCTGAACTGTCAAGACAGCCATATGTCAGGAGCTGCAAGGTACTCCGATGTGTGGCCCGTTGGTGGCACAACAGGGACTGATTAAGGTACCAAATTCCCCTAAAATCCACCTAGGGCGGTCACCTATGGTGTTTGTAGTGTTGGTGTGTGTCTTTCGGGGAACACAATACAGATGTTTCAGCGGGTTGACATGCTGCTCATGCGGCATTTTTGTATGAATACGTACAATTCTGCTGGCTGTTACACAATCTCATACGTCCATCCTGATCTTTTATTGTTGTATAACGATGTTCGTTTCAGGAAATGACTTAATAGTCCTTTACTAGTGTGGTAGCCACCTACAGCGCCAAAGTGGGATTGTTGCTGCCCTGTTAACTCGAGCTTGTGCTCTATTCCTCTGACCGGTTTTTCATGACAACAATTTGGCGAATTTACTCGCCACAGGCACATAATCAAAGTCGTTAACCATGGCTAACTGGCTAACAAACATTTTTGATAAGTGATCGTTAGTCATACAAATCAGACTTTAAACCTATTAAGAATCTAAAGCCAACGATTTCTATGTGAGCTGTAACACAATGTGTTCACTCACTGTTGTCGTCAAAGGGGGCGGGGAGAATGTTCGCTGAGGCTATATTTACGGCGCCGTAAACAGTGATTCTGGTCGGCGCTATGTTTACGGCAAGTCGGAGTGCGCATGCGCGGAGCGTCTCCGGGAAAGTCCAAGATGACAATTTCGAGTTTAATTTCTTGTGCTGCTATACGTCGTAATCCATGTTACTGATGATGCACCGGGTTCCTCGGGCACTCGCAGCGTGTATTCGCGATATTAATATTCTAAAGCCCCTTCTCAATAATAAAATCCCCCTAAACATATTCGGAGAACGTTAAATGACGTTAGACTCATGTTTGCCGAATGAATGACTAATCATACCCGCACGGCTGGTTAGACTGTGTTGCTAGGTGCCTCCCTGACGCCAAACAAACGTGTGACCTCATCCGCCAAACATCCGAACCAATCTTCGATAATACTCTGCATACTTCTGTGTCAGTAGTCTGCAAAGACTGAAAGACCATATGGTGTCTTGTGAATCCTCAGCATCAGAATAATAAATGTAGTCTAGTTTCCTTAGAATGGTATTCTTCTGTAACTTATTATTCCTCATCAGAGTCCCTGGGGCACAGCAAACCAAGTGGCGGCTCCCTGTTCCCTGTCTGATGTCATGAGTGAGGAGCTGGCCAAGCAGCTGGAACAGGAATGCGGCACCTTCCCCATCTGCTCAGAGTCAGTGAAGATTGCCTTTCATTTGCATCGCAATACCATGTTTTAGTTTTTACACTTTTTATTTCGGTCATTGTGTCTTTAATTTTTCTGCCTGCATCCCTGAGTTCAACCTCATTTCTGAAAATGCAAGTAAAAAGTAAGCTGTGATTTGTAAATCATATTTGGCCTGTATTAAATTGAAAATGATTAGGACAAGACATTTAAGGCCATATATTCTCTATCATATGCAAAGACTATTTCTGCCTCTTTCACGATCCATCAGTGGCATTGCTTCTTTTATGGTTATTGTGGCCCCCGCAAAGGGGGCCACATAGGGGGCCACTATGTTTTTGGTGCCGGTCCGCGTCCGCCGCCGGAGACCTTGCTTGTTATTGCGATAACTTGAAAACTTTTAGCTCCATCAACACCAAATCTTACTAACATGTTTAGGGACATCTTGACACAAACTGATTAGATTTTGGGTTTCATCACTCGCCAATTTCCATTCCCAGGGCCCCCTCAATGGTAGCGCCTGCGCGGGGGCCACATATGCGGTCGCCCTCGACAGACTCTTTCTAGTTTAAACACGTGCTGGCGTTATGCGATGGATGCAGTGGGCATGATGAACGACCCTGCAATCCAACTATAGAGGCTGGTTCAAGTTTGAATCCGATACTGCCTCCCTGTGTTGGGCCTCTGTGGTGCACTCCCGACAGGACAGCACACACAATTAAGGATTCAAGCTGTAAAGTTGTTGAAATTTTTTTTGTTTTGATTTTTATTATTATTTTACGTCATTATTCTGCTGTGAAAATGTAGGCACAGGAAAAACTACATGCTAGAGCTGCCACACGTGGCAGTTAGGTTACTGTGGTTACCCACTACTTGGGCTAGAAAAATTACTTCCCATTTGGCTGCGTGGTGGCTTTACCTCTTTAACTGTTTACGACTAGATAAAGAGACTGAGGTCTGCTGCCTTTATGACCTAGCAGTTAGATGAAATGACTAATAATTCATATTTTCAAAAAAACAAAAAACAAAACAAAGGTGGTTTAAAATGATACTTATTTGGTTAACATTTTTAGTTGCATACTGGTTTCAAATTATTCGACAATTACTGCTTGCTGTTTTAATTCAGATTTTACCTATTGTCTGATTTATCTTGAATTGAGGTTGCATGTCGGGAAAAGCAGTTATCAGGCTATCAGATGGAAAAAAGTGACATGCAGTAAGGAATTTGAGGTAGCTGAATTGGTAGATGTACTGATTGTCTCTTTGTGATCACAATTGGCGAATTATTGTCGTGTGTCCTGTGGTTTGCAGAACGTGTGAGCCGCTCTTTGTGGGCGACAATATCGACACTTCAAGTGACCTGATGCTCGCGCAGATGCTGCAGATGGAGTTTGACCGTGAATTTGACTCTCAGCTGCGCAGAGAGGAGAGGAAATTTAATGGAGACAGCAAGGGTGAGATGATAAATAATTTCTCACATGGATGTCTTGGGAGTGGATGTTTTAGATGCAAATACAATTCCTGTCAAACAACTTTTTGTCATAACATAATCTTGTTTAGCTTCTAGTTTTTGCTGTTCAGAGCTTTTTGTTTGGGTACCATAAAAAGTAGCTAACTAGCTGAAACTGCCTTCGGATGGAGGGGCCTGGTACACATTTCACCATTAGGAGGTAAAGGGTTGGAAAGTGCTGCATTAAGTGTGCTTCTTCCATGATATCGTGTTTTCTACGGAATAAATACTGAACTCTGTTACAGTTGCCATAAAAATTTTCATTTCTTTAGCAAAATGTCAGTTGCAAGAAAAATTTGCAGTTCAATGCTTTGTCAATTTAGAGGCTTGATAACATTGTCTTTGTATTGCAGTGTCGATCTCTTTTGAGAATTATCGAATGGTCCACCCCTTTGACTCTGACAGTTCTGAGGATGAAGTTGACTGGCAAGACACTCGCCAAGACCCTTACAAAGCTGGTAACATTATTAATTAGAATTGCAATTAGAAAAACTGCATGCTATTAGGGCTTTCTGTCAATTACAATTATGTACCTTATACATGTTAACCAAGGGTGTTAGACTGATATTTGATTTGCCCGATTTATATTTTTGCAGTTTGAATGAAGGATTTCTCTATTTTAATCCATACTGAACACTGGAGAAATGCATGCATATCTTTGAAAATTATATTTTTATCACAAGTCCTTGGTGGCTCATCTGATGGTGGGCATGTACGGAAATGTTTATTTAACAGTTTTGATTGGACTCTTTAAAATTTGGTATGGGCATTTTATAAACCCTAGACGAAGAACCTTATGGGTTTTTTTTTTTTTTTTTGGCTCAATTTGTAATTCATTTCAGTGTTATCAGTTAACAAATTAATTCATGGTAATGCATTTTTGAACAAAATTTCTGGAATTGTGCATTATTATACCCCCCGCAACGAAGTTTAGGGGGGTATACTGGATTTGCTTTGTCTGTCCGTGTGTGCGTGCGTCTGTGCGTCCGGACCTAGATCTCATAACCTACTCATCCGATTTTGAAAATTTTTTTTCTTGCTGGAAGGTATATTGACTGTGGTACTGCCCGACTACTTGTTGTTGCGGGGGGTATCCTGTAAGCCATGCTTACTGACTAAATCTAGTTTGGTCACATTTTACTTACCGAGGCATTGAGGATTGGGTTTGAGGATATTGTACCCTTGTGGTCAGGGCTGATGGCATCCTCAAAATTTAGTTGGACTTACTTGTAGCACCCTCTCATACACATTCTGTTGTGTAATGTAAAAAGAAATGTGGTAAAAACAAAAATTGTTTCTTCAGAACCTGATTTCTATTGAATGCTCCTATTTTTTTAAGTTAGATTTCTGGATCATTCATCAATTCGCTGAAGTGTCCATAATTTTCTGTTTTAGCAAAATCTATGAAGTTATCGTTTGCTTGCTTATCCCGTCTCAAGGGTTCACCTGTCGGATCATGACTAATACAAATTGTTGCCAAAGGTTTCACAAATGCATTCAAACCTTGGCGCTACATAACGGTGTCAAAGAATGATGATGCTGAGATTAAATTGAATTCAAAGCTTTTTTTTTTTTGTGAGCCAGATAAGCCCACGACTGCCCCACGGAAGGGTTTTGTTGGGAAAGGAAAGAACATCACCACCAAGCACGATGAGGAGGTGTGCGGGAGGAAGAATACTGCACGCATGGAGAATGTGAGCTCGATTCACCTGCGTACACGATTGAACCGGCGATACGCCGTCCACCGTAATTTATCTCGGCTGATGGTACTCTTGTGGTGTAGTCAGGTCTCTTATTATTCGGACATTGTCGAAGTTATTGTTGTTTTAGGTGTCCACATTTGCATACAGGAGTATTATTAAGTTACATAACATAACATGAATGGCGAGAACAGGCCGTTCAGCCCAAGTAGCCTCACCATTTTCCTATTTCTATTGTCAATCCAGCGCTTCAGATACTCGACTAAATGGTATCTAGCACTAAATCAAGCCCACTCTTGAAAATTCCTGAGGTTTCTGCCTCAACAATATGAGCCCTGGTCAGACTACATGAAACTACGCAAAGTTTACTACGCGATCACATCCAAAAGTTTCAATTGCGCGATCACACTGCCGGCAAACTTCTTGAAGTTTGAGCGACGCCAGACTAGTCGTAGTTTGAGCCACTACCGCACATGCTCAACGATTGCAGAAACCAAGACGATCGTCGGCTGTCACGGAAATAGCACAGTGAATCTGATTTGCGGGAAAAGCAATGATATTTAATACATGTGTGCAAAAAAAAAAAAGGAAAACAAACTGGCGGCATGGCAGGAGATGGTATTAATCACGTGACAAACTGTACAAAGTTTCAAGACTGCTTGGACAGACTGTCTAAAACTTAGAAAAGTATTATGGGAAGCGAGAAACTTCTCAAGTTGGGGTGGACGGAGTCTGTCTGTCCATCTGTCTGTTAACTTTTAGTTTCCGGATGATAGCTGAAAAACTCCTTGGTCAAATGTTCTCCTTTTTTGGTGGTATGTTGGTGGTGGTTACAGGAAGCTCCCTATCGATTTGTGTCCCGCCCCTATAATCAGTATGGCCACCACGGCAGCCATCTTTATTTTCGTTTCCGGACGATATCTGAAAAAAGCCTCGGCCAAATGTTCTCATCTTTTGGTGACATGCTGAGGGTGGTTAGAGGAAGCTCCCTATCGATTTATGTCCCGCTCCGATTATCAATATGGCCGCCAATAAAGCGCAAGCCTGAGGGGTCCCGCTCACGACAGCGCGCTATTTTTAAATCCCTTTAACACCTTAAAAGACCTCAATCGGATCACCTCGAAGTCTCCTCTCTTTTTTTTTTTTTTTTTTTTACCTTTCATAGCTCATGAATGTGGACTCAAAGGGGAGACTTTCACCTTTAGTTTGAGCACAGTTACATTTGGTTTGGCCTAGTTTAGAAATGGCAACACATACAGTATGTGCTGGTCGAAAGTAATGGGACAATTGGCTGTATCTCTGTTCCGAGGGCCAGTACGCCATGCTACCAAATGCTTGTGGTTGCTTCTTTGAAGCCTTATTGACATAGAAAACAGACATATTATGATTGTAAATTTCCAACATTGTGGTTGAATATGGAATGAATTCCATGTGGACTGATAGTTTGGACTTTCCGCTGTCATTTGAGGGCATTTCCCAACATTGCTCTGCGATTTAGAAATGACTGCCTCTTCTGTATGTGCCCCCCTTCCACAACTCCAGTGAGCTTCAATTTAAGGAATCTCTATAAAATTTCTAAACTTTGTTTAGCCTAATCTTTGCACGTGATTGGCTGACGCACTAGAGGTTAAAGGAGGTCAATTCTCTGTTTCGGAATTTGCAATCCGATGAACTAGCAACTCTTCAACAGCAATGCATAGCCAGGTCAGTGTACGATATACAGCAAATGTATTTGCTTTGCAATGGAATCTTGCAAATATATATAAACGCTAGACAGCTGCTATTAGATTCTGTCTCCAGAATAAAAATACAATAACTGTTTCAACATGGTGACCTGCTTGTATTGCCTGAAGCATGAACATGCAAAGGGGAAACCAGTTTTGCGCACTGATGCCATTGACTGTATTCAGTCTATGGCGGAAACCAGAAGTGAGTTTCTTGACGCAAACATTCGAGTGCCTCCCTGAACAAGGTTTGAACATTTAATTGCGATCCGTCATATTGAGCTTTCAGTTAAGGAGGATCTGAAGAGGTATACAAAGCACTTGAAAATCCTAATGGTAGCACAGACCTGAATTGCAGTATCATTAAATGGAAGCTCAATTTCTGTCCTATCCGGCCTTACTGACCAGTTAATTCGCCTCCGCCAAGGAGGGGTATGTTTTTGCTGGTGTTTGCTTGTCTGATAGTTTGTAGGATATCTCAAAAATGGCCTCATAGATTTTAACCAAACTTTGCAGGCTGTTAGAGTAATACAAGAGGAACAAGTGATTAAATTTTGACAAATCTAGGCCAAAGAATAACTGGGATGTAAACCAAAGTTCAGTTCAAATCCAGCTATGGTGGCAGAGATTTCACGTCTTTCCAATCGGCGTGCTTTTGGGTTTTGCTGCCACCTGACGGTGGAATGCAACCATACCCTACGTCAGCCAATGAAAATAACTAATGCACAGAGTTGCCTCGGTGTGGCAGAGGTCCTGCGCTCTCTGGGTGCTTTGTAGTTATTTTTGAGAATGGCTTATGCAGTATTTCTGGGGGAAAAATAAAAAGTTAGATGCTTCCTTGACATAATTTTTATGTGATCAGTTTATTACGAGAATCATTATGAAGAATGTTTTTTCCTTCTCTATACAGGCATAACATGTTTGTATGTCTCCTTTTCCACTGCAGTTTGCTCCTGAGTTCCAGGTTGGCGATGGCATTGGCATGGATTTGAAGTTGTCCAATCATGTGTACAACGCCCTTAAGCAGCATTGCTACACAGAGCAGCGCCGCAGCGCCCGTGTGCACGAGAAGAAGGAGCACTCCACGGCGGTAAGAACCGCGAGATCGAGAGCGAGGAAGCCTGTGGTCAAGTCCAGCTTAACCCCTTAAACTCAAAATTTTCACTGAAGTCTCTTTACTCGATCAAGAGTGGGAAAAAGCATTTTTTCATATTGCAGGACGATGTCACATACATATCCTCTATCTGCTGGTTGCAGCGCTTCACTGAAACTGCATCACACTTGTATTGAGAGAAATAGTCAAAATGTCCATAATTTTATACACATTTCTCTCTAATTCTGCTGGACATACTTGATCATTGGAAACCTTGATCTCCACTGGAATCGAAAAAAGGTCTGAGCTTCCACAGGTTTGAATACAGCTGCTGCTTTTTATGGACTCATATATGGGCCTGTAGGCTTTATGGGGTTAATCCTTGGCCCCACAGCTCTGCTCATACGTTGGGATGAATCACTTCTGAAGTCCACAGCTGATCCTGTCAAACTTAATTTTTCTGACTGGCAATGAAAATTTTCTTAATACTCAACAAACTAACTGGCAAATTGTCATGTTTTTTTTTTTCTCTCTGTCTTCCAAGTCGTATAATTTAAGTGAAATTTGATGATTTAACCAAATATGGACGACCTGGAAATGAGCAACATGATGTCATGATTTGCAGCCCCCCCCCCCATTCCTTTTGTAAATTTCGCAATGTTCAGGAATGGGTGTAATGATAGGTGTCCGTTGCAAATCCCCATGTCAAAATGCTAATAATAAATGAACGCATTAGCTTATCTTGTGTCTAATTATACCTAGACAGGTTATGCAATTTAGACCCGTATCCCTTTTTTTCTTTTTTCTTTTTCCTATTTCATTTATGAGCCCCTGTCCCTCATGTCCTGTAACTATTAAAGTCGGTGCTGTTGATTTATTTCCTTCAGGAACAAGCAGTGGATCCGAAGACCAGGCTGCTGATGTACAAGATGGTGAACGCTGGCGTTCTGGAGAACATCAATGGCTGTATCAGCACAGGGAAGGAGTCTGTGGTCTTCCATGCTGATGGAGGGAGGTGGGGAATTTGCTTCTTTTTTTTGTGCTTATTCACTGCTCAGATTTAGACTTTTTATTAGTTAATGAGCAGTTAAAGATTATAAGGAAATAATATTTCAGTTGCAGAGTCGTTAATGTCACTATACTTCGTAGTTGTAATGTATCAGTGTTATTACAAATAAGTTTGCATCTTGAATGGCTGTGGTGATGTACTGAACAATTTGAGTTTGTTAAAGCTATGTCAGATTGCAAGCTTCTTGTATAACTCATTTATTTAATATCTGCTGTCTCGTGGTAGTCTGGAGGACAAGCCTGTCCCAGCAGAATGCGTACTGAAGGTGTTCAAGACCACCCTGAATGAATTTAAGAATCGGGACAAGTACATCAAGGATGACTACCGCTTCAAGGACCGTTTCAGCAAACTGAACCCCCGTAAGGTCATCCGCATGTGGGCCGAGAAGGAGATGCACAACCTGGCCAGGTGAGAGACTTGGTGGAAGATCTTCCAGATTCAGTTGTTCTGTCGACGGTCTGTGTGTTATGGTATTCAGTTTTGGTAATACATGGCTAGACTGTGTTTTTTTAGCTATTCATTTTGAAAGTGTAATGGGGCCCAGCCAAAAAGATTTAGAAAAGCCGTATCATGTTATGTATCGGAACGCTCGTGGAGTTCCCTGATTAGATGCAAAATTGATGCCAGTTGGGTTCTTGATTTGTGAATGCGGCATCATTTTATTTTATTACCATCACCAAGGGAGTTGTGTTTTGCCCTTTGTTTCTGGGTAAGTACGTTTGGTTGTTAGCATGTTTTATTGTTAGCAACATGGAAAAAAATTATGAACAGATTTTTCCCTCCGTCAACGATGTTAGGGCGGAGGTTATGTTTTTGCCCTTGTTTGTTTGTCTGTTTGTGAACAACATAACTCAAAAAGTAAGGCACGGATTTGTCTGAAATTTGGCGGGTGGGCTGCTATCAAGGATGGACCCAATTAATTTTCACCAGGATCACTGAAACAACATGGCCGTGACGGCAGCCATCTTTAAATCGTATGACACGTGATAACTCAACTTTGCTCCCACTCTGCAAGATTTGGGATTGTGCTGCCTTGGCGGAGGTTTGCACTCTATAAGTGCCTCTAGTTACGAAATGTTTACTAGAGGTGTCTCAGCCAAAACTTGGAAGTAATTTCATATTGGGTGTGATACGGATCAGTTCTAGTTCCAATAATTTTTTATTTGCTTGTGTGGAGGTGCATAATATCGCTACTCCTGTGTCCCGGTCATGTGGGGGGACTGTTGAGCCTTGGCAGAGGTATGCGCTCCCTGAGCGCTCTTGCTTAATATTTAACCGAAGGAAAAATTTAGTTGTGGCTGGGTTTTTTTTTTGTTTCCCTCTAGGAGAAAAGAAATGAGTAAGTCTTAGTTGAAATGTAACCTAATTGAAGGATGAATGTCCCTCACCAGGTTGAAGAACGCAGGAATCCTGTGCCCTGAAACGGTCATTCTGAAGAAGCACATCTTAGTGATGTCGTTTATCGGCAAAGACCACGTGCCGGCGCCTAAACTGAAGGAGGTGAAGCTGAGCAGTGACGATATGAAGGAGGCGTACTTCCAGGTGCTGCATGTAAGTACCTGAGACGCCGTGCTTCATTGGAGAGATTTGATGGTTTTCCTTGGTTATTTAATCAGAATGGATGAGAGAGAGACTTGCTCTTGTCACACTCCTGAGCAATTTTTCAGGAATTTTCATCTGATATTTGTTATGGAGCATGCTTGTGACAAGCTCTACCCATTTTGTTCTTAGAAGTTGGAAATATTGAATTTTTTTTTTTTTTAAATACATTTTTTTTTTTTTTTTTTTTAAATATTCATTCTCCCATATATTCAGCATTGGGCATATTTCAATGGGCTATAACATAACATGGGAAATATTTGTGGAGATATTATACAGATAGTACTGACAACAAATGGGGACTATATAAGGGTTTTCACTTGGTATCATAACCTTTGACTTTTAGGGACTGCAAACTCAAGGTCAGTTGGTGCAAAAATCTTCTCTGAAACCTTTTGTATTTGAAGCAGGTACCGTAATGTTATGATGCAGTCGACTTGGATGTGTGTTTGTGGGTCTTAAGCATTTTATTAATTTTTGAATTTCCTTAAGCTTTCTGTTAGAGGACTAGTTTTGTTCCTGAATACCTGGCGTTCATTACGCCATCCATCTAGGTTGTTTGAGTTCTGCAAAAAAAGGACTCTTGGACTTCGTTAATTTAACGCCAATCACGTTTGTTCTCGTGTTACTATATACCCTGACAATGAGTCAGAGATTTTATGGATCGGTGATTGTCGCACCGCGTCCAATACTGCCTCGTCTGTAGAGATTTTCTTGTGAGCGCTATACAGGCCACAAATTTCAACCGATGTGTTTCATATTTGGTGTTGGCCTGGTCTGTGGTGAGGTTACTAAGTGTATCGATTTTGGGAGTGATTGCTTTTGGGGGTCTTTTTGGAAAAATGAAACCTACTGTTGGGTATGGCTGTGGCCACATTGTTCTTTGGAGCCGCTTTTCTTTATTTGGGACAGAGTCCATCGTGAAGAATGATGGGAAAATTAATCGCCAAAAATGTTTCCCACTGTCTGATCCAGGCCACTTTCTCTTGTTTATTTTCACTAGATGATGCAGAAGATGTATCAGGAGTGTAACCTCGTTCACGCAGACCTGAGCGAGTACAACATGCTGTGGCACGAGGGGCAGGTGAGACTTCTTATCACAGTGTAGGTTCATTATGCCAAGGAGCTGGAGAGAACATGAGACTGATCACCACAAACCACTTTCCTTCCTATATTTTATACTCAGTTATTTCTTCTCCCAATGACGCGGGTTTATTTCCTTCATAACGCAACGCGCAACACCAGTAGCGAGAACAGGCCATTCAGCCCAATTAGACCCGCCATTTTCCTGTCAATAAAGTGAAGTCGACTCGTCTGATCCTTTGCAATAATAATGTGTTATTTTTTTATTATTTTATTTATTGAGTCAGGTAACTCTCACTGAGATTTTAATAAAATCTCTTTTCTAAGAGTTGCCTGTCCAAGAGGGCAGCATGAATAACATTGCAATAATTAAACCAACTTTACAGCGAGACAGACTGCAGCTGTACACACAGTACAAATGAGTCAACACAATATCCTGTTTTAAGTATAATCATGATAAATAATTATGTGCGACTGTAGAAACTATTACCCTCTTCAGAAAATTGCATGAGACGCAATCACATTGACTAACAGATTCCCAATTCTTGAAGATGGGCTTTAATTTCCCCATAGTAAACAGCTCTGACAATTTCAGTTCCTTCCGTACATTATTCAAGCTTGTACTGATTAGCGTACAGTTGACAATAACGTTTGAAAAATAGCCAATTTCTTGTTAGCATTTTAGCATCTCGTCAGTCCTCGTGGTGGGAGGTTTGGATCGGTGATCTACTTTGCTCAAGTCAAACATTCGCCAAGTCTTATCACACAAGTTTGTCTACGCCTTTGAGAGTGAAGTTAAACTAACATTCCCCATCAAGGTGGTCAGTATAGCATGTCTGTTTTTAGCAGTTGTCTGACAATAGCCAAGACTGTTTGACAGGTTGACCGACAGTCTTGTGCAATCTTACGTTTATTTTTGCCTGAACTTGCATCAGCCTCCGGCAGAGATCTAATATTGCCAACAGGAGTGCCGCACTATTCTGTAAGGCTTTTTCCAGCGCATCCCTAAGACTTACAACTGTTAAGTCCAGGAGTTGTGTAAAACCCGCTAGATGGATCTGTCATTATGTATTCAGGTTTGCTCTGAGGTATCTTTGTGGACCATGTGACCACACTTAACAGCTGCCAGGTCGCCAAATGAAATTAATTTATCACTAAGAAAACTACTGAGTGGATCTTCATTACCTTGTCAATCTTACAGCTTGAATGGCTTTTTTGTCAGGAAAGCATTACATCTTCAGGAGTTAAACAATAACCCATTCATCGTCATTTCTAGATTTTTTTTTAAATGCAAAATCTTAGAATTCTTGGAAATCATTAACACAGCCAGTGATATTGGTCAGAATATTTTTGTTTCTTGTTCAGTGTTTGTCTCAAAAATGGTTAGAGGCTACATGCAGAAAAAACTCAAATGATTATTACAAGCAGACTAATGCATTGAATGACAGTAGATGGTTTGTGTTGACTGTGGCCATCTTCTCAGTGGGGGGGAAGACAACGCGTATTTCGCAACTTACTAATGCTGGATAAAGTAAGATCAATTCATTGAATTTGATGCTAAAAATGTTGTGCCTGAATTTGTAGCGTCTGTCTGAATGAGAGTGCCTCATGCAGCCCTGGATGTGATCTGTTGCAGGTTTGGGTCATCGATGTGAGTCAGTCGGTGGAGCCCACCCACCCCCATGGCCTGGAGTTCCTGTTCCGAGACTGCAGGAACGTGTCCACGGTGGGTAAACATCGCCTCTGTTTTCAGAGCTCATTTTAGACTGAAAACGGCAGGATTTTTTTGGTGGAGGGGTTGGGAATTGCCGAAGACGATGCTAAGAGGTTGCTGCATCATTTGTTCTCAGTCATGGGCTACTGGTCTTCCGCCAAGCAATTCTGACCGGCACCCAGCCCCCAACAAACCATAGGTAGCCTAAATATCAGTAAAAAAAATGTGTATGTGACCGTATTACTGCATGCGTTCAGCTGAATAAATGGTGCCTTGTTTCCCCCTGGAATGAATTGGACATCATCAGTGTAAGCCTTTTCAGTAGAGTTAATTAACCAATGGCTCATGAAGGATGAGCAAGCAAATGAATTATTCTCTTCCGTTTAAAGCCCTGTATTATTCTTTTATTCTTTGTCGGCCGTTGTTTTTGCTGGGCTGAAAGGGCTTGCTGCAGTTAGGTGTTGTTCTTGTATTTGCCGCTCCATATAATCAAGGGGCCTTTTGAAATATGAGCGGAAATCCATATAGGACCTCCCTATTATTAATTTTGATCGTTAGAGGCTTGGAAGATGAACATAATTGTGTAAATGTGCGTCATTGCTTCAATTTCTATGACTGATCACTTATTTGTATCATTGTCTTATTATGCCTTTACCGCTTAAGCTTGTGGTGAACCCAGCTTAACCTGGGAGTGACTGGGTCCTGAATATGAGCTTATTTGCTTAAACCTCAGGCTTATTGTCCTTCCCTGCCTGCATTGATTAAGCGAAAGAGGCGAATAGTCGCCATGTATACATTGCATTGTAGATCTGAACCTCTTTTGGCGCTGAAGGCCAGCTATAGAAGTTCTTCTGAGTGCCGAGTTGGGTTTTCACAGAATTTGGTGGCTACTCTTAAAGCAAATCTACTTTTAAACACTGTGTAGCAGTGTTAACTAATTGTCTTCAGTATCCAGCAAAATTATTCGCACCCTTTGTGCATATGAACAGAAAAGAGTCTGTTGGTTCTTGTCTTGGTCTTCCATTCAAAATATTCACAAAAATCTTCCTTTCTCATTTAAGTAAATTGACTTAAAGAAGGAATATGTTGACATTTGATCAGAATTGTTAATGTTCTTTCAACTTGTTTTTGCCTTTTGAATGTACAGTTCTTCCAGAAAGCTGGAGTAGCTGAAGCGATGAATGTGCACGATCTCTTCAACGCTGTGTCTGGTCTTCAGATCAATGCCGATAATGAAGCGGAGTTCATCTCCAAGGTAAGACCGTTGAGTTTTTAGGTTCTTTTATACAGTTGTGTGAAATTTTTGCCTCCATCCTGATTTCCCATTATTTTTTTGTACATTTATTACATGAAATGGATTTGGATCATAATTAATTAAATGGATTTTGGAAACGTATGCAAGATGAGGAAAACTGGAAAAAACACAGTTTATAAATGAGTGTTTCATTTAATCAATAAAGAAAGTTATCCTACGGATCACTCAAGTGGAAAAAATAATTGCTCCTTTGAACTAGTGTGACACCTTTAGCGGCAACGATTCTGGCCCTTTTTTCGCAAGATTGCTGTAATTCATCGTATTTGATACGAGTTTTCAAGTCCGGACTGCCCGTTTAAGATTCTGTCGCAGCATCTAAATGGGCTTCAAGTCAGGATTTAAATTAGCCTCCTCAAAAATGTAGTTTTTTCTTTTGAGCCAGCAGAAGTGGTATTGCTCTTGTACTGGAAAATGCTATGCTAGTGCATTTCACCATAGACCCAAGGAGGGACTCTCATCGATGGTCTGTAATATAGTGAAAAAACTGAGAATCACTCGCATCTCCCTGTAGGTGCGAGTGAAGATGGTACAGGTGCGGTTCTTCTATAGCTTGGTACTGATTGCTCTGTGTATTTCACACATTGTCCCAATTTTTTTGGAATTGAGGTTGTAGAACTTTATCAAGCGAAGGCAATCCAGTGACATTAGTCGCTGATGTGATGCTCGTAAATGATAAGAAAATTATTGGACACAAAGTACATCCCTACTGACAAGTCGGGCAAGAATGTGTTAACGTCACAGTGGTTATTGCATTGTTTACACAAATCTGAAAGCCGCCTTGTAACTTAAATATGTTTCAAAAGTAATGAAAGACTGTTTATGGGTAATCTGATAATGATCTTTAGCCTTTAAAATTTATGGTTATAGAACGATCCAACTCTTCGGTCAATTATCTAAAGCCGTTGCTCTTTTAGGTCATGGCGAAATTCGCTAGCATAACATCTGGCAGTGTTCTGAAAAAGGAATTCTCCAGTGCTTACGCTTAACCTCCCTATAAATGATTATCTTCACTGCAGATCGAAGAATTGGAGAAGATTAATGAAGACCACTTGCAAAAGCGCGGCAAGAAGATGTTCCCAGTCGCGAGCGACGGCAGTCCGCCTCTAGAGTAACGACGATATTAAGGAATGCTGCAGAACCATGATCGATAGCGCGACGCTGCTATTCGGAGTGTGGATTCAAGGAAACGGGATGAGAGCCCCTGCATTATCATAGATGATGAAAAGGCTGCAGAGGCGGGAAAAAAATCGCTTCTGGTAGCTGTCATTTGCACATGGCGTGATGGGTGGTTGATTTTTAAAATCCTCAAATCCCAGTAACCACTGGTGTAATTGCTGGTTTTATATTTTTTCATAGCAAATGCATATGCTACTACCACATTTAAGTTCAGTGCTTTTTGGGCCAGGGACTGAACTTGGAAAATGGCGATTGGGTGGTTTTTTTTTTTTTTTTTTTTAAGCTGTTCAGTAACACTGCCTAAAATGGCGTCTCAAGGAAATTAATTCGACTCGCAGAAAGCAATTGTAATTGATGAGTGATAAAAGTAATTTAAATCTTCTACGACTCAAAAAGATGCCACCGTAGCTGAGTTGTGTGCTTGGCTTCTAGTTGCAGTTGATTTTGTATTGAGCTTGATCTATGTAAGGACGCTGATGGGGTGCAAAAGTAATGCTGTTGCGTGTTGTCGATGCTTCTTTACCAAAGGGTTGAGCTGATGTCATATTCCAAAGATATGATTGTTTAAAGTGGATATAGTCACAGTGCCTTTTGTCACTAGGCATTTTGTGACATCATTTAGGTGCTCTTGGGAGTGAGAGGGTGAAACGCTGATCTTTACCACACTTCACTTGTATGCGGTTAGCTCGAGTAGTGAATACTTTTAGTAGTACCCAATCAGAGAGAAAGCAGACGAAAGTCAATGATGGTACCCTTCACTGACACAGTACTCCAGCTAAAGCTAGACTTGCAGGAGTAGTAACTATGCTTGATTAGCATGGGTGCTAATCTTCAGTGTGACTGACACTTAAAGCTGCAGTCGGTAAGATTGCTCAACCGAGAGGACTTAGTCAGATTTTTGAAAGCGTACAGCTTTCAAGCCCCTCCCATATTTGTGCCGAGATCCAAACCAATCCCTCCCTCTTTTTTTTATTTTTATTTTTTAATTTTTTTTTGTGTGCACATCCAAAGGTGCGTGCTAATAATCTGATTGGTTAGTTGAGCTGGGAACAGTAGAATTTTGCATACTGCATTACAGGCTGTGGGTGGAGATAAAGTTGCAGATTTTTTTCTAAAATCACCTGATTTATATTGGCATGTGTAAGCATAGTGACAGTTTCAGTAAATACGACCAAAAAATCTTACCGACTTCAGCTTTAAGGTAGCACTACAACACAAAAGCATTACGCTCATCACAAATCACTGACATGGACCAAATTTTTTTGCAAAATATTGGTCTGTCTCCTGTAGATATATTACCGTTTGAATCCATGTTCGCCCTGGGTTTTGATTTTTAATTCTTTGAAGAACAAACTTGTTTTTACTTCCACCGTTTTCAAGAAATTCTGCAAACCTGACCAATGGCCATCTTTGTATTAAATTTCAAAGAAATTTTGGATCTGCCGAAACATGTCCATAGGACTCATAATTTACATTTTGCAGACATGGCTGACGAGACAAGAAACATGACTTATCAAAAATTTGAACACATTGCAGTGATATTTCTAGAGATGATGGCTAATTCTGGATGAGTTTGAGGAGGCATTTGGTGTTGTGGTGTAATATAGACTTTTAGGTCGCTTTTTGCATCATAACTTTGCATTGGCGCCATTATCTGAACTGTGAAGTCTTCCCTTCAAGAGTACAAAGAAGCTGTCCAGTTTAAAGATTCTCTTAGATGGTTTCCATTTCCAAGTACAGCAGCTGTCACAAATTTCACCCACACCTGCTCTGTCTAGCCTGTTTTTAAACTACAGAAATGTACTTATTGATAATGGATCCATGAAGTTTGCTTATCTTTTCATGTCACGATCACCTGAGGTGGCGCCACATCATCACTCATGAAAGAATATGGCCGAATTAGCCATAGCAATTTATTAATACTGCACAATGTAATCTACTGAACTCCGCTGGCATTTAATTTAACACATTCTGAATTTAACACATTATGTACTATATGTATGGGGGTGCACTATATGTACCCCCAAATATTAACACCTTACCTGTCTCTCCATCAACTCCGAACTCCCATTGTTGGGTCGAATGTGGAAGTCTCTGAAAATCCAATGTTGGGGAAAAAAAAATTTGTGTCCATGTTCGTCAAAAAAAACTGCAGTGCCTCACAGGCAGGCCAAAACATGTCACTTTTCATCATGTAGTGCAAATGCAGCATAATTGGCAGATGAATTACTGCTAGCACCCTGATCAAGTAGAAATATTAATGTGGGTTGTAATACTTTTTAGAGGTTGGTACCGTCTTTTACTGTTCATACACCTTATCAAAAAACGAAGCAAAAATGACAGTTGTATTTACCATTGTCGACCTCCGGTCAAAAATATTTTATGGTGGTAAAGTTGGCTTCAGCTGGCAACAAACGGTCTCCTTAGTTTGAGGCCAAGTACAGCCGCCATCTCTTTGTCAGTTTGCCTTGTGAAAATTAAGGAAATTTGAAATAAACAATGTCCTTCTGCATAAGTTTGTGCTCTTTCACTGTTTTCACGGTTTTCTTTTTGTCGACAGAATGCAAAATACACTGATCACAGCACATAAACTAATGAAAGGTGAATAACGATCAGGTCGGGAATAGGAGTTGTATTGGATGCTGCAAAAATGGAAATGCTTAAGGATCTAATTGACTTTGGCGAAGGCTAAGTTATTATGGCTAGGTCACTGCTCCAAAACAACGGGTGTTGTGTGATGTTTCTGATTAGCAGTGGTTAGTATCTACCAAAAGTGGTCCAAGAAAGAACAACTGGCTAACTGGCGAAAGGGTCATGGCTGCCCAATGCCCACTGATGTGCCTGGGGAGTGAACGCTGGCCCGTTAGGTCTAATACCATAGAAGGGCTACTGTAGCACACCTTTCTGACAAAGGAAATGCAGGCCACGAGGGACAAGTGTCTGCACGCAGTGCATCGCAGTTTGTGGTGTACGAGGCTGCGTAGCCTCAGACCGGCCCATGCTGACCCCTGTCCACCGTCAGAAGTGCCTACAGTGGATATGTGAGAGTCAGAACCGGACCGCGGATCAATGGAAGAAAGCGACCTAATCAGATTAATCACGTTTTCCTTTTTTATGGATTGCTGGGTGCTTGCGTGTCATTTACCCAGGGAAGAGATGGTACCAGAACATAGACTGTATAAAAGGATGGGCGCAGCACCCGGGTCTGAAAAGTGAAGCCAGTGCGGAAATCCCTTAAACTTGCATTCTATTTAATGGCCAGCAGATGGCAACATTGGCATTTGGAGAAAAGTTCAATTTCATAGAAGTCTGAGAAATGGACCCTACCTTTCCACCTCATTTATTTCTTCAATAATGATTTTCCACATTATTTTATGGAATCTATTGCAAGTTTCAAGTCTCCGTGATATATCATGAGGTACATTTTTTTTGTAATTTATGGTCTTAAATAGACTAGAATAAAGGATAAAGCCAGAATATGCTAAAGGAGCGTGGCTATCCTCTGGTCCTAGTTAGATTCAGCCATAGATCCCCCCCCCTCGCTCCTGCCTGGATCCTCAATTCACTCTCTCATCCAATCGGAATTACATCCGGTTTCAAATTGACAAAATCGAGTCTTCCTAAATGGTATGCTGAAACCAATGGGTGACCTCACAGTTGCCTCGTCCACAGTTTTATACAAAAGTACAATCTGTGTACCAGGATGGACTATGAGGAGATGGAATGCTGGTTGAGGCATTATGACGCTCTTACAATGTTCTGCTGGGTTGAAGAGAGAGGTTCGAGGTCAGAAACCTCAATGGCTAGCCGACCGAATGTATGCCTGCTTGGGCAGGTGTACATCTCCGTACTGGGGTGAAGGAGAGAATGGACTTGCCAGGACTGAAGACTCAGCGACGGCTTTGCCTCGTAAATGGCTTACTGGAATTGTTTAGATAACACTGTGGACAGAATAGAATACAACAATTCAGTGAAGGGAGGACAAAGACCAGGAACTTAAATACGCAAGACGACAAACATTGAAGTGTGGAATCTTTGTGAGGCGTGGGGAGTGAAATGTGGAGGGAGAGGAGTAGAACGAGACTTGAATTAAATGATTAGAATAAACAACACAAGATAGCGACAGACAAAGACCGCTGGATTGCGGGGAGAAACAATCTGGGAAATACTTAGGATATGAAAGAACTGGCCTTAATAGGGCCCCAAAAATATTTTTATGACATGACAGACCTTATGAAACCCTGTGAAATTTATCATGGTAGAATTTTTGTGCATTGGCTCAGACAATAGTGGGAAAATCTTGCCAGGGAAGTGATTATACAAATCACAGCATCAGGAGGGCAACACATCCGCAGAACCAGACCTGGGTCTGCGCAAAGGGTAAAAACTGCAGAGTCACAGTGTCTGGATCCCAAGCGACTGATAGTGTTAGAAATAAAAAAAACTAAACCAAGTTTAGTAGAAGCACTTTGGGAGTAGTAGAAGCACTGATGTTCACGACAATTCATGGTGTGGCAGACTCGAGTTTGCATTTGAAAAAGGATATGAAGAGTTTGCAAAAACCATGAATAATTGTCAGTGCCCCTTTAGACAGATGAGAGGAACTGAAAGAAGAGATGATGACCTGCGCACACGCTCCTCAAAGCAGCATTTCCTCTCAACAGGAATTATATGCGAAATTTCTACAGAAGGAGTTGAAGGATTTCTGCCAAATATGACTTGGTAGCTCCCTCCAGTGGGTAGTTGTCCATAAGGGTTTGCAATTAATATCTTGTCTTCATACAATCTGCTGTACAGTGCAAGGTTAAATTTGAAGTCGCTACTCTATGTTTTCATGTGCATTTCTCACAATGTCCCGACACTTTTGAAGTTGTATGACAGAATTAAACTCTGCTGCAGAGCACTTGTCATTTCTTGAGAAGAAGGGAGTTTAATGCAATATCCCTATGCTAAGGATATACCATACGGGATCAAAAGAGGACATAATTTTACTGTCAGTTGCCATCAACCCCCTGTTGAGGTCATATGTCATTTCTCTTGTGAAGGCCTTTGTTTTACAAAATACATTTTCTTGTGAGAGAACAGAGACTCCTTGTCTCATAGGAGAATACATTAATTGCCGGGGTTTCTAAGAGCAAGTATTATATTTCCGATACAGCTAAATTTCCACCATTAAGAAAGCGTGCTCCCTCGCCAAAAAATAAATCTCATTGCAGCCAATAAGGGTACACCTACAAATAGTGAATTCACTTAAATAATTTTTAGAATGTTAGTGAACTCAAAGTTGCCTCTTTTTTTTATTTTCACCAGTACGTTAACGCCAACCAGCCAATTATGTGGCAGCTCTGCATTGCTCAAAAACATTACAAATGATTAAGGGATCCAACGGTCGTTCAGACCAAATATCCGATATATGAGCATCGAGGAAGAAATGTGATCTAAGTGGCTTTGACAGTGGAGTGACAGCTGGTGCCAGACAGGGTTGGTTTATGTTTATCAGGAACCACTGATCTCCAAGGATTTTCATACACAACAGCCTGCAGAGTTTACAGAGAATGAGGCGAAAAACAAAAACCACCCTGTGTGTGGCAGGTCTGCGGGCGAAAATACCTTGCTAATGAGAGACGTCAGAGGAGAATGGACAGACTGGTTTAAGCTGACTGGAAGGCAACAGTTACTGAAATAACCATGCTGAACAACAATGGTAGGCAGAAAAGCATGTCCGAATGCACAGTGTGTCAAACCTTAAAGTGCTTGAGCAACAGCGGGATAAGACTACATCTGGTTCAGAATTGGAAAAGGCTCACCAAAATTGGACAGTACAAGATTGGGAAAACTTTGCCTGCAATTAGATACTCCAGACCAGAATCTCTAAGGAATGTGTCCGCATGTCGTTTAGTCCATGCCTGGAAGAATTCAAGCTGTTCTGGGGCGAAGGGCCCCCTTTCCAGAATTAAAAAGGTATACTTAATAAAGTGACCAGTGACACTAAGTATAAGTTCAGTTTTTTTGTGCTTGTGCCTTTATCTGGATATTAATAAAACCAATAATTGCAATTTCTCTTTTTTATTTTTCTTGATAAATCATCTGTAATATTTAGCACAATGTGATAGGGCCTACGCTGTGTAGCTGAAAATATGGAGACACTCATTAGTCTGGGGTTGTTCTCAATAGCTTGGGCTGCGTCTTTTAATTCCACTGCAGGGAAACATTGACACTATTCAGTGACATTCCACCAGTGTGTGTACCTCAGACAGTTTAGCATATACCCTTCCTGTTTCAGAATATCAGCGCCTCCATGCACAGGGCGAGGTCCACGCAGTGCTTGTCTAAATCATTGTCGAAAGACTTTATTGGGCCGGACATGGCCCTGACCTCACCCCCATCAAACACCATTGGGATCAACTGGATAAGCCGCCGACTTACTGCCAGGCCTGACAGCCTGCCATCTACTGCCCTGCCTTATTCATGCAGTTCTGGTTTGTAAGGAAGCAAATCCTTGTTGCAAGGCTTTAATATCTGGAGGGCAGTCCTCAGAGTAGCATGGAGGCTATTATAGAACCAGAGGGGTGACCAGCTCCATTTTAATGCAAATGATTTCGGGCATGTAGGATGATGTACCCTTTGCCACATGTATTAATACTTTGATTAAACCTATCATGTGGCAACTTGATTAAGAGATCTCTCCTGCGGGAGCTCTTTTAAACAAGTTGCCACATGATGGGTTTTCAACAGCATCTGACTTTGATATCTTACATCATTGGGCGACTATAGTTGCCCACGGCGCTGAAAGGGTTAATAATTTAGATATATTTATTATCCCTATTACACGAGAAATAAATTGCTTTATGTACAGTTGAAATTTCAGCACACACAACCTTACTCCCTGCAACTTTATCATGAGAGGAAATTTTGGCTGCAACACTGGAGTTTAAAATATAATTTTAACAATGAATTCTTCATAGCCAAAGACTGATCACTGTTGTGGTTTCTGTTGCGCTCTGGTGAAATGCTTGTTGTGTATGGTTCAGCTAAACTATTGTTTTAGGAGTGGCAAGGTTGGCTTGAAGAGGCTCATAGCAATGAGTGTTTCCATGACACCAACCAAACTTTGACATTGCAAGAAAAGAGGTAAGAGAAAGAGAAATCTAACTCCTTTGCTTAAGGACACGCATGTGGCTTCAGCTTTCATAGTGCTTATGAGGATCAGCTGGACAAATAACACTCCGAGCTGTCAATTCGAAGAATTTTTTTATGGTCTGTCACTAAATTGTTCCGGAATTCTCATGTAATGCTGTGAGTGGCAGATTGAGTAAGACTGTGGTGCAATGTTAGAATGAGGACATGGATTACATTTGTAATTTGATTTACTTAGATGAGTTAAATGTTTTAAATGAAATGTTCTATGAGAAATGACATCTATATATATATATATATATATATATATATATAATATATATATGTTTGAGTCCCTCTCATCTAGAGGAAGTCTAGGTGTAATGTTGTGGAATTAATTTCCTTTGCAAGGCATTTTGTTTTGTTATGAGTTCATTCAAACCGTATGGAATGTAATGGATAGCGGCTCAAAGCAATACCATTTAACTTCAGTATTACAATGTGGAAACTCAAGTAATGATATGTCATTGAGAAACTATTCACTGCTCCTCTGGCATTTTTTTGTTTCAGAGCAGAGTATTTTATTTTTAATTGAGGACATGAAAATCGATTTACTTTGCCTCTGCATATTTATCCACTCTTCAGAAGCGAATTGGCGATGACTTTACTTGCCTAAAACACTCAAAAATATGTATCTGTTCTCTTTGCGTGATGGAAGATGTCCGACAACGAGAAAGGAGATCCATCGGAGGAAATACTTAATGGTTCCCAGGACAGGCTGTCTGACACAGCGGAGGATCAACAAGGGGGAGCTTTAGATGAAGAAAACGCCGGGCCTGAGAGGAGAGAAGAAAATGACCCACCATCACAACGACCTTCTGGTGAAGACCCTGACCCCCCGCTCATCCAGATACAAAAGGGTACGTCACATCGCTAGCAGCAGCACAGCACAGAATTGTTTATACTTCACCTGCAGACAAAGTCTCATGTCAATATTGACTCAAATTTGGCTTAGATTGTTTTGTATAGCATCCATTTATGTACCAAGTTATTCCTAGTGAACCAATTTAGGTTAATGACCTCGTAAGGAGTCACAACATTAGCAATTTATGGCAGCATCAGACCTATCACTAACCATCAATACAAGTCCATTTCTCTCACCATAGCTTGGTGTGGTTGTCATGAAATTTTGAGTTGGGCAGTGATTATTGTGTGCAAGAAATTATGAATGTCTTTTGGTGTGAACAAATATAACCAACAGCTTGAGTGTTTCTATGGTGAAATAAATAGTAGAAGCACTGATGTTCAAGACATTTCGTGGTGCGGCAGACTGGAGCTCTATGTCAGTACCCTCACGCTGGATTTGACCCCCACTTCAGTACTTTTCTTCACAGTGGTCCTTTCTGAGATTGTTAACCTCACTGTAAATAACCTGTTTTAATGAAGCAAATGTAAATACATATATAAAAAAGAAGCTTTGTCAATCTTGTGCACCAAAAACACTGCTGAAGAGTTTAATGCTAAAAGTGCTCCAGTGACATTGTTGCACACCATGGGCTAAGGATGGGAAAACATTTTTTATGGTTTCTTAGGTTCACTGCCTCTGTCTCCCAAAATTGACATTTTGTGACTTAAGTAAGCACTGGCGTCGTCAATTGTTTGATTTCAACTAATATATAATACTGTATTTTAGTCCTTTGCAGCTTCCAGAGTACTCACAAATAATGTACATTTCATGATTCAATTTTGCTCCAATTGAGAAAAAAAAAAACATGTATGATTACAATTCAAATGTATTACAGTATGCACAATGTATTATTGATTATATTTCTGATGAATCATTACAAAAAGTGTATGTTCCCCCAACAGCTGAGACGGGAGTCAGAGCTCGCAGGCGCCTGGGTGCAACCAAACCCAGAAACACTGGTCACATGGTCACTTCTGCCATATCCTCTCCCCCTTCTACTACTGCTGTGAGTATTTAAAACAGACAAACTAAGGGTTCCAGGGAGGAAAATACATTAAAAATCAGTCATTCGATGAATTGCTAGTGCCATTTTCCCATTATTTTAGTTTTAAAGAAGCTAACTTCCAGGGTATTGCAAACATTCTATCAGCATGTTACATGTTCAAGGTCCCATTTCACACTCAACAGACATGTGACTAGTGTTGTGGACACTAGACATTGAACGCAGGTTCCATTTTTGACTCTTCTGTTTCAGCACTTCATGGTCTCAGGTAAGTCTTTGTTGTTCTGACAAAATCCAAGCCCTCAAGTTCAATGTCTGTGCAGGCTTTGAGATTTCCACAGGTGTAACCCAATATGAAAACTCCTGAACCAAATAGTTCAGGATTCAAGATCTAGACCAGCACCAGTCTCAAGAACTAACTGGTATTTTTCTGCTAGCGCTATGTGCAGCTGGGTGCAGAGATGAATATTGATGGCACAATTATATTTAAGGGTGTGTTTTCCATGTAAATTAGATGGCACCAGTGGGAGTGCCATTTAAACGAGGTCGCGCAAGGCAATTTTTGGTGTCTTTCTGATGCAAAAAGCAGTCCTCATGTGGCTTCCCGGAACCACATTTTGACCGAAGCACCAGGAAGTGGCAACAAACAAAATTATGTGTTTGTATTTAACCATAATTATATTCAGTAAATATACTCAGTCCATATGAAAACGCACCACTCACGAAATATGGAATTTTAATGCGCGAGAGAGGTTTAACTGGTGTAGGGGTCAAACAGGAAAGTCAATAACGGGTGTGACCGCCATTTGTATTGACACATGCGGTGCATCGTCGTCGCATGGAGTTGATCAGTCTCTGGATAGTGCTCTGAGGGATAGCATTCCACTCCTGAACAAGGGCAACCTCAAGTTCTCGGATGTTGTCCATCTGGCGTAGACGTGAAAGACGTCGTCCAATTTCATCCCATAAGTGCTCGATAGGGGAGAGGTTGGGTGACAGAGCTGGCCACTGAAGCACGGGGATGTTCTGCTGTGCAAGGTACTGCATGGACACCCTTGCAGTGTGCGCCCTAGCGTTGTCCTGTTGGAATGTGTGGACATTGTAGTGTTGGTTGAAGAACGGCACAACATGGTTCTGCAGCACCTGGTCCCGGTAGTGGATGCCGTTCACCCTTCCTCTGCAGATATGGGGAGGGGTTCTGTGACGGTAGCTTATTCCACCCCACACCATAACGCTGCCACCACCCCAACGGTCCGTTTGAACAACACAATCGGCGTTACAACGTTCACCACATCTCCGCCAAACACGTATACGGCCATCAGCGTTCCTTAAGTGAAATCGTGACTCGTCAGAAAAGATGACACCGTGCCATTGTCGTAGTTGCCAATTCTGGTGCCTGTTTGCCCACTGTAGACGCTGGTTTCGGTGACGATCCGTCAATATGGGGCCGAAATAAGGACGTCGTGCACGCAGACCTGCAGCTCGCAGACGGTTCCGTACGGTGTTGGGGTGAATGAATGCACGTTGTCCTTGGACTTGAGCAGCCGTTCTTGTTGCTGGTAGTGGTCGGTCTCGGACATGATCCCGTAAGATCTGACGGTCCTGACGTGCCGTTGTCACACGTTGTTGACCCGGTCGAGGACGGTCCCGAGTGCTCCCCGTTTGCAGAAACCTTTGATGGAGTCTTGCAATCGTTATATCTGCGCATTGTAGTCGTCTGGCAATTTCCCTGGTGCTGGCGCCAATTTGAAGCATGCCTATGGCACGTTCCCGTTCAGGGGCTGTAAGTCGCGGCATAGTGTCGACGTTTCACAAGTGTCAGTGAAGAAGTGAAATTTTATTCGGATTCACATGTTTTTAAAGGCAATGTGTGCACAAATTCATTGTGAAATTCATTTTTCCCGTGGTGTGCGTGCAAGATGTTGCGTTTTTGCAAAAAATTGCCTAGCGTTACAGTTAACTTGAAATTCTCGCATTTCTTGCACCTGGCATGTCGCGTGACGTCACTGTAGTGTTGTTGTTGTATAAAAATTATATTGAAGTTCATTTGCACTTAAATATTGACTTTTTTCAAGCGGTTTGTTTTCATTTGTACTCAGTATATGTATCGGCATGATTGTATCGTGTTTCATTGAATCATCAATTCCTGCAGTTTGGCATAATAACCGCATGCATTTCCCCAGTGCCCTGCTGTAATGATATGTACAAAACATACTGGAAAACTTGGATCCATGATCTTGTTTTTGGCTCCCTGTCGTAGGCATCTGGCAAGAGGACAGCAGTTCTGTCCAATGAGGCCAGGAGAGAGATGGCCAAGCAAGCGAAAGCCACCAGGGATGAGCGCCGCTCTTTGTTGGATGCCCGACATAAATATCTAATCGCCAAGCTGGCCGATGGCATCAACTTGGGGGAGCCAGAGGTTGAGGAGGCGCTGATTTCTGATGACAAGGTAAGAGTGTGAATCACTCATCGACTTACAAACTGTTATTTTCTGATGCACAATTTTATATTTACTGTGCAGTGGACAAAAAGCCCCAAAGGCAAACTGCTCTTTGACCAGTCGAGTTATACTAAATTGTCGGCTCTAACCTTGCCCTACTCAACAGGCCTTATCAGGTCCCGTCAGGCTTGGGCTGAAACTAAGAGCTGTAATCTGAGGGCAAAGTTTGTGCAAATTGTCAAAGCGTTCTTGAGGCTGCCATAGACATGCTTTGTAGACTAATAATAATAATAATAAAAATAATAATATCATTAGAAGAGGAAGACCTCACAATTACATTCAGCACCAATTCACTTCTGATGCTTGACCCCTAATGACGCCATTTTTTATTTTACTGAAGTTTCTTGATGTGTTC
Source organism: Gymnothorax reevesii (assembly GCA_029721435.1). NCBI lineage: Eukaryota > Metazoa > Chordata > Actinopteri > Anguilliformes > Muraenidae > Gymnothorax > Gymnothorax reevesii. The sequence goes on along the minus strand of CM056575.1, from coordinate 9,018,515 downwards.
ATTAAAAACTCACATTTTTGAGACCTAATAAAGCATCGCTTGGTTCAAGTCGAATAATCATGTGAATGTAGAAAGACGCTCCTGTGAAGTTTTTATATGAATAAAGCTGATATGATGAAGCTGATTGTGCTCCCCTACAATCAAAAACACAATAGAGCAACTGCTTAATATTCCATGTTCCCTATAGTTCAACCTGATTGAAGAATTCTTCGCACCGAATGGATCGAAGAGATTGCTTTTCTTCTATCAAGAAGTGAAATCGGTAATACTGGAATTTAGTCATTTTCATGTCTATTTAGCTCACACCGGACGCAAAATGAATTTTTTTGCAGGACAGATTACATTCAAAGTTAATGCAAAGATGCTTTGCGTGTATTCGCGTCTTTGCATTGACTTTGAATGTAATCTGTCGTGCGAAAAATGCGTCCAGTGTGAAAGCGGCTTAAAATGTCAGGTTTGGATACGAGGTGATGTGATGATCAAGATCAATCATGTTGATGGTAGGAAATTTTTGAACCGTCCAAAGCTTTTCTGCAAATCAACACGATTGCCACGACTGTTGTCAAGATCTGATAAGATCTGATAGGATCACTAGGATTACTCTACAATTAAGACCACGATTTTAGTCGTGCCGCAAATTGTGATAGTGGGAACCTAGCATTAGGGGCGGGCTGGAAAAATAGCTAAAGCAATTAAAACAGGCCAGAGGACTTCGTAGCTTGCCAGTATTTGCACATCGTCCCTCTGTTGATTGCTTCACAACTAATGATTTCCAACTGCTTGTCTCTAGCGCCACACCACCCACACCTCCTGGTCAGACACGGCCAGCACTTCCCTTGGACAAAAGAAGCTTTTTATCACCACTGGATCTGCGGAGGTAAATTTACCTGCGTGTCCAAGACTTTTGAGTGACATATTAGGGTGACAGTAAATAAATCAGCATGCACATCTCAAAAAAGCACATTAAGCAAGGGTGCTGGACCAAAAAAGGAGATCAGCACATCAGAAAGAGCTCCAATGCAAAAATATGGCATTAGAGAGGAGTTTATCTATGGGTATCATATTACTTGAGTATCTGTTTGGAATGCTGTGTACTTGTTGAGGGTTAACGGGGATTTCACGGTTCCTTCAATTAGATTCACTCAAGAGACGCCTCTTTTTAGTGTTGTGTACCATGTAATATGACCTTTTTTCTTGAGTCTGTTAGAACATTATTCAGGTTCAACTGAAGATGATTAGCGGTTAATGTTTATCATTGTACTTATAGAAGTTTTGTGTATAAAATGGTCTTTAACTGAATACTTTGTATTGCATAATGTGGTTAGCTGGGTTAATTATTGACACCTGGGTTGTGTTTTGTCATGAGTCACTATATGCTTTAAAGATGGCGACTTTTGGTCAGATCTGTTGTAAGCGTCTGAAGAAGAGCTATTGCTCGAAACGTCATGCTAATAAATTATTTTTGTATTGGAGCTCTTTTTGGTGTGCAGACCTCCTTTTAGGACATATTAGGGTGGCCAAATTTCACAGTACCCAGCCAGAGTTGTCTTTGCGGTGCACCGTATTCCGCAATCCAGTCCAACCAATGGTTGAATCCTCCCAGCTGATCTCAATAGCTTGTTTTTCCTGGGACTGAGTATGGTCATGATTACTGTCATATACTGCCTTATAAACAGTATACTAATATAAAAAGTATCATGAAGTATCCAGGGTACTCTGGTGCAGTATGCAGCTTGTAGTGGAAAAAAGTATGCAATTTTGAAGGCAAATGTTATTCCTTTGGTGAACACCTTGCATGCATTAATTTTTGCAAATGACATAAATGCAAAATATGTTTTTTATACAATAAATAGCTTATGCAATTAATAAAATGCTTCATTTATGACAGCAAAATAAAGACAATCGCCTTCATGAAAATAAATAAAATCGTCTAGTATGTTTGCACCTTCCTCCTTATGTGTGTACATAAGAGGTCTGTAAAAAGGTAGCAGTATTGGATCTGAAGTTGACCGAACCTCTTTAGATTGATTGCCACTCTGGTTTGTAAAAGGTTGGCAGTATTGGATCTGAATTGGACCGAACCTTTTTAGATTTTCGCTCTTTGTAACATGCCTGTTTACAGTCATTGCATAATGTCTGCATGAGTTAGAATTTACACAGTGGAACCATTCCTAAAGATAGGTCATCAGGGAATTTGTGATAGTCCTTACGTGTATCTAATATGAAGGGGAAAATTGGGCCCTCGATATCATCTTTTTTATGATAGTTAAAGGATGTAATGGAGGATAAACATTATTGTTCTCAGTAGAGTATCGGTCTAACACTTTTTATCGGATAAGAAGTGAGGCCCTGAGACCCACTCTTATACCAACCTGTCCTTCCTTCAAAAGTTATGTTTTCATTGAAAAGTCTGTTGATCCTGGATTGTATTTATTTTACAGGGATTACTTGGAACATGCTTATTTTTTCTCAGAACCACTGAAAAGGGCATAACAACTGCAAATGTCTCTCAGGTAATTAAACTCTGCTTTATTAAGTAGCTGAGAACATTCACCTCAAGGCCCATAAAAAATATTAGTTGCTTAAGCACTATACTTGGGGTCATTGTTCCTCTGTAAGGTGAAGCACTATCCAAGCATATTCACCTCAGCCGTCTGTATATCGGACAATATACAATTATTGACTTCAGTTGAGGTGAAGCCAATAATGTATCATCTGTGGAGAAGTGATATTCAGCGAGGTGCAGCCGACCAATGAGGAGAGATTGAATATTTCTGTCATACAATAATATACAATGTGCTGAGTTGCATAACAGAACTGCGACCAAAAAAATGGGAAATGACTGGCCAAAAAATTACCAAAATGTCAATATATGCCATTTGAACTTTTATTTCTGCCCTCCTGTAATGCTGAAAAATGGAACTTGCGCCCCTATTTCACCAAACCCAAACTCTTATATTGTCCAATACATTGATTTATATGATACTCGCTTGATTTGGTGATGTTCTTCATTGATTAATGTGACAACTTACCCCACCTATTGTGACAACTTACGCACTGATGGGGCAAACTGTCACAAGCACCCATCCTCTGCATTACTGTCTAACAATTTGCACTGAAATATCATATGAAGATGTAAAATGTGCCTGCACCCTCATTCTTTGATTTTGCCTCACAAGAATTCCATTGAGATCTCACCTGCACCTTTTATTCATCCCAGGAGGTGAATTTTGGTATGCTTGACTACTCCAGTGGAAACGTCCTGCAGAGTTTAGAGAAGCTGCTTTCTCAAGTAATGCTGCCAGCGCTCAAATCTCAGGAGGTACAGTAACAGACTCAAAACCAATAAAATAATGTGAAGGATCACAATTAAATGTCAAAAGCTTGCCGAGGCTGGTGTTGGAACATTCACGTTGTGATACGTCCTGTTTCAGTGCACTAAACTGGTTTTTATTTGTATGTTCATGCTACAAGCAACGCAAGCAAGTTACTGTTTTGGAACTGTTAATGTACTTTTTCTGGCGACACAATCTGATAGCAGCATTCTTGTATATCTGTATAATTATGGGATTCCATTGCATAATTGTATACGTTCGTGTGAAGCAAATACCGAAGCTGTATATTGTACTCTGATTGAGGATTGTGCTACTAGCTTAGAATATTGGCTGCTGAGGTGCAAATTCCAAAATGGAGAATTGACCTGCAATTTATCTCCAGTGTGTCAGCCAATGACATGAGTGGATTTTGCTTAAATAGCAGTCGCGCCACTGGCAGCAAAGTTTGGAAAAATTTTTTGCGATCCCTTGAATTCAATGGTCATATAAGGTCTTTTTTCGTTTTAACATTTTATTGAAGGCAATGCAGACATGAGTTATACATCAATGAATGGAGAGTGCAAAGCATTTTTCCTTTTTACCACCCCCAGGCCCCTTTGTAGTGTACAGATAAAAAAAATACAAAAAGTAATGAAATGTTCATAGAATGACAACTTGCCGAAATCTAACGTGAATTACTTCACAACCGTTTGACCAATTTGGCTCAAATTTGGTGTGTGAGGTACTTAAACAATGGGCTATATGATGAAATAAAAAAATTTCGTAAAATGAAAAATGAAAAATTTTCGTCATTTTGTGACATCATTTTGACGTCATTTTGACGTACTTTGACTGGAGGATTGTCTTTGGGACCTGCAACCGCTAAAATGGACTTGGTATGGTGAATAAAATGGCGTTCAAGTCGTTATCTCAAATACAAACAAAATTATCAACCAAAATGTGTTTTTGACTTTTTGCCTGATATTGACGTTGACCTTTAACTTATTCTCACCAAAATCAATAGGGTTCTGTCGAGGACGTGTGAAATTCAAATAATGATGAAAGAAATGTAATCAATACGAGAGTTTAAAAAATAATCGCGTTTGTGACAAACAGACAGACAGATTAACAAACAGACAAATACAACCGACCAATATACTTGTCGATTTCAGCAAGTAATAATGACAACAATAGTAATCATCAGATAAAAAAAGAAATAAAAAAGTATAAATTAAAAAAGAAAAAAGCAAAAATATGAAAGATCTTTTTTAATGATAAAAAATTGATAGGTGACAAATAATTCATCAAACAAATTGTGTGATTAAAGGGATATTTTCAACCACAAGTGTAATTGTTAATTTTGTATTTTCAGTTGCCTAGTACAAGTTGTTATTAGTATCCAACCTCCCACTGTAAAATAATGTAAAATACTGACTAAATAATGGTTTCGTTATAATCTCGACAGGTCCCCTGGGTGAAAACTTGAGATCACAAGCTTGAGATACACAAAAGAAAGGACTGGCATAGGTCAGCTTACATATGTGTGAACATTTTGGTTCACAACTCGGGTCCAGTTATTTTATAAACATGAATGAGTTGTAATTTTGATTGTAGTTCTGATCAATCCCAGGATCTGCAGATTCTCCATCTCTGTTTCTGTAGAATTGGGGTGCAGTGAAGGAGGGGTTGAAGAGTATTCAGATTCAGGACTTCCTCGGCTCAGTGAACAAGTTTGTCGGCAGCCTGTCTTCAGCCAGGAAAAACATGGAGGGCAAATTTGAGCTTCAGCCAATGGAGAGCACATATAACCTGGACAACCTGCTTGGCCCCTCAGACTTCTCTGCGGCAGGTGCAGTTGGGTTCAGCACAAAGACCCATTAATATTATTATTTGGAAGTTCATACGTGTCACCATTTTACAGCGACTGAGACATAAGGCTTCAGAGGACACACAATGTTAAATTATGCTTAACGAGCGGGTCGACATCTCAAAAATATACGTAACCTTCATAACTTCTGCCTCAAGTAGATTTGTAATACTTTAGACAGGTTTATTTATGAGAAACACAGTTAAATTATTTTAATGTCATAATATTTTTTATAAAAAAAGACTTGGGCTCATCTTTCAAGATTATTCACTTATGTATTTTCAAAATATCACAAATAATTTGGGCTTAATTTTGCCATTAAGGGAATACGCAATACTTCATATTTTTACCAAATAGTTTCCTTCAGAATGTCTACATTTTTTTTTTGCTATTTCATTGCAACTGAAATAATCTCAAAACTGATTGGACCCAGTGCACGCGTTAGCGGTTTAGACTCACAGCAGTTTAATCCCACAGTATGCAAAATGATTGATTTTCTATGAGGAGTTAAACCTGCTCTCTGTCTCGTAGCGGTTAACTCTGAGCTGGTAGAGTCACTGGAGGCCGTACTCCTGCACTGGGCCCGTCAGATTGAGCAGGTTCTGACGGAGAGCGAGCAGATGAGGAAGGAGGCTGACGATATCGGTCCGTCGGCTGAGCTTGAGCACTGGAAAAGCAGAATGGCGACTTTTAACAGGTGGGGCACAATGGGAATAACTTTGCCACCTCCGTAAAAGTACATCTGGCTCAGTGCTAATATCACTGTCACGAGCAGTTTATGTCCAAGCTCACCCTGAAATGCACTGAAATTTGCAGAAAACTGCCAAAGAGAAACATGGGGGCCGATTCTTCAGCTAGCGCAACGTCTTATAATACATGCACCGACCAATAGCTATGACAATTCCTATTTTTCACCAGTCATACCGAGTAACTGGCTTCATGCAGCAGGTTGAAGAAATGGATATCGAAGACATAGTAACTGTATATTTTAGGAGGTGGTTTCCATGTAAATTAGATAGCACCCATTTGTAGAGCAAAATAATTGAATAATTTGTGATGGAGGGCAGTGTATAGCTGGTTCTAAAACGATGGTTCATAAAACATCTTTTGCGTGATTCAACACTCCATGAAAATGCTACCTATCATGCCCTGCATGAGAGTAAATATATTCTGAAAAGGTTGTTTTTACAGCCTCCTGGATGAGATTAAAAGACCTCATGTGAAGAAGGTAATGGGAATCCTGCAAGTTGCCAAGTCCAGGACGTTAAGGAAGTGGAAAGAGCTGGTCAGTGAGCCTTCAAGATTTTGAAGTGTGGGGTTGTGCTCGAGTTGTAAATGGCCCAAGGCTCGGACATCTGGGCTCTGCATTCAACCTTGTAAATGAGTGATATCAGTATTATATTATATGTGTGACAAAAAATATTATCTTTCAAAGGATGGAAACATAACTAATGCAGCTAATGAGGCAAAAGACAATGCGAAATACCTCAACACGCTGGAGAAGTTTTTCGGTCCACTTGGGAAATGCACTCCAGTAAGTGAAGCCACAAAAAGGTGCAGGTTTACCAATATTTTCAGTCTCCATCGAGAAACAGACCAGTTTTCATCTGCATTATCTCTGAGTGATGAAAGGGATGATATACAAAGCAATTTTTGTCTGCGATTCATAGAATTTGTGTGGGGGGAGGGGGGTTAAAATTACTCCATTGCAAAACGATAAACATTTTGCTGATAATGAAATTGAAGCAAGCCTTAAGTTGCAGTAATTTTGTTGCAATCAGTTTAAATCAAATTTAAGGGATTGATATGGGTGTTAGAAGATTTCAAGCCAAGTGTTACGGGATTTTCTGTGATTAGCTGTTGGCAGCATATGACCTCTTCAGTAACCTCACCTTATAACGCACGATCACTCCAAGCTGATTCCAATTTACTTTTCCAAATTAGTAACCAAGACAGGACAAAAGGACAGCACATCAGTGGTGGAGAGGTGCTGACCTCAGTGATATTGGAGGAAAGGCAGTCAAGCGCTCAGTGTCACAATTGGATAATACTGGAATAGTTAATTAAATTACCAATGTTTTGGCATAAGTCTTCTTCAGGGTATTGAATCAATCCCCAGTGCCACGAAGAAGATTCATTTTTAATATAATTCATTAATATTGCATTGTGGCCATAAGCATGCAATTGCTTTTCATTTAACCTATTTAGCAACCAAAAAGTAATTTTCTCATTTGCAAAGACTAATCAGTAGAGAATTCGGCCAATTGTTTTTAGCTGGCATTTTTGTTCATTCCATCACTAAGTCATCAGACATTTTCCTATCCAGATTAATGATGGCATAAAATGTCAATATGTCTTCCAGAGATTCTGAATTCTTGTTTCTCATGAAACGACACAATTATTCACTTGACCTATAAGTGATGCCACTTTGTGCCAATGTTTGATAGGTCTTGATATGTTAAAAGAAGATATTACCAATTATAAATGTATTTTTAAAACTAAAAACATTTTAAAAAGTTGAATGCTATCTTGAAACAAATTACACCACTGAAAAATGCTGAAACAGGAGATGTAGTTCAGAGAACGTTGGAATTAATGAATTATTTGGATTAATTACATTCTGACAATATCACGTCATATATACATTGTAAGTGTAGCCTAATGGTGATTTCTTTTTCATTCTTTGACAAATTCTGAAATATTATTGGTTTTATTATAGCTCTTTAATTTTGAGTAAATTAACTGATTTTTAATCAGGCGTTTTTAATGGGGAACAGGTTGACAGCAATCATGATGTTAAAGGTGAGGTTACTGAGGACCTTCTTGCACTCTATTGAAAATCCTGCTCAGGCATTACCTCTAGAGGGAGTAGGAGTTGAAGAGATTAAGTATTTGAAATTATTGAAGTTTCTAGATTTGATGCATTGAAGCATTTATTAGTTTCCCTTTGTCAGAAATGTTATGTCTGAGTGTTTGAATCTATCACATAATCATGAGGGGGACAAGTACTTTTAATGCTGCTTTCATGGTAACAGAAAAGGGATGTTACTTCCTTTCAGAGCAGCATGCTGGAGCACATCCCGCGACTGATCAACAGCATTCGCATGATTCACAGCATATCGCAGTACTACAACACCTCTGAGCGCATGACCTCACTCTTCGTTAAAATCACCAACCAAATGATCAGCACATGCAAGGCCTACCTCTACAAGGATGTGACAAAGATCTGGGACCATGACAGGTACTCATTCGTGCAATTTAGGGTGTTGCATCCTCATATGCGCGAAGGGTTTTAAGTAGCTGTGTTGGAGCCTGGGCTTTCGTCCCGCATGTTTCAAAAATGAATAAAAGTAGCTATGAATAAATCGTTTTATAATTTTTTTATTGTTTATTCTCTTAATTAATATGTATTACAAAATATAACAATTATTTGAATAGCCAATAATGAAATACTGATAACACCCATATAACTAGGTTTATTTTTTTTTGGTTTTTGACTTCTCTTGTCAATGAGCATAAAATCACCTATGGTAAAAAGTTGTGTTGTTTTTTTAAAGTCAAAGATAGACTGAAGAAGTATGGTCGATAGAGTTATTTTTTTTTCCATGTTGATGATGCAAGGTCTATGTATTCAGTATCAATAATGTGGTGATACTGAAGAGTCGAAGTGTCATGTTTACAGACGAGAGCTGCTCAGCAGGATTAAAGAATGTTCTCAACTCAACTATGAGTACCAGCTGTGCTTCCAGCGAGTCAGGGAGAAGCTCCGTCAGGACCCAAACGTCAAGCAGTTTGAATTCAGGTTAGCGCTCTCAACATGCAGAAACATCAATAAGACAAGAGCTACTTGAGCTCAATGCTGACAAAAATTTATTTCATAAATGAATCAGAATTGTGTCTGTTGAATTGTTTCAAATGTGCCAATTCTTAAAATGCCAGTTTTGGCCTTCATAGATAAGACGTTCATTATACATTCCATAAACTAAGCGCATTTAGCATACACGGCGAAATTTGGAAACAGAGTGTTTTGGAATTTCCATATAATGATCGGACGGTGATGAGGACAGCATGGCTTTGCAGTGGGTAGAGGCACCTTTGACTCACAGGAGGAAGGTTGAGGGTTTGAGTCCAGCTTGCGCATTTCTGTGTGACGCCTGCATTCCCTGCCTGGATTTGCGTGGGTTTCCTCACAGTTCTTTGCTTCCCAGAGTTAGACAGTATAAATTTTAGGCTAACCGGAGACACTATATTGCCCAAGTGCATTAGTGTGTGGTCGAATCAGGTGTGTATTTGTGTATCCAGCAATAGATTGCTGATCTGTCCTGGGTATATTCCTGCTTCTCACCTGTGGGATGCTAGGCTTCCACCTGCCATTGCGACTTACCACATTTACCTACTGTATCTTTCAGTGAGAATTACATTTTTGGAAAGTTTGACACATTCTGCAAGCGACTGGATAAGATTGCATCCATGGCTTCTATCATGGAAGACCTCTCAGCTCTCCAACAACTGAAGGTTGAGGGCATCGAGAAGATCTATGTCCGCTACACAACCATAGTGACCAGCACCAAGTCTAAGACTTACGATGTGCTCGACCATCGCAAACTGGAGGTACCAATACCGGCAGTATTTGCGATTCTCTTGAATTAAAGTTGGATATTTCTCAGATATGACGTGACTTTGAATTTTCATTGCGTCTTTCCTTGGTCCAGTTTGACAATGACTATGCAGAGTTCAACTACCAGGTCCAAGGACTATACCAGTCACTGCAGACATTGCTTGACGCTTGGTTTGAGGAGAATCTGACTGTAAGTTTTCCATTTGAATTCACGCTTCCTTATTATTGTCTCTCTGTTAGACTGTTTGACCTGTTAGTTCGATTTATGCCTGAATGGCACTGCTACACAAGCTGTTTCTTACTTTAACAGATGTTAGTTCGCTAATGCTAGGTACCCACAATCATGATTCGTGGCACGATTGAAATCGTGGTCTTAATCCGGGAGATCTTATCAGATCTTGAGGTCAGTCGTGGCAATCGTGTTGATCGTAGAAAAGTTTTGGATGGTTCAAAAATTTCTTACGATCAACACGATTAATTGTCAATCATGATCATCGCGTCACCTTGTATCCAAACCTACAATTTTAAGTCGCTTTCACACTGGACGCGAAACGACAGATTTTATTCAAAGTCAATGCAAAGATGCAAATTCACGTCTTTGCATTGACTTTGAATGTATTCTGTCGGGCGAAAAATTCGTTTCGCATCCAGTGAGAAAGCAGCTTCAGAGAAGTTCCACGATCAGCTCCGAATGGCCAATCGTGGCGTTCGTAACGGAGCACAAGACAGTGGGAACTAAGGATAAAGGAGACTGGAAAAACTGATCGGTTAAAACTAACGTAATTCACCGCAAAATGTCTGTTTACAGGCTGCTAATATGATCTGTATGCTCAAGTCAAGTTACAAACTAATTAAATCATATATGCTTTTTGTCACAGTGTTGTGATATTGCGCTGAATTACAAAAGCACAAAATTCCTTGATTATTCTCGCTATTTACTCGTACATTTACATTCCAAATGTTGATAACAGTAAATCATTTCCTTTGTGTTTCATTTGCTAATAGAGGTCTCGAGTTTCCCGGTTCAAATCTCTTGCCAATAACATTGCGTATCCTTTTACAGTAAATTCTCTTCTTGCCTCCTCATACTTGAGTTATTTTCTGATTGATTATGAAGGATGGACGACTAAGCATTTCCTATTCTTGCTCCTCAGACTGAGAAAATGTTGGATCTGCTGGTTAGATTTGAGAATGTGGTCGGCAGTCGCATGGACCTTATGGATAAGTACACAGCAGTGCTGCAGCGCTACAGCCGGGATCTGGAGCTGGTGCGAAAACTCTACCAGAAGCAGAGAGACAATCCCCCTACACCTCGAAATATGCCCCCTGTGAGTCCATGTCTCTCTCTATTCAATCCAAGCACTATTAGCATCCATGGATCATTTTGCAGTTTCAAAAATTGAAGTTAAACAGGACATAACATGACTTTAATCAGGCGAGAAGGCTACGGAGATAAAGACTGGCCTGTTCAGGACTGCAAGTCGTTAGCCATCCACAACTCCAAATTCTGAAAAAGTTGGAACATCATTTTGAAAGCAGATAAGATCAAAAAGGACTGATTGAAGTCTGTTCACCCTGTGCTATTTTGAAAGTGGTAAAATAGTGCATTATTTGATGTGCAGTCATTGGGGACCGATGTCGAATAGGGCAAAATTAACCAGAGAAATTATGCCAATGCATTGACAATGATGCCAATAACTTGCCAATGCAAGTTATAAAATTGAAAACTTGTTGTTTTGGCAACACATAATGTTATGTCACTTTTTACAACAGGTTGCCGGGAAGATAATGTGGTCGCGCCAACTTTTCCGAAAGATCGAATCTCCCATGAAGGTCCTGAAATATAAACTGGACATTCTGAAGGTATTTCTTACCGAAGAATTTCTCATGGATTGTATTAGTTTAGCATCTTAATGATCGTAGATCTATATTCAAGTATAACATTAGATTGCGGAATTTGCCCGCCGCTTCCATATCAGATGGTAGACGTGTCTCAACTTTCACTTTGGGGAGGCGGACCCGGAAAACTGCGTTCTGCAGCCTCGTCCCGCCCATCTGTGCCCTCCACAGAGCTGGCCAGTCAGAAGAAAGTGGGCACACGGGTAGTGGGGGCCATAGCAGAAGAGCCACCGCAATGAGGCGTTTCAGGCACAGACTACAGTACAATGGACTACAAATGGGCTTTTTTGAGGATGGCAGTATGAGCTAAATAAGGACCCTGTTTTGGACTTTGAACGATCAGGAGTACTCTTGGGGAGTCCAAGATCAAAATATAACCTTGGAAATATAGCAAAATAGGTCCCTTTAAATCAATGGATACACCTATGCTTTTTGACTCAGAGTCTTCATCAGGTCATAAAATGCACATGAAAAAAGGTGCTCAAATACCATCCAGTTGTCATGTGATGGGGGGGTCACATGACATTCACATGACTGAATTCTCGGAATCAATCGCTGCAGTAAAGATTATCTCAAAAAGCAACTACTTAAATACAACCCCAATTCCGAAATAGGTGAGATGAAGTGTAAATTGTGAATAAAATCAAAATGCAAATCACATTTTCAGACTTTCAGATCACATGAGCCAATTTGTTATTTGCAATAGAACACAGATAACATTTCAAATGTTGAAACTGAGATTATATATTTTACATTTTTATCCACAAAATTAGCTTATTTCTAATTTTTTTGCTGCAACAGCTCTCAAAATAGTTGGGACACAGGCAAAAAGGGCTGAAAAAGCTATTGATATATGAGAATCAGCTGAAAGAACATTTAGCAAGTAATTAAGTTAACTCGCATCAGGTGTGTAACATGATTGGGTATAAAAGGGATGCCTTAGAGAGGCTGAGTCTCTCAGAAGTAAAGATGGTCAGTGGCTCTCCAACCTGTGAAGGCTTGCGTAAAAAAATTGTGGAATACTTTAAAAATATTGTTCCTCAACATCCAATTACAAAGCCTTTGAAGGTCTCATCATCGACAGTGCATAACATCATCTGAAGATTCAGAGAAACTGGCAAAATGTCTGTGTGTAAGGGACAAGGCCGAAGACCTTTACTGGATGCCCGTGATCTTCAGACCCTCAGACACCACTGCATCACTCACCGGCATGATTCTGTCATTGACATTACTAAATGGACCCAGGAATACTTAAAGAAACCACTGTCTGTAAACACAGTCCGCCTTGCCACCCACAGATGTCACCTAAAACCCTATCATGCAAAAAGGAAGCCATTGTTGAGCATGATCCAGAAGCGCTGCCATGTTCAGTGGGCAAAGGCTCATTTAAAATGGGCTGTAGCAAAGTGGCAAAGTGTCCTGTGGTCAGACGAATCCATATTTGACATTCTTGTTGGAAATCATGGTCTTGTGTCCTCTGGGCTAAAGAGGAGAAAGACCACTCCTCCTTTTATCAGCGTCCAGTTCAAAAGCCAGCATCTCTGATGGTATGGGGATGCATTATTGCATATAGTGTGAGACACTTGCATGTTTTAAAAAGCACCATGAATGCTGAAAGGTATATAAAGGTTTTAGAGCAACATATGCTCCCCTCCAGATGACATCCATTCCAGGGAAGGCCTTGTGTATTTCAGCAGGACAATGCCAAACCACATACTGCAGCTATTACAACAACATGGGTTCGTAGTAGAGGAGTCCGCATGCTGAACTGGCCTGCCTGCAGTCCTGATCTTTCACTGATTGAGAACATTTGGTCAATAATAAAACAAGAAGTCCGTCAAAGGAAACCCAAAAAATCTCCAGCAGCTGGAAGCCTGTATTAAACAAGAGTGGGATCAAATTCCAATGGCAAAACTCAAGAAACTTGTCTCCTCAATGCTCAGACACCTCCACTCTGTGTTAAAAAGAAGAGGGGATGTTACACCTTGGTAAACAGGCCCCTGCCCCAACTTTTTTGAGACCAGTAGCAGCCATCAAGTTTAAAATGAGCTCATTTTCTGGATATAATTGTATTTCTCAGTTTCAACATTTGCTATGTTATCTCTGTTCTATTGTGAATAAAATACTTGGTGGTGTGATTTGAAAATCATTGCGTTTTGATTTTATTCACAATTTACACTTTGTCCCAACTATTTTGGGATTGGGGTTATGCAAAGACAAATCAAAACAGGGAAAATAAGTATAAAAAATAAGTATAATACTTTGTAAATCATGTTAATTCTATCAATTGTATTTGCAGTGACATTCATTCACCTAACAGATGTGTACATCACATTACCAACATTGACATTTTCAGCATCAGATTTTTTTTTTATGTAGTCGCAAGAGAATTTGTTCCTCACGGACTGTATTGGAGGTGATCTCAGACTGGCTGCTTTTCTGGGTGTTCAGGTCCCTGAGATGAAGAAAATCATTCAAAGCTATAACAAGATGGCCGCCGTGCTGATGGAGTACGAGTTGCTGTACCATCGAGGCTGGTGCCAAGCGGTGGAACAGGGGAGGCATGCCCTAAATGCGTCATTACTCATCAGACATCCTGAAACCAAGGTGCAGTGCATAACCTAACAGTGCTCCACACTGCTCCACACGGCATATATCTGAGGAAAGTAGCTATAAGTCAGGTGATTAGTGCTTAAGTTTATCCATTTTGTGTCAATTTTTTCACATTTTATTTTTACCTCCGCCTAGGAGGTGATGTTTTATCTTCTGTTTGTGGGTAAGTACGTTTGTTTGTTTGTAAGCAACATTACGAAAAAAGTTTTAGACATATTTTTATGAAATTTTTAACAGAGGCGTGTCTTGGCCCAACTTCATTTTGGGAGTGATCTGGATCAAATTCTGGATCCAGAATTTTTATTGACTTGTGTTGTGGTACATAAGAACGCTACTTGCATGTGTCCCAGACATGAGGGCGACTGTTGGGCTTTGGCGAAGGTATGTGCTCTCTGTGAGTTCGTTATGATTATGAAAGTTGGCAGTTTCGAGGCAAGAGAAAATGAATGTAAAATTTACAACTGTAAATTTCTCTGAATTACGTGTTTTCCGCATTTGGTCTGATCTGGTGTCTTAGCGCAACACTTCCGCCTAAAGTAAACAGTTGTATTAACATCCAGTTAATAAAAATTAATCCATATCCGGATTTACGCAGCACGGATGGGCAGAATTCTTAAGATACGTTATGTAGGCAAAAGTGAGTGGACACTTCGCGGAAATCTAATCTTCCTGTATATACATTGAAATGTCCAAGACCTAAATGATTTTGTAGTTTTATTGCTACAAATAATTAATTGGTGCTGTTTTATACCCCTCAGACCTGACTAAGGGGCAGAGGGGTATTGTCATCACGTGCAATGTCCGTCCGTCCGTCCTGTAAACTTTTGTATTTCATACGATAACTTGAAAATGCCCGCATTATTCTACGCCATTCTAGCTCTGTTGCTTGGTCTTGTGAACTTACAGAAGCCTATCGAATTTGACGGCACTTGGAAGTCCAGTATGGCCGCCACAGCCGCCATCATGAATTTTGTATCCGGACACTAACTTGAAAATGGCCTCATCAATCGACGTCATTTTTGCTTTATTGCTTGGTCTTGTGTTCTTACAGCAGCCTATCGAATTTGATGTTACTCGGATGTCCAGTATGGCCACCACAGCAGCCATCTTGAATTTTGTATTCAGCAGGATCGCTTGAAAACGCCTTCTTCAATTTATATTCATTCTAAACAATCCAGAGGCTGAGGGGTAACGCCTACTTCGCGGGGCTATTTTTCTTTTTAGGACTTGTATGTCAACCTGGATCCTCTGGTTCCTGAGTTGCTACACGAGGCCAAATACATGCACAAGCTGGGCTTTGAAGTTCCAGAAGTGATCCTCAACATGTGTTCCCATGAAGCTCAGCTGAAGTCCCTTCGAGTCAAGTGAGCTGAACGCTTTCCCCGTTGAGCGTGAAATATGACATTGATTGGAATGGCTATTTGAACTCCTCTTTGGCTGGTGGAATAGGGTAAATTCCAGCTTTGAACTGGTGCTGAAGTACTGAGTCCCTGTTTTTTCAACACATTCTCATTCCAACTCGTCATATAGTGATGAAACCTCATCAAGCTTTGATATACGACACAGAGGAAAGCTTTTGGCTTCTTTATTTGACGCTTTGGGTTAAGGTTCGGGTTAAGGGTTAGGGATTAGGGGGTAGGGTTCACTTCACATATCAACACTTGGTCAGGGAGCGTCAATATATGACACATTGGGATTAGACTGGGCTTGTTTTTTGGCAATTGCGTGGCTTGTTGTGTTCCGTTGCACTAGTGAAATGGTATTGTCATCAAAGATGTCTTTTTGTCTTTATTTCATTTTCAATTAAATACAAAGGTGAAATAATTTGCTGATCATTGCATTCTACTTTCATTTACGTTTCCCACGGCATCCTAACTTTTTTGGAAATGGGGTCGTGGGTGTGTATAGCAGCGCTCAATATTTTGTACATACGTAATGTTCTTCCTCAGACTGCAGGAGATGCTGCAGGACTTTCAGGAGACTCGAGAGATGGTGCCGGCCCTCCTCCAGCCGCTGATGCAGCCCTTTATCAGCCACATCGAGGAGGCCCTGTCTCCCGGCCTGACCGTCCTCTCCTGGACCTCTCTCAACTCAGACCGATGTGAGTCCTGCCTCTGCATTCATGCTGTGAAAGTTTTGTCAACCTTTTCTATTTCACAGTTACCTTTGTTGCATGTATTAGAGCACTATTCGATGAAATCTTGATGCGAACACCCTTGGAGGGAAATTGCTGGGCTAATGAGCAAACATCTCCCTGCTTTGGGGATTTTCATGTATGTTGTAAGCAATATTTATAATATTTAAATATTTTCATCACTTAAATGTAAAAAAAACCTCACTCTGTACTGTACTTCACAAGCCTTGCTTTGGTTTTCTGTTCACAATCAAAAAAATTTTTGTTCTCAACATTGCCCACTTGTTTTTGTTTTCATATTTAGAGTTCTTCACTATCTTTATCATTATTACCTTCGCCAGCGACTTCGCTGACGAAGGTAATGTTTTGATCCCCGTGTATTTATTTGTTTGTGTGTCTGTCTGTCTGTGTGTATGTATGTGTATCGAATTACTCAAAAAGCACCAAACGGAATTTCATAAAATTTGTTGGGTTGATTTAGCATGACCTGAGGATCAATCGATTAGATTTTGGGAGTGATCGGGTCAAAGGTCAAGGTCAAGGCCACGAAAAGGTCAAAACCGACTTTCGGCCATATCTCGGTCAATTTTTATCCGATCGGCATGAAACCAACGGCAAAATGTGCAGAATTATATACCCGATCCTGTGATGTGAAACACAATACAATGGGGTCAATACCCTTCTTAGCGGTTGGGGGTCAAAGGTCAGGGGGGTCATTACCTTTCGAACTTAAAGGCGTATTGATGTAAAAAAAAATATATCGTACTCTTGTCATTCATCGATCATTTAAAAAAATAAAAATTGGTCCTCAGAGTTATGTGGCGAGGGATTCAGTGGCGTCGGCGAAGGTATGCGCTCTACCGAGTGCCCGTTCTAGTTTCTCTGATTGTTTTCTGATTGTGGTCGCTCGGTAGGAGGAGAAATTCCACTGTTGACATTGGTTTTAGACTGAGCCCTTTTCCCTCTTTGTTGAACTGTGTTGTAGAAAAAAGAAACTATACACTGTTGTTAGCATCAATTTATTATACATGAAATGTTTTGACAAATGTGCAAAACATATTGAAAAGAAAGTGTGATCAATAATTCAATATTTGTATAGTTTCTTTTTTTGAAGAGTATATCTGCTTCATGTTTGGTCTGTAACTTTTCTACACCCCAAAGAAGAACACATGCATTCTAAAATAAATTTTAGAATGGTAAATACAGATGATTGAGAGATTGTTATTGTTGGCATAATAGACATGCCTTTTAGAATGCATATTTTATTATATTTTCAAGGTGTAAATCCTTCCTAGTATATCTTCAACCACTGATTCCTGTTGCTTGGGATTTTACTTTTTCAAAACTTTATTTAAACAGGGAAACCCATTGTGACCTTGGTCTCATTTGGACATGCATGTACGATATTATATACAGTATAATCATCAGACAGCAATGCATTTAATACATTCAACTGATAATGTTCTGGCTACATTAGACGTCGGACAATTCAGAGCTGATACTCTTTCATTCCCAACTTCTGGCAGATTGCATATAATGTCTAGATGCTTGTAACTTGACAGATCTGTGATGATGAATCTTCTCACTTTTCTGGAAGTCATAGAGAATGTGTACAAGGAGCTAGAGGAGCTGGAACAGGTGGGAAAGGTGGCGAGGGATACCCTGGAGTGTCGCATTGAGGGAACCCTGCAGATAATGTCCTCCACACCGCTGCTGGTGCTACCAGAAGAAGAGCCCATCCAGGTCCATGAGTTCCAGAGCCAGGCTGAGGGCACAGTGAGGCGAGCTGGGGAGATCCTCAGCACGTAAGCCTCACACACGACGCTGGGACGAGATTTCTGCATGCATCCTGGAGAATGGAGATATAAACACGTTCCGGTCAACACTTTATATGAAGTGTTGCTCATAAAAGCTTCATACAGCATCTATAATGCCTTCATAAATGATAGATAATGTCTTCATACGTCAAACTTAAGCAATTGTCATGCTTCGTAAAGGGTAATGTCCATATTCAGCATGTGATGCTAGATGTGATATGTCGTAGAACCGAGAGATTATGACAAATAGTATTTTAACAAGTTTATTGTACTGTTACAATTGTGAACAAATGGTGAATCATACCAATGAAAACCAACTGCTGAAGCCTGTAGCTCTGTCTTGCACCAGCATGGAAAGAGGCTGTAAAGGTGGAGAGCTGGAGATTTATACTGAAACAAGGTGGGCTGTTCTTTACAGTTAGAACTGATTACAGATTGAACAAATTGGATACAAAAGGACAAACGGCATAGATAACCAATGAATGATCAACAGAGAGGGGGTGGAGGGACATTCACAAGATAACAATGGGAGTGGATTGGTTGAATAGGAAGGTACAGACAGAATGATGGGTAGGGGAGAGAAGAAGAGTGCCTCCTTCTACCACAGATATAACTGACAATGTCACTTAGCTAGTGGCGAAATGCTATAAAGGGCGACATTGTCAGCTAAGTGACGTTGCCATTGTCACATCTGGCATCACATGCTAAACAAATATGTGTTACTTCACCTTTTACAAAGCATGACATTTGCTTATGTACGATTCATGAAGACATTATGTCTCATTTTTGAAGACATTATACGTATATGCTGTATAAAGCCTTTATGAGCAACACTTCATCTAAAGCGTGACCCAAATTCCAATGAACCACGTCCTCGGAACGATGGCGAGCAATTAAAGAATGCTTTATGTAGGGTGGAATCAACATTGGCCAATTTCCTGTTTTTTTTTATTTTTACTGCCAGAGAGTTCGTACCAGTATAGTGATTTTCCAATATAATCTATTGCATTTTTTATTTTAGATAAATGTGCACAATAATAATATTTCACATGTAATTTAGAAACTTCATGCATCTACTATATCTCACTTGTTGCCCGTGTAAATTTTTTGCAGTCAAAGCCAGCAGGTGGAGAGATCTGTGTACGAGATGATCGAGGATCTTAAGAGGAAAATGAAACCAGCAGAGACTGTGAACTTGGAGGTGCGTCAACAGTGTTGTTTCAGAGTGGACCAATTTCATCATCAGTGCATGTGACCCACTAAAGTCAGTCATTGAACCGCTGTGTTTGGTGGTCCAGGGATCTTTCCAGTGTTTGCACCCAGATGCCAAGCAGAAGATGCGATGCCAGGTGTGCCTACCCTGCAGGTTCTACACCATGATGGGTCAGTTATGCCAGAGAAACACAGATGCCCTCATCAAAGGTGAGGAGAAAGGAAGCTTCGCAGAAACAGTCTCCAGAGCTGTGCGCTACAGTTCAGTAAAGTCATTAGCCATTTTCTTTTTGTTCTTTTTTTGTCATCAATCATATTCAACAAATACGACATTTTTTTATTTCATACAAATTACAGTCACACATTCACACAACCATGAAACATTCAAGAACCGAACAAATACACAAACACCTCACATTCCCCCTACCCCCTCCCCCTCCCCTCCCGGAACACACAGCTTTACACCAAGACTGTGAAATAAAAATCCAAACAAGTAAATAACATACTGTTATACTAGAAAGCACTCGGTAGAGCGCACACCTCCACCAATAGCGCTATCAGTATTAAAGGCACACACGCCTATTAGGGCAGTAGCACAAACGTAAGCTGTTACTCTCCCAATCCACTCGTAGAATGCAAGCAGATCGCCATTAGCTCACGCCCTCTTTATCCTCTCCTGCTCACCCCAGGGTCCTAATGCTATGCTGGCTACACAAGAACCCAGGATTACTACGAAAAAGGGCCACCCTGACCTTGACCTTTGATGTACATGCACCAGAAATTAATCAGTTTGTCCTTGACCCATGCTTCATCCTTCCACCAAGCTTCATCCAAATCCACCCCCAAGTTTTAGAGTTATTCTGTTCACAAACAAACCAACAAACAAACAATTTGTCAGGAATTTTTTGAGAAAATTAGATATTTTTAAAATTTTCCATTGACATATTACGAGGTAACTGATGGTCAAATAATTTACCGGAAGATTCCTCTTTGGCACCACACTGCTCTTTCATGCTGATAAAAAGCAATTTGTATCTTTCTTGCCAAAGTATTGCGAACATAATGGTTGCCATGGCAACGAATTCCCTTTTTTCAAATTTAAGTGAGTACGAGCTTATTGCAATGACAACAAACTAAAATTAATCCAGTTTTAAATTTTTCACCATTTTAATCAGCTAACTAAATACTACACATTTTCACTGAAAAATCCGCAGTAGAATTTTTTTAATCTATAAGGTGTTAAAGCTTAGTGTGAACGGCTTGAGATTACGTAGCAGCCAACAGCTGCAGCCTACCGAGGCTGCAGCCTACACTTTTGGGAAATGAACATCGTTGGAGAGTCCCGTGGTCATCATCTGTGCCTTATTTCCAGCTACAAAGTCGTCTCTGGACTCCTTGAGGCGACGGCTTCATAATTCCAGCTCGAGGTATACGGCATTTTCCAAACAAACCATCTTGACCCCTGTCTTTAGAGCCACTATCCAGCTGGCCATTCCGAACATCGTCATGAGACCCAGCCTGGAAGATATTCAGGTACTGTTCACTCTGCGGGCTTTTCTTAAATTTACACAATTTATACTGAGATGAACCTGTACCAGAGTGATCCAAAGTAAAGTGTATGGAAAAAGGAAGGGACGGCTCATGAGTGGAAGCATACCCCATCATGCGTACGACATGATGGAGGCGGTGTTATGGCGTGGGCACGTATGAATACCATTGAAATGGGGTCACTAGTGTTAACTGACTATATTGCAGCGGTTGGACACAGCAGAATGAATTCTGAAGCGTATCGGGCGATCGAATACCATCCGCTCAGATTCAGCCAGAGTCAGCTAACAGTCCTGACAGACAATGACCCAAAACATAAATTGAAAACAATCCGTGCTTTTCAAGTCATAAATCATGATGAAGTTCTCATGTGATAAAATATTGATAAAATCTTGTTGGTACTTTCTTTCTAGAATATTCTCAACAGAGTTGTCAGCACTACACTCTCCATGGCAAAGGACATTCCACTGTGGACATTTTCCCATCTTCATCATAAGCAACTAGTGGTAACGTCCCATTTATATCAAGCAATACAGTGTTGAATTATTCAATGTATGACGACAGTTTATTTAAGGTTAGGTTCAAGTGCAATGATTATCACATGACATGAGTGGCAAGAACAGTCCATACAACCCTACACGCTTGCCAATTTCCTATCACTACACTGAATCTAACAGTTCAGATACTCAAGGACTAATGAATTTGCTTATTTGTATTTGACGCATTTGAAAAAAGCAATTTCAAATCTGATAGCAAAATCACGGTCTTTGATTCTCACCTATCTGAAAGAATCAGAAGAATGACTTACCTGGCCCTCACTGTGCTGAGCTGACCCGTTCTGTCCCAGGCAGAGCAGCTGGCGAACAGGGACGCAGGGGACGACAATCTCCCTGCGAAGCAGATCGTGCTGAAGCCGCTGGACAGGCAGCTGAGTGAGCACAAGGACGTCACTAAAACTGTGGTGCAGCTGGGATCCGTGGTGTCGTCCCTGAAGGCTGACGCTGGCGACGTACTGAAGGACTTTTCCCACTTCTCCACACTCTGGAACCAGGTGAATGCTGTTGCTGGATGATATCTAGTCTACGAAACAAATATGTTTAAAAGGATGACTGTCTTCAGCTTGTGTTTTTTTTTTTTTTTTTTTACAGGTCACTTGCAATAATTAACCCCTTCAGACCAGCATTGTGTTCCAGGGATGGGAAAAATACAACTGTGCATTTTCCCCATTCCAAGCGCATCCAGAAATAAGACTCAATCAAAAAAATATTGCAAATTTAAATTATAGTGTTTTTTTGTGTTTTAGTGTATAGTGAGCAAGCTGTTGCCTAATTGGCTGTTGAACATCCAATCAGATTGACTAATGCTCCCATGTGGCGAAAAATGTCACAAAGCATTGAAAAAAAAGGGGGGGGAGTGGTGTAAATTGCAATGTGCACCGGATCTGAAAGGGTTAATTCATGCCAAGTTTAAAACAAAAAACAAGCTCTGACTATTTGTGCTGATGGATTTTTTCTGGCACAATTAACTTTAACCCTGGACAAAATGTATAGTTTTATATGTAGAATATTTAAGGGCCACTGCTTATCTGTATCCATGGCCTCATGATTATATACGCACACTTACTAATATTTTTCTTTTTTAGGATCCTGAGGAGCAGGTGAAAGTGTTTCTAGAGAGCAGCCCATCTTTACCAGAGTTTAGCTCTCAGATCGGCTATTACTCGGTGAGCATTTCCTGTCTGCACCTACTTCCACAGTCACCTAAAGCAGCGGCTCTCAACGGTAGCCCACTGTGTGCTGGTTTTTTCTCCAACCACGGCTGCAATGATAGGATTCTAAGGGCAGTTGGTTTGTTTCAGGGGTATTTAATGTTTAGAGCAGTTATTTACTCTCTTTAGCCACCTTTAGCCACATTTTCATGGAAATGTCAATGTTTGTCATGAAGAATTAAAGTCTGTTGAACATATTGTGCCTTTTAATATATTGCAGGTAGCTAAAAGTAATAAGATTTTGAACATATGAATTTAGGTCTTGTCCAAGTAACATTTTCTATGTGTTTTGGCCTTTCGTCGACACGCATATTGCATTTTCGTTCATTGAAAATGGATCTTCATGAAAATGCCGTCAAGGGTGAAGATTTTTAGAAACTCCGTTTTTACTGTTTATGTGTGAACTGGGAAAAATTAGTTTTTAGTTTCTAAGTCTGTGCATCTTATAGCAGGTTTTCAAGGCTTCTGACTGGCCGACATGATCTTACATTAAAGGTACACTAGGCTCCCGCAGATTTGTTACAATTTTTTAAAATTCTTATTCTACCTCTACAGTGATCGATAGAGCTATGAAACGCAAAAAGTTTGACACTAAGAATGAAAAAAATACGTCTATCCTGCAAGGGGCAAGAGCTAAAAAACAACAGCCAATCAAACGTACGACTAACTCAAATGATTGGAATGATACAGCTGTCAATCCTCCTCCCAGAGGAGTCCTCACATGAACAACAAGAAGAGTGTATTTTATAATAGGAAGAGTACTGTCACTGTATTCATGTCTCATCTCAGCCTTCGTTGCATGGCCTTTTATATGACAGATCATTTATGTTGCTAAATGCACATCTAATACCCCTACTTTGTCTTCCCTCAAAGAAACTGGAGGCCCAGATTGAAGAACTACCAGCATGGTGCACCGTGGGCTCAATCCGATTTGACACAGAGCTCCTCAAGATCTCTCTGATCCAGGAGTGCCGTGCCTGGAAGCGGGCGTTCGGGGCGGCGCTGAACCGACAGGCTATAACCGACATGGCTGAGATCTTCTCTTTCGTGGACAGCGTCACCAAGCAGCTGCAGCGGCCCATCAAAGACCTGGAGGACGTGAGGGGGGCCATGGCCGCCCTTCGGGAGGTGCGAGAGGCGGAGATCAGGATTGATAGGACCATCGGCCCCGTGGAGGAATCCTTCGCCCTGTTGAACCGGCACGAGCTGTCCTTCAGTGACGGGAATGCAGAGAAGGTGGACAGTCTGGCGTACGCCTGGAAGAACCTGAACACTCTGGTAGGGGAACAAACTTTATTTCAACCACATTGGCTAATTTACATTGAGGAACACGGGGGAAGAGATGCCCAGAAGGAAAGGAAAACAAAAACGTGGGGCTGAATCACGCAGATAAAAACCACGGGGAGGCTGGGAAAACATGATGTCATCAAGTAAACAGATCGACTGAATCCTAACAGCTTTACAGTGAAGCATTGAATAGCCGTAGTAATCAAAACCGAATAGAAAACAGCCAAGAACAGAGTAAAAAAAAATGCAATGAACTTGTTTTTGCTGGGGCCATAAGAACCTAATGCAATCTCACCAGCCTAATTTTGCTGGCATTGACAACAAACAACGACTTGCAAACAACGCGCAAAAGCATTGTTATGGGGGTGCTCACACTTTTCATAAGAGCAGCCCACATAAGAACCCGCAGTCTGGCCCAGATCCGGCTTCTAGACGGTGCTGCTGGGTGACTGCAGGGCAAGTGGTATGTTGACCGGATGGGGGCCCGGTCTGGCAATGATTGCACCGTTAATGTGATGGCATGCCACGTGTGGGCCGATTGTGTCTGTTGCCAGCTCCAGCAAATCAGATATGGGCTATTAAAGGGCCGTCATTCTGTATATGAGCCAGAACTGGGCCGGGTAAAGTGCATTATGTGGGCCAGGCCAATATTGCTATATGGGATATATATAATATTGCTATATGAGGTTACTACTGCACCAGCTAACAGTTTGCTGACTGGCTGCTTTTCCACTGGACATGAGCAGCTCCTAGGCTGTGCTTCATTTTTGCAAGCATTAACTGGAGTCACGCAACGTCAAAGGAAGGTTTTGAAGTTCATTTTTTCAATGTTCACATCACTTTTTGCACTTTGCTTAGCATCTGCTAAGCGAAGTGTATGAGCATTCAATCATTGTCTCTCCAAATGGTAAATGTTACAGCACTGACACATTACTGCAAAGAAACTGTTGAATACATCATGAAGGAGTCCTTATAGCACACAGCAATACTTTAATTAATTTATTTCTCCAGCAACGTAATAGTGCTGCTTGTCCTACTGTCTTAATTTTTGTTGTCTGTCTGTCTTTTGGCTTCTTGGTAATAATGATAAAAAAGCCAGAAAATTAGGATAATGTGCTGTACATGACTGTAGTGGATGTTTTGGCTGTTCTTTTTTACAAATTGGTGACAATAACTCAAAATGATGAGTAATATTTATTAATTTCCAGTGATTCAAATAAAATATTTGCGATTATAAATTTCATATTTTGATAGAAGGGTGGAGATGCAAAACTGTTTATTTGCTCCCCCTGCTATAATTCTCAGGGCGAATTTGCTTCGCATACTCCATAGTTCAGGCGCATAGCTTTGGTGTATAAGAACATCAATATAAATTTAGAATATACTCTTCGTCTCTTTCAGGAATTATTGTGCTACTCCTGTTGTACTCTCTTATTTAAGCAAAAAAAAGTGTGAAACATTCATTTATTTTCATGAGCATGCATACTAAATTTAAAGTATGCAGTTAAACATGAAACACAGACAACTTGTTTTGTTGATCTAATTCACAGGTAAATCAAACTCAGAATACACTGGTGGGCATCCAGCCTAAGATGAAGGCAGACTTGCTGACTGGGGTGGAGAACTTTCAAACAACTGTGCAGGTGTTTTATGGTGATTATGATCAACGGTAAGCCTATGAGAATATTACACTGATGGGAACTAAATGTGGGTTATGTATCTGTCTAATTTATAGTGCAGGCCTGTTCAGCCTCCAAAAAATATGAAAGTTGCATGTAAGTAACATTCATGAAATTCTTTGATTTTTGAGGAGAATAAAGCAAAAACTGATGTTTTTGACACTGATATTTGGGTCGAATGTGCATTTGAATTTGTGATTGTTATGTTCATTGTTATAACTAGAGTACTAGTTATAACTCGGGCTACCCTTGACTTAAACAGAAATGGGTAGTGACCTAGCACGAAGGCTTGTTTTCATGACGCGACACCCAAATGCTTCTGGGTCATTTCCTGTTCTCGACATAGACAATAGATGGACCGATTTGATAAATAGATAGATAGACAGACAGACCTTGACTTGAGCATCCATACCGGTAGCCGAAGTAATAATCAAGCTGTAGCGCAATCACTACTAAGCCATCATTCATATGGTGACCTGGATTCTCTGCAACCAGTGGTTATAGGAGGAATGCCAGCAAGATACAGAAAAAAAATTCCAATGTTTTTGCACATGTAAAAAGCAATCATTTTCTCAGCGTTGACTTGAAAAAGCTTTTTCAGTGGGCCTGGGGTGGAGGGCGTGGCTCCACGTGAAGCCAGTGACCGGCTGCAGGTCTTCCAGGCTCAATTTGACGAGTTGTGGAGGAAGTACGTCACATACTCTGGAGGGGAGGAACTTTTTGGACTCACTGTGAAAGGTGTGTGTCATGTATGCCATTAGACTGACCTGCCTGCTGTCCTGACCTGTCTCTGATTGAGAATGTATGGTGCATCATGAAGATAAATGTAAGTTATGAAGGTCCAATACAATCACATAAATGAAAACCGGGATGATCGAGGAGTGGGGGAAATTTTCTTTTTATAGACTTGACCAATTGGCATCTTCAGTTCTCAAACACTTAAAGAGGGTGATAAAGACATGACGACGTTACGCAGTTGTAAGCAGTCGACTTTGCCAATTTTATGGACTGTGTTGCAGTTATCATGTTTGCTTGTTTTCACGCACCCAGCCGATTGTCCCCTGTCCGTGGTGTTGGATGAGCCCTCGGTTGCATCCAGGCTCAGCAGCAGTATTTGAGTCCTGGACCTGACGCAGAATATACGCTCACTCACCCTACTCCTCTTTTGATACACCTGTACTTGAACACAAATAGCCTGCTCTTCAATTCAGCAAATAATTTTGCTGCATTCAGCATGTCAACATACTGTATCAACTACGCAGGCATGGTCAAGTGGATTATTTTTTGTATGCCTAATTTTGAATGGGCGAATTGAACCCCACACAAGCATTGTCCCCCACACCACATATATAATACCAGAATTAACCTCAAATTGTAACAACACCAGCACTCATGCTGTGAAGAATTGTAGTGGCCAAAGGAAATTCTTTGCAGTATTAGACTGGTGATTAACTGGTCAATGAGTCTATGACTTTAACTAGGCCTACGCTGTTGGCAGCCAACAGCAAGGGGTATATCCCCGAAATGCCCCAATTCTCGAAGCCCCGTTTATTAGATTCCCCTTTACTAGACCTACAATATGACGCAATTTTAAGGTCTGTGTAAGTAGTTGTTCCAGAGATATGGTTAAAAAACTGATTTTTTCAATATATAGCGCCACCTGGTGGCAAATCTAGGATTGCATACTCGCCCAAAATCTAATCAGTTCATTCCCTCTACCATATCTACCCATATGTTAAAAATTAGAAGCCAATGCAAAGTATTTTGTGAGTTATCTCGCTAATG
Organism: Gymnothorax reevesii; assembly: GCA_029721435.1. NCBI lineage: Eukaryota > Metazoa > Chordata > Actinopteri > Anguilliformes > Muraenidae > Gymnothorax > Gymnothorax reevesii. Next base: position 8,990,974 of record CM056575.1, on the reverse strand, counting down.
GCTAATAATAATAGCGGCGGTGGCGGTGGCGGTGGCGGTGGGGGGGGGGGGGGGGGGGGGGGGGGGGGCAAAACATGATATCCCCGAAACTTGTATTGCAGTTCTTAATGGGACATTTGTTGTTTTCCTGATGGATATGCTTTGTCCCTGACCCCTGCAGAATATCCGGACCTTCAGAGAATCAAGCGTGAGCTCTCTCTTCTGTCGAAGCTTTACAATCTCTACAACTCTGTGATTGACAGTGTCAGTGGCTACTATGATATACAGTGGGTTGATCTTGACATAGAGAAGATCAACAGCGAGCTCCAGGATTTCCAGAATCGGTACATTTTTATGGTTCTTCTGTTTGGTAATCTGCCCTTGAATTCCGTATACAGTGCTGTGAAAAAGTATTTTTCGCCTTCCTGATTTCTTCTATTATGGCTTGTTTGTCACACTTCAGCTAATTTTGATATTAGACTAAATGACCAGAGTGAACACAGTTTTTCAATGATTTCATTTATTTAAAGGAAAAACTCTCTCATCCTACCTGGCCCTATGTCAAAAAAAGTAATTTCCCGCTGAGTTGCTAAATCAAAGAATTAACCAACTTTTATTGATAATTGGGTTCAATTAAAATAAAAACCAGAAAAGCACTTGGAGAGCGCAGACCTCCACCAAGCACATTTCCCACCATATTGCGACTTCCACCATAGATATTAGTCTTGCATTTATTTTATCTTCATTTTTAGATTCCTTGACCATGAAGACATGGCAATTTGATTCATAATGCTATATTAATATTAGTTCCACAGCGTCTTGGCTGTTTAAAAATGTCTGTTGCATGTTTCTAGCTTCATTTGTTTTTTTTCTTATGATGCAACATTTCCTGTCATGTTCTAATTTACACATAAATATTAGTCCTACATTTAATTCATCTATTTCTTCAGATTTCCTGACCAAGAAATCAACCAAATTCATAATGATATCAATATTAGCTCAGTAGTTATTCACGAAAATCAAATTTTCCTTAATGGTAGTTTTCTTCTGCATCTAGTTCCCTGGCTTTTGAAGATACACCTTCCTAATTCTGCAATATCTTGGCTATATAATGGTGTTTGTCGCATGTTTGTAGCTTCATTTGTTCTCTTCCTATAATGAAAGTTCCGAAGGTCCCCTACTTTCGTATTCTGGATCATAGTATCATAGTATCCGGAAATATTCAATTTTCAGGATCAGTCTTTGATATATTGTAGAACATGTTCGAAACTTGTCCTGTATTTTTTTTAATCCAAGTGCCCTGACCATTTTTGGTGGAGTTATATGCATAAATGTCGAAAATGGCCCTATCTCCCAATGTTAGAGAATCTTGGAAAAAAAAATTCCTGGATCCAGACGGAGATCCGGATCACTTCCAAAATCGAATCATTTCTTTCTTATACAAATCTGTACAATCCCCGAAAATTTCATCAAATCTGTCCATAACTTTTTGAGTTATTTTGGAAACCAACAGATAAACAAACAAACAAACAAACAAACCCAGGCAAAAACATAACCTCCTTGGCGGAGGTAATAAAAAGCATTGCAGCATTTGCAGCATGAGGACGTCTGGGTATTTTGAATTTGAGAGAAGAGAAACTGAGAACAGCATTATACATGTCGCAAGCATACTAGATACTGATTATTTATACAGAGCTAAAGTGTATGTATACTGTAACTTACAGTTTTCTTTATTTAAAGAATCCGGAAGCTTCCCAAAGCCCTGAAGGAATGGCAGGCGTTTAATGATCTGAAGAAGACGATTGATGACTTCAGCGAGACCTGCCCCTTGTTGGACATGATGGCGAACAAGGTGAGATGAAGGAGTCATGACATCTGGCCTCTTGGGTAAAAGCCAAGAGAGAGCTGTGATGTTGGTGCACCGAATCACCTGACTCTTTGCACTGCGCTCTACACTCAGTGATGGAGCTTATAGCTGGGAGTCGCGCAGTGTGCAAGAGGCTGTAGTGACCTCACGGATAGGAGGGTTCCAGTCAGCAGGAAAGCAGAATTTCCTTGAGTGAAAGTTCCCTGCTGCAGCAGATTACAGTACGGCAGAGGAGCTGGTAGATTTGAAGTTTTACAAACATTGTAAATGAAAAGTTAAAGTGCTGTGGCAGAAGCAAAGATTAGCTTATACTTTGATACTATATCGCTGTAAACCCTGACAGTGTGGTGAATTCAAATGTTTTGTGGAAACCGATTACCTCAAAAAAATTGTGTTGGCCAACTTAATTGCATTGTGTGGAAGGAACTCCAGAAAATAAGTTAAAGTTATTTTCTTACATGTTTTAAGTGCTGTGAACACAAGATCGCTAGTTGGCATACAGAAGTGTTTTTGAGGTAATAGGTTTCCTCACAATATTTGAATTCGCCTCACTTACCAGGGTTTACAATGTACGTTGTCTTGTTGTAAGTGCTGTATAGTATATATTTTATCACTGAAGTTCATTATTGAGTGTACTTTGTACTTCTGCAAATGTTTGCGCTGAGCTATGGATAGTTCAGTAAAGTTATCCATATTTTGAAACTTCAGCCACACTGTGTACCCAAATACCTGGCATCCTCTCACAGGCTATGATGCCCAGACACTGGCAACGACTCTCTGAGGTCACAGGGCACAACTTTGACGTGGACTCGGAGAACTTCGCTCTGAGGAACATCATGGAGGCTCCACTGCTCAAGAACAAAGAGGATATTGAGGTACGATCAGCCATAGTCAACCCTCGTTATGGTTGTTTACAAATGCTTTACCCCTGGGGCACCGTCACAAACAATAAAATTATATAAAGTAAATTAATAAGAAAAATAATGTGAAGTAAATGATCCCCTGAGGTTGGAGATGACACATTTCCCCTGGGCAGGACATCTGCATCAGTGCAGTGAAGGAGAAAGACATCGAGGCCAAGCTGAAGACTGTGGTTGGAGAGTGGAGCAGTCACATATTTACCTTTGCGGCTTTCAAAAGTCGTGGAGAACTGCTGCTGAAGGGCTCTGACACGGCAGAGAAGGTGTCCCTGATGGAGGACAGCCTGATGGTGCTGGCCTCTCTCATGAGCAACAGGTGCAGTAATCTCGGCAGGAAATGAATAAAAATAAATAACAAACCAGACCAGCAAAAGTTAACACCACCAAATTCAAATGTTTTTTTTTTTTTTGAAAACCGGAAAGTTCTGAACTCTCTCCTTTCGCATCAAGATTTTAGCATGTATTCCATCCGCATTTCACACGTAAAAGGCTTTCTCTGGAACCGTGCTTAATTGCACGTGCTGAATGTTAGCAGTTGGGTGGCACTTCTAAAAACTGAGGTTTCATTTCATCAGATATTGATACCGTTTCTCATAACCTAAGTTCAGACTTCAGGACACAGTTTTCTGTCAAACAAACGTCTCCCTGCCATCTTTGAAGGGCAATAGGCTCATACTTTTTGCAGCATCAAATGCGTTGAAAACACCCTTTCTTTAAAAGTGAAGAAAGTGCAAAGTAGAGATGAAACTCTTTTCCAGCTGATTTTAAACTCTGATAAAGGTGTTTTCAAAATTTGTTCAGTGGTTTTTGATGTCATTAATTTACTCCTTTCTTGAAGTGGGACCTGCTTTTAAGAATTGGTTGGTGCTTAAATTTTGCTGAGATGTATACTTTAAATCAGCCATTCGGTAAATACAGGAATTTTTAATCAGATAATATTTAGTTTTTTTGTGCCTTTTAAAATATGAAAGAAACTGCAAAGTCCAGGAAATGATTAACTAATGCTGTGAGCTACAATAAAAGACATTGTGGCAACAGCTTGTCAGGCAATGTAAGTTTCTGTTGTTCCAGGTATAATGTTCCCTTCAAGCCATCTATTCAGCAATGGGTGCAGAAGCTGTCCAACACCACAGAGATCATCGAGAAGTGGCTCACGGTGCAGAACCTGTGGATTTACCTCGAGGCTGTTTTTGTGGGGGGAGACATCGCTAAGCAGCTACCCCAGGTGTGGTTCAGTCAGGGACCTGGCTGGTGCCCAATCAAAACATTTGTCAGTACGTCAGTGGCTAGTTAAACCCTGTAAACCTCATTTTTTGCCAGCATAACACGCAGAATTGTGATACACTTACATGACAGGCTATAATTGGTCAAGTTAGATTTTTCTGTACTGTACAGAGAGATTTATTTTTGTAAATTTGTATAAGTAATTGTTAGCGCAGTAAGTCTACAAGAGAAGTAAAATAATAACAACAACAATAATAATAATAATAATAATAAAAGAGAATAATAAAAATAATGGAAAGTTATGTATTTCATGTGACATCTATTGTTTGATTGGCTGACATCCCCAAAACAAAGTGAAAAGCAGCTCTGATGAGAATTTCCAAAAATTTTTCTCCATCATGTAGGAGGCCAAAAGGTTCCAGAACATTGACAAGTCCTGGCAGAAGATCATGCAGCGGGCTCATGAGATTCCTAACATCGTGCAGTGCTGCGTCGGAGACGAAACCCTGGCCCAACTCTTGCCTCATCTTCTGGAGCAGCTGGAGGTCTGCCAGAAGTCGCTGACGGGGTATTTAGAGAAGAAGAGGCTGGTGTTTCCTCGCTTCTTCTTCGTCTCGGATCCTGCCCTGCTGGAGATCCTGGGCCAGGCCTCTGACTCCCATACCATCCAGGTGCAAAGACCCGCAAATAATGATGAGAAATTTGTTAAACTGACAACAATATGGCCAGATCATGATTGAACAGCCTATGCGCACTAGTACTTAAGTCACATTTCCACATACTGTCAGTTAAAGATGGGAAAGTGTCTTTCATAACTACCAAAATCGATTTTCTGAATTTTCTCAGAATGATCATTTTGTGAGTTAAATACTTTTAGCACTAGGGTCCTCAATTAACAGACTTTAATGATCTATCTGCATTGGAAAGTCCAAACATGGCCCAGTTTAAACGTTCTAGCCGAGGCAGTCAGGTTTTCATTTAATAGCTGCCGGTACTTGATTGAATCCACGAGAAACCATGAATCCTACCAAGTTATCCAGGGCCTTTGGAAGAAAAATAGCCCCTCAACATCGGAGAATCACAAACATGCATCACAGTGGGGATGGGATGAGCTTCCTTTTATAAATCGCTGTCAAGAGTGTAGTTCCGTTTGACCACTGAACCCAGTCAGATTGAAAGCTCCAGTACCATTAGGGCAGTCAAGTTTATTTATTATCAAAACGGAGGCTTTCTCTCTAGCAGCCCTCCAAAACATCTAATCATTTTGATGGTACCTGATTTTAGTTGTAGAGTTTGTGACTCCAGGACATAATTACATCAGCTACGCTCCAACTTTAATCCTTGGAGTTTCCTTTACCACTTGAACCATCCACTCACAGTGTGCACATTCAAACTGGCAACTCACCTCCTCCAGGCAGATTATTAACATTGCTATAGGCCTTGAACTTCTTAATAATTGACCTGAGTGATGTAATAACTATTTTCAAACTCAGCTGTTTTCTGTGAGCCATTTCAACTTTTCTGACGTTCCACTTCATTGGTGTATTCTTTTGTCTGAACCGTGGTGATGGATCACTGAAGGGAATCACTCAGTGTGTCACCTTACATTTATATTGCAGGAACACAGAAGGTCATGGGTGACCATTTAAAGTGGCATAATAGTTTAATGAAAGCATTTTTCTTTCTAAGGAGTATCATCAATGTAATGCAATTATGGCCTTCCTTGCATTCATTTGGCACTTGAATATGTACCCGTGTGTGTTTTTTCGAAAAAGATTTGCCGAGTGTCCATTGACATTTTATATCTCGCGTCACACTGGATGTGGCTGTTGGCTGTTCTGAGAACCCACAAAACTTCACAATGTAATTAATTTTTTCACAATTTAAATTTTAAGGTAAACTTCTTTTTTTGGGACTATATATTCCCGCACTGGTGGAACAGACCCCATTAATGCTCCATATATTGTCATGTCTAATGTTTTAAAAAGTTTTTGGGCAATACTCTGTACTCCTTGAAGTTTTCCTACTAATAACAGTGAATTGAATAGGAGCGAATGGGAATATGGTGTTCAGGTGTCACAGATTCACAGACCTCTGCATTCAACAGGTCAATGATTTGTCTCTATTCCAAACAGCCTCACCTCCTGAGTCTCTTCGACAATGTGAATCAGGTGGGTTTTCATGAGAAGAACTATGATCAGATCCTCAACTTCCAGTCGCAAGAAGGGGAGACCGTGGACCTTACAGAACCAGTGCTCGCCCAGGTATGCACCCTAAAGCACGGCAAGATGATCTCGAAAAGAATAGCTCCTGCATGAGGTGACTGTGGGCCAGCTAAAAAGATGGGGTACTGTCACAACCTCATGTCTGCTCAGGTTCTGGCAGTTTGCGTGAGTTTTGCAGTTAGTCGGTTGTTTTGTTAACTCCCTTATAGTGATCAGCTGTGGCCACTTCCTTCTGCATGATTGTCCTGTACATCTAAGTTTCTGATTTTGTCACAGTCGGGGCTGGATCATCTTATTCGAAGAGGCTGCGCTAGCCTCTTTCCCTAAATTCTAGTTCTCCTCCCTGGTATTCTATCCAGGAGGCTAAATTATCGGTGAGAAAATTATTAGGTCTTTAGGTACAGCGGGTTCTCCAAGCAGTTGGCTCCCCCTTGGTCCAGTTTGTGAGAGTTCGGTCTATTGTTGCAGGGAAATGTGGAGGCATGGCTCGGACTCTTGCTAGACGGGGTGAGGAAGACCATCCACACCATCATTCGCCAGGCGTACGTGGCCATCAGCGACTCAGGGCTCAAGCTGGTTGAGTTTCAGTCGGTGTTCCCAGCCCAGGTCGGCCTGCTGGGCATCCAGATGATCTGGACCAGGGACTCAGAAGAGGCCCTGAACGTGGCCAAGGTTGACAAAAAGGTGCTGAGCTGACCATCTGCTTGCATACATTCACACTCGGCACAATACTTCATCAGTGCCTCCCACCACAGGAGTGCACACTGTATATGAGATAACAGTGAAAAATAGTAACTTCATGTTGTCATGATTGAAAAGATAGCATGATGCAATAGTTAGTGAAAACCTGAATGGATGGTCACATAATTATGACTGTCAAATTTTTGCGATGCTAAACCCTCGGGAGTCAGCAAACTACAGCAGTGCATTGTACTGGATGTTTCGATTGATATATTTAGGATAACACTGCTGAGAAATATGATATTAAAAACTATTTGAAAGACAAAGCCATCTGCGCAGAATAGTGTAGTTATTGGATTAAGCAGAGGCTGTCTATTCAGCTACTCTCTTTGTAAGTAGAGGATGGGATCGATTCGAAAGCGAAGCCTCCATTGATTCTGGAAACATTTAAATCATATTTCTCTGCTGCATTGTGGCAAAGACAGTCAATAAAGAGATTGGGTGCTGTGCTGTTGACTCCAGATGGTAAAATTCTTCTGTAACACGCTTGCTCTTTATAACAGGCCATGCAGACTGCCAATCAGAAGTTCTTAGACCTCCTGAATGAACTCATCGACATGACGACTCAGGACTTGAGCAAGATTGAACGGACAAAGTATGAGACCCTGATCACAATCCATGTGCATCAGAAAGACATTTTTGATGACCTGGTGAGCTTCAGATCATAATTTATATGTGAAGAACACTACAAAATCCTATGGCTGGAGATATTGTTGGGAATCATTTGTCTGATGGGATTCATCATTGGTCGCTGGTCATTGCCTGCAAAGAGCTATGAGTACAGGAGTTATCAGGTTTAAGATCTTTACCTCGATTGAATTCATTGAATTGCCGGTGCATGACTTGACCTATTTTTGTGGCAATGTTCCATTTACAAGACCTAACTAAAGTATGGGCATGCAGCGTGTGTCGATTGGTTAGACTCACGTATCCAATAAAACTGCTAAATAAAGTACCATCAAGAGGCCATTTTTTCCCCAATTCACAGGCAATTTACTTAAATTACCTTCACTTAGTACGTTGAATTTCTGTAAGTTGAATTAGCTCTCTACTGTGATTACTTAGGTACGCATGAACATTCGCTCAACGGCTGACTTCGAGTGGCAGAAGCAATCCCGCTTCTACTTCATTGAGGATGTTGACAAGTGTATCATCCAGATTACAGATGTGGAGTTCAGCTATTGTAATGAGTACCTGGGCTGCACTGACAGATTGGTCATCACCCCTTTGACTGACAGGTATGGAAAAAAAAAATTTTCTTCACCTTCAATTATGGTAAATCACTCCATATCCTGACCTCCGTTGTGTGTCTGACTGTGATGAGAATGTGACAAACATTTGGCCAATATGTAAATGATTAATTATTGAAAGCAGGCTTCTCCTCTTAGAAATCGGATTGGAGAAATTTATGCTGTGGCGTTACATGAGGCAGTTTCATTCTGATCAAGCTTCTCTCCGATAATTAGTGGAATATTAGGCTTCATGTTAACGCTTGTAGTGCGTCTCGGTAAAAAGCACCAATTCACTGTTCAAGTACTTGTTATTACTTCTCCAGAAGTTGTTATGATTACTTGTGTGAGCATGTGTGCGCGCGCGTGTGTGTGTGTGTTTGTCAGCTGGATTACTCAAAAACTATTCAACAGATTCAACTTAAATTTTATGGAAAACTGGACTGAATCTTCGGGAAGAAGTGATTCAAATTCCAGATCAGTCCAGATAGAGATCAGGATTCTGCAGCTGATCATAAGTGCTTGTGGATCAGAGTCTGCTGGTGGAGGTATGCGCTCTCTGTGCGCCCTCGAGTTTCAATTGAACCTGAACTGTCTTGTACAGGTGTTACATCACTCTGTCCCAGGCTCTTGGCATGAGTATGGGCGGTGCACCTGCAGGGCCTGCTGGGACGGGAAAAACTGAGACCACTAAGGACATGGGCCGCTGTCTCGGCAAATATGTTGTGGTCTTCAACTGTTCTGACCAGATGGACTATCGAGGCCTAGGAAGGATCTATAAAGGTATCATACAGAGCCACACTACTGTGCTGCTCTACTGCTGTAATGGTATTAAACCAGGGATGTACAATCTTACCCATGAAGGGCCAGCGTGGATGTAGGTATTTGTCACAGCCCAGGGCTACAGCTTCTGATTCAACGAATCAAGTGATCAGGGGTTCAATCAAGACCTTGATAATTAAAAGCAGGTGTATTAGTGTTGGGCTGTCACAAAAACCAGCACCCACAATGGCCCAATATGGATAAGTTTGGACACCCCTGTATTATACTGTATGGAGCTGCACTATTGCAGCGCTATTTATTTTTTGCCGTTTCAAGTTACTTTCAAAAGCAGAGTTCTCATGCATTGAATACATCTTCTGATAAACCTATCCAATAAAAATGCAAAAAAAGGACATTCCAATGTTTTTTTTTTTACATCTAGACTACACCGGATCAGGTCCAGATCATAAGCTTTCAAATGTTAATGGTCTATGTTGGCTTGAGCCCCAGAATCATGAGTGAGAGAGTGTGTGACCACAGTTCGCAAGGCGTAGGCCATGGTGACAGTTTGCATCTGATTTATTTCTTATTGCCCAAGCAGTTTTCACTTCAGTGTTCACATTAAACTGAGCTTCATATGGCTTTAGGTTGTTGCTATGAGGTCAGACAAATTTTTCATATTATGAAATATTCGCTGGTGGATGTCATTGCCAGGTATGCCAGGCCAGTGGTAGAGATCAGGTCTGATGGAAAGATTTGATTCATGCTATTTCTATACCACCATTTCAGATTAAAGAAATCTATCAAATTAAAAGCTCTAAGCCACCACCTCTTCAGTGCACAGTTGTGCATTCCAGGAACATTTAAATATTACTGCACCATTAAGACAAATGCATCTGTTGTTAATGCTCATTTGTGTAAAGGAGTTAGAGGGGATGAATACAGAATTCAGTTAGGGTTTTAGGAAATGGACGTCTTGACCCATTATGCATTAATTTTGTTATTGAACTGAATATAAACTCCCTGAACAGGTTTGGCACAGGCTGGCGCGTGGGGCTGCTTTGATGAGTTCAACCGTATCGAGCTGCCCGTGCTGTCCGTGGCAGCGCAGCAGATTTACATCGTTCTGCAGTGTAAGAAGAACAAGAAACCCCAGTTTGTGTTCACTGACGGTGACATCGTGGACATGGACCCAGAGTTTGGGATCTTCCTAACCATGGTGAGCATTGGTCTCACGCAATAATGGTCAGTATTGTAATGCACATGGTCAAATCCTGCTTCCGTAGCTTTTGAGGAGCAAGTCTGTAATCAGTTTTCAACGGACAGTATGAATGCAGCTAATTACATGTTCTGTTAAAGAGCTTTTTCTTTTGTCTCAGTCTGTGTTCAGTCACGCTCACTTGTTTTGATTATATTGTGTGTTGCATTACTGCTGAAAAGAGCGCTCTCTCTCGATGTGGTTATATCGCTTTGAGAACAATGCACGATTCTCAGCTGATGCTAAAGAGCTGCATGATTAATTTGGTCATGATTTAAGCATAATAATAGTAATAACTGGCAAGTTTTCTTTTCAATAAAATAGAATTCTGAAATATTGATGCTCAAGAAACAGTAAAGATTTGCCATTTAAGTTTACAGAATATTTGGTCATTTTGTACAAGTGTGTACATTTATTTATGTCAGATTCAATGATTGGTTGATATTTGTATCTCCCCGACGACGACAGTCGGGAGATACTATGGTTTAGATTTGGGTCTGCCGCCGCCGCCACACCCGCAGAGATTTTATGCTCCGGCTCTGGAAGCCACAATTATTACAGGAATGTTTTCAAATTTTATACAGACAAATATATATATGACAATGCTCAAGACCGATTGTCGTCAATTTCGGATGTGTAATATGGCTGCCGGCAGCCATTTTGTCCAAATTTTTTTATGTTCTGGGCTCTGCAAGCCACTATAATTACAGGAATGTTTTCAAATTTTACACAGGAGAAGATATATGACAATGCTTCAGACCGATTGTCGTCAATTTCGGACGTCCAGTATGGCTGCCGGTGGCCATTTTGTTTGAAATTTGGGGATTGGGGAGATACACGACGCGGTCCCTGTGGTGACCGAGTGATCTAGTTTTTAATATGTTTTCCACTTTAATAAGACGACTATTGAAGACCTGAGTGGCTGTGCAGCCCCTGATAATCGCAGACGTCCCCACTGTCCATCGTTTTTACCCTCTTCTCCCCGTACAGAACCCAGGCTACGCCGGGAGGCAGGAACTGCCGGAGAATCTGAAGATTCAGTTCCGCACGGTGGCCATGATGGTCCCAGACAGAGCCATCATCATGAGGGTGAAGCTGGCCAGCGCTGGTTTCCGTGACAACCAGGTGCTGAGCCGCAAGTTCTACACTCTCTACAAGCTCTGTGAGGAGCAGTTGTCGAAGCAGGTATAGTGTGCATTAACAATTCTGTTTTTCAAATAGCTGGGATCATATTTCAATCAATATGCAATATCCTAAAAAGCATTTAAAATTTAGATTCATACAAAAAGATGTTCTTGATGTCAACCAGACAGACATTTTACCCACAATTCCGTCCCTCTTCCCCAGGTGCATTATGACTTCGGCTTGCGAAACATCCTGTCTGTGTTGAGAACGCTGGGTGCAGTGAAGAGATCGAACCCCACCGAGCCGGAGAAGACGGTGGTGATGCGGGTACTGAGGGACATGAACCTTTCCAAACTGGTACAGTAAACTTTCTCATTATACCCACCAGACTGCCACCTTTACCTGAATAATGAGAACATTTGCTTCTAAATTGTCACTTAAGCACACAAAACTTTAATGGATAGAATGGCCGCAGATTTTCGCATAGACTTTGTGCAAGATTTTTAAATTTATTATTAATTAACAGAAGTATTCAGAGGGCCTATCTGGGCTGATTTTCAGTCCATATTTGGCCCATTGGCGGCCAGTTGAATAGCCCTGGTTTAGGGGAGGCTTGTAATCATCTACAGTGTAATTGTACGCTGTTGCCTTAGGATTTGTTCACGCTGGAACTCCATGTTGTGTCCAAACACTTGTTGTCATACAGTGTAGATTGTAACATTTTGGGTCCTATCATGGCACTCTTACAAATGTCTACATTTCAGCGACAGAAGTGCGCAAGTTTTGAACAGCATTCTCTAACTACAGCTGTACTGCGCAAAGACCATTTTCACGTGATACAGGGTAAAGCCAGTCTTTGTGCTGCTGCAATGCAAAGACAAAAATGGGCATGACTCTGTCTCATCTTTCGATGCCTGTTCCCTCCTCAGGTGGACGAGGACGAGCCGCTCTTCATGAGTTTGATTAATGACCTGTTTCCCGGCATCGTGCTGGATAAGGCCGGCTACCCTGAGCTGGAGGCTGCGATACAGAAGCAGACTGAGGATGCTGGTCTCATCGCCCACCAGCCCTGGGTGCTGAAGCTGGTGCAGCTCTATGAGACCCAGCGTGTCAGGCATGGTGAGGAACCACCATAGATACATACCATAGATACATACGGAACTCTAGATTGTTGCTGGAGGGGGGGTGGTGCGCTCTACCGAAGCCTTCACTCTAGTAATGCATACAACTGGAAGTAAAACTTGCACATTGACTTCCTTTGACTATTTTTGCCATTTAAGTAACATGTAAGTTTGAGTTTCTATGAGAGATGTTTTATGACAGCCTCTTAAATAAATATTGCTGCAAAAGCAGCCGGAAATCCTGGCATTTTTGCAATTTTATCAATTGATTTGAAGCTGGCCTCATAGGAAATCATTAACGTTAACCGCAAGGTTGGGGGTATCAATACAGTAACAAGGCAAGTAGGACATCATCATCAATTTGTGCTCATATAGTATAAAGACAGTGGAAATGCTCAGGAGGAGGAGCGAGGTTATGAGGAAATACTTCATAAAATGGAAATCAATTCAGAAAAACAGAAATTCAGACGGAAACTAACACAGACAGCCGGATTGCAGTAGTGAACAAACAAAAAGTTAGCGCTCGATGTCCTTTCAGAGCACATCAATAATCTGATGTAAAATGTGGGCAGACCTGTGAATCGGCCATTTTATTGGTAATACCCTGATGCCTCAGGATGTGAGGAGAGTTTTACCCCTCTGACCCCAGGCATGATGACGCTGGGCCCCAGTGGGGCTGGTAAAACCACCTGCATCCACACGCTGATGAAAGCCATGACGGACTGCGGCGTCCCCCACAAGGAGATGAGGATGAACCCAAAGGCCATCACAGCCTCCCAGATGTTCGGGACGCTGGACGTGGCCACAAATGACTGGACGGATGGGGTGTTTTCCACTCTATGGAGGAAAACACTGAAGGCGAAAAAGGTAGCCGAGATCAAAAGCGCACTGTCAAGCTCGCTTCGTTTATTTTGAAGGTGAAAACAGTTCTGTGCATCTGTTGGGGGCAGCTGGCTGGTTTGGTGTGATGGGGGTGTCAGGGTTGCGCTCTCTCTCTGGTGGGGGGGTTAGGGGGTCGGTGTCCAGGCGGTGGGGGCAGTGTGCGCTGAGCTGCTGGGGTGAGTGTCCTGGGCTGGCAGCCAGCAGTTACTCTAGCAGTTACTTTAGTTACTCTAAAAAAAAAGTAATGCCTTACACATTACTAGTTACTTTTTAAAAAAGTAATCCCTCACTTAATCACTCTCTGCTGAAAGTAAGTAGTTACACTACTAGTTACATTACTTTTGGATTTCTCAGCACCATCGTCTGAAATTAACCATATCACGTTAAAACATGGCACATGCCCAGATCAGTGCCGATCTTTATTCTAGTAAGGAGGACACACACAAGATCTCTTTCATGCTCTTTAATACGGCAGAGCCAACAGCGAAGTTGTGAAAATCAGCCCAAACCGCATTTCACAGAAAAGTGAGTCAAGTACAAGGCTGCAGTACTGGCATAAACACACATGAAAAAGGACGCTTGATTTGTTTCTCTGTCCTCGGTCTCAATCGCAAATAAACTCAAAAGGAAGAAGAAGAATATGATGATGATGATGATGATGTTTTTCTGGCCGCCCGTCCCGCCGATAGTTGAAGAATTTAAAGTAATGCAAGTAACTAGACCATTTAATTGTTAGTAACTGTAATGCCATTACTAAGGTTGTCAAAGTCTTGCCTTCAGTATTGCATGCTCATTTGAATTCTGGTTGTATGACTGACTTGTCTATGGAAAAACATTCCATTTCTTTGCCTTAAAAACTCTTGAGTTGTTATGCTCCCTTGTCATTGTCCATCTGCACTGTGAAGTGTTTTCCAAATAGTTCTGATGCAAGTGGCCATATCTAAGTGAAAAATATTCCAAAAAAAAGTTAGGAATATTGGTGTGCATGTGAATTTGGCCTTTGTTTTATCTAGGGGGAGCACGTATGGATTGTGTTAGACGGCCCCGTGGATGCCATCTGGATCGAGAATCTGAACTCAGTCCTGGACGACAACAAGACCCTGACCCTGGCCAACGGGGACCGGATCCCCATGGCGCCCAACTGTAAAGTGGTTTTCGAGCCGCACAATATTGACAACGCCTCGCCAGCCACGGTTTCCCGCAACGGCATGGTCTTCATGAGCTCCTCTGTTCTGGATTGGCAGCCAATCCTCCGCGCCTGGCTACAAACACTGCCCTCGGCACAGAGCGACACGCTGTGGACCTGCTTCAGTAGCATCTTCCAGGTCAGACAACCTCTCTTTATTCTGGCTACCTGTAAGGTAGATTGAGTCTGGGTCTGTTGTTTTGTCTGTCATCTATCTAGGTGAAATCATGTGACTGAGTTGACTGGGTTTTTTTTTTTTTTTCTACAGTTCTCCATTTAGGTTAAGGGTAGCCCGAGTGTACTATAGAATGTATAAAAAGATTGATGCAGCACCTTGGTCTGAAAAGTGAAGCCCATGCGGAAATCTCAAAAAATTGCATTCTATTTAATCGCCAGCAGATGGCGACATTGGTGATTGCTGAAAGAAGTTCAATGCTATAGAAGTCTAAGAGAAAATGAGCTTACTTGCCCACCTGATTTATTGTTCCAGTAATGATTTTCCACATTATTTTATGGTATCTATCGCAAGTCTCAAGTCTGCGTCGATATATCATGATGTTCATTTTTGTAAAGTATGGTCCCAAATAGACTAGAATAAAGGATAAAGCCAGATATGCTTTATGGGGCATGGCTATCCTTGTCAGATACGGTCAGATCCATGCGTAGATCCACCCCTCGCTCCTTCCTGGATGTTGAATACGCGCTCTCGTCCAATGTAAATCACATCCGGTTTCAAAACGGCACTGTTCGAATTGAGGATTCTGAAATGGTATGCTGAAACCAGTGGGTGACGTCACAGTTGCTTGGTCCACCTTTTTATACTATGGAGCGTCTGCCTACTTGGCCTCTAGTTGCCTTTCGCTCTACCCTGTACTTATTGCAGTCTATTCCTTTTGTCTATCAAACTTTAAACTGTAATAAATAAAGCATAAAATCACTTAAAAGTAGGGATGAGCCATTCGATCCAACTATTGGAAAATCTTGTGTAATTGCCTTTCAAGATTAGTGCGTACACACATGGATTTACTGCTCTAATAAACTCAAAGGGACATATCTCGAGACTCCTGTCTTTAGAAGTACTCCTTTCGTTGTGGTCATAGACTCAAACTTTGTCTATGTCTTGAATCCAATATCCAATTATGTTTACATTAATTTGGTAATTTTGTGAGATTCCTACATTGCTGCATGAACCCCTTTGCACAGTTGCTGGCACATGCTGGCGTCCGTAAATTCCAAAATTAAATTCCTAAATAATTCTGTAATTGAATTTCTAAATGTTGCTTCACTTGAATAATGTTCTGGTGTCTCTGTGACATATATACTGAGTTATAAAACCTAAATAGGTTCCCACATAACAGGAAAAAATTGGCATTATTTGTATTCTGCTCAAAGGGGTTTTGTGATTTCATTCGTTGTTGGTGGTGCAGTTTAAACCAGGTTCAATATAGCGCTAAATTACGCGTTGAACAATCGATAAAAATTTCTGTCACATTTTTGCATCGCATTTTATTTTTTGTCCAATATTGTTAGCTAGCTGTCTCAAAGAGATATTGTCTTTTCTGTCTCTACCTGCAGAGTGCTGAAGTACAGAATATGGCAGCACATCCAAATTGATGGTGACAGTCAGTGATTGTGGTCTCTCCTTTCCCCCTGCAGGACGTATTTAACTTTGTTTCCACCACTGTGTCCCCAAAAATGCAAATCCTGGAGTGCATGTACATCAAACAGGCAATTGACCTTTTGCAGGTAAGCAGCCAAATTTCTCTTTTCAGCCAGGGCATAATCCAAATGTTAGCAATCCAAAGAGCTCTATTGCAGCCGAGGAGGAATGCCTTCTTTTTTAATCTTTATTTAACTGGGCAAAGTTTCAACCTAGGAGAAATGCCTGATAGAACAACTCCAATTGAGGATGGATTGAGAGAAACAGGGGTAAAGCCCCAAGCAATTTTGCGTTAAGGGCCTTGCTCAAGGGCCCAATGGTAGAATCTTCCCAACTTCATCTGTCTCAGATCATGTCAGAATTCCACTTCTTCAGTCACCAGTCAAGCAACCGTACCACTAGGCTAACCTGCCACCCTCTGTTCTGTTAATTATCCTTCATATTATCTCAATATGTGAACAGAGAGATGAAGGAATGCAGTGAATTTTAGTGAGTCGAATTAAAAAGAAAATTAACATGAAAATCATTATTTTAGAAGAAAACAGTGTCTTTTTGCCATTAAAATGTCGAGGGCAGAAAAATCTTATTATTGCTCCAGTGGCTTCAGACTAGATTCTTACCCCTTTACATTCTTTACTTTAATGTGTCATAAATTTCACTTAAAAGGGCTGAATTTCACTTTTTGGCCATTAATCGACATACATATTTTTTCCCATAATGGCTCGTGTTTGTTCATGAAATAAGACCTCCATCTGAATGAAATGTAAATTTGACACAAAAGAGGCTCTAGTCTATGAAGATGCTGGTCAAACTTTATATGAAGTGTTGCTCATAAGGGCTTTTACAGCATGTATGCCTTCATAAATGAGAAATAATGTCTTCATAAATCATACATAAGCAAATGTCATGCTTTGTAAAGGGTAAAATAACACCCTTATTCACCATGTGATGCCAGATGTGATGTAACCAGCGGTGTGCGGTCACATGTTCAGAGGGGCTTCAGTAACCTTACCCTTTACCGCTCGACTGTCCTCTCGCTGCTCTCATTCAAGTTCGCCTGATTAACAATCAAACAATTTATCAACTGAACAACCAAGACCAATCCATTTTCCATAATAAATGAAAATGAATGAAAAAATAAATGCCTATTGCCAACATTTTTATAATTGATACAACAATGTTAGGATGGAAACATAAATGCAAAAAATCCAAAACTTTTGCTGACTTCGCGGCAATTATTTTCACCATCACTCAGCTGTGCAACTTACCTAACTACGCCCTTCAGCTGTCACTACATTCAGACTATAGAATGGATTCTCATAGCTTATTGTTTAATGAGCCTAGTAAACAAATTTATGCAAATCTGTGCTGTTTCAGGAGCTACACAAGCGCAGAAATTATAAAGACATATTGATTTTTTTTGTAGTCATTGATGTGCGGAGGAAAACATTGTATAACTTCGTAGAGCAATGTATAACAAGGCTGTCAAAAATAAATTGGACTCTCATCGGTTCTCAGCAACTGTTGCTAATCGGAAGAGGTAAACTGCGAGAGGTGTAGGTCATTAAGCAGTGAAAGGTGAGGTTATTGCTGGCCCTGTGTTTCTGCGGACGGACCGCCATATAACTGACAATGTCACTTAGCTAGTGGCCAAATGCTATAAAGGGTGACATTGTCAGCTAAGTGACATTGTCATTGTCACATCTGGAATCACATGCTGAATAAGGATGTGTTATTTTACCCTTTCCAATGATTTATTTATGAAGGCATTGTACATGCTGCATAAAGCCTTTATGAGCAACACTTCATCTAAAGTGTGACCAAGATGTTAACCGAGGACTGATTCTCGCAGGGTTTGCTACCACCAGCAGAGGAGAAGCAAACAGCCCAGCTGCACATTTCCAGACTCTTTGTGTTTGCCATCATGTGGTCTGTGGGCGCCCTGCTGGAGCTCGAAGACCGTGCTAAAATGGAGGCGTTCCTTCGGGCCAGCTCAGCCAATCTGGAGCTCCCTCGCACCAAAGGGGAGGAGACTATCTTTGAGTTCCTGGTGAACGAGTCTGGAGAATGGGACCACTGGTCTCAGAAGGTATATTTTATTTTGGATCTACAGCATGTTGTATCCATAGACTGTATGAAAAGATGGACGAAGCTACCGTGACGTCACTCATTGGTTTCAGCATCCCATAAAGGGAGCCTCAATTTTGAATTGCGCCATGTTGTCATTTTGAAACCGGATGTGATTTCTATCGGACGAGAGCGTGAATTGAAGATCCGGGGAGGAATGTGGCTCTGGATCTGACTGTATCGGACGAGGACCAGAGGATAGCCACGCCCCTAATGCATACTCTGGCTTTATCCTTTATTCTAGTCTGTATGGGACCATAATTTACAAAAATGAACATCATGATATTTCGAAGGAGACTTGAAACTTGCTATAGCTACCATAAAATAATGTGAAAATGCTCATAAACTTCTATAACATTGAACTTCTTTCTGCAACCACCGACGCCGCCATCTTCTGGCCATTAAGTAGGATGCCATCTGCTTCATTTTTCAGACAAGGGTGATGCGTCCATCTTTTTATACAGTCTATGGTTGTATCATATTTGGGACAACTGTGATTTAATGACTTGCCTAGCACTCAGTTGTAGATTTGTTAAATTGAGGTTTTGTATGTTAGTTCCATCATCCAGAACTGACCACAATTACATTTCAAACAAAGTGATTGTCAGGACAATAATGAATGGGGTAAATTGCTCTACATGTATATCTGAGTTATAGATTCCCTGGCTTTAATGCTACTTTTTGCCAACTCCAAACTGCCGGACAGGTTCTATTTAGGTGATGACTTGATCAAACAGGGCTGGTAGTCATCATACCTGGAGGTGTCTAGCAAAACAAAAATCAATTATTAATTAAAGCTGCAAGCAGCGTTGAAAGGGCCCTCGCCCCCGCTGTGCACATTGGGGTGGCAACAAGATCTTGATGGCTGCAGGTGTCCATTCAGAGCCATTGGACACAGCTGGACCGCGTACAATGTGGTTTCCTGATGGGAGTGCAAAAATTTTCTGGAGGGCGCTATGATACCATTTTGACTTGCCTGTGCACAAAATCTACGACACAGTAATCGTAATACAGGGCTCCATGAGTGTTTCGATTTTTGTAAATTTTCCAGCATGTTTAGACTTTCAAAAGAGCAATTCTTTTATAAATATTATTGGGGGCACTATAGAGCCATTATGCCCCATTTAGTGCCAATTGATGGATGTATTGAAGAGAATAAGACAGTTCTAATTTTTGGATGGTTTTGCAAGTTTTGGAGCATTCTAAGGCCTTAAAACATGTGTTCGTAAAATTAGGAAAAACGCAGGAAATAGCTCATAGCTCTCTTCCTGTTTGGCAAAAAAATTTCAAAAAATTAACAATTGTGGAGAATGACAAATGCAATGATCATACCAAATTTCATGAACTTTCAAGCACTTTTATCTGAACATGGCCATATCTAGAGGGCGCTGTGGAGCCACCTGGTACCTCTCGATATAAAATAAGCATATATCTATACTTGGGCGGACAATTTTATCAAGCTTGGAAAGTTTCAGGCAAATCCCACAAAGTATGTGGAATTGAAAGCAACTTCCTGTTTCATGGCAGGACATCAAAATTCGCCGTGACGCCACAGATGCATCGTTCGATGAAATCAAAAAAGCTTCGCAATTTAACGTCAGCAAGGTTTTTAGATATTATATGCCAAATTTTAAGTTGATCGGATAAAATCTCTAGGAGGAGTTCGTTAAAGTACGACACCTGTGAATGGCAAAAAAAATTTTAAAAAGTTGCAATTTCAATTAAAAATGGCAGCTTTCCTGTTGGGTCTAGGTCATGGCACCAAGAGACTTTTTTGTAGGTCTCGGCATATTCCACATGTCTACCGAATTTCATACATGTAGGTTTATCGGGCTGCGAGGGCTGCTTATTTGAAATTTTCCAGGGGGCGCTATAATGCCATTTTTGCCACGCCTATTTGTAAATTTTTTATCAGTGTAATAGGAATGATGGTCTTTAAAATTGTACAAAATTTTGTGAGTTTTTGAGCATGCTGAAACCCTCAAAAGGGTAATTCTTTTAAAAATCGTATTGGGGGCGCTATAGAGCCATGATGCCTCATTTACTGCCAATTTTTGTTTCAAATTGAAGACAATGTGACAAATAAAATTTTAGCTAAGTTTTGCAAGTTTTCGAGTATGCTAAGGCCTTCAAATGTGTGTTCATAAAATTTGGAATAACGCAGGAAATGACTCATAGCTCACTTCCTGTTTTGCCAAAAAATTTCAAAAAAATCAGCACAGCCCAGAAAACCAAATGCAATGATCTGACCAAATTTCATGAACATTTAAGCACTTTTATATCAACATGGCCGTGTCAAGAGGGCGCTGTAGAGCCACCTGACCACACCCACTCCAATATCAACATATAGGTATATTTGGAATTAAACTATCATTAAGCCTGTAAAGTTTCATGTAAATCTCCCAAAGCATATGCTCATAAAATAAACTTCCATTTTCATGGCGGAACATCGAAATTCGCCGCGACGCCACGGATACAAAGTTCGATGAATCCAAAAAAGCTTCGCAATTCAACATCGACGACGTCTTAAAATGTCATATGCCAAATTTTAAGTTGATCAGATAAAATCTCTAGGAGGAGTTCGTTAAAGTACGACACCTGTGAATGGCCAACAATCCAAAAAAGTTGCAATTTCAATTAAAAATGGTGGACTTCCTGTTGAGTGTAGGTCATGGCACCAAAATAATTTTTTGTAGGTCTCGGCATATTCCACATGTCTACCGAATTTCATACATGTGGGTTTATCGGGCTGCGAGGGCTGCTTATTTGAAATTTTCCAGGGGGTGCTATAATGCCATTTTTGCCACGCCTATTTGTAAATTTTTTATCAGTGTAATAGGAATGATGGTCTTTAAAATTGTACAAAATTTTGTGAGTTTTTGAGCATGCTGAAACCCTCAAAAGGGTAATTCTTTTAAAAATCGTATTGGGGGCGCTATAGAGCCATGATTCCTCATTTACTGCCAATTTTTGTTTCAAATTGAAGACAATGTGACAAATAAAATTTTAGCTAAGTTTTGCAAGTTTTCGAGTATGCTAAGGCCTTCAAATGTGTGTTCATAAAATTTGGAATAACGCAGGAAATGACTCATAGCTCACTTCCTGTTTTGCCAAAAAATTTCAAAAAAATCAGCACAGCCCAGAAAACCAAATGCAATGATCTGACCAAATTTCATGAACATTTAAGCACTTTTATATCAACATGGCCGTGTCAAGAGGGCGCTGTAGAGCCACCTGACCACACCCACTCCAATATCAACATATAGGTATATTTGGAATTAAACTATCATTAAGCCTGTAAAGTTTCATGTAAATCTCCCAAAGCATATGCTCATAAAATAAACTTCCATTTTCATGGCGGAACATCGAAATTCGCCGCGACGCCACGGATACAAAGTTCGATGAATCCAAAAAAGCTTCGCAATTCAACATTGACGACGTCTTAAAATGTCATATGCCAAATTTTAAGTTGATCAGATAAAATCTCTAGGAGGAGTTCGTTAAAGTACGACACCTGTGAATGGCCAACAATCCAAAAAAGTTGCAATTTCAATTAAAAATGGTGGACTTCCTGTTGAGTGTAGGTCATGGCACCAAAAAAATTTTTTGTAGGTCTCGGCATATTCCACATGTCTACCGAATTTCATACATGTGGGTTTATCGGGCTGCGAGGGCTGCTTATTTGAAATTTTCCAGGGGGTGCTATAATGCCATTTTTGCCACGCCTATTTGTAAATTTTTTATCAGTGTAATAGGAATGATGGTCTTTAAAATTGTACAAAATTTTGTGAGTTTTTGAGCATGCTGAAACCCTCAAAAGGGTAATTCTTTTAAAAATCGTATTGGGGGCGCTATAGAGCCATGATGCCTCATATACTGCCAATTTTTGTTTCAAATTGAAGACAATGTGACAAATAAAATTTTAGCTAAGTTTTGCAAGTTTTCGAGTATGCTAAGGCCTTCAAATGTGTGTTCATAAAATTTGGAATAACGCAGGAAATGACTCATAGCTCACTTCCTGTTTTGCCAAAAAATTTCAAAAAAATCAGCACAGCCCAGAAAACCAAATGCAATGATTTGACCAAATTTCATGAACATTTAAGCACTTTTATATCAACATGGCCGTGTTAAGAGGGCACTGTAGAGCCACCTGACCAGACCCACTCCAATATCAACATATAGGTATATTTGTAATTAAACTATCATTAAGCCTGTAAAGTTTCATGTAAATCATCCAAAGCATATGCTCATAAAATAAACTTCCATTTTCATGGCGGAACATCGAAATTCGCCGCGACGCCACGGATACAAAGTTCGATGAATCCAAAAAAGCTTCGCAATTCAACATCGACGACGTCTTAAAATGTCATATGCCAAATTTTAAGTTGATCAGATAAAATCTCTAGGAGGAGTTCGTTAAAGTACGACACCTGTGAATGGCCAACAATCCAAAAAAGTTGCAATTTCAATTAAAAATGGTGGACTTCCTGTTGAGTGTAGGTCATGGCAAAGGAATTTTTTGTAGGTCTCGGCATATTCCACATGTCTACCGAATTTCATACATGTAGGTTTACCAGGCTGCGAGGGCTGCTTATTTAAAATTTTCCAGGGGGCGCTATAGTGACATTTTTGCCATGTATATATATAAGTTTTTTGTCAGAGTAATACGAATGATGGTCTTTATACATTTACAAAATTTTGTGAGTTTTAGAACATGCTGAGACCCTCAAAATGGCAATTCTTTTAAAAATCTGATTGGGGGCGCTATAGAGCCATTGTGCCAAATTTAGTGTAAATTGATATATAAAATTGAAGATAATAAGACAATTATAATTTGTGCAACTTTTTGCAAGATTTCGAGTATTCTAAAGCATCCAAACATGTGTTTATAAAATTTGGAAAAACGCAGGAAATGGCGCATAGCTCACTTCCTGTTTGGCCAAAAAATGTCAAAAAAATTAAAATAACTCGACATGAACAATGCAATGATCACACCAAATTTCATGAACATTCAAGCACTTTTATCTCAACATGGCCGTTTCAAGAGGGCGCTGTGGAGCCACCTGACCACACCCAATCTAATATCAACATATAGGTCTACTTGGAAGTGGACTCCTATAAAGCCGGTAAAGTTTCGCGCAAATTTCACAAAGCATGTGCGCGTAAAACCAACTTCCTGTTTCATGGCCGAACATCGAAATTCGCCGCGACGCCACGGATACAAAGTTCAATGAATCCAAAAAAGCTTCGCAATTTAACATCGAGAAGGTCTTAAGATGTTAAATTCAAAATTTTAAGTTGATCGAATAAAATCTCTAGGAGGAGTTCGTTAAAGTACGAAGCCTGTGAATGGCAAAAAATTTAAAAAATTTGCAAATTCAATTAAAAATGGCGGACTTCCTGTTGAGTCTAGGTCATGGCACCTGGAGACTTTTTTTTAGGTCTTGGCATAGTACACATGTCCACCGAATTTTGTACATGTAGGTCAAACACGCTGCGAGGGCTGCTTCATTGAAATTTTCTGGGTGGCGCTGTAATGCAATTTTGCCACATCCATCTGTAAACCCTAAATCCTAGTTTAAAGTAAGACCTGCTTAATATGTTTGCAAAGTTTTGTGAGTTTTCAAGCATGCTGAGGCCCTCAAAAATGCAATTATGTATTAGGGGGCGCTATAGAGCTACCATATCACACCCAGTGCCAAATGAGATATTGAATCAAAGAACGTAATATTTCTAGTCTATGAGCCAAGTCTGGTGAGTTTTCGAGTATGATAAAACCCTCAAAAATGTGTTCGTAAAATCTAAAAAAACGCAGGAAATGGCTCATAGCTCACTTCCTGTGAGGCAAAAAAATTTCAAAAAAATTTACAAAAAAATTTATGATGACTACTATGACTCTATAAAATTTCGTGAGAATCCGAGCAAGTGCGTTCCAAAATGGGCGCGTGTTTGGTGGCGCTATAGAGCCACCGGGGCATGTCCAAGCACAAAAATAATAATACTTTGCAATTTTTACCACGACTGACGTGTGGGCAAATTTTTGTGAGTTTTCGTGCATGGCAAAGCCCTCAAAAATGCGTTCTCGCAGCAGAATAAAAAGAAGAAGAAGAAGAAGAAGAAGAAGAAGAAGAAGAAGAAGAAGAATAATAAAAATCCCATCAAAAACAATAGGTTCCTCGCACCTTCGGTGCCAGGACCCGTTCCGGGCCCTGGCACCGGTCGGTGCTCGGGCCCTAATTACCTTTGTTTAATTGGTTGATTTAGTAAGAGAGGGGGTAAATACTTTTTTGCATAGGGCCAGAAACCTTGTTTTTTTCTTTAATAAATGAAATCATCATTTATTGACAATTTCATATTTATTCAGGTTATTTTTGTCAAATTTTTATCGCATTTTAGTGTGACATATATGCAAAATAGAAATCGGAAGGGGGGCAAATACTTTTTCAAAGCTCTGTGTAGTCAATTAGAGTCATTTTAATGCAAAATAAGGAGCATGAAAAGTCCTTTCTGCAGCATTTTGTTTAATACAGTTTAATACTGTCTTTGTTGAGCTTTAAGTTCCATAAGCCTGGGGGTTTTTATCTCTGAGGACTCGGTATAGGTGGTATCGGTTGCTAAAATCACCCTCTACAACTGCCTTAACCTTTGTTTTCCAACAGGTGCCAGAATATATCTACCCCAAAGATTCCATACCTGACTATTCCTCTATCCTGGTGCCCAATGTGGACAACGTTCGTACGGACTTCCTGATGGAAACAATAATGAAGCAAGGCAAAGCTGTGCTTCTCATTGGAGAGCAGGGTACAGCCAAGACAGTCATGATCAAGGTTTATTGAATATTAATACTTGGCCCTTCTTTCTTGCTATTCTTGTAATACGTACCTTGAGCTACTTCTTTCCATCGAACATGAGAACTCAATGAATGCACTTGATTAGGGCAGATAAACATGGAAAATAATTCTGATTATTTAAGTTTGATTGGTATCTGAAAACCCCCATTGAGGGAGTGATGCAGGATTTGCACATACTCACCACACTGTGCGACTGATTCAAGTGAACCAAAACCTTTTGAAAGAATTTTATACACTTCTGTTCAAAAGCTTATGGTCTCTTGAAAATGTCACATTTTCATTGAAACCATTCATCCAGTTGGTGGTGAAATCAATAGGAAATAAGTTTAGGTGTTTGTGCAGTTAGAAATAATGTTTTTTACACAAATCATATCATTCAAACTTAGCTTTCTTTAAGTAATCCTCCATTTACAGCAATTACAGCCTTAGAGACCTTTGGCATTCTAGTGCAGATATTATATACCTGTTTGGATTCAGACTTTCATTCATAATTTGTTTCTTGAGCATTTCCAATTCGCTAATTTGCCGATTTCTAGTTTTTAATTGACATTTTAAAGATAAACCTAGCTTAACTAGTGGACGTTTACTGAATGTATTATCTTAACAGCTGCTAAATGCTTTTATCACTCTTTAGGGCTACACCAACAAGTATGACCCTGAAACACACTTGACTAAAAGCCTCAACTTCTCGTCGGCCACCCTACCAAACATGTTCCAGAGGAGCATTGAGAGCTACATTGACAAAAGGATGGGCACCACATACGGGCCCCCAGCAGGCAAGAAGATGACAGTTTTCGTTGATGACATCAACATGCCTGTGATCAATGAATGGGGTGACCAGGTCAGTGTTCAGTTGGGAAGGATGCCGTTGTTAAATTGATAAGCAGACAGCAGACCTAAGATGATCTGCCTTTTTTTATTTTTCCCCCACATCTGCCATTCCAATCACCCAACCCGCATGTGAACATTTTAGTAAACTCATGTATTTGGTTTAAATATTTAAAATATGGGTGGACAGATATGTCTCCCAGAAAGGTGTGCAGTATTTGAATTTGTCAAGTTTGTGACAAATTATTGTACAATTTTTTTTTATTGTACAATTTTTTTTGGATTATGTTTCATCAAGTTTGGCAGTGATTCGTTTTTTCATTTATTTTAAAATGTTTTTTAAACAGATCACGAATGAAATCGTTCGGCAGCTTATGGAGCAGAGAGGTTTCTACAACCTGGATCGGCCTGGGGAGTTCACTAATGTCATAGATGTGCAGCTCACCGCAGCTATGATTCACCCTGGTGGAGGTCGAAACGACATTCCTCAGCGCCTTAAGAGGCAGTTTAGCATCTTCAACTGCACCCTGCCGTCCAACTCCTCCATCGACAAGATCTTCCTAACTGTGGCACAAGGATACTTCTGCCCAGAGCGAGGCTTCCCGCAAGAGGTCTGTGCACTGGCCAGTGCTATCGTTCCCACGACCAGGAGGCTGTGGCAGGCAATCAAAGTCAAGGTGAAGCTTTGTCGTGTGTACGGGGGGCCTGATGCTGTTCTTCGGGTTTTCTTTCACTGCATTTATTTTCCATCAAATGGTTGGGATGTTTCATCAGATACAGTTCAGCTCAAGCCTTCAGGCACAGGCAGTTAAAAAAAAAAAAACTTAGGTTATAGAGGTTATAGAAGTATTCAGTTAATTTTAGCATATTTCTTGAATACCGGGCTCAAAAAGCCTGATTTTGTTTGGCCACATGCTGCTCTCTGCGAATGATTGGTCAGGCATGCCACAGGAATTCACAGGCAGAAACTCGTGCTCTTTGGTGGTTTCTTTTTGCAGGCATCATGAAGACCTTTCCTTTCTTCCATTACTAATTTTTTTTTTTTTTTAAATCCAACCGACAATTTTAGATGAAGATAATTACTGGTTTTCTCTCACGCAAGGACACAGACCTTGACAATGGCTGTTAACCGCCATCTTTGTGCCTGTAGATTACAGCCGTCACATGCGAAACTTCACAAAGGTTCTGTCTGTATTGTGGCCAATTGTTGGACCAAAAATATTAAGCACCAAGTAAGTTTCAGTTCGATGACAAAAAGCATCACTAATTAAGAAAAGGAGTGGGAAGAATTTACATTAGAGTGAAGAAATTGATGGATTTTAGCCATGAGTAGAGTCGATACTGAGACTGAGCAAATTCTAGCAAGAAGTCAGGGATAAGTAATGAGATTTATATAATATTTATATTAATAAAATGTGGAATTTTGGTAAATTCTTTGAATGAGCTACTGTATCTCTGAAATGATCTTTCCAGCAACTGAAGCCACAAATTCAGGCACCACTTGGTTGTAGCTACACTTCCTGACTATAAAAATTCTTAATTGGCTGGTCATTTAATTGCTAACTGGTTTATAGGACCAACCAGCCAAACAAACCGGAACACTGTTTAGCTGCTCGCCAGTGGGTCTCGAACAGCTCAGTTCCAACTATGGAAATTTCAGGAAGATATCGAACCTTAACCCTCTATTAACCAGCGTAGCATATCTGCTACATGAAGTAAAAGGGTTAATAGCCTGGACACCCTGTTGGTTTTGTTTCTTAATGCCAAATAAACATTTGAGAATAATTTGAATGGTCCGTCACTTAAATGTTTTCATTCGCATTATTACCCAGTGTAGGAGAAATGCTACAATTTGGAAAGGTGGGCCAAATGTGTCCAATTTTTTTTGTCTACAGTTTTTCCAATAATGGCCCAAAATAAACATTTTTGCATTGGGAAATAATTTTAACTCAATTGGAAGTGGGTTTGGTTAATAGAGGGCTAATGTGACTTGCTGAGGAACCTGCGTAATTATGTGGCGTAATTATGCTGCAGCTATGTTTCCTCCTCTTACCCCGGGTTCTTCCCGTGAGCCCAGAGACTTGCATGTCAGGCTGAATAGAGGCTTTAAATTACCCAAAAGTATGTTTTTTTGAGTGATTGGTATTTGCGCCCGGCAGTGGATTGGCAAACGGTGGAGGTGTTTTTGTGCCTTTCGCCTACTGAGGGCTGGAATAGGCTCCCCCTGCAGCCTGAAACAGGAATAAGCCGAGTTGATGATGAGTGGTTATGTTTTTAGTGATTCTGTCCTGCTTTACTGTACATACCCTTCTGTAAAATTACTAATTCCAAGCTATAGTTATCTAATAGTAAATGGATGATATTCTCGCTACCATAATGTAGTATTACTATCGTGATACTATAGTTATTCAAACTACAGCAATACAGTTGTGTGGACTATAATAATATCATAGTACTGTTGACTGTGGTTATACTGTAGTTATATTGTGATGGCTATATTATTACTCTTGTTAAACTATGCAAACTATAGTAATAATATAGTTATGCCAGCAATACTATAGTATTACTCAGAAATAGCTATGGGATATTTTCATAAGGGTAATCAGCTGTTCAGTGAGTTATAACTGACTGTTACAGATGCTGCCGACTCCTGCAAAGTTTCACTACATCTTCAACCTGCGGGACCTGAGCAGGATATGGCAGGGTATTCTCAAAGTAACGGCGGAGGTGTGCACGACCCCGGAAGTGCTTGTGTCGCTCTTCCGTCACGAGTGCTCTCGAGTCATTGCCGATCGCTTCACCAACTTCGCGGACAAAGAGTGGTTTGACATGACGTTTGAGAAGGTGCGTGGGATTATAGTTCTGCTCAACGAAAATGGGAAGAAAGTGGCTGTGTCTAACAACTGTGCGGATTTAAACCACAAATATTGCTAGTAACTTAAGCACTGCTGCATTTGGGATAACATCCAGTTTTGGGGATTTCAACAGTTAGCTTAACATACTCATACTCCTTTTGTCCTGAATTTGCAAGCAGAATTTTATTTCAATCAATCATAAAAATCTCCATAAATCTTGCTTGAATTTCAACCTTTTTTAGTTCTGCACTATTTTAAGAAACTGCTATCTACCTGGACATTTTGGGAGAAATTTTAACACAGTCATACAAAATCATTAGCAATATTGTTGAAAATTGCATAGTACAAACTTAGTTCTGGTTTTTAGCCTCGTAATTCATGTTTTGGGAAACAATCATGATTAGGTTGAATGTTTCTCTCACAGTCCTTGTACTGTAGTGATTAAATAGTAGCTTCTATTTCTGTTCCTCATATTGCAAGATGGAACAAAAAACTACTTATATGAATTTTTAATACAGTCATCTGCAGTCGTGAGATTTGGAGACTACTGCTGTCCCAGAGTTCCAGAAAAATGTAAAAAAAAATAACATGTTTTCTGCTCTGGGTTTCCCAACAGAACTGCAAACAGTAATGTGGCTGATTAACTTTGATACTAATATAATATGCTAATCAAAATGTATGTGCATTGGCATATAATCTCACATCCTTCCCAGATTGCATCCGATGATCACGGATTGGCGCTGATAGAAAATGCCCCCCAGGACACATACTTTGTGGACTTCCTGAGGGATGCTCCAGAGGCAACAGGTGATGAACCTGAAGATGCAGACCTTGACGCCCCCAAGATCTACGAGCCTGTCCCCTCCCTCGAGGCGTTGTCAGAGCGCCTGACCTTGTTCCTTCAGCAGTACAATGAATCAGTGCGAGGCAGCTCAATGGACCTGGTCTTCTTTAGGGTGAGACACCTGCTTCACTGCGCATCTCTGGGTTAGCCATTTTCTTTCCAGACCCAGGAGAGCTGGTAAATGCACTTCTATCCCTTTTCTGAGTGACTGACTGACTGACTAACTGACTGATTGCCTTATTAAAACTTTCATATGTGATGCTGTACCGGTCTATAACACTAGGGGGCAGTGGCGTGTTCACACACTGCCATGCTGTCTAACCCTTGTTCATACATTAGATATTTTTTAGCCACCGAAGCGTTCTCAAAATGAGCCACTTATAGTTGCTCTGTTACTGTTTAAGTTTTTCTTAAACTGTAGCTGGAAGGGAAACTAACAGTTAGCATGAAACTACAAAATAAGAAATAAAATTATGCAAAAATATGTTGCTCATTAAAAGGCACAGTGGAGGGTTGACAGGCTGCTCAAGGTAAGTTTCTGCTTTTTGCCAATAGTCAGCTGGAATGGACAAACTCACCTGTGACCTTCATTAGGAAGAAACAGTTTAGATAGTGGATGGATTAAATTGTACAAATGTGTACATTGAAATGTAAAACAGCTTCATGCTAATGTTCACAGCATGATAATTGCAACAGCAACCTAGCTATTTTATCGACTATTGCAGGCTGTAAATGTACAAACAATTGTCACGAGCAATCCCTTCACTGTCCAACCCAGTTGTCCACGCATCTCTCTCGGAACACATCTCTAAATGTATCCAAAGACATGACGTACCGCCTAGGGAGGTCGGATGTATCGCTATAATGAGGCTTTCCATTATGATTAATGATTTTTAACATTTGATTGGTTACATTTATTATCTTTGCATGCAGCTGTGCAGCAAAATGTGAATGTGGTATTTTTATTTATGATGGCATGCATGAATATTTTTCAAAATGTAATTTAAGAGATTAAATAACTGCTGCCAACATAAAATGCACTTAAATAAAATGATGAACTGCGACCTAGGATCACAATTGCGGTGGGACCAAATACCAGCATACTGAGGGGGGCACTGACATCGAGAACGGCTTGCATATTCATGCGAAATACTGTCATTTCTCCCCTGCGGAGATTTGGGGTCCGACTGCTGTCGTCAGGAATCCTGTTGGATGAAAGCTCTCGTTGTTTGTGGTCCTTCACTGCGATGAGTCGGAAGTGAGCACGCCTCAACAACAGCAAGACAGGATTCCGGGGGAAGATTATTTTGCAGTATGAACAGATCAGCAATTTTAGGATTTCTACAGTCCTTGCATTTGGTGTAGGTGAGACGGGGGTCCGATGAGTCGTGGGGACCAATGAGCTGCTACACATCGCATTTTTGTAATCAAAAGATGTCAGAGCTGAGCCCCGGTGGCTCATCAGTCTAAGCGCGCGCACCATTAAGGCTGTGGTCTTCCTGCGGCGACCCGGTGCAATTCCGGCTCGGGTCATTTGCCGCATGTCTTCCCCATTCTTCTCCCCAACTTTCCAGTCTCTCTCTGCTGTGTGACTATCAAATAAAGGAGAAAATCCCAGAAAAAATAATCTTTAAAAAAATAGATGTCAGAGCTGCTTAAAATAGGCAAAATAGTGACAAGACTCATGAGAACTAATAGGGACCAGTGAGCCGTATCACTATTTTGCCTGTTTTAAGCAGCTCTGACATCGTTTGATTACAGATACAGTATGTGATATGGTTCATTGGTCCCCATTGCTCATCGGACACCAGTCTCCAATAAACAGTACCTGTCAAAAATTTGGATACACTTTGCTAATGTCACAGCACTCCGTTTTCAGAGAAATTTAAATGGCTTAACTTCTCCATATAATCTCAAATGGAATTTTGTGAGAGGTAAAAAGTCAGAAATTAAAAGAGAATAATTTAAGTGTTTGAATAGAGTTTAAAGTTTTGGAATTCTCAAAGAAGCCATATTTTGTAAAGTAAACGGACTGTTTCCATTTTCCAATCGGCGAATTAAAGTCAAGCTGTTTTGGGACTTATTGGGCAAAAAGGTTGATGAAAATCGAACCGCAAGTACAGCACATCTGAGGGAAATTAGGCAGGGCTGCGCAGCAAACTTATTATAGCCATAAGACTGCCCTTATATATTAATGAAAAAAAAGAAATTGTGGGTATGCTCAGTATATAAGACATCAAGTACTACTTAGTTTGATGGATTTCAGAATTAGAATTTTTTTCCAAAATTATGGGCGGTTATTTCTTTATTTCAAACGTTGACTGCTGACTACGAGATAACTCGTAATGGCTGGTGCACCACATCCTGCCAGTATGAGTTATCCCGTAGTATAACATGGGTAACTTTGGAGATCAGCAGAGAGGTTGGCAGTTGTCATATAGAAAAAAGTGAAGTTATGGCAACTGGATTACAACCTCTGGAAGTGGGTATTGAAAACAAAACTTTCAAATCAAATTATGACGCAATTGCACAATGTCTTTTACGTAAGTACCGCTACGAGAGAACTTGTTACTGGCATATTGAATGCAACGGTTATATCCCACCGCCAGCTACGCTATGTCTCGTGTAGAGGGTTTTCCCCCAGAGGATCATGAGAGGACACTCTGTATATGCCTATAAATAGCGCCGTTAACAAACATTGACCATTTGTAAAAAAAAACCTACAATGGCAAATGGTAGACCCCTAGCACCTACGAGTTATCTCGTAGTCGGCCATCAACGTGTTAACGTGTATTGTAAAAAAAAGATGTGGGTATTTCCAAACTTTCGACTGGTACTGTATACAATATATCCTGCTGAGGGAGGACTTGGCTGATCATCCTTTTCTTCTTGACAGGACGCCATGATCCACCTCGTAAAAATCTCACGCATCATCTGCACCCCCCTCGGAAATGCCCTGCTGGTGGGGGTGGGTGGGTCGGGGAAACAGAGCCTTACTCGGCTGGCTTCTTTCATCGCCGGGTATCAGACCTTCCAAATCACTCTGACGAGGTAATTCTACCGTAATGTCAAGTTGATTTGTCACATAGGCAAAGTGTGTAATCTCCAGAATGAAGTAAGTCTGTTCAGAGCCTGGTGCTCAGGCCGATGCTTAACCACAGTTTTCGTGTCATGAAGTGACTTGGAGTATTGATGCTCCCCCTGGACGGGATGCAGGTCCATTGCTCGTTACTCCCCACCCAGCTCTTAGTCAGGTTTCCCTGACAATTTTTTGATACCCAATTATACATTTGGGTGGAGTGAGCCACTGAGGGAGCGAAATGTTTTGCCCATGAACACGCGGCGAAAGCCATGGCAAGGACAAGAATTCAGGACCTTTGAGTCCCCAGTCAAGCACACTTAACCGCTGCACTACAGTGTCCCCACTAAAAACCTAGACAATAAAAGTGATTTCATTTGGGTTGTACCATATGGTTCACATAAACAAAAGCAAATGGTTTAATGCCAAGCAGCGAACATTGCTACTTGGAATTGTGTAAATCTTCTACCTTATTTTTCAGAACGTACAATACTAGCAACCTGATGGATGACCTGAAGCTCCTGTATCGCATCGCTGGCCAGAAAGGGAAAGGCGTGACCTTCATTTTCACCGACAACGAGATCAAAGACGAGTCTTTCCTGGAGTATATGAACAACGTGCTAGCCTCTGGGGAGGTCTCCAACCTCTTCGCCCGAGATGAGGTAGACGAGATCACGCAGGACCTCATTCCCGTCATGAAGCGGGAACACCCACGGCGGCCGCCAACCGCCGAAAACCTGTACGACTACTTCTTGTCCCGTGTGCGCAGCAACCTGCATGTGGTTCTGTGCTTCTCGCCGGTGGGAGAGAAGTTCCGTAACCGGGCGCTGAAGTTCCCCGGTCTCATCTCGGGCTGCACCATGGACTGGTTTCTTCGCTGGCCGAGAGACGCCCTCGTGGCTGTAGCCCACCACTTTCTCGCCCAATACCGTATCGAGTGTTCTGACGAAACGAAGGCCAGCATGGTGGGTACTATGGGTGCGTTCCAGGACCTGGTCGCAGAGAAGTGCGTGGAGTACTTCGAGCGCTTTCGCCGCCAAACCTTCGTCACGCCCAAGTCGTATTTGTCTTTCATCGATGGCTACAAGATCATTTATACCGAAAAGATCGCACATGTTGGAATGCTTGCAGACCGAATGAAAACAGGTAATCTTCTATGTTCTATATGAAATTCTTAATGCTTCCTCCAGGTTTAATTACACTGCATATGGACAACTCCTTCATGCTTGACTACCATAAGATATACTCTCAAAACTGAGTATTATATGCAGTACTGTCCTATGCTGTGAGTAATGATAATCCAAAACAAAATTATGCCAGCTGTAAAGAGAACCTCAAATTCACAAAGCAACTGGCTCAGTTAAAATACATTGACTCAGACAAAGCGATTATTGTTCAAGCATTAATTTGTTCCTTCATCATTCATTCAACCTTTATTTCTAGTTGAGATTTTTGTGGGGCGACCCTCATTCTCAATGACATCTAGTCAATTATAGAAGGGAAAAAAATAATTAACTACAAAGAGACATAAAATCAAAAATGCAAAACCACAATAACTGTATGTTGCCAAAATAAATCCATTAATCATATGAATTAAGGAAAAAATTTTAATTGACAAATTAAAATAATTTAAATATAAAATAACATTCAGAATGAAAATTTCTACGATTTTACAATTATAATTACAGCAGAACATCTGCACTTTTAACTCCCATTCATTATTTAATTTCAGCTCTAGCATTCAACGGTCGACATGTAAAATATACAATAACATTTTCAGAGCTCTAATAATAGCTTGCGGAACTAATTCAGGCACCTCAAGCTGAAGATCTGCCCCCATTCTGATAACCATTCCCCATGTTCCTACATACTGCCTATCTGCCTACAGTTCAGTTATAAGGTGGGCTCAATAACCTGCCCTGCAGTACTCCAAACTGCCTTGCCGATTGGTGCTGCTGCATCAGTCTTACCTGCTGCTTGTTAACAACCCTCTCCCATCCCACCATCTACCTCTTCTTCTTTTGCTGCATTACCCAAGAGATGGGAGGAAACAGCTTGACACTCCCTGCTCACTTGTCTCTAAGCTCAGTAGGTCGCTGGGTCTCAGGGTCAGAGCCAACTTGTAGACACAAAATTATTATGGTTTCTACTCAAGAATGCTGCTAATCACATGAGCTGGGTGACTGAATTATACTTAGATGTATTATGTTTAGCACAAATTATTGTTCGTTAATGTTTGCCATACAAATAAGTTGTCTACAAATACAATGTAAGTGAATGGAACCGCCCATTACCGGGACAGTTGATTGAAGTGTCGATTGAGTCACGACTTTCGTATTAAGAATAGGCCTTCCTAAAGTTTCTCGATCGGCGGATGAGTGTCATGACGTCTCTTCCTCCAGGCTTGGCCAAACTTATGGAGGCTGAGGTTTCCGTCAATCAACTATCACAAGAGCTGGCGGTGAAGGAGAAGGACCTCGAGGTTGCGTCGAAGAAGGCCGACGGTGTCCTAAAGGAGGTGACGGAAAAGGCTCACGCGGCCGAGCAGGTCAAAATGCAGGTTCAGAAGGTGAAGGATAAAGCCCAGGCCATTGTGGACGAAATCGAGGCCGACAAATCAGTCGCAGAGTCAAAGCTGGAGGCAGCAAAGCCAGCCCTGGCTGCAGCTGAGGCTGCACTGCAGGTGGGCGCTCAGACCTGGGTTTAGTACAGACTGTGCCCAAATAAAAATCTCCTATAGTTAACTATGGTTTACTACAGTAAATTTGATGTAAACTATAGTGAACTACACTTTACTACAGTATACTATAGTTTGTTGCAAATATACTATAGTAATTGAATATCATTGCTGTAGTTTACTGTAGTAGAGTTTGACTTTAGTGATTGTGATCGGTTGTCACTGGGGCAGTACCCTCAAAGGTACTGCTGTTGTACCTTAGAAGTGGGTTTTGATTTGTTTTGGAACATAAAAGTACATTCACACAGGTACCTTGAGGTCCTATAATTAGCACTAAAGGGTACATAATACCTTGGGGAACGAAAATGGACTCCTGCTGTACCCCTATTTCTGAGAGTGGAGTTTACATAGTATAACTAGAGTAGTACTATAGCCATCAC
The DNA here is from genome assembly GCA_029721435.1 of Gymnothorax reevesii. NCBI lineage: Eukaryota > Metazoa > Chordata > Actinopteri > Anguilliformes > Muraenidae > Gymnothorax > Gymnothorax reevesii. The sequence continues at coordinate 8,955,094 of CM056575.1, read as the reverse complement.
TTCGTAACTATAGCACTACCACAGTCAATAGTACCCTGATATTACTGAAGTCCACACAACTGTATTGCTGTAGTTTGAATAACTATAGTATCACTATAGTCATTTTTCATAAGGGTAAGGGGCTAATGCTGTATGAGAGATGTTTCTCAGAAAAGATGGACCTGGCTTAAGTTTATTGTTCTTTCCCTTTTTCTTTACCCCTGACAGACCATCAAGCCTGCTGACATTGCGACAGTCAGGAAGCTCGGCAAACCGCCGCACCTCATCATGCGCATCATGGACTGTGTGTTGCTGCTGTTCCAGCGAAAGGTGGACTCGATCACCATGGATCCGGAGCGACCCTGCATGCGGCCGTCCTGGAGCGAGGCTCAGAAGCTCATGAACAACTCCGCCTTTCTCAGCATGCTGCTGACCTTTCAGAAGGTGAGCGTCGCCTGGGGATGGGGTGTCAGTACACTGCAGGTGCAGTATGCCCCCACGATGAACTAAAGGGTTACTATAGTATACTATAAGAATTGTGTGGTAGAAAGAGGCACTTTTCTCCTCCCTGTTACCCATCATCCTGTCTGTACCTGGCTATTCAACCAATCCACTCCCATTGTTATCTTTTGAATGTCCCTACAACCCCCCTCTGCTGATCATTCATTGGTTTTTTTCTGGCATTTGTGCTTCTGTATCCAATCAGTTCAATTCTTACTGTAAAGATCAGCCCACCTTGTTTCAACATAAATCTCTGGGCCTCCGTCTTTAGGGCCTCTTGTCATGCTGGTTCCAGACAGAACAACAGATTTCAGCAGCTGGGTTTCATTTGTATTATTCAACCACTTGTTCAAAATTAATCCGTACAGTAAATTTGCTAAAAGACTTTTGGCTTCAATTACTCTTCTTCTACGACAATTGTTCTGCGTTTTATAGCATGGTTGTTGTGTTCTATAGAGTGTTTCAGCAGCTACGGTGGTACCACAGTTTTTTCTTTAGTTTTATTGTATTAGCTATGGTAGCCCTACAATATTTCAATAGTAATTCTGAACTCTCCATAGAGCATTCCAAAAAAACCATACGATTACCACAGTAATGCTGATAGTTTTTTTTGGTGGTCATTTTTATGGTATTCCTATTGTGGCTTTTTATACAGGTGTATTTGTATGCTGGGAAATCAGAGTTACCCTCTTCATGTGTTTAAGAGCCGAGTGTTATAAAACTCACAAGGCTTACAACAAGCCAGACCTGAGGTGCAATACTTGAGTTTGTATTTGTATAGCATTCTCAGCTCGGGTACTGAAACGGTAATGGGCTTCCTTTAATTACTTCTGCCGAGGAGGTCATGTTTTTGCCAGCGTTGGTTTGTCTGTCTGTCCGTTTGTGCACAAGATCAAGTACTCAAAAAGTAATAATATCTCTGAAATTCTGTGGGTGGGTCGCTATTACATCAGGTATGGACCCTACTGATTTTGACCGCGATCGGTCAAAGAATATGGCCACCACAGCAACCATCTCGAAATCCTATGTTTCAGATACCTTAAATTTCTTTCGAGCCATGTTCACTCGGCAACATTTCGACAGTGCTGCCTTGGCGGAGGTTTGCACTCCCGGAGTGCCTCTAGTTTAATCTTTATTTTCATGACTATTACATTCCCCTTCATGTTTTGCTAGGACACCATCACAGAAGAAGTTGTTGAGCTCCTGTCACCTTATTTGGACATGGAAGACTACAACCTGGAGTCGGCCAAAAGAATTTGCGGTAATGTAGCTGGCCTGTGCTCCTGGACGGAAGCAATGGTCGACTTCTTCGGCATCAATAAGGAGGTCTTACCTCTCAAGGTACTTTGACAGCTGAGGGTTGAGTATAAATTGAACACTTGTGATGTGAGGCATGAGTGAAGAGTGGGGGGAGGGCCGGGTTGGGTGCATGTTGCTCAGAAGAGGGTGAGAGGGGCTTGAGGCCATTGTGCAGCCCAGAAACTGTGGAGGATCTGCGCAGCCGGTATATGTGAACCGTGTCTCTGGGAGCAGCATTTTTCTCCGCATCCTACCAATGTTCTACAGGGTTCAGGACTCTTTGTCCCCAAGGACTTTTTGTACCTGGACTTTTCGTCCCCGGATTTGTCGTCCTCTAATGATAAAAAGATGTGCCACCATTGTTGACAGATGTATGGACAGATGGAGGATGGACAGATGACCATAATATAAGGGTTATGGATGGTGTTATGATGCAGGAAGAGGGCAAACCACGATGTCCGGCACGCCTCCATCGCTAGAGTGTCAGTGTTTAGATTTGCACTATAGCCGAAGATATCTGTAGTCAGGTTTCGTCTGGGACGAAAAGTGAATGTGGATGAAAAGTTCAGGGACGAAGAGTCTCAGAGTCATTTTACAGGATGTGGCGCCCTTGCTAAGTGATGCCCCAGACCAACCTCAGGTTTACCTAATCTGGCGTGTTACTGAGCACAAAAACACAGTAAGGATAGGTGATGTTGACTCCTAATCCTTCGTGTTGACTTACTGCTTGACATTTTATGCAATGAAGCCATGGAGTTCTGATCACAGTTTTTTGCCATTCGAAAAAGTACAGCTTCACAGAAGGGAGGCAACATTGAAAAGAACTTCTACCGAGACTAGATGGATTTATTACTTTATTATACATACCAGTCAAAAGTTTGGACACACTTTGCTAATGTCACAGCACTCTGTTTTTAGAGAAATTTAAATGGCTTAACTTTTCTATATAACCTCAAATGGAATCTGGTAAGAGGTAAACAGTCAGAAGTTAAGAGAGAACAATCCTCTCCTTAGAGTAGTGTCCAAAATTTTAGAATTCTCAATGAAGCCATATTTAGCAATGTAAGCAGACACACGAGCTCCTGAGATTTTCCAACAGCCAAATTAACGACAAACTGTTTTGGAATTTATTGGGCAAAAAAGTTCGATGAAGAGAAAACCACAGGTGCAGCCCAACTTTTGGCATCTTAGACGGCCGCTCAGCAGCAAACTCATTACAGCCATTTAACTGCTGTAGTAAAAAAACAAAATGTGAGTATGCTCCGCAAATATGACAACAAATGCTGGTTAGTTGGATGGATTTAAGAATTAGATCTTTTACAAAAATAAGAGTGCCTATTTCTTTATTTAACATGTATTGTAAGAAAAATGTGGATGTGTCAAAACTTTTGACTGGTACTGTATGTAATGTTAATGGGTTTGAATGAAGCTTTCAATTGTCTCTCCATGACTAATGTCAGATACATGACTGATACATTAAACTGTGGATTTTCAATTAATTAGTTTTTTTTTTCACCTGATGCTCGTGCCACGTCATTTTCAAGTTATTTGTTTATGCGTGGTCCTTTTTACCATTTCTCTACCGTTATCTTGGAGGATAAGTATTCCAAACAAGTGTGGTTTTTCAGATTCTAGACACATGCCATAAACGTCATGTTGCAAAAAAGAACTATTGGACCTTTGCATAAATAGGTGAAATATTGTAAAATTGGTAAAGTGCTTGCATTGTAACCATTAATGTACAAACACTCTTAATGCCTGGAGCAGACAGTTTTCTCAGTTTTTTCCAGTTTGTTTGCCCAGTTTTCCATGTTTTTTCACGACTACAATATTTTTGGAATGGATTTAGGCAGAAATTATATTTTTACTGTTATTCTTAAAAAAAAAAATGTGTTCCTAAAGCTGCTTTCACACCGGACGTGAGATAAATTTTTCGCACGACAGATTAAATTCAAAGTCAACGCAAAGACGCTAATAGTCTTTGCCTTGACTTTGAATGTAATCTGTCGTGCGAAAAATTCGTTTGGCGTCCGGTGTGAAATCGGCTTAAAGCGTCAAATGAGTTTTCGGGTTCCACGCAAAAAATCAATGCAAATCTTTCCGTGTTTCAGGCTAACCTGACCCTTCAGGAAGCACGCTTGGCAGTAGCACAAACTGAGCTGTCCCAGGCCCAAGAGCAGCTGGATGCCAAGCAGAAGGAGCTGGATGAGGTTCAGGCGCTGTACGACGGCGCTATGAGGGAGAAACAGGCCTTGCTGGATGATGCTCAGGCCTGCCGACGCAAGATGGCCAACGCCACTGCTCTAATTGAGGGTCTGGGTGGAGAGAAGGTGGGTGCATCCAAATGTGTGACTTACGCTGTATGGCCATGGTTGATTGTGAGCTGTAGGCCTGATAATTAGCCTCAGGATTTTACTGGATATTAAATCATTATTCAGAAACTGTATTTTCTGTATGTATCTCTGTCTAATATTAAAATGAGTTTAACCCCTTTGAACAGAATACAAATATTGCCCATTTTTTCCTCTTATGCATTAGCCTATTTAGGTTTTATAACTCAGTATTTGTGTCACAGAGGCTCTAGAAAATTATTCCTGTGAAGCAGGGTGTGAAAATTCAATTGCAGAATTATTTAGGAATTAAAGTTCGGAATTTACGGACGCCCGCGTCTATTTCTGCGCAAAGGGGTTAACGATCTCGAACATTTAGGATTGAAAAATTTGCGGAGATGGAGGAAATCGGAAAGGGGGCAAATACTTTTTCACAGCAGTGTAATCCATCGGGAGATAAACACACCGGCACCCAGCAACGCTGTAAAAAATATTTAATGGCTGATGTTTCACATGGTCGCATTAGTTGATTGAAGCAATATTACATTATAAATTTTTTTTTCAACTATTCAACTATTAATCATTTGACTAATGCTAATAACTGGAAACATGGTTTCCCGATGGTCAGTGGATCAGAAGGGAAGCCACCTTCATATACTGCACAGTTCGCCTGTAGGGTTTACCTCAGGCACCACATGTTCTGACAGGATGGAAGGTTTCATGAACAATTTTGTCGGTTATATTTTGGCCCCAAAGCTCTGCAGCACACTTGACTCAGGCTGTGTCTTTCTCTCATGCCTGTGTCATAGACCCGTTGGACGGAAAGCAGTGCTCTCTTCCAGAGTCAGATCAGACGCCTCGTTGGAGATGTGCTCTTGGCCACTGGTTTCCTCTCCTATTCTGGCCCCTTTAACCAAGAGTATCGCAACCTACTGCTGCAGCTGTGGAGAGAGGAAATGACCAAAAATCACATCCCCTACAGTGATGTATGACGCCATTTTGGATCTCACTATATGCATCGACTGATCTGCTTTCTCGTGTCATCTCCTGCGGCATTAGGTCATCAAATGTCCTTTGATTACTTTAATCACTGATAGTTAATAGTTCATATGTGTTTCTATTAATCTTCTACAGTACTATTCTGTCTCAGCTCATCATCTTTGTCTGAAAATTGCTCCTGGACATTTGACGCAGTTGATTGACAGTTTGGTGGTTTCCTGAGTACATCACGGGAATCTGTGCTTTTAGTAATGTTCTACATCATTTTATTGCGCACTTAGCCTTAAGTGATTAACTGCGATGACTTAATTGTTACAGGAGGACTTAAGAGCATCAGCTTGGCACTGATGCAAATCTCATTGCATATTTATCGGGGAAGTGTGAATGCCCAGCTATGGAAACTGTTGGAGGAGTTCATGTTTCGCTCTTTGTTTCAACAAATTAAAATGCCCGGCTGTCTATAATGCTGAAACACTCATCCCACCAATTCACTGATACTCTGTGGTCAACGCAGGACCTTAATGTGATCAGCATGCTGGTGGACAATGCAACAATTGGAGAGTGGAATCTACAGGGTCTACCCAATGATGACCTTTCTGTCCAGAATGGCATTATCGTCACAAAGGCTTCACGATACCCACTTCTTATTGACCCCCAAGGCCAGGGAAAAATCTGGATCAAGAACAGAGAGAAGGATCAAGATTTGCAGGTATGATTGCCATGGTTACTGATGGAGATAACTCATTAATAAAAATTCATATATCTGAAATGCTTACAGTTAGACAATAAATCTGGTGAATTGTTTCGCTGTAACTTAATGTATTGAAAATTCAGAAATATTCAATCACAAAGCTGCCAATTTAAGGATGCTTCCACTTTAAAGAACTGTTTTATCCAGTCTGGCATTGTGAAAAGTCATCTACAGTTGCTTTTACGATCATGAGCAGCCTGTGTTTTCTTGCAAAATTAGTTGGCGTACTTTGTCTGGGAAGTACAACATGGTGCTTTGCTAAATTGCTAAAATTGATTGAATATGGGACCTTTTAAGTCTGTTCATCATTTGGAAATGGCTGACATACAGTGTGGTGAGTTGCTTTACATCAGATTATTGACCGTGTAACCAACTCTTGATACATATGCATGTTGAATTGGTTTTCTGCTATGATATTCTGGGGTGAAATTAAACCCTTAGCTGGTATTGTTTTGGTTCATCTCAAGAGACAGTCCTGGCAAGAGTTTGTGAACTTCAATGCCTGCATATGGTACGCAAATCTGTCCATGTTATTATAACTGTGATATTTTTAATGTAATGAGAAGGTGTATATCAATCCTTTGCCAATGATTTGAAACATTTAAATTGCCTGGGTTACTGGGCAATCTAAGGCTTCAGTTGTTTATATTAAGTGATTTCTCTTATTGTGGATCAGGACACATTCCATAATTACTCTCCTCTCTGATTTAGGTGACATCTCTCAACCACAAGTATTTCCGCACGCATCTTGAAGACAGTCTTTCTCTTGGGCGGCCCCTGTTGATTGAAGATGTGGGCGAGGAGCTGGATCCAGCCTTAGATAACGTTCTGGAGAAGAACTTCATCAAATCTGGATCCACATATAAGGTAAAATCAGGCTCTTAACTCTTTCCCAGCTAGCCTATATGAGTATAAAATGGCTTAAGGAATAGCTCCTTGTATTTACAATGTCTCTAGCATGACAATCATTTATTTATGAATGCATTAGACAGGTCTGACATAGGCTTGCCCTGATGAAGGACTGGGTAGTGGGAGTTGATGTTGCGTTCGGCGTTCGTAAAGTGAAAGACGAAAGAGAGGTGGTCGATGAAGTAGACCCGCCATTATCAGCGTTACCTAAATGTGACTGTCATCGCAGATTTAACCCTTTAAGCCCTGAGTAAATTTTTGAGGAATTAAAGATGTAATTATCCTGAGCTGTTGAAAACGTATCATGTGTCACCTTGTTTAAAAGAGCTCCCGCAAGTTGCCACATGATAGGTTTTCAACAGCATCTGGTTTTGATATCTGACACCATTGGGCAACTATAGTTATCTGTGGCGCTAAAAGGGTTAAGTTTATTCCATTTTTCAGGTTAAGGTCGGGGACAAAGAGGTGGACGTGATGAAAGGATTCACCCTTTACATCACCACCAAGCTGGCTAATCCAGCGTACACTCCTGAGATCAATGCAAAGACGGCAGTCATTGACTTCACTGTCACCATGAAGGGACTGGAGGACCAGTTGTTGGGACGAGTCATCCTCATCGAGAAACAGGCAAGTCGGGTCAAATTCTGCTACAACGTATATCCGTTGCAAGAATACTGAATTATGCCTCTAATCCAGGTAGTTCCTAAGAAGTTGCCAGCATATTTTTGTCATCCCGGGTATAAAAAACATAAGAGCTTGTGTTCGTACAGTAAACAACACATTAATGAACACAAACAGATGTACGCTCAGCAAGTGGGAAAATGTCATGCTTTGTTTTTATGAAGTGGCGTTTTTCAAAACTGCTAATGAAACTTTAGCAGGAGCTTAAAAATCTTGAATGTAGTTTGAATTCACCATGTTTCTTTCAGGAATTGGAGTCTGAGCGAGTGAAACTTTTAGAGGAGGTGACGCTGAACAAGAGAAAGATGCAGGAGTTGGAGGATAATCTCCTCTATCGACTGACCACCACTCAGGGCTCCCTGGTAGAAGACGAGTCCCTGATCGAAGTACTGAGGGTTACCAAGACTACGGCCGAAGAGGTGATAATGGCTGAGGCCGAAACGTGCTTCTGACTGAAAATTCCAACATTTCCTGACATGTATTCTGTTTCTTCCCTGTTATATTTTTACTTTTTTTTCCGCTCACATTGTCTTCCAGTGTCTTTCTCCTCTCTTCTCAGTTCCCAATATTGCTCAGCCTCACTGATATTTTCATACCTTTTAAAGCAAATCCCTCCACATGCTCATTTTCATCTTCATTATTTACATAGATTAGTTTTCAGTAGATTTACGGTAGGTGGTGCTTCTGCACTGCGATCGGTAAACGGATTTACGTTTGAATCCAACCCCGCAGGCACACGACTGACCTTCAATGTTGGAATATGGTTGAAATTGTCGGTTGTCGTTTCAAGGTCGAAACGTTATTGAAACGACGTTTAACTCCGATGGTTGTAAAAAGGTTAACAAAATGATCTCAAGTCAACACTGAAATTTGAACAAGATTTGTTTCAGCGTTGAAAAAACATTGAAACAACGCTGAGACAATGTTGAAGCGACGTCGCAAAATCAACGTTGATTCATCTTTCAAGATCAAAACGTAATTCAACAGTGATTCAACTATGATCCGTGAAGTTGATTCAGCAGTGAAAAAACGTTAAAATGCCAGCTGGGAAGCAGAAATGTGCATCCCCTTCCCTTTTCTCTTCAGAAGAAAAACTTATTGAAATATTTTGCCTTCTCCTGTTTTCAATTTAATACTGCTGGAAGATTTCTGTTTTTATTAGTATTTTCCTTAAGCCTCTTTCACACGGGACAAATTTTTCGCCGGACAGATTACATTCAAAGCCAATGCAAATATACGTGATTCGCATCTGCAATCTATGCAACCTTACTGTCATGGTTTTGCCCCCGCCGGCTGGAGACACGAAACCGGCGGGCACTGGGACCATGTACCCAAAAACAGGTGAAGGGACCCATACGCACAGGCTGAGTAAAAACATAAATCTTTAAATTAAAGATAAAACAAACAAGAGAGGAGCAGCGGCAAAAACATCAGGGCTCCAGACTCTGAATGCAGCTGCACTGCAGTGCTTAAATACTCTACACTGCACCTCCATCTCAATGAGCAGCAGGTGTGGCTCGTTGAGGTGGAGGTGCAGACAGCAGGAGGGGGAGGGACTGCAGGGCAGAACCATCACACTTACTGTCCCAAATTTTTTTAAATGGGGTTGTAGCTTTGATACTCTCTCATTTCTCAAGTCTGATAATTTGTTCCCATTTTGTTGAGTGTAAATACATTTTTTTTTTTTACAGGTGAGTGAGAAGCTCAAAGTTGCGGCAGAGACAGAGACTAAAATCAACTTGGCGAGAGAGGAGTACCGGCCTGTGGCGACACGAGGAAGCATCCTGTATTTCCTGATTGTGGAGATGAGCCTGGTCAATATCATGTACCAGACCTCATTGCGGCAGTTCTTGGGCCTTTTTGACATGTCCATGGAGCGATCTGCAAAATCCCAAATCACGTCTAAGAGGATAGGAAATATAATTGAGTATCTCACTTATGAGGTCTACCGATACACGGCGAGGAGCCTCTATGAAGAGCACAAATTCCTCTTCACCCTGTTGCTGACTCTCAAGATCGACCTGCAGGCAAAAAACATCTCGCACAATGAATTTCAGAACCTTATTAAAGGTAAGTCACAGCAAAAATAATTTAAGCCTTGTCCTGCCTCCAGGATAATGCTCATCCTCCTCTCCTCGTGCCTGCAGGAATTTGTTCATTAGCTAAAAGACCGTCTGTCACAGTACCAGTATAACACCACACATCGAGGACTGGAATACGGGGGAATAGCTATCAGGGAACTATATATTGACGAACTCCACAGGGAAACGAATGTGGGCCCTCTGTATGTTGGTGACTGACAGAACTATGGTTAATATAATATAAAATGTTTATATTTTTATGGTCTTGCCACATGCCCCCTCCCTCTTTTGAGAGGTCAGCTGTATTTTATTTAACAATTTGTCAACAATTACAATGAATTATGAATGCTTAGAGGGTATGAGAGGAAAAATGACCTGAAACTAAGACCCAAATTTAGCAAAATGTGATGAAACAAGACTAGATGAATAAAGTTTAGAAGAATGCATCAAATAAACAAAAAATATAGAAAGTAAAGAAATGCAGTGGACTCATGTTGGTGACAGGGGAACTTGTTGACCGGGACCAAACAAATGGACCGACAGACAGATAGGATACAGACTGACTTGACAGAGTGGCAGAATTTTGGATATGTTTATGTTATGAAAATATGCACCAGTGGTGCGCACATCCAAAACGTACTCTGGTGCAAGACAAAAAAGATTTTGTAAAAATCGAGGCATAAGAAGTCTGCACACCGTTAGGCTCAGAAGACCTTTTATCTCAAAAAGGCAAAGTTCAATTCACCAGGTCTTCCTCAGGCGAATACAAAGGAAATAAACAGCATTAGTAACAGAAGCAGTGATCAACGCAGATAATAAACACCTGCTGGTCAGCAGATAGTTGCTCAAGCCAGACTGTGGGTGCTTTTCATGATGCTAACACTCTTCCTCGTGTCCTCTCCTCATCCGTGACCTGGAAATTGTTCCACCTCCTCCATCAAGGAGGAGCTCCCAAGCTACAATGGCGATCTAGCTGGGTTAATAGAGAGCCACTTTCTGGAATTAAATATTCCGGCTTAAAGCTCTATATACCTCACTAATCCATTGATTTTGCTTCGTATTACACCCCTCCAGTACTTGGTAATCATGAAAACACAACAGCTAACTAGCTAATCTAATTACCTCACCCCAGAGGGCAAGGTATTGTTCTTTCTCTCTTTCTTTCTTTCTTAGCTACATTATGGCATAATGGCCAGACCAATCTTGATGAAACTTTCAGAATAGGTGGACATTAGTCCAGAATAGACCCCTAGAAATTTTGCAGGTCATCAGGTCAAGGTGAAGGTCACTGGAAAGGTCAGAATCATTTTTTTTAAGAGATAGTATTGTAAACAACATATTTTAATAAAAACAAAGTTTAGTCCCTTATAGTCCATGGGGAAATTTATGGTTTCTGCGCCTTTTTGCTTCGACAGCCTCATCAGTACCTTGTGCTCATGTGATTGGCTGAAGAGGTAGGAGTAATCTAATTGGCATCAGAAATTCATTTGTGAAACATTTTTAGATGCAGATTTTTTTTTAATTTGTGTACAATGATACATATTCATATGGGAAAATATTTTACTGGGCAGGATTATTTATTCATAAATCCCAAAATGCATTTGTGAATCCCTTACGCATTCATTCATCCGTTATGTGACTGATCTGACCCCATAGCATAGTTGCTAAAAGTGCTATAAACCTCCCTTAAGGACATCCAAGCATACATATTGGGCCTTGAACATAGCTCCCCAAGCTCTGGTAGTGACTCCCATCAGTGCATACTTGCTACCTTGTCAGTAACCCGACCTCTGGGTACAGGCTTACTTTTACACGCGATTGCTGACAGTATCCAGATCTATTTTAATTCCAAAATCTTACCACTCACACCTGTGACACAGATAATCTCTTCATGTACCTTGGGGATCCATGTGGCTGGGATGTTTGAGAATTTTGTAACTTAAAGGGGCAGTACCTTATGATCTGAAACGCAGATTGCTTACTGCCGGGCTATTCCACATTATCCTGAAAGGACCGGTGGGGGTACAGGCATTAATTCCAACCAAGCAGTTACACACCTGATACTACTAATCAGGCTCTTTAGCACAGACTCTTGGGGTTGATTAGTAGTATCAGGTGTGTAACTGCTTGGTTGGAATGAAAGCCTGCCCCCACACCGGCTCTTTCTGGATAATGTTGAATGGCCCCGGCTTACTGTTTCAGTAATATGTTGTGCCTCTCTTCCCAACTTTATTGTGATCGCAATTTATTTGTATTGTTGGGATGAATTTCTTTGTCAAGAATGCCACTAAGCTTAAAACTGAATGTACTGTAATATTATGAAAAGGAATTCAGTTGCACTGAAACAGTATTTTTGATTTTGCTCTGTCGGAGGGTTTTCATATCGTTGATTGATACAGTGCTAGGCATTATTTAGATCATATCCTTTTTCGCGAGTGGAAAATGGTGATCTTTGCTAGGGTGAATGTTCTCGTCAGTCTGACACTTTTCCTTGTGACATCTCCCAATTTTGAACTGTAATTATTTTTCTAAGTAAGATGGAAAACCCAAAATAAACAGTTTTGGCTGCAGCAATAGCTTGTTTTTACATGAAAAGTGATTTCTTCTCTATGTGTAAGTTTAAATAGTGAGGGTCATATCAACTTTTGTAAACAAAAAATGCATACATGGCATCAGACACTGGCCTGAATCCAAGTCAACAAGTTAAGTTAACTGAATCCAGGGTTGCGTTTCTCAAACACGTAGTTGCTAGCTAAGTTAGCAGCTTACATAGTTTGTTTATTCACAGTCTATGGACCCAATTATGTAAGTAAGCATCTGTGATTTCGGGAAACGCACCCTAGGATATCATATAATTTTTGTCTTCAATTGAGGTGAATCCAATGATTTGTCCATATTGGACAAGTGATATTGACAATATAACTTGTCCAAGGTGGATAAATCACTGGATTCACCAATAACTGAAGTCAGTAACTGTTTTATTATATGACCCTACATGAAAATATAAAATAAGAGAAGGGAAACAACTCTAACGTAAAGCTCCTCTCAGGGACACAGTGACATGAAATACAGACACTGTTAGGAGCTCCTGCTGGGCAGCCTTATCTATTTTTAGCTCGAGGTCGTCGGATTGTTATATTCACCTCTCGCGCACTTTCCCGCGGTGGGTATCGCTGTTTACAGTGACCCGCGGACCTTGCCTCGACCAATCAGGAGAGAGCGAATCCTTACGTCATGTAATGACGGTTTTTGCAACATAACTTCATTTACATCTGAGGACACCTTTAATCGCAGGTGGGGCCTCACTGGACCTGAATTCTGTGGAGCCCAAACCGAAGAGGTGGATCCTGGACATGACTTGGCTGAACTTGGTGCAGCTGTCCAGTCTGTATCCGTTCACTCAGCTCCTCGGGCAAGTGGCCCGTAATGATCGCAGCTGGAAGGCCTGGTTTGATGAGGAGAATCCTGAGGAAGCCCCAATACCTGATGGGTACGACAGCTTATTGGACACCTTCCGGAAGCTTCTACTGATCCGCAGTTGGTGCCCTGACCGCACCATCGCTCAGGTGAGACGCATGTTCGCCCATCATGGTGGGTGTAGTTTGGTATGGGAAGCAGGTGGGACCAGAATATGAATTGTTGAGTACAATACAAATACTGTTTGATCACTCTGTATGTCTGCAAGAGTAGTTGGCAACTATGCTTTTGGGAAACGTAGCCTAGGTCGTCTTCCCCAGCGCCTCAACAGTGAAGCACCTATCCACCCTGCCCTCTTTCTCCGCCAATCAGAACATCCTGGAAGTCTCTGACACAGTGAAAGGCCTCGGGGGGGCCCATCTAGTGCATGGGACTCAAACTGGTGTGTGAAAGGGCCAAGAGGCTGCAGGTTTTCAATGCAACCAAGCAAAAGCACACCTGAACGCCGAATGGCGTTTCGGGGATATTATGTTTTTGGTCCGACCGCCGCCGCTGCGCCGCCCTACGTGTTAACGCAATAACTTCAATAATATTACAATTAGAAATTTCATGTTTTGCATATTAGTAATTATCATCAAGAGGAAGAATTGATTCGATTTTGGACAATTTACAATTTCTAGATTGGCCACCAGGGACCAAAAACTGAAAAATCACTGTTTTTATCATATCTCTGGAAATATCTGTCCGATCGACCTCAAATCAAGTGCAAATTAAAGGTCATGACCTGAGGATGTGTTCCGCGATGACATTATACCTGTTTGGTTCAAAATTTTGCCACAAGGTGGAGCTTTGTCACATAAAATTCACTATTTTTGCCATATCTTTGGAACCATTTGTCCAACTGACATGAAACTATGTGCAACTGCAAGGTCATGACCTCACAACGTGTCATATGATGAAAATCTTACCTGTATGGTTCAATATTTTGCCACCAGGTGGCGCTTTGTGATGGAAAATTACCATTATGGCTATATCTTCAGAACCATTTGTCCGATTGACCTAAAATTAAGTTCAAACGAAAGTCTATTCAAGGTCTATCCAAGGATTGGGGAATTGGAGGATTGAGGGCATTCGGGGATATACCCCAAGCCGTCGCCTCCGACGGCATAAGCCTAGTTTAAGAGGGCATTTTGGTCAACACTTATAAGGCCTAAACTATTCAAAGTTTCACAGGCAGCCATTACATGATGGCCTTGATGACGGAGCTTTGGTGAGACCCGGCCCCTCTGGAGATTGATACTAAGACACAGACACGGCGCTCGGCATACGCTTATCACGCACTGCGCGTAGGGCACCAACTGCCTGGGGGGGCACCAAAAAAAATCAAGCCCATAAAAAAATTCTAATAATAACAGTATTTAATATTTAAAATAAAAGTTTTAAAGCATGTTAATAAATATAAGTAATACAAAAATAACGTAGCCTTATTTACGCTAAAAAAGATTAATCTCCTGCGCGGCCCTCTCATCGGTCTACCTTTGGTGCCCCCTCCCCCATTCCTTAGTAGTTTGCTCCATTATGCTTCAATCGCAAATTTGGCAGAAGTTTATTCCGGAGATCTGGACATGTCATCGAAATCGAAAAGGCATCAAGAGTCGGGGGCGGAAAAGAGGAAGAGAAAAAAACTGCGAGATGATGCTCACGCGTCACTTGCAGGTAAGACTATGTTTTAATTAACAATGATTTATTTTGTAACAGCGAATCAGTTTGGTGTCCATAAAGCGTCTCTAGTTAGCTACATCCGTTTTTCTATTTGTACACATTCGCAGATGTATCCCTGTCAGTTTCCTCAGCTGAGCGAAGCTTCTCCAAACTTAAACTCATTAAAACATACCTGCGCTCATCAATGGGCCAGAAGCGTTTAAGTGGTCTGGCTGTCATCAGCATCAATGGGGAAATTGCTCAGAAACTGTCATATGATGACCTGATAGCTGATTTCGCAGCCCGAAAATGCTGACGTGTGCCTCTGTAGGGCCTCTAACAACTGGTGCTTGCATTTTAAAATATGTATTTAAAGTTCCTTACTCAGAACTGTGATAACAGTTAAAAAGATGTTTATTTATTAATAGTCGTGGCATTTTAAAAAAAAATTTAAATTATTTATTTTAGTATTTGATGCCATTTTTAGTGTTTTATAAAGACTTAATTATTGTTATTTATCTCATAATAATAATAAAAAAATAATAATAATTATTATTATTATTATTTATCTCTATCTCAGTTTTTGAACCATTAATATTGACAACTTATTTTGTAAAATAAAGCAAAACTGACAAATACTCAGATATTGTTCATTTCTGTCAGGGGTGGGGTTGGGTGGGTGGGTGGGTGGGTATGTGGGAGGGGGGGGGGCACCACAAAGCATTTATGCTTAGGGCATCAAAATGGCTAGCACCGGCCCTGCTAAGACACGTAGTGTCTGCATACTAAGACACTACTCCCTGTGTGTACTGTGGGCTCCAGAATTATTGGCACCCCTAAAGCTGCACTATTAGCACCACAGTATAAAAATAACATTACAGGAAGACTCAAAATTCCAATATGAGAAAAATACTGTGCTTCATTATCATTTCAGTTTAACCAACCAAAACTGTTCAGTAATTTATTTAAAAATCAAAGTCCTCCAAATCAGGGTTTCTCAATTGGAGTTGATCACCTAAATTTAAACGGGTAATTACATTTAACTCATTCAAGGTTAATCTAAGTCTTTATTAATCAAGGAAAATGACAGAAAATAAAATCTTACCATTCTGAGGGGATGTCTTGTACCTGCTACTTTCAGATAAGCAGACTGAACTCTCTTAACTTTTTTTGCGCAGATATAGACGCCTGCGTCTGTAAATTCCTAAATTTAATTCCTAAACAGTTCTGAAATTGAATTTCCAAATTTCTTGCTTCTCTTGAATAATCTCCCAAAGTCTCTGTGACACAAATGCTGAGTTAAAAAGCCTTAAATTGGCTCATACATAATAAGAAAAAAATTGGCAATATTTGTATTCTGCACAAAGGGGTTAAGTTTGATAAATGCAGGCATTCATAATATGTACATTTATGATTAATCTGTCACAAAGTCTCATTATCTCACTGGTGTCATTTGAACAGCACATTAGCTCAGTTACTGTTGAAGCTGGAGAGGCTCGAGGCGAGGGCTCTGTTTTCTCGTATGTGTAGACAACTGTGTCATGTTCCAGAATTACTGGCGGCTATAAAAAGATTTTCGGGATTTAGCTCGACAGCTGACACCTTTCCTGGCTAAATACTCCGAGTTCAAAACCACGCCTCCACATTGTTGTGAAGGTCCTAGAGCAGAGATAGGGCTAATGAGCAAAAATGCAAAAAGCATAATTTTATCAGCCAATAACAATGGGATTGCTTCTCAACCATTTCCACTGGTAGCTTGAAACCTTGAAAGTAGAGTTCAAGCTGACATTTTCGGCAAAGAGGAGTTAATGCAATAAATATGCTTCCTGGCCAAAAAAAATCACCCTGTCCAATGTTTTGTTTGACCGTCTTTCGCTTTGATTGCGGGGAGCATTCGTGGTGGCATTATTTCAACAATCTTATGCAATGTTTCAACATTTATTTCCATCCTGAGTTGCATAACTTTTTGTCCCAGATATTGTATTGACAACAAGAGAGTCAAACCAACCCATAAAGCACATCCCAAACGCTCGTTTGAGCTCAATGAATCTTGGCATTGTCATCCTGGAATATACCTGTGCAGTCAGGGATTTATGGGATAAGCTGGTCATTCAGTACATTCAGGTAGTTGGTTGACTTAATTTTATTGCCACATAATATTCCTGAGCCTAGAATCAACCGATTGAATGAATCCCAGATGATGACTCTGTGCCGTGGGCAGTATGCCTGATGGCAAGATAACTTCCTGGGCATCCTTTCTTATCCTGATGTCTGGAATAGAGTGAATCTGGACTCATCAGACCATCTGAACCTTTTCCATTGCTTCGCAGTCCGGTGTTTATTCTACCGAGCAAATTTAAATTGTTTATTCCCGATTAGCGTCACTAACAAGTGACTGTCTTGCGGCCATGTTCCTGTTTAGTCCCAAGTGCCACACGTACTTGCCGCATTGTGCGTGTGGAAATCCTTCTACTTGTACAATTATATGACATAGACATGAGTTAAACTGCTAGTTTTTGACGATGAGACTTGAAGTGATCTTCAATCAAGTTCTTTTGTGATTTTTTTATTCTTTTTCCCTGAAGCCATTTCCTCCACAAAGTTAGTAGTTCACCACTATCCCTCCAGGTTTGAATGATCCGTTGGACAGTTTCTAATCCAATGCCAGTGATTTCAGCAATCTCCATAGTTGTTTTCTTCGCTAGACGTGGGTTAATAATTTGCCCCTCTTGAAACACCGTAATATCTTTTCCACAACCCTTGGATAACATGTTCCAACATGGTTGTTTAAGAAATGGGATTGGTCAAGGTTGAAAGTGGTGTTTTGCCTTGCAGGCTCGACACTACATCGCTGAGTCTCTGGGAAGCAGGTACGCTGAGGGTGTCATCCTGGATATGGAGACCATGTGGGCGGAGAGTGACAAAAGAACACCTCTGGTGTGTTTCCTGTCCATGGGCTCTGACCCGACAGAGAATATAGAGAGGCTGGCCAAAACGAAGGTGAGCTTAAAATTCCTTCTACATCCAGTTTTGATGCATTGATGTCTGTTCAACACTTCACCTCTTCTGCAGAGCATCCTCACCTCATTTTGACAAAAATCAAAATTGAACATTATTTCAAAAATCGAAAGTTTTTTTTATTTAACCCTTAGAGCGCTAAAGGCAACTTATATTGCCCCATAAAGCCAAAGTGCAGTAACTACGAAAGAATTTAAACAGTGAAAAATGGCTTCAGAGATCGTTTGCTGACCTAGCAAATGAATAGCTAGCACTTCTATGATAGATTATGGTTAACTGACTTGCCATGGTGTAATTTATATCCAAATAAATCCTAACCATCATATACTTTCAGGGCCAAAACTGCATAACTCACGTTACCCAAAATGTAGTTACTGCACTTTGGCTTTGTAGGGCAGTACAGTTGGCCAATGATGTGAGATGTCAAATTCAGATGCTGTTGAAAACCTGTCGTGGCAACTTGTTTAAAAGAGCAGGGGAGCTCTTTTAAAATTTAAAATACTAAATCCAACTATGCCACTAACTATCTATCCAACTAACTACGATAACAGTTACTCATAACTTATTACTTTAATGCAAAAAGCACTTGCATGGTAGCTAGCGAATTACTCATCCCATAGACTTGAATAACCTGCAAACCTGAAATTAATGCGAGAGATGGTTAACGGTTGCTAGCAGGAGGATTGGTAGCGTCACCGCATTTGCCTGTTAACAGAATTCGATCAATCGCGATGCGAGAAAGCTGTATTATTCGTATGTAATACCAAACCTGTCTGAGTTGTATCACGCTGATTTTGCATAATTTATGGGATAATTATGGGAATTTTCCCCCTTTCGCCTCAGAACACCCCGTGCAGGGCCATCTCCATGGGCCAGGGGCAGGAGGTCCACGCTCGCCGGCTGCTGTTGCAGAGCATGACCGATGGAGGTTGGCTGTTGCTGCAGAACTGTCACCTGGGGCTGAACTTCCTGGACGAGCTGCTGGACACGGTCACGGTGGCGGAGAGCATACACAACGAGTTCAGGGTGTGGGTCACCACTGAGGTGCACCCCAAATTTCCCATCAACTTGCTGCAGTCCTCCATCAAATTCACCAACGAACCTCCGCAAGGTACGCCCCAAAAATTACTCTGATGAAGGCTGTTTAACAGAAACATCAGGTTTCAATAAAGTTGGTAAACTTTTGTAAAAGTTAGCAGTGTTGTGCTATAGTCCTTTCTACACTCAACAAAAATATAAACGTAACACTTTTGTTTTTGCTCCCATTTGTCATGAGATGGACTCAAAGATCTAAAATTCATTCCAGATACACAATATTACCATTTCTCTCAAACATTGTTCACAAATCTGTGTAAATGTGTGAAAGTGAGCACTTTTGCTTTGCTGAGACAATCCATCCCACCTCACAGGTGTGCCACATCAAGATGCTCATCAGACACCTTATACTGCCCAGAAATCAGAAATCAAAGAGTCATTATCCGTAATGTTAAAGGAGAATTCCGGGGTGAAAATGACTTGGTGTGTATTGAAACATCATAATGAGCACTAACCTTTGTCGAATACCCCACCTCCGTACCTTTCGAAACAAATGGCTTTTTAGCCGAAGCTCCCAACAGGCTTACAATGGTTGTAAATCGGGCATAACGTTGCCATGCAAAGAAATCACTATTTTTAACATCATTAATAAGGCTCAAACGAATAGATTGCAATCTTTTCCGCTATCCTTCCTATTCGTTCGTTCTCGTCAATCGACTTATCGTGGCTCTCAAGATGGAGGCAACTGGAAACTACCTAAAGGTACTGTTTGCATAAATAGTCTTTTTAATAAACTACCGGTGCATATTCAAAGTTCTCAGTGCCTCGTTTTAAATCTCAGGGCCCTCGGAATTCTACCGATGAAGTGTGGAGCTACTTTGAGCCTTGTTGATGATGAAAAAAATAGCTATTTCTTTGCATGGCAACGCTATGCCCGATTCAATACTATTGTAAGCCTGTTGGGAGCTTCAGCTAAAAAGCCATTTATTTTGAAATGTTGTGTGCGTACGGAGGTGGGGTATTCGACAAAGGTTAGTACTTGTTATCATGATTCAATACCCCCCCAGTCAATTTCACACCGGAATTCTCCTTTAATACTGCACTCGGTGAATACCATTTCACCGGAGAGCTGAAATTTGAATTCATCAAATACTGTTTTGGTATAGCTAAGTTATGTCATGACCATATTCATATTGTACTATATGGAAAATGTTTTTATTGCATTAAATGGGAGGAAATCGTAACTGATGAAATTATTAAAGAATAAATTCTACACCGCAGTTTTTTCAGAAATTATGGCGAAAGAGTGTAAAATAATCCCTTTAAGCATAAAACGGACCAATTTAATGAAAAATTATTGACAGTTTAAAATAGTGATAGCAGTTGTGCCCGGTACCAAAACCAGCACACGACCACACAGGTGGTCCCCAGAACTGACTCTGAGAACTGCTGAGTTAACCTGCTCAAACTAAAATTTCTTCCTACTCATGTTAGATGCATGTCTTTATTTTGCCAAGTTATTTATGAATTGACATTCATTTTAACGGCAAGTATTGATAACACGTTAACCGAAATGTTTGTGTTCGCCAAAAGCCTCTAAAGCAGAGGTGGGCAGCGAGGGCCGTATCTGTCCCTGGTTTTCACACCAACGTCTGGTCTTTAATTAGTTGATTGTCTCAATTAGCCAAACCATTTATGAAATTTGATGTTTCACACGCATTTCTTTAAATTATCATGAAACTACAAAGACTAGTCTTGTCTCCCTTCATAAAACATTTTCCTTTGATCGAATCATTGCGAAAATCTATATTTGTGCATGCAATCAATTAACTCAATTAGTCAGGGTAATTGATAGGAATAAAAACCTGCATACACACTGGCCCTCCAGGACCGTGATTGCCCACCCCTGCTCTAAAGACAGGAAATTATATTATTCATATAACGCCAGCATCGGTCTGCTCGTCATCACATCAAGGTGTGTCATAACACAGATATCAGAATACTGCTCCAGCTCTGTGTATACACTGCACTTCAAACAACATTCACTCACCATTTACATACCATCACTGTGTCCTATCACGGACCGCGAGTCGTGTATCACTCAGCAGTGCTTGGCTGCAAAAAAGGTCCTGCATTCAGTTGTATTTTATAGTGAAGTGTTTTTATCCTTATGATCTCCTCAGGATATGAATATAATTTTCAGCTGATGGCTCAACGTCACCCACTATCTCTTTTTATCTCGATCGATAGAGAGCAGGCTTCACATTTGGGCTGATCAAGTTGACTTCTGTCCTTTGAGGCTTTTGACAAATGCAAGCCTTCCACTTAAAGTGTATATCCTGTGATTTATTAATAATAATGATGATAATGACAATGATGATGACTATGATTATTATTGTTATTAGTGGTCGTAGTTGTTTTAGCAACATTAATATTATTATTTACATGAATCATATGAATTCACTTTCCAAAGTTGTCGCCGAGCAATGCTCTCCTTTCCCCAATTTATGGTATGAAAACTGAAAGCTGTTATACTTCTTTAAGATGAGAGTCTCGGATGTACTATATTCTGTGGGGGTTTGTCCGTGTTGACAGGAGTGAAGGCTGGACTGAAGAGGACGTACAACAGCGTGACTCAGGAGCAGCTGGACATCAGTAACCTCCCGCAGTGGAAACCCCTCCTGTTCGCTGTGGCCTTCCTCCACACCACTGTGCAGGTCTGACTGAGCAGATGCCTGCCTTCAATCCTTAATTAAGCAAGCACTTAAATGTGCAGAATTCGGGAGACTGCACTGAATGCAATCGAGAACCACTGTGCGTAATTCATGGTCTTCGGCCATATTAAAAATAATAGTTTGTTTGCATCCTCGTCCACCCAGGAAAAAACCTCTCACCTTCGATTTTTTTTTTCCTTTTGGAAAACATCTGTTAAAATCGCTTAAAAGGAAGTGAGAGAAATGCTTGGATCCCTGTCCATGCGTCTCCAGATGGTCTGTTCAGCCTTCAGTCTCTGTGCCACTGATGGGATTGGTAGATTTGATCCTGAATGTTAATACGTTACATACAGTTTGCATTTGTTGTGCTGTTTGGATCTCAAACTCTTCTACAAAAAAACCCTTCCTGCCCGCCTCAGAAAATTGAAATCTGAAGGATGCTAACTCATTTTTTTTTATTTAGCCTTATTTTGCCTTATTTTGGTTTTGACAGCATGTCCATTTCTTACCCTTTTCCACATTATTGACTTGAAAAATATTGTTTTTCTACAAGAAAATGATGTTTGATTAAACATGCAAGGTCTTTTATGGTTGCTTTTTGCGACTCTGTTCTGGGCTGCACCTAAAATTATTGAAGTCTTTCACTGTCACTTCATGGCTCCAATAAAGCACTTTCTTTGCTGCTTGTAATTATAGGAGAGAAGGAAATTTGGCCCTTTGGGCTGGAACATTCCGTATGAATTCAACCAGGCCGACTTCACGTCCAGTGTGCAGTTCGTTCAGAACCATCTTGACGAGGTGGACGTCAAGAGAGGCGTGAACTGGAACTGCTTGCGTTACATGCTGGGCGAGGTGCAGTACGGCGGCCGAGTGACCGATGACCTGGACAAGCGGCTGCTCAATACCTTCGCCCGCGTTTGGTTCAGTGAAAATATGTTCGCGGATAACTTCTGCTTCTACAAGGGCTACATCATCCCGAAGGGAGCGAATGTGCAGGATTACCTCCAGCACATCGACACGCTGCCTCTTGTGGATTCTCCGGAGGTGAGGGAGATTGGCATCGGCAAATTAGCATGATCATGATTTTGTATTCCACTAAAATAATTGGCTTCATCCAAAATGGACACATACCAGTCAGATGCACCCAGATAAAATAATCCCAGATCAACTCATCCCAGTTAGACATCCCTCCTGAAATTTCTCAGTCAGTCACAGATCAGGATCTACCTGTAATTTCAATTATATTCATGACTATCTTTGCGATTTTTACCCAGAAATAAAAATGTTCTTAGACTGCAAGAGAGTTGCAGATCTTTGGGTTGAATTCTTTGTTGTGTTGACTTAACTACTTCACTGATTTACTTTTTAAATTTGGTACAGGTCAAAAATTACTCTCAAAGAACTTTTTTTAATTCGCATTTGCAGTACCACCCCAATTCTTTTTTGAAATGAGGTAGTAAATTTGGACTACTTAAGCCGGCAATGTCCAATCTTACTCATTAAGGGCCGGTGTGGGTGCTGGTTCTTGGTTTATCCCAGTGCCACAACACCTGATTCCTCTAATTAACTGATCCAAGGGTTCAATAAAGACCTTGATGAGTAGAATCAGATGTGTTATTGTTGGGCTGTAACAAAAGCCAGCACCCACACTGGCCCTTTGATTAGATTGGACACCCCTGACTTAAGTTAGATGAAAGATAGATGACTGCTGTTCGCATTTCCGACAGGTTTTTGGGCTCCATCCAAATGCTGACATCACGTATCAGACCAACATGGCGAATAACACCCTGAGCACCATCGTAAACATTCAGCCCAAAGACAGTGGGAGCGGGGGAGGGGAGACTCGTGAGGCCATAGTGCAGAAGATGGCCGACGAGATGCTGGAGAAACTGCCTCCTGACTACGTACCACACGAGGTAAACTCTTCCTGAACAGATCTCTGCGCTTTAGGAGATACTGTCTCTTAAATGGGCAATTAAATAAAGATCCTAAACTGTAATGTGTGGTTATTAAAATTCCCTTTAGAGAATGTGCAATAACCAAAAATGCCAGAAAAATGGCCTCCAAACATCCGACTTTGATGAAATGACTTTTGGTCGTCATGTGACATTGTTTACAATCATGTGGTTTCCCCATCGCTGTCAGCTGAATTTTGGCGTAGGTGAGGGTCAGAACCCCTTAATTTAATACAGGGTTCAAAGGGTTAAAATTAATTGCAAAGGGAAATGGGATCAGCAGTATTCTGGATAAATTTCAATATCTGTCAACTGGCTTCCTAATCGTCCCCTCAATTTGCGGTCAGTTATGGCTGGTCTGTATCTTTTGCATTAAACTCCCCGATAAAAACGATTTGCATCTTTACATTCAATATCTGCACTGTTGGTCCACGAAAAGACACTGAAGTGCACTGAATGTGATCAATTACTGACAGCTGCTCCGGTTGTTTGCGAGCAGATTTTGCTAATGCAATGCCGCTGTATTTTGAACGTGTTCAGGTAAAAGGTCGTCTTCAGAAGATGGGGCTTTTCCAACCCATGAATATTTTCCTGAGGCAGGAGATCGATCGCATGCAGCGAATCATCGGTCGGGTCCGAAGTACGCTCACTGACCTTAAACTTGCAATTGATGGTAAGTTTGTGAAGGTTTTGAGGGAACTTGGGGCCGAATTTATTGCATTATCGAAGAAAACAAATCCTGTACTCTTATGTTATCTTTGCGGTTTCATCTCAGATAGACGCTTCCCACTTTGACGCGCGTAGATAGAAGCATCCCAGTTGGATGAGACCCGTAGGTCTTGTAGCCTACAGTATAAACTCTCTCATTGGCCAAATGCAATGTTGTACCAACAAACAGGTATGAGGCCTCCAAATTAAAAAATATCCCCAAAAAATACAATGGCTATCCTTTACAAGCATTAAATCAGTCATTTTTTATTGGGATGCGTCTAACTGGGATTTGTCTCCCTGGATGCGTATAAAAATCAAACTCGACCTAAAATACCCACTCCTCTAACTGGGACACATCGGTCTAGGATGACACCAATCTCAATCTTTTCTGCATGACAAAGTATTTGAAAATAACAAAAATTTGTTGAGTGACGAGAACATGCAATTCACCTAAACAAAGTTCACGCTTTCAAAAATGTATTCCAGACATTACTTTCATAGTATATAATAAAAACATCAAAACATCAAAAGCAGATGAGGCAAATTGTGTTGATTATCTCATTGCAAAGACGCATATCAGGGTCTGCAGACTTACGTTAGATGGCAAGCGAACAGTTGATTCTCGCATTTGATGTACGAGAAATGAGACCTGAGCGACTTTGGCAAGTGTCAAAACGTTATTGTCATACAAGTTGGTGAAAGCATCTCTGAAGTAGCAAGGCTCCCAGGGTACTTCCTCTCGGCAATTGTGAGTGCCCGCTAACAGTGGTGCGAGGAGGGACGAACCACAAACCCGAGGCAGGGTGTTGGGCACTATAGGCTCGCGATGCAATGAAGTCTATCCTGTTTGGTCTGAATCGACAAAAATGCCACTCTGGCACAGGTCCCAGAGACTTTTGATAAAACTTAAGAGAGGAGGAATGCATTGCAACATAGAGTGTGTCCCCTGTTGCGTACTCTAGCAGTTGCCATGCCCAATCTAACCCAATCTACTGCCATGAATGCCTACAATTGTTTCGAGTCTGTCAGAACTGGACCTTGGAGTAACTGGAGAAGGTCTCCTTGTCTAGTGTTCTGTGTTAAATAGAGGCAAGTGCTTGCAATTTGCCAACGTTCATTTGAATTATGGTTGGAGGTACGGGCCAAAGTCAGATGAGACTAAAATAAATATGTTTTGATCAGATGCAGGTTTGGCTGAGTCTGGCTTTCACCCAAAGTCAGCTGGAACTCTGGCTCCTTTGCAACCCACGTGCGGACGAAGCAGTATATGAAATATAATGGATAGATAGGACATGTTACATTATTGCTTGTAAGCTCCCCTGCAGATCCTGACCTTTGAACCCATAATGTTTCTTAAGGCTAATTGAACAACAAACCAAAGAAAGGCTTCAGCGTGTGGTTGCTTGCTAAGTCATTTTTTTTTAAAAATGTGGCGCAAGCAATTATCTGAGAAAGATGAGCTAAGCGGTTTCTAAGATTCCTAGGTTTTTCAGCTGGTATCATGTCCTCATAAATTAGACTTGTCATGTCAGCCTTGACCCCTCACTTGTGAAATGAATCCAACACCACTGCTGAAAATAAGCCCTCAGATTAGCGAGGATTATTTCTGTCCACCAGGCACCATCATCATGTCTGAAGATTTGAGGGACGCTTTGGACAACATGTACGATGCCCGCATACCCAGGCTGTGGCACAAGATCTCCTGGGACTCTGCCACTCTGGGCTTCTGGTTCACCGAGCTGCTCGAGAGAAACCAGCAGTTCCACACCTGGCTTTTCAGTGGCAGACCTAACCAGTTCTGGTTAACTGGATTTTTCAATCCCCAAGTAAGGTCAAAGAAATATTATCTAGGAGTGCTAATGTAAAACAGAGATTTCATTTCCGAAAGATGGATTCGAAGGAAGTGTTGAATTTTTGTTGTTGTTTTTTTTTTTTTTTGTTATTTTTTAATGGCAGCCGTGACTTCTATATGCTATTCAATAATGACAATTTCTGAATCAAATTTTTCAGTTGTTCAGTCCAATTCTTAAAAGCAATTGAGGTGAATGGTTCATCGCGGTCAGGAATGTTGTCCAGAAATAGTTTTAGAATTCAGGCGGTAAATAATTTGTCTCTGCTGCATGGTCTCTGCCAAAAATGTTTTATGTTCTGGGTTAGACAAATTTAAGCTCCCTCAAAGCATTAAGTGAATAAAACCAGAAGCATGCTAACTATCACCAGCTTAATACTGGACCTCAGGCTAAGATGCTACAAGATGTATTTCATTCATTCATTTTGAAGCGAAAATGTACAAACTAGTTCTCATTAAGCTGAAACCCATGACTTTGCTGCATTAAAACACTTTTAGCACGATCAAAAATCTGAAATACAACAGTTGTATTCCAGCAAGTGTCCACTTTGGTGATGCTGTTTAGACATTTTTACCCCTCAGCCCTGACTCACGGAAGAGGGGTATTGTCGTGCTGTGCGCGTCCGGACATCTGGGCGGACGGGCGGCAGTATAAATCGGTTGCCGTCGATTTAACTGAGAACGCCTGCGTGGGACGAAAAATGGCAACTCACGCTAATGGCCCAGTCACACGGCAAAAACGCATGAATTACGCACGAATTACGCACAAATTTTCGTTTCTGCGCGGAGCGTACGTCGTATGCGTAATTCGTAGGTGGAACGAACGTGGACTGTCAGTGATTGTAAGTGGATGTGCATCGAAGGCGGTTTGTGCGTGATTTTGAGTTTTGAACGGTTCAAAATTTTTCCGACGCACAACTGTGCGTTGGTGTGCGTAATTCATGAGTCGGCATGCGTAGTTTATGCGTCGAGTATGCGTAACTATGTGCGGGACACTCGTCGGCCATCAGTGCTTATGCGTCAGAACTGGTTTGAACCAGTTTGAATATGGCTGCCACAGCTGCCATCTTGACTTTGGTTTGTGCCCGATGACTAAAGAACGCCTTGTCCGATTGATGCCATTTCTTGATGGTTATTGGAGGTGGCTTGAGGAAGTTCCTTTCGAAAATTGCCACTGCACTTTGTATCAGTGCATTCTATTCAGTTCGCTCAACTTCAACGATAATTTCATGTGCCGGGGCTGAGGGGTACTGCCTTCGCCCCCTCGAAGCACATTTTTCATTTCTGGTGTCATGTGCTCTTCTGTGTGTTTGGTTTCATTAGGGTTTCCTAACCGCTATGCGACAAGAGACCACAAGGATGAACCTGTCCAAAGGCTGGGCTCTCGACACCGTGATCCTGCACAATGATGTGACCCGGATGATGAGGGAGGATGTGACCGGGCCCCCACCTGCGGACATTGGTGGAGTCTATATCTATGGGCTGTTTCTGGATGGAGCTGGATGGGATAGGAGAAATGCCAAACTCACCGAGTCCTCTCCAAAGGTCGGTGTGAAAATGGTTGATCTAATACCGGTCATTTGGTACTGCTTTCTCTATTGCCACTCACTGTATATCGAAGTGGTGTAAAATGATTATTGTTTTATCTACAAGTAATTAATCATGGCTAGTCTGTGTATATGTATTAACCCCTTTGCACAGATATAGACGCCGGTGTTTGTAAAACCTGAAATTTAGTTCCTAAACAATTCTGAAATTGAATTTCTATGTCTTCCTTCACTGGAATTATTTTTCCAAAGTCCCTGTGACACAAGTACTGAGTTATAAAGCCTTAAATAGGCTCATACATAACAGGAAAAAATTGACATTATTTGTATTTTGCGCAAAGGGGTTAATACTTATTAATCATAAAATTCTGATTCACTGCGCTCACTTTATTTCTGAGGGCATGAGGCACTTTGCGAAATATCCATTAAAGCAAAGTATTAATGGATTTATGATTTGCGTTTTGTTTTTAAAAGTTTTACATAAAATAACAACCCAGCGCCCA
Organism: Gymnothorax reevesii; assembly: GCA_029721435.1. Classification (NCBI taxonomy): domain Eukaryota; kingdom Metazoa; phylum Chordata; class Actinopteri; order Anguilliformes; family Muraenidae; genus Gymnothorax; species Gymnothorax reevesii. The sequence continues at coordinate 8,927,114 of CM056575.1, read as the reverse complement.
GCCCTTTTCTCACCCTACCTCCTCTTAAAATGGACCACTGGTCTGAGACTTCATAAATGGGTTTGAACCGTTAGCGAATGAGTGAGTCAAATGAACCCAGAAAGATGGAATTATAAATCGCAGAGCTGTAAATGCTATCTTGAACTGTTCGATATAAATGGGGGCAACCGAAAAAATGTAACATATAGTATATAGTTTCCCTGTGTCTGAGTGTTTGTCTATTTCTCAGCCCCATAATGACTTCATTGATTTTCAAAAGCCAATAAAAAGCCTATAATCAATATGGCATACTGAAAGCTGTCTTAAATTGAATATAAGTGACCAATCCGAAGCACCATTTGTTTGGGCGTCTCAGTGGCACAGTCTGTGAGCACTGTCCACATGCAGAATGCACCCATGCGTGACATATGTCTTGAGTACTAAAATGGGCTCTTACTGTACACTGTAATACATGTCAGGCTGATTAAACTAAGAAACAAGGTTCACTGGCTGCCTTAAAAATATCAGTTAACTCAACTTGAAGTTAAGCTTTATTACAACTCGCAATTAGCCAAGACAATAGATGACTCTAAATTTAACTTGTAAAAATGTATAAATGTGAGTTCAGTATCTTAAACTTGTCATGATATGTGGAGTTAAAGAGAAGAAATCAGACAGTCGGTCACCCGCTGATCAATGTGAATCACCGGACGCCTCAATGCAGTCTCTTCCGAAATAGATAGGCTTTGTGACCTGACCACACACAAGGCCCACGCCAAATATGAAACGAATCAGTTGAAATTGGTGGCCTGCATTGCGCTCACAAGCAAATCTTTTTGGATGCTGTGGATCCTGTGGCGGATGTGGCATGACAGATAAGATAAGATACACTTCATTGAGCCCCGTGGGGTAATCTGTCCTCTGTATTTGATCCATCCTATAGTTAGGAGCAGTGGGCAGCCCCAGAGCAGCGCCTGGGGACAAACTCCAGTTCTGAGGCCAGTTCCTTGGTCATGGGTACTGGTAGGAGTGTTTCTATGATGCATGTTTTTGTGGGTTGGGGAAACAGGAGTACCCGGAGAAAACCCATGCGAACACGGGGAGAACATGCAAACTCCACACAGAAAGGCCCCAGGCCGGAATCAAACCCACAACCTTAATACTGTGAGGCAACAGTGCTAACCACTATGCCACCATGCCAATGGTTGATCTGCTACTTGTTGTCGGGGGATACAATAAGTTCACATAACTCAACGGTGCTATCATATTTTACAGTGTAATACTGCGTAATGTACGTGTGCGCTCTGAATGATCACAGCATCATTGGCTCTCCCACAGGTGCTGTTCACATCCCTGCCTGTGGTCCACGTGTACGCCATTAGCACCTCCTCGCCTCCTGACCCGAAGCGTCAGCAGCAGGGGATCAGCCTGTACACCTGCCCCGTCTACAAGAAACCCAGACGCACCGACCTCACTTTCATCTTCTCCTTATTCCTCCGGTCATCGCAGTCGCCGGAGCACTGGACCCTGAGGGGGGTCGCGCTGCTCTGCGACTCCAAATGAGACCGCACGCCTAAGCCGTCGCTGCTGTCGACCACATACACGGTCTTTTAACTCTTTTGTGCCCTCTGAGCATTTCAGAAGTAGAATGATGTTCGCATTCGACACATTCACATGCAAAGACGACACAGACAGGATGCAGACACTGATATTCAATAGGAGTACGTCTATGCATGGAATATAGTATCTCTCATTCAAGCCCTTATATAGTTCCAAAAATAATACAGATCTTAGATTTCAAACTAACAACAATTCCGTTTTGTTTCATACTTTAATTACTTGAACAAATTTAATGAATCATGCTGGTAATTGATATTATTTCTTTAAATCAGTTACTCTTTAAATGTGCTAGTTAATTAATGCCACTGATCAAACAGGGTGGTTGAAGATTTTGTGAGCTTTAATTTAATTTCATATCTACTTTTACATTCCTCGTATCTTCATGTAACGGAATAATTTGTACTTATGCATCAGTTTTCTTCAACATTAAATTTAGGACATACTAACATGTCAAAAGAAAACTAGGAATATATTTTATATTTATTTGTGGTATGCCGAATTCCCGATTTAAGCTGACATTACCATGATTGCTAAATATATTGTCTTCATACTTTTTATTTCTTAAAAGTAATATTTATTTCTTCCATGAATAAAAACATGTAACACTTTTCCAGTATCTTCTCTTTAGATTGGAAATATGTCAATTTCTTTGCTTTCATCCATTCAAAAAATCTAATCTAGTCTAATAACTGAACTCTTCACAGAGGTAGTAGAAATCTCACAGAAAAACCTGCTAAACTTTTTTCTGTTTGAAAATCTTAGCAAAAATGCAATGTGCACTAGCAGTCAGGGAATTGTTGCATGATTAATACACAGTCGCCCATAGTTTACCACAGGTTTCACAAACAAACGCAATTTTGACAACACCTGCTTCTATAATACCACACAGTTCTGAAAAAAATGATACAGCCACGTAACAGTGCCCTGGGTTTAGCAGAATTTATCTAAATCCATTGTAGCAATTTTATTTAAATGTTAATCAATGTGGTATTCTTAAATAAAAAAAAAGATTCTCCTCAGCTGAATGAGATTACTTGTAATTTCGCAAACATACAGTATATCTGTATCAACAAAGATCAGAATACATCATTCTTGGCCATCTTACACTTACATCATCATGCTTGAGCACAGTACGTTATTTTTTAAGCTTCTCTTTTCATGATGTTATTTAATAATGTGCTATGAAATGAAAGTCCACTTTAACATTCCACTGGCAATAAAGGCACTTTCACTCCGAATGCGAAACGAATTTTTCGCATGACGGATTACATTCAAAGTCAATGCAAAGACGCAAATACGCGCTAGTATCCGCGTCTTTGCATTGACTCGGAACGTACGCGTGTATTTGCGTCTTTGCATTGACTTTGAATGTAATCCGTCGTGCGAAACATTTGTTTCGCGTCCAGTGTGAGAGCGGCTTAGGGCAGCAAAAATCAGAGGGTAGTTGGAGGACTTGTTTCTTTATGATTTTTGTGGAATTCTACAAAACCGGAAAAATAATCACAAGCTTTAAATAACTTTGGTGGTTATGCCTCTATCCTTTTTCGAGGAGAAGAAATCTATGCTACCTCCAGATCCCCTGAAATCTAATAACCAACCATTCAGTGACAATCCCATATACTTCTCTTCCTGGGCCTCTACAGGGCCTTTCCTCGCTCAATACCCATCAGAATCCAAATCCCAAGACATAAGAAACCCTAAATCTACAGCTCCTTAGACCTCAGTGGTCAGTATATACAAAATGAAGCCGAAGTCTTCAGTAACTTCACCTCTTCAGCAGTGTCGCTTGTGTTCCTGAAAAACATGCTCCAGCCGTTTATGAGAGCTGTTTCATGTCATACATTGGCACCTCTTCCTCTTCCCTTTTGCCTTCCCCACCGAACTGAATTTTGCTGTCGTTCGCTGTCTGGGCATCAGCCAGTTCGGACTTTGGACCCTTCGCCTGGTCTTTCGCCAGAACGTCGGGGTAGGTCACGTCAGGGTTGGTTTTCCGTCCCTTCGGCGGAGGCACCGGTGGGGCAGCTTCGGTTGGTCCTTCCGCTCCCTCTTGGCCCTCTGCCACAGTCCTCTCTTTCTTCAGCTTCGCCGGAACGTTCTTCGAGATGCTCTCTCGGAGTCTCTCTCCGGACTGCTTCAACCGCTCTCCGGACTGGCGAATCTTCTCCCGGCGCTCTGCGGTCACGATGCGGTCGCCCAGGCGGTTCACCTTGGTGCCCAGGTTCTCCTTGGTCTTGGCCATGTTCTCCCTGGAGAACGTCGCCTTGATGCTCTCGAAGCGCTTCAGACCCGTCTTTTTCAGGCGGCCCGCGGTGGATGAGTCGGCCTCCTCCACCACCATGTATTCCTCGTCCGAAGACAACTCTGCAGGGGGCGGTTCGGCGTCGTCGTCCTCTTCGAGATCTCCTTTCGATGTCTTCGCCGCCGGAACTGCAGGGACCTCATTGTCCCCCTGTTGAGAGAGTGGAGTCTCAGTGTATAATAATTATAATAGTCATAATAAATATTTTGCATACTGTACATTATGTACTGTGAGCGTCATACATTATACACAGTGCGCCACAGTGCTTGTGACTTTTATTTTTTGAAATTTGTGCCATACCTGACAATTTTACATATGGAATCAAGCAACAGAGGAGGCAATTTCTCTGTTCAGGTTATATTCTTAGATTTTATCAAGTAGATATATCAACACATTGTCACCATAGCCCCTTCTACTTTTTTTAATTTTTTAAATATTGTAGAGCTAATTGTGTTTCTGCTGTAAATCAATAAATATCCAACTATATATTCTAAAAGCCACGCTTATTCAGATATACAATATGAAACCTAATTTCCAAAAACGTTGAGATAATATGCACTTTTATATTAAATATATTAAATAAAATGCACTTTTAAAAGGAAACAGATTTTTTAAATCATCCTTAACCTGTGTCAAATTAAAAACAGTGCAGTGACAAGATATTTACTTTCTTCTAGCTTGCCTATACTTATGTATATGTTTGGGGACTTACACGCACATGCTCAAATAAAATGGATGTTTAGCAGACTAAAAATGGAATAAAAAAGAAATCCAACGACCCCACGGTCCTGCATCTTGTTTCGGACATTTGAGTTTTCTCCAAACCATAGACATGATTCCACTGTGAAACTGACCTCAATCCAGTCTTTCAAACTAACATCATTTAAAACGATGAGATATAACAACCAAGCTGCACAAAGTCATTAATACTCGATATCATTTTACTCAAGTGTTTGTCAACCCGCCTTGTCTTATAAACAAGGCTACCATCAAGGAGGCATGCTCACAGATGAATAAAACACTCACAAGCATGATCCATACACACAATTTATCCTCATATCATTGAATTAAGATTGAAAGACTATCCGCAACAGTTCAGCTGGATGATAAGGCAATGCTGTAAGGATACTGTTCACTTGACACATGAGGCATGTACCCACACCACTGAGCCAGTTACCTCGGCAACTATCTGACATGACAGAACACAAACAGGGAAAAGTTGGCTTTCCCAATTTGCATACATTTCCCCAGGGCACCTGTGTTGCCATTCATTATCCTGAGGTCAAAAATATAATCGTATCAGACCACACCAGCCAACCTTTCTCTCGTGCATGAACCAGCAAACTGCTGAGGGAAACCACACCAGTACAAAATTCTGAAAACAACTACAATAACAAAATGGAATTTTACAGAGCAAGCAGCAAAATACTGTACATACAGGCCGAAAAAAGCGTCCATCTTTGGGCATGTTGCACAGATTTGCCTCAATGTTTTTGAACAAGGTCATGTTGAAATTAGCACAGAAACCCCATTCAAATCAGGTCTTATTTGTGCAGCGAGTTTCACAAAGCATTATTAAAACAGCCTTCTCCTGAAAAAAATTCAGTTTTTGGGTGGTAAATTACTCCAGTGCACTAATGAATCAGTAATATTTTGCTTTACATAAAATAAAAACAAATACAACAGCTATCTTTTAGCAATATGGTTAGAACTTTAACATGTACAATGTAAGCCCTACAAGCTGCTGCCAGAATTCTGCTGTTGATCATAAGTAACAAACAAATGATGCATTTATCTTCTATTGTGCAATGTGTCAATGCCAAAAATTGATGAATGAAATATGCTTTCTTTAGCTGGATAAATATTTAATCATATGCCTTATTAAGCCCCATTATGTTTTAATTGACCCATTTTGCCATAGAGAACTGATTTTGTAATACTTTTTGGTAATTCGTTTTGTAATTAAAAAAAACAGCCAATTCTGTAATAATTTGAAGCGCCCATTTGTATAATAAGATGTCCATCATGCATTAAAGGTCACAAAAATGTTATGAATAAATGCCCATTTTGCCTGATAGTTCCATGATAGTATTATTTAATTTTTATAATAGAATCGAAAAACAATGGAAACCCATCTGCCTGGTGGTTCCTGACACAGTTTTTAAGAGTTTCAGAGCCTCTCCGCTCCGCTGTTTGTGGGTGTTACAAAGCAGTGCAGGTGAGTTTGACGCTCTCGCTGCCCTAAAACCATGTAAACTCAAAGGAAGTCAATGGTGGGTCGTTGTCTGTGGTGAAATGTGTATCCAAGAAACCAGTAACCGGATGGATGGTGACCAACCCTGTGGCAGTCACTGGTGGCCTTTTTGATTGAGGGTCACACATCACCAAAAGAAATCTTCTGTGCAGTGGGAATCCATGGAGCTCTCCACAGATGCCCAGCTGGAGCTGGTCCCAAGATAGAGGTCTATCTCTCCACTTAGCGGTGAAGAGACAGTCTTTACCGAGGCTTAAATGTCCCTACTGAAGATGTCTTTCAGCCCAGGTTCCTACAGTGCTGCATGACACTCTCTTTGCCCGTGTGGCCTTCATGCGTCATAGTCAAGACCATAAGTCAATAGATATCACAGCTCGAATGCTACGTGCGAACTGTACATCCCACCAACATGAAAATAGTGCTCTAACCTGGTGAACTGGGGTCAGAGTCTTTCCAGAACCATGACTGTAAGTAGCTCCAAAGCTTGTCGCAGTTGCCTTAGGGAGGCTGTTGCCTGTGGTGGTGAGTGAAGCTTATGAATCGGTTCTGGCTCTGATTAAGGCCCAGTGTTGATGGTGGATGGGGGGCGGGGAGGGGAGTAACATGAGAGAGCAGATTTACCACCACATTTTCCCTGCCTGGCGTGTCAGTGAAAGTCATGTCGATGGAATCTTTTCAACCAGCTGTGAGCCGTGAACGGTCCGTGCTTTGATGCTTGATGTTGCGAGCAGGAGCAGAGGTTCGTTCTGGTATTCTGTCCTTTGCAAGAACGGCACCCGTGCAAATACATATGCCAGTTCTCACATGACAAGTGACGGCCTCACATTCATCAGCTCAGCATTTTTCTTCAGTTAGATTCAGGTCTCGGGGGGCGAGGCAATAACATGGCATCCACAGCTGTGCTGGAAGCGTCACAAGGAAGGAATGTGGGGCGAGACAGATTGAAATATGCAATCGCAGCTCGGTCCTTGGGTGTTGGAAGGCCCTGTTGTTGGTCTGTCAGGTGGTCAGGCTCCGGCGCATCTTTTTTTAGTAGCTCGCGTAAAGGCTGAGGAGGGTGAGCCCTGGAGAATGACTCTGGGGTAATATGCTGTCATGCTAAGGAAACAAGCAGGACAGGTAGGGGCTGGAAGATGACGAATCCCCTCTACATTGGACTGGCGCAGGCGAAGATCCTCAGCTTAGAGACAGAGACTGCCAAATTCAGTCGCAGACTTGGCAAAGATGCATTTGTCCCAATTCAAGGGATCACAATTAAATGTCCAGACTTTGCCGGGAATGGCGCTGGAATAATTGCATTGTGATACTCACTTCCAGTTTCGGCCATAGACTGTAAAAAGTCATTGGTTTCAGCAGGCGACACTGGTTATCCCTTGGCATGTTCCTGCTACAGGCAACTGAAGCCAGTCACAATTTTGCAACTGTTAATGTATTTTTATCTGGAGACAGAATTGTACATGTTCACGTGAAGCAAATACTGCCGCTGTTTTACCGTAGTACACAAGGATTTGGCGAGAATAGCAGTAGCGCCACCAGCTGCAGAGATTAGAAATTTAATTGCGATCCCTCAATTAAGCATGAAGTCATGCCTAACAGTGACTTCAGTATTGTCGAAGACAATGATGTGAAAGATAGATGATGGAAGCAGTCATGGACTGCGGAAAGGTTCAGAAAAGATACAGCAGCCCCCGTGAACAGCAACAGAGTAAGACATATTGCATTCAGTTAAACAATCCAGGTTTCAAAAAGCTGAGGAACTCACCGAGTATACGGCTATAGAGGAGGGCAACGAGCCAAGGGCAGCTGAAAGCCTAGGTTGGGGTCTGGCACTAAAACAAAATGGTTTTGTGAGCCACAATGCCGAACCTCTTGCCGGACACTTGGGTGCCTTGGAAGCATAGGAGGTGAAGTGGAAATTCCATAATGGTGAATGGGCCAATCATCACGATTGACCCATATATAGGATGTCCTAGCGGCCAAAACAGAAACCCCAGTATGGCCCTCCCTGTAGCTTCATTGTTAAGAAAAAAGAATGGGCTATTGGGCCATGGAGCACAGGCTCCCTGCTGGTGGAGGAGGGGCAGGACAGCTGTTGAAAGCTATTAGGTATCTCTCAATGAAATAAAGAGGTGACGTCAATTTCTCCCGAACTTGGATGCTATTTTTATGCTCTGCGAGTTGATCCCGCACAAACCCATTCCATAGAGCACCAAACACAAAAAGCCTAACCAGACCCCTTTGGTCCACAAAATACTGGGATATCGACTTGTGTTCCAGGCCAGAGGCAATACCAGTGGGTCCCTTGTATTGGCGGCTGACTGGGCTGTGTTCAGAAAGGAGAGGGTGGTGGCAGGGAAAATTTAATTGTCTTTGCCGAGTGTTGGGTTTATTAATGGACACTGATACAAGAGCTTGGCTAAATTTACCTGACTTTTAATGAGCTTTAAATAGAGCAGTCTTGCCATCAAGCAAAATGGCACCACTTCGCAAAACAATATGCCTGATCATACAAAGAACTGACATTGGCCATCGACTATGGTAACAGCCATTTGTCTATGGAAACTGCAGGCTTGTTCCCAATTTCATTCCCTTATTAAATTTTATTTAACTTAAATTATTAAGTTTTTGGGCTTCATCTGGGAAATTCCACATCAGACTAATCTGATACTTTTTGTGCCACAATCTGGAGAGTCATGCTGCCAGACTGAAGTGAAATTAGTCCATGGAAACTACATGCTTTATTTTCATTGCAGTATGAAGTTTTTTTTATTATTTTTTTATTACTCAGTTCATTGAATGTTAATTTTGAAGAACTCCATCAGGTTGATACAAAACTTTTTATCTATTTAACGTGGAATTTGTCTGTGGAAACTGAGCTTGTGTACGAGGGATATTTTGCCTCAATGTTTATTTGTTTTTCAATAGTAAATAATAAAGTCTCTAATGACAATATGTGGAAGTCTGAGCAGGTCAACCATCTAAGTTTAATTACTTTGTGTAAACAGAGTGCTTGGTTTTCAGTTCTGCATGAATTTTATGCCTATATTGATTTCTTTAACAAAATTCAAAGGGTTTTTTGACTTTTATTCAACCTGGGAGGTTCCACGGAGAACTTTTCTTTTTCAAGTATTTCCTGGGTCAAAGGCCAGATAGAACAACTGCAAGTGAGGATTGATGGAGAGAAACAGGGGTTAAGCCCCCAGTGCTATTTTGGACGAAGCGTCCTGCTGCTCATGAGTCCAACAGCAGAATTCTTCCCAACTTCATCTCTCCAGTCAGCTTTAATTGTAAAATTAATGCACCTTCTTTAGTGGCTCCCTGCAGAGTAGTATTATCTGTCTGAAGTGGAACTACTCTGTTAAAATAGTGCTGAGTTCTAATTAAAGTGTTATTTTTTTCCTCTCCACATCAATTTATGTGTCTACTGCGTGTGCGCGAGTAGACACTTTGCTATCTACTTGTAAGTCTGTCAGTCCATACGTAAAACTTCTCAGCCTTTAGTGAGCTACCAATCCGCAGTAGACACGTGTAGTCATTGAGTAAGTTACCTATTTTCATAACACACTTTAAAAGGATATCATTCTCAATTTCTGCAATAGCTGATGCCTTTGAAAATGTGTTTTGCAGCTTAGATTCTCACTTATCATTAATGTTAATGCTTCTTTTTGGCACTGAGGGTCATGTTCTTATTTTGAAATCCATCGCCAAATACTGATAGCACTGCCGATAGCCATTAGGTGTACTACAGATCTCCTTGGGGGCTGGTATGACTGTTTTTAAATTAGATGCTCACTTGACCGCTGTGAAAAGTTCTGAGGTAAAATACGCCAAGAAATTGGTAAGTTTAAAACCTTTCCAATATCTTTGTCAGGCCTCCCCAACAACAGTCCGCATCACTGGAGTATTAGCTCTGTCCTGCTCCGTGCGCTAGCACCACAACCATTCTCATCTGTCATCAATTATCTAATAATCCAATTAACGCTATATAAAGCAGACTCAGGCCCGCTCTCATTGCGAAGTCTCTTGTATCCTGTCAGATGTTGCACTAAACCTTTGTGCTTTTATTTTATTTGACTTTCTGTATAGTCTGGCTTAACTCTTTGTATTTTGGGATTGTTAATCCTGCTTGTTGTTATCTCCGCCAAAGAAGTTATATTTTTGCCAGCGTGGGTCTCTGTCTGTCTGTTTGTTTGTGTACAAGGTAACTCAAAAAGTAACAAGCGGATGTCTCTTAAATTTTGTGGGTGGGTTGCTATTACTTCAGAGATGGACCCTATTGATTTTGACTGCGATCGGTCAAACAAGTGGCGTGGCGGAGGCATGCGCTGTACTGAGTGCCTTTCTACTTCATTTTTTTTTTTTATGCAAGAAGAATAAGAAGGATATTGTTTTCCTCGCACTTGGATCCTGAACTTTTGTTCAGTGCACATTACCTTGTGCACTGAATTAATTACGGTCTTGTCCAAGTGATTTTACTGTTTTTATATCCCTCGAACTTGCATATGATTGGAAAGCCCATCTCTGCAGCAATGAGGTCAACTCCTATTATATTAAAGATTATATTATCTAAACGGTGTTATTTCCTATTTTTCAGTAAAAGTTATTTCTCAAACAGTGAATGGAGGTGTGTTTAACAGTCAGATTTAATCCATTACCACGGCAACCAGATTGCCATTTTTGCATGTATCACAAACTGAATTCTTTGCCTCTCTGTAGCATACTGACAAACATTGTTGTGAGGTAGGAAGTCTGCTGAAGGGTGTACTACCAAGCAAGTTCAAAATTAGCCAGGTTAACCCAATTAACCCAAAACTCTCAATCAGAGAAACCATATGTTACCATGGCAGTTTAAAGGCCAGCTACCTATGTGCCAAAACAAACCGTGGCTTTCTCCTCAAAATACTGGGCTGACCAAATAGTCTAGAGTGAAGTCTCTGTCCTGTCCTGTTCTGGCCAGTCAGTTCTATTAAGCTTAGAGCATTGTGTAATGCCTGGTTATGTTGTGCGACATTGATTGCTTTGGCCTGGCCCGGGGTTCCGGGGTTCGAGTATTCAGTAAAGATAAGGCAATAACCTGACTCCGTGTGTCTTCGCGATTCATTTACGTATGGTTATATTACGAACATAAGTCTCACCGATAGTCTCTCAACAATAGTCTCTCAATAGTCTCACTCTTCTTGCATTTTGCCATTATTTCAGCATTATAGCCTTCGATATTGCTCTCAGTGAAGGTGCGTCCATTGTTTATCTGTCTGTCAGTCGTATGTGTGAAGGACAACATCAGTAGCAATAATACTGATAGCAAAGAAAATGATAGTAATCACTAGTAATCTTGTATACAATTACGGCATTGCCTTACATTTTTGCACTGATGATGTGCTGGTCTGGTAGCCAAACCTTACTACACTTACTACGGCATTAGGTATATATCTAGCTTGATTGGTTACGTGACAGTGACCGAGATATCTGAATTAATTTGTGTAACTTCATCGCAATCAAATTCCTTTTCTGCAACAAAAATCATGAAAAGAAAAAACAGCTTTTTTTTTCAATCTCCAATTTTTGAAACTAGGGTCAGAAAATGAATGACATGGCCAAGTATTAATATTGACCCTACTCCCTCAACATTTTTAGAAACATTTGCAGTTCAGTTATATGCAGGCTGTGTGCAGTTTGTTAGCTGGTGAAATTTCATTTAATCCACAACATTGTTTGCACCCACTCACTTCACACACAAATTCCAGTGTGTGAAAGTAAAAACCACTGAACTATGAAATTGAAAAATAACCCCAGCTAATGCAGTAAGTTAGGCTAGCTTAGCGCACCAAAGTTAGCTTCCAAGCTTAGTAAGTAGAAGAACAAACTGACATGCTTACACAGAGAGATACGAGTCTCCTAGCAAGCTCACGGATATGCTTTTTGGTTTGTTTCTCAGATGTTAAGAAGCGCTGACTTGCAGTTTCTTCTGTAGTCATACATTATCATCTTGTTCCAGCAGCAGCTTAAATTTTTTTACATTGAGCCCAAAATTAATCTAAATGTGTGAAACTATTTGGCAGACAGTGTAGTTAATTGGCAGGATCAGAAAATGGCTTGGGAAAAAAAAAATATATATTGTAGAAATGCCAAATACACTGGAGGGAGGCGTTAAGCACAGCATCTGCAAAATATTTCAGTTAAACTTACATTTAACTTGGATTTATCTGGGGAACTCAGAGACTCAAGCACAGACAGCAGGTTAAAAATTAACCAAAGTTTATTTGGGTCTGAGCAATACAAAATGACGCAGTTTGAACAGGCAGTGTTTAAATGAAAAAAGGCTAGTAAGTCACATTTCAGACATTTTGAAGAAAAAAAAAAAGGGGGGGGGGGGGGCATATCCAACCCCGTCAATAAGGCCATGTCGTTTGCCATTCTTTTATTTGGTGATTATTGGAAACCTGTGCATTAGCTCTGTACAGTTCCAGTGTGAAATGATGCGGAATAAGTCCTCCGTAAATCAAAAAACATTTCCCTCAAAAATGTGACTAACTAAATTTTTCCATTGAACGCTAGATTTAATGAGCCCAGTGATATTTTGATGCCACCTGAAAAGCGTTGATATACGACGCAAAAAGACCCTTCCGGTGTCTTTGATGCCAGTTTAAAACAAACCCTACCCCCGGACCCCTAACCCTTGACCCAAACCCTAACCCTAAACGTCAAATAAAGATGTTAAAAGCTTCCTTTTCCGTGATATATCGACGCTTGGTCAGGTAGCGTCACTATATGAGGAGTCGGGATGAGAAAGTGTTGATTTAGCCCAATCAAGAGTATTGTTCATGTTAGAAGAAAAGTGGGATTACCCCACTTAGCATACTGTGAACTGTTTCTGCATGTGTTGGGCAGAATGCAATTCATTACGCCACACTATTAAGACCCGGGTTTAAAGACTGAGATTTTTACATTTTTTTCATAGTTTTACTGGTGTTTATCGCTCCAGCCTTCGTGGTTTAGGTGCTTACTCTCACAAGTGTTTGGAATGAACCCGCAAAGAGCAGGCCAATATTGGCTCGAAGCAGAATTTTATTGATCGGTAAACCTGCTTTGTTCATACGCTGTTGGTTGTCAGTGGCATATCATGTTACCTGAGGAGGGTGCATTATCCTATTCTCGGCTGCAGGTTATCACGTGAACACCAGTGACGCGGAAAGTGATGCGCTAAGAATAATTAGGCCACCTTAGATGGAACTTCCAGCTGCTTGCTTTAAAAGCTGGAAAAACTGCACACTTCAGCTGATCATCTGATGAAAGGTGTTAATGTGCTTTCCAAGTACCCTGTTCTATTCAGACCTCACCGTACGAAAAGCATCCTGCAACTACTTACAGCATTAATGTGGTGTGGTCATGAGGCATAGCTCTATGTTTTTTTTTTTGATTTTTTCCAAAGTGATGATCAGATACACAAAAAACATAGTTGAACTCAGATACTGAGCTACTTGTATATTTTTCCCTTATTAATCAACATTTTCATTTCATTTACGCCATTAAAATTGAAGGGGATTCCACATGATGTGCCTCGTCCATTTTTCTAGCCATGTAAGTTTAGGATTTTTTGCCAGCCAACCCTTATGAAAAACTACTGAAGTTCCAAGCTATGCTTATCCTATTGTAGGCCTAAATGGATGGTATTTTTTCCACTATAGGGTAGTACTACTATAGTGATGCTATAGTTAATCAAACTGCAGCAATACAGTTGTGTGGACTATAGTAATATCATGGTACTGTTGACTGTGGTAATACTACAGTTCTAATGTGATGGCTATAGTACTACTCTAGTTAAACTATGCCAGCTATAGTAATAAAAGTTATGCCATAAATACTGTAGTATTACTAAGAAATGACCATACATACAGGAGGCTTCAGGCCTTCAAGAGCCTTGAAACGCCTTCAAGAGATGCAAAGTCAAACAAATACCCCATTATGCTTCCTTATCATGGTTAAGTCCTGTACACTGTCATGTTTTTTTTTTTTTTTTGATTATAGAATGGCAAAAGTCACTAAATACAGTGAAGGACAATAAAGCAGATTTTATTGGTAATTGAAATCAATGAAGGATACGCAAGCCATTTAACATCAATAAATCTGCAGTCACTGGCTGGCAAACTGCAAGAAACCTGATTCCCTATGGGGCTAATGAATAGTACCAGGAACTAACTTGCTCTGGCATTGCTTTTTAACCCTTTAACTGCCTCAACCTTTTGGTAGAGCACATTTTGGGTCACATACTGTGCGTGACTGAAGAATGCGTTGAACTTAATTCAACCCGATTAAGCCATCTTTAACACTCAGTTGAAGAACGGTATGCTAACAAAATCCAATCCGTTAAGCTCAACACATCTGTCAGTTGGATACAGTGACTCAAAATGTGCTCAAACAAATGGCCGTGCAACCAGTTAAGGGGTCAGACGCTCTTTAAAGTGGACTATTGGCAACTACAAGGCTTACCTGGTAAATTACAACCCTGAACTTGTTCTTGGTTAGCAGTTCTCCCTGTGTGGTCTCAACTTTTTTGACTCGTAGGTTCTGCTTCTCCAAACGAACCCGGACATCCTTGATGTTAGCGCCGACCTTGCGTGTCTTCTCCAGTAGCTTTTCGACTGTGCTGCTGGTGGTGCTGTGATCCTTGGCTAGCTTCAGTACTTCTTCCTGAATGTTCTTGACATTGCTTTCCAACTCTAGCTGACGCTCCTCCATACGCTGCTGGCATACCTGCACCTCAGTGACGATGCCTGTCACCCGCTCCATCAGGGACAGGAGGTTAAGGGGATGAGCGGCCTCATCTTCTACTCCTGACACTTCAAATCGTTCTGCCATAGCTGCGATTCAGCTCAACCGTTGATCCGGAAGTCTCTGAAACTGCTTAATTTTTCCCAGCGGCAAATGCAGACCAAGTTGCAGCCTCTTGACAGGTTGGATTCCGTGAGCTATGACCCTAGATCGATATATCAGTTGTGAGAAACTTTTGAATCTTTTGTTGGTCTCGCAGTGAGGTAGAGCAGAGGAGGAAATGGCCGGAGAGAGTCTAACCGCACTTGCCGTTTTGCTGGTACCCGCGGCATACGAGTATGGAGACACCTGTCTCCCAGGCAGGCTGCTTATTTCTGTTGGTTCAGAGTAGACAGCAATAGCACTAGGTGAACCCAGAGGGAGAGAGGGACAGAACTGACACCATGCATGTTTCGTGGTTATAAATACTCCTCTAAAGGTCACGCTTTTGGAAGCAGGGATAATGGGAAGTCCCATTCCATGACTCTTCTGTTACAGCCTGGGTAGCTGTGCACAGAATTATTAATCATATTCTCTTCAAAGTTAATTGTCAGTTTAATTATTTTACACCACATATGCACATATATATATATATATATATATATATATATATACAGTGCTGCTTGAAAGTTTGTGAACCCTCCAGACATGGTCACTGTTTTTGTAAAAGACATTGAAACAACCATTTAACACATAGATCCAAATCCCAATTTGTAAAGCACACCTTCCAAATAATGAACACACACACAAAAATATATATATTTTCATTATTTAATACAACAAAGGTGGTTTATTTCACAAAAACAGAAAATTTAACATGTGCAAAAGTATGTGAACCCTTGTATTAGTAACTTGTGGCTCCTCCTTTTCCAGCCATTACTTCAACCAAACGTCTTCTGTAACCACTAACCAGTCTCTCGCATCTGCTTTTGGGGATTTTTGCCCACTCCTCCTTGCAAAACTCAGCCATTTGAGACAGGTTGGAGGGACGTCTGGCATGTTCTGACTTCTTAAGGTCTCGCCACAACATTTCAATTGGATTAAGGTCCGGACTTTGACTGGGCCAATCCAGAGTACGAATCCTCTTTTTCTGGAGCCATTCCTTGGTAGTTTTGCTGGAATGCTTTGGGTCATTGTCTTGTTGCATGATCCATTTTCTTCCCAGCTTCAACTCTCTAACTGATGGCAGGAGGTTTTGGTCTAGAATTTGTTGATATGCCTGAGAATTCATGGTTCCTTGGATAATATGGAGTCGTCCAGGTCCAGAAGCAGAAAAGCAGCCCCAGACCTTCACATTTCCACCACCATGCTTCACTGTTGGGAGGAGGTTCTTTTCTTCATACGCCGTGTTGGCTTTTCTCCAAACATGTTGGTGTTGATTGTGACCAAATAATTCTATTTTTGATTCGTCTGTCCAGAGAATAGATTTCCAGAAGGCGTCTGGTTTGTCTAGGTGCTCTCTGGCAAAGTTTAAACGGGCAGCTTTGTTCTTTTTGGAGAGCAGAGGCTTCCTTCTAGCAACCCTCCCATAAATGCCATGGCTATTCAATTTTCGTCTGATTGTAGACGCATGCACTTTTGTTCCAGATGCTACCAGAGAAGTCTGCAGCTCTCTAGACGTGATGTGTGGGTTGGACTTTACCTGATTTATTATTTTTCTGGTGCTTCTGGGTGAAAGTTTTGATGGACGTCCACTTCTAGGCAGAGTTGCTGTCATGTTGAAGGCCCTCCATTTGTAAATGATTTGTCTTACAGTGGATGGATGGAGCTGGAATCTTTTGGAGATGGTCTTATAACCCTCCCCAGATTGATGGGCTGTCACTACCCTCTTCTTTATGTCCTCGGATATCTCCTTTGCTCTTGGCATTGTTCATTTGTATAGGACCACAGTGGTTTGGTTGGTTTCCTCTTTCTTTTATTTAGTGCAGGCCAAACCTTTTCCAAAAGATGTCTCATTTCATTGGTCTGTTTAAATGATTAATTAAGCACCCAAATGTGTTTCACCTGAGTCTGTTACCTGCTTGACTAAATCAATGCAGCTGGCGGTTCACTTACTTTTGCACTTACCCTTATTTCTTGTTTCATGTAATTTTTGGGCTACTTAAACAAGTCCCACTTAACAAGTACATGCAATTGATAAACATATATCTGACATTTCATACATAAAAACTGGTGATGTTAAAATAAGAAAATTATGGTAAAACTGCAGAAACATCTAAACTGCTCAAGGGGTTCACATACTTTCAAGCAGCACTGTATATATATATATATATATATAGACATATACAACCCCATTTTCCAAAAAGTTGGGGTGCTGTGTAAAATATAAATAAAAACATGATTTGCGAATCATTTTACTCCAATATGTAATTGAAAATAGTACAAAGCCAACAAATTGAATGTTGAACCTGAGAGAGTCTATTGATTTTTGAAAAATATCTGCTTATTTTGAAGTTGCTGCCCGCAACTTGTTTCAAAAACGTAAGGACGGGGGCAACAAAAGAAAAAGTTTGTGTTTCTAATGCTTAGTTCCCACTGTTGAGCGCTCTGTTACGAGCGCCACGATTGGCCATTCGTAGCTGATTGCGGAACTTCTCTGAAGTTGCTTTCACACCGGACATGAAACTAATTTTTTACATGACAGATTTCAGTGTGAAAGGGGCTTAAAATTTCAGGTTTGGATACGAGGTGATGCGATGATCACGACTGACAATTAATCGTGTTGATCGTAGGAAATTTTTGAATCGTCCAAAACTTTTCTACGATCAACACGATTACCAAAACTGACCTCAAGATCAGGATAGGATCACCTCGATTACTCCACGATTAAGACCACGATTTCAATCATGCCACGAATCGTGATTGTGGGAACCTAGCAGAAAAAACACACCTGGTGGAACATCTCACTGGTAGTTTGGTTAATTGGCAACAGATTAGTAACATATAAATCTGCACCCCAGTCAGTCCAAGATCACAAAAGAATGTGTGGGCAAATAGTTCAAAAATTTAAGAATAATGTCTCTCAATTCTGTAGTAGGTATCACTGCAAGAGCTTTGAAACACTTTTGTACACCTTTGTCCATGAACACAGTTTGTTACTGCATCCACAAATGAAAATTAAAACTCTACCATGTAAAGACACAACCACATACTGTATGAACACGATCCAGAAATATTAACGCCTTCACTGGGCTTGAGCTCATCTCAGATCGACTGAAACAAAGTAGAAAACTGTCCTGTGGCCAAACTAAACAAAATGGGAAATTGTTTTCATGGAAATCATGGCCACCACGTCCTCTGGGATAAAGAGGAAATGGACCATCTGGCTTGTTATCAGTGCACAGTTCTAAAGCCAGAATTCGTTAGAGTATGAGGGTGCATTAGTGCACATGGCATGGGAAACTAGCACATCTATGAAGGCACCATTAATGCTGAATTATGTTTACGGGTTTTTTTTTTTGGAGCAGCAGAAGGGAGGGCCTTGCTTATTATAGCAAAAGAATGGCAGACACCAAATTCTGTATTACTACAACATGTCTCCACAGTACCAGAGCGCTTTCTCACCAGGATAGTCCGGGAGACTCGGTTCGATTGGGTGGGGAATGCCAAAAAATTTTACACCCCCATTTGGTTCGGTTCACTTTCACACTGCACTTTTGAAAGTGGACCAAACCGCATGGACAATGTCATGCAGTTACAACAGCTGCTTGCTTGGGGTGGTATTGCCTAAAACGAGCACGGACCACGAAGAACAAAAAGCATGAAGAAGAAGAAAACCCAGCTCATTGATTGGCCAGGACCTCTCTTTGGTTCACTTCCTCTCTTCGGTTCGCTGGATAGTCCATTTGCATTTCCCACTGTAAGCGAATCGCACCAGAGTTTGTTTCGAGGTGGTCTCGGTATGCTTGTTTTGGTATGCTTTTGATGCAATTCCTAGCACGATTGCTGCTTTCACGCTGAACCAAACAAACCATACCAAGAAGGAAAACTAATTCTGGGGCACTTCAACCGAACCAAATGAGGTCGTGTGAAAGTATCCGAAGAGTCTGGGTGCTAAACTGGCCTGCCTGCAATCCAGTGCTGTTGCCTACTGAAAATTTTGATAAGTAATGAAACAAAAATATGACAAAGGACACCACAAAGTGTTGATTAGCTGAAATCCTACATTGCGCAAGAATAGGAGTACATTTAGCTTCCAACACTGCAGCCGTTGCCCTCTTCAGTTCCCTAACACTAACAATGTTGTTCTCAGGAGAGGGGATGCCACAGTGTGGTAAAAATACCCCTGTTCCAACTTTTTTGAAACATGTTGCTGGCATCAAATTCAAAATGAGCATATATTTTTCAAAAAAAAAAATGTTGGTTTCATTATAAGATCCAAATATTAATAGTCAAATTCCCAAACCTGGGGCCTTATTTATAAAAATTTGCGTGGATTTCATACTTAAATAATATGTACGCACAAAAAATAAAAATGAAATTTTGTGAAAAATAACCTAATTTATAAACCTATAGGTAGAATAAACTGCATGAAATTTTTATTTTGTATTTAATCCGGATGGACTCGGAATTTATTGACATTGCGCATAATTTTAATTTCCCTTTTTTTAATGTCAAGTTTGTTTTTATAAATCAGAAATCTGCACAGAAAGTGACGTACGTATCTTTTTTGTGCCTCCGCACCGTATATAAATGAGGCCCCTTAACACTTAAAAATATGAAGAGTTTGTTTCCAAAACACAATACATCCATTTCACTAATTATGAGTAAATCAGCTTTTTCTATGTTGGTGCCTATTGCATTGATGGAAAAATGCAAACTTTGAACATACAAAAAATACACCTTATGGTATGAATTTGTGTCAGAAGCACGGGGCTATTGTTCTATGGTATTATCTCAATTTTTATAATTTTGGCACTTAGTGCATTTTGAAACAAACTCTTCATATACTACATGTTAAACACCAGCCTACGCTTGTGATGAAAGCACTTATAAATTTGATAGTACACACTAACTCATTCATTCAAGCACTCTGACCATGAAAGGCATTCATTCCTTCACATGTAAATTACTATTTTACACTTAACAGCTATAGCAATGGAAAATAATAGGAAATAATATGTGATACATCTATCTCTGACTCTCGTGTCTTTTGTCTGTCAAGGATTCTGTTTCTAACAGACTTGAAATAGCATTATGAGCCCCTCCCATAATGCTTAGCCACCATGTACTGTCATGTTTAAATATAGACCTCCTTCCTATAAGGTTTCATCCTTTGATGCCGGTCATTATTGCCATAGACACTGCACCCCACTTTGCTCGAAGAGAAACATTGACCTGTGTAACAGAAAAACTTTATAAAATAGATGACAAAAAAAGCGAGATATAAATTACCATATTTTTTTCACGTGGAGGCAAGATAGGGATTTGGGCAATTGAAATTGGAATCTTGTCGAGGACTGGGCTTTAGGGTCAACTTTCAATTCTGTTTGTGCTCAGAATATCAAAAGGTCAGGATGTGACCAGTCCCCATAATGATGAAAGCAAGATGATCCGAACTCTTTCAGGAAAGTCCCGCAGGTGGCGGAGTAATCTCTTAAAATTGAATTGAGCAGCTGCTGCAGTCCTCACTGCCTTGTCTATAATTACA
The DNA here is from genome assembly GCA_029721435.1 of Gymnothorax reevesii. Classification (NCBI taxonomy): domain Eukaryota; kingdom Metazoa; phylum Chordata; class Actinopteri; order Anguilliformes; family Muraenidae; genus Gymnothorax; species Gymnothorax reevesii. The sequence continues at coordinate 8,906,504 of CM056575.1, read as the reverse complement.
CAGCAGAGAGCTTCTCTAATACATGTCAGTCAGCCCCCTGCACCCTCTCCCCTGCTGCAAATAAAACAAGACCTACTTGACCAGGGTTCCTCAAATCTAGACCGTAAATCCAAATCCAGCTCAGCTTTTCTTTTAACCCAGTTACAAAGTGCCTCTGATTGGCCAGCCTGTCTTCCCACCCGACTCCCATGCGAAGGCCAGACTGATGTGTTTTTACATTTTATTATTTATAATTTATGGTGAACATATTAGGACAGATGATGTACTCTTTCAAGAACTGGATTTTTTTTGTCAAATTTTGGTTTTTCAAAGCATAAAATCCCAAGTAAGTTCACATTCAGGGTGACAGTGGGAGGACACTCAGTTTACTTTAACTTTTTATGCAGCCTTCCAAAATTCGTTGATGCTTCATCTGAGAAAAAATTTAAACTACAAACTGTAAAAAGTTAAAAAAGTGATGTAAGGATATAAAACGTGGATGGCATCTGAATTTCGAGTTGGTGAAACTTAAAGAAAATTCACCGGCAGCCTTAAAAATGTGAGTTATCTCAACCTGAAGATAAGCTTTTTTTCAACTCACAATTAGTGAGGAGAATGGATAACTTTTTAAGTTCAACTTTTGAAAACATATGAACTTGGGTTCTGTATCTAAAATTGCCAAGAAAAGTGGAGTTAATGAGAAAAAGTAAGTTCACATAACTCATACATGCCAACTCAGTCGCTTTTGGCTGTAGACTACTGCTTTTGGGGTGTTTTTTTTTCATAATGAAATGCCCTGAAAGCGATAGTCTTACCGCCAAAAGCATTTGAGTTGGCATGTATGCATAACTTAATGGGGCTACCATTTTTTTTCTTTTTTACAGCATAGCACTGCATCAAACATGGTGTTGAGTTTCTGTCTGAATGTCAATGGTTCTCAGCGTTGATCCTGGGACCTCCTGTGAATGTTGGTTTTCATTCCAACCACAACTGGAATCATTATTTCAGACAGCTGTTAATTTTTCTTAATTAGGGACCTTTCATGTTTGGTATTGTTCAACCTCTTTTGCCACATTATCAGAAATAGCTACAGCAATGTACCATATTGGAAATAAGACCGTGCTGTACAGCAAACATTTGCCTGTCGTCACCCAGCTCACCTTAGATGGACTGTGAGAGCAACCTGTTTCTATTTATGCAATGCAGGTTTGGCTGGTTATCATTTCCCTTGTCATTTTATTTCTCATTGCCAAATAGCTATTTTTTTCCAGAGACCATGGCTGCGTTTCAATGGTTGATCAGTAGGCTCTCATACACTTATCCTCAGCAGCTGGTCTTACCGAACAGCATGTATTGCATGGAGCTGACTGGCAAATCAGTGGGAAACATGCTAATTGGTTGTTCAGCCTTAGGAGTCAGGTTTGGATCATAACTCATAATTGTAATTCATAATTCCTATGCTTGTAACTTAAGAGTCATATTCCCGCATAGGAAATTAGCGTGTCCATGTCTCAGACTTTGCAGAACCTCACTGCTGAAAACATTTCTGCACAAATTTTGATTAAACGTGCACAAAATACTTCTGCTGCTACAAAACTCTTTAACACACGTGCTGATTGTATCTGAGTGCACAAATTTTTCCGATGGTGATATATGAGCAAAGGATGTTTATACTTGTAGAACATATATCAAAAATCATTTTATGAAAAGTGTCAGATGACACGGATGCTTTTATGCGTCTGACGATGTCTGAGATCGATGGCAAGCCTTTGCCGGGCACCTGCTCATTTGGGGTTGAAAGGTAAGATGCGCAAACAGCAGCTGAGACCACTGGAAATGGGATGTAGAGAAGTCAAATCATTAATTTGGACGGCATGTAGTGTATCAACATTCGGCAAAGACAGAGGAAAAGCAATAATAAAGAGAGGAATGTTTTGCACCGTACATGAGTCAGGTGAGGAGAAGGTTGAGAGCTGGAATGCCAGGAGAGAGGATATTATATGGCGCAGATTATCATTTGGGTATACAGGGTAAAAGGCATCATAGAGAATTTTCGGTAGGCGTGAAACAGGACTATGCAACCAGCACTTAGAAGATGAAATGGTAGAAAATGCTTACATTCTGTGAATGACAGAAGGAGGATGTTTCAAAGGATCAGTGAGTCTGGGCAGGTGTGGGGTCTACATGGGATTTTGGGGGGAAGTAAAGGAAAAGATGTGGTAGGTAAAGCACCTCTTTGCTTTGTCAAAGCAACATGATTCAAGAATTTAATTCAGATGGACCCTGATCGGAATCACACTCCAGCACAGTAGGCGGCGGTGCATGCACAGTTAAGTTTTGACTTGACTGACCACAGAAGAAGAAAAAGAAGCATAAACCCGGTTGGATTTCTCCCTTCTCGCAAGAGAGGTAACGTGTGAACTTTCTTATGCATATAGCAGGTCGTTTTCCCAACGTAAAGCCATAAATATTTTATAAAGTTGATGGTATGTTGGATCTGTAGTCTTGCAATTTCTAGGTCTGTAATGTCACGTTAGCCTACGCTGTCTGTTGTGCTGCTGGCAACTAATTATGTATATGAATGTAAGCATGGTTGAGATCCCGGTATTGCATGGACTGGTGACGCTATTAAAAATGCAGCCTTCCCCTCGAGTGTAGTTTTTACTTATTATGGATAATATGTAATTGCACGGCTCATTCTGTGGAGTTAATTAGACTTGAATAACGTGTCGCAAACAAGAGGCGTCATCTGCTTAGTCAATAGCTACGTTTAAATGGACACATTTTCTGCAGATGGGTTCAAAAAAGGGTTCTTCTCTCTTGGCTTCATGTGTTCACTAACCCGCCTTATTGCTGTTCAAAGAGTGTTAAACAGGCCAATATATGCAGGATGATCATTTAATTTTTTATTATTCAGCATCTTTACTGTCGTGGAGTCATCAACTGTGCACCTGTAAATTTTAAAAGCCAATGCCTGAGTACCATTACACATCCTTACCCTTCGCCCTTATAGTGATTCTTTGGACTAAAGTCAGCCATGTTACTGGATGGGTTTAATCTGTCAAAGCAGTATTTTGTGCGTAAGCTGATCTGTACTTACACTGTGTATCTTTAAGCAGTACACTGCGTCTAGAAGGAGTTTTTATCCCTTTCCACAGAGTGGATGAAAATATGAGGAATGGAACAAGTTTTGTCCTACTGCATGTCTGTCCATCTGGCATGCTTCTTTTCCGGGCCAGAACTCCTAAACTGTTCAATGTTTCTCAATATAATTTCATATATGGATACATCTTATTGTGTAAATGTACCTTTTCATACTTTTATCCATCCTCTTGTCTGGCTGTCCCTTCCTCTACCGGATTTTTTATCTCCAGGCGAGATATCAGCCATCCTGCGGTGCCGGATCTCAGTATTTTTTGCTTGTTACTCAGTAGTGTGTGTTTGCCTGCCTTAGTTTGTGTTGTGCTGTATCCTGTGTAGGCACACAGGTCTGGACAGACATGCGGTTGCAGCTGCGGCGTGTGCTGCAGGAGTGTCGGCGGGGGGTGCTGCTGGATTTTGGGAAGAGCGGTGAGCACAGCCTGGAGCTGCCGGGCTGCCTGCTGTACACGCGGTGTGGAACCGTCCCGCATCTCACCCACGACGTGCTCGGCGCACTGAAACACCTGCCTGTCGTCACCCAGCTCACCTTAGATGGACTGTGAGAGCATATACATATACTACTAATGCAGATGGAGAACTTTGTGTTTGTAGTCAAGTGATTCTGATCATGTCTTTCATTTCCTCTAGAGCAGAACACCAGGAAGTACTTGAGGAGTGCCAGGAAGGTGTCCGGGGTTTTGCAGGTACTTCTGCTAGCATCAATCTTCAGTTACCTCCCGCACTGTGTTACTGATCCTCAAAATTAACCTGCAGTGTAGTACAATTCAGTGTTCATTTAGGATAGCAATTAAATAATACGGAACCATATACTGAGTATGGTAGCAAGCCATTTTTGTTTAAATTTGGTATAATACGGTCTTTTCTATTTGTTTGCTTGATAATGTTAGCCTCCAAAGCTGAAGTTATGTTTTTGGTAAGCTTGGAGCTGCAAAGAACATCTTGACATACTCTCTATATGTCTTGATAGGTTAACGGGCACCTGGAACAAAGATGGAAGTATCTGTGATATTAATGATGCACTTCCAGTGTCATTCAGGTCCAGTGCTAAAAAGTGCCGAAGCTCTTTCTTAATAGACAGTATGTGGGGATTTTGGTACGCGGGCCTATTCAATCAATTCAGCCCCTCAAACTAGGGCATAGGTTCCACGAAATGTAGAACACGGCGCGGCACTAGTGTCTCTTGGTATCGAGATCGGCCCAGGCTCATGTGTCCCTATGAACAGGGTTAATGGTTCCCGTCATAGGCTGAGCTAATGCAACACTCATTGGGTTATACGCATTTAATCATTTTTGCCTCCAAGCTAGACCATCTGGAACAAAGTGGCCGGGATCTTGTCAATAAAAACACACACGTTGTTCATCTAACTCCATGGGACCTGACCTACAGCTCCCACCTCTGTACGCATCACTCAGAGGTGATCGTAAACAGACATGAGACGACTCCCTCTCCATCCTCGCCCTTGCCTTGTGAGAACTTCTCCATGCACTGACGGGAAGAAAACTGTCTTGTGCGTAAAAAAAAATTCCTCAGCTGCTATGGCAGCTTCAGCAAGAGAAAAACCTCTTCGATCATGCAGGTGTATAATCAGATCCTCTGAATGCAGAACGCATAAGAATTCTTGGACAGTCAGACTAGTGTCGGTGTTTCTTATCGGATTACACTGTTATCTGATATCTGGTCCAGTGTTTTAGGCCAGTGTTGGATTGATATATAGGATATTAGATTGGTAAATCTCTAGCCTCTATTTTTTTTGCTTGTATTTTTTCTTACTCAATAGCAAGTGTAATCTCTAGGGTGAGACTGGCGTTTTGGAGTTGATTTGAAGTGTAAATTAATCTCCATTTCAAATTTGCTTTTTTTAAAATTCCTGTGACTGTCAAGAAATCAAAGTAGGGCCTCTGAACCGAGTAAACGAGGCAATACATTTTGCAAATATGCTGCATGCACAAGTAAGAGAACATTATGCTGATTTGTTATGATTATGTGCTTTTTTCAGGTCTCAAGGACACCGTAATCTTCTGCTCCCTCCACGACCCGACCTCCCCCCGTCCCGCGCAGTACTCCACGAACAAGGTAAGTGCTGAGGCCGTGTGTTTCAGTCTTTTGTAGGGTTGTGTATGGAACAGAATTTGCATACTTGACTGACTGTGCCTGATTTAATCACAGGGTTGTTCTATGAAAAATCACCAGAACTCCTCTATGTCCACGGTCTCAGGATTGTCTCAATTTTTTTTCTTTTTTTGTTTTGTCCTATTGTGCCCTCTGCTAATATCGGTACCCTTGCTAAATATGTTTTTAACCCTCTTCTAACCAAAAACATATACAGTGCTTAACAAATTTATTAGACCACCACCCAATGAAAGGTTAATGCCACAGCTGCCCTAAATTAACAGTGTTGTTAATTTACTTAATTATCAAAATCATTTTTTATGTTTCTCTAATGGTTAATCCACCAGTGTGCCTAACCTCTTTAATTGAAATGATATTTTTAATGCTAAAATATAATTATTGTTGTTATCCACAAATTTTCTAATTCACTGTTTTACAAAAAAGTAGAAAAAAAATAGTTAAGCACATTATTAATTTTCTTATTAAGATGCCAAATAACAGTTATTTACTTGCATTCTTGAACATAAAAATTAGTTTTAGTGCTTGAATGCAAGAATGCAATGCAATTTTTGTTTTTATGTGTGAATTAGGACTTTCAGTTTCAGTTTGTTATTTGCCAAAGAAATAACAATATAATTTGTAGATTTAAACAAGTTTTTGACCAATTTCTAAAATATTTGTGTTTTATTGTATTTATGACGGGTGGTCTAATAAATTTGCTAAGTAATGTATGTACTTCCTTGATTCAACCACGCAGCAACCCAGGACATGTGCGTATACGTCCTCAAAACAAACGTTTTATCCAGAGTCAGTGGTACGGCACAGAGACACCTCCTGGTGATTTCGCATGGAATGACCCAAGTTGATTGACTCATGCATTTCAAGATCTGCAATATATTAGGCTGTAAGAGAACAGTTTGTTCTCGTAGTCAGCGTGTTGGATTCGGGAGAAGTGGGCAGGTGTAAAGAAGTCATAAACGGCGAATCCAGAACAGTTCCTCCGCGCAACTTACTGGACTGAAATGATCTGCTGCTAACATCTCGGTGACAGACACCACCAGATCTTATAGAGTCCATGCTGTCATATCAGGCGGGAGGTCATAATGTTTTAGCTCCTTGGTGTAAAGCTTAGTACAAGGTGGCCTGCCTGATATGGTTAATTAATATGGGACAGACCCGTGTGACTTTGCTTCATGACTACAGTTAAAATTTGATGGGAAGAAATGTGCTTGAGGCAAATCAGATATGCCGTCACTGAGTCAGTATGGCCTGGCCTGAATTAATTATGCCCCTGTTTTCACCGGAGTGTGTTTTGTTTGTTCATTTGTCAGTTAAACGGATATCTCAATGAGTTCGGGATTTTTGTCAGTGAAACTTGTGTGCTGATAGATGCTGTGCTTAGGAGGAAGTGATTTGGTGAAGGTACGAGTCATATTCCTGACCCAAGGCCCAAAAGAATTTCTATGCATGTAAAGAAGGCACTGTCAAGGCTAGTTTAACTCCTACGGTCAATCATAATGCCTCCGCAAATTACAAAACGGTCACAGCGATGTGCTCTAGTGTGTAATTATGTTAATTTGGCTTGTGGTTTTGGGCTCGTTTGTTTTTTTTGTGTAGACTGTGTCCGTTTGGGGGTCTGGTGGTCGGATAGAGCTGACAGCTGCTCAGTTCATGGCCCTACAGAAGGCTATCCGGCCGAACTGGTACCAGAGCATGGCCGACGGAGACACGAGGCAACCCAACCCAACCCGCAAGAGAGTCATTAAGGCTGTGAACAGAACTCTCAGCCATCTGGACGAATGCCTGTCTCTCCATCTCAAAATGGAGGTGAGCTCATTGCAGCACAAGCGTGAGCACATACAAACTGCACGGAACATTGGATAACAAGGGCTTCAGGTGCTATTTACGCCTGGTATAAGAAGGGGACAAGAGAGGTGCTCAACAGTTAGAACTGAAAGACCTGCATAGCAGAGCTTCATACCTGGTCCATTTCACTGGAACTAGCTGGAGCAATGAAGTTTCCATGTCGAATGACGTCTTCTACAGAGTTAATAGAAATGACTGAAATCGTCCTGGGAGGTTTATAAATACCTTATCATCAGTAACGCAGTGTTAGATGCGCATGTGTACTAAGTGATGGCAGAAGTTCCACATATAATGACGACAAATTACACGATATCTAGGTGATATTTGGAGCTCTGTTATGCACCTTACCGGGTTTTCTCCTGTTCGTCCTGATCAGGAGTTTAAAGGGACGGAGATATTTGGGGTGGTGGAGGGCGGCGATGTCCTGGAGGAGAGGGTGCGGTCAGCGCGGGAGACGGCCAAGAGGCCGGTGGGGGGGTTTGTCCTTGATGGTTTCCACACCGAGGCCATGAGCCAGGAGCTTCGCAGCGAGCTCATCAGAGCAGTAATGAAGGAACTGCCCGAGAACAAGCCCAGGTTAGCCCTTCATTTCACCCGAATCATTCGGCTCTCATTCTCTGCTGCCTTGCCTGTTCCCTCTACTGAAGCTGTGTCATTCTCTCACCTCCCACCTCTGCACCTCGCTCATTCTAATGCTTAGTCAGGCCAAAAAATTAACTCACTTCAGGTTAGCCTGGGGTTAGACTTTGAGCTAAAGCTAAATGATTCACTGCGGGAAGGAGCTGGATATTTCCTTAAACCTGCTTGTATACCTTCAACCTGCTCGTATACCTTAACCCTTTGAGCGCTATAGGCAAATACAGTTGCCCAATGGTGTAAGATATCAAAGCCAGATGCTGTTGAAAACCTATCACGTGGCAACTTGTTTAAAAGAGCTCCCGCAGGAAAGCTCTTTTTTTTAACAAGTTGACATATGATATGTTGTCACCAGGATAATTACATTCTTAATTCCTTGAAAATTTATTTGGTGCTCAAAGGGGTAAGAGGTAGTAAGTGTGTTTTTATGGGATACTAGAATCCTGTTATAAATCACATCAGTGCAGTTTATAAGACAATCTTTTGTATCGAACTGGGGAAGGCAAAATTCCAGTGGAATAACCATTGGAGAGTTGACGTGCTCCATAGGTTAGTCAAAGAATGTATTTACAAAGCTGACTTTATGCTGGCTTGCAGATTATTTAGTACTCCAAAATCTGTGCTGGGTTTTCCTTTTTGGAAATAATTTGAGAACTGCAAAGACAGTATATATTGTTAGATTTTCCAAAATAAAATGGGGCAAACATTAATAAGCATTTATAATTGTTGTGTAGCCCTTTTGGATTTTGATGCCCTCTGTCATTGGTCATGTTGCGTGTTGGTGACACTTAGGTTGCGTAACCCTTCTAGTAACACCGATTCATATTCCTGCTAGAAAGTTCTTGCTCCATTTTCCTCTTTGTATTCTGTATTATGTGGTGATTATAAAACCTTTTGTACTTCACCTGATTGCTCTTTTGGCGTGTTTTTCGACGTCTTTTTTTTTTTTTTTTCTTTTAAGTCCACATAAAACTGAGAAATCGGGATGTGCAATATGGTGAGAGTGCATTGGACAATGATAGTGGGAACTATGTTATGCATGTTAATTTATACTCACATTTCTAGGGCACGGAATGGCTTTTCAAGGCTAATTTGACACTGTAGAATGGCGTGTGAACGCAGCAGCAATATAGTCACGTTTCAAGCTGCTGTTCCTCAGGCAGCAACTGAGGTATTTTATTTTTGTTTTTTTATTTTCATTTTTTTTTTATTTACATATTTAACTCCCGGTGACCTGCCACCCATGTTTCCACACAGGATACTCCTCGGAGTTGGTCACCCAGAGGAAGTTCTGGCCTGTGTGGAGGCTGGGATTGATCTTTTTGAAGGATTCTTCCCTCTGCAGGTGACGGATCGTGGCTGTGCTCTTAGCTTTGACTACAGGCTCGATCCCGACCCAGAAAGAACAGGTACTGTGCAGTGTGCTCATTGTGTGGGTGTTTGGGGTGGTTCCTGATGTTATTGGTGATGAGGAAAGCGTCTGTATTCTGAATGGGTAGCTGAAAACTCGCACCTTACTGATTTGCCAGCAGTCTGCCACCTTTTCATTTTTGTAGTGATTTCTCTCTCCAGATTCTGGGAATTAGACTTTTGTTGGCTTTTTTAAATGACATCTTTTTTGATGGATGTGTCCAAGATCCCCCTCCTTTTTACCTCCGCCAAGCGAAGTTGGCAGGAGGTTATGTGATCGGTGCCGTTTGTTTGTCTGTTAGTTTGTAAACAAAATGAGTCAAATAGTAATGAACGGATATCTCTGAAATTTGGTGGTGGGGTCGCCATTATATCAGGGATAAACCCTATTGATTTTGACCGCGATCAATCAAACAATATGGCTGCCACTGCTGCCATCTTGAAATCCTATGACACAGGATAACTGAACTTTGCTCCCACTCCCCAAGATTTGGACTGTGCTGCCATGGTGGAGGTTTGAACTCTAGGAGTGCCTCTAGTTTTTTTCAGTTCAGGATCAGCGCCTGGGTGTTTTTAGGGGTTTTTTTCAGTATAGTAGAGGGTGAATTGCCATTTACTCCCTTTTTATTTTATTAGTATTTTTACCCCTCGGCCGACTTCAGCCGGAGGGGTATTGTCTGCGTGTCTGTCATCTGTCCATGACTTTGTCCGGGCCAGTACTCAGCAACTAATGATCGCAGCTACACCAAATTTGGTATGGTAACTCTCTATGACCCATAGATGCAACGTCAGGTTTTTTGGTGGATTCGACCTTGACCCTGGAAATTTTGTCCAGGTCAGTACTTGGCAACTAATAATCACTGCTTCAACAAATTTGGTGTGGTAAGTCACTAATGCCCCTAGATGTGCAGCGTCAGGGGTTATGCTGGATTTGACCTTTGACCTTAGCTCTGTGACCATGACCCTGGAAATCTTGTCCAGGCCAGTTCTCTGCAAATAATTATCGCAGCTTCACCAAATTTGGTATGGTAACTCGCTGTGAAACATAGTTGTGCATCGTCATGTTTTTTAGCTGGATTTGACCTTTGACCTTTTGCACTCTGACCCTGAGCCAGGAAATCTTGTATGGGTCGGTACTCAGCAACTACTGAACGCAACTTCACCAAATTTGGTATGCTAGCTCACTGCGACACACACATGTTCATCATCACGTTTTTTTTTTGCTGGATTTCACTTTTCACCTTCTTGTACGGGCTGAGGGGTATTCAGCAATGCGTTATGTTTCCAATTTGTGTCAACTTGTTCAGAATTGGGATTGTGCATTTTAATCCAAGGACAAACACCGCTTCACTTGCGCTTGTGAATATCTCTTCAAAGGAGTGATTCGCATTAATATATACATTGATATTGGTCAGTACATTAAACTCATTGTCGAATGTAAAGCTGGTTGGTGAATTGAATCTGCATTTGTGGATTTAAATGACTTGTGTCAATTAATTGAAACTAGTTTGGAGTGTCCTCTCTTCCTTTGATGCATTTTCGTGAATGGAGTCTGACTGATGGGCTTTGACACCTTTGCAGGAAATGGAAGGGACTCAGAGGAAATTCCAGAGCACACTGAGGGCGAGACCCTGAAGAGTCGAGAGACCGTGACTCCATTTGAAATGAATTTGAAAGAAAAGAGGTAAGTTTTCTATGCAGAGGGGCATGTGCGATGTGAGTGCACATTTTGGTAGTTTGTAACCTCCAACCTGTGACTTGCAGGTACCAGGACGATTTCCGCCCCCTGGTGGAGGACTGCAGCTGTTACTGCTGCAGGAATCACCAGCGAGCATACCTGCACCATCTGCTGATGACCAATGAACTGCTGGCTGGAGTGCTTCTGATGGTACACAATCTGGAGCACTACAGCAGTTTCTTCTGCTCCCTACGGGAGGCGCTGGAGAGCGACCGACTGGATGCACTGAAGAGAAGGGTCCTGCAGGGGAGGGTCTGAGATGTGTGGAGGGCGGATAGAACATTACGACTCATAAATCCATTTCGGTTGGTTACCTGTAAGCTGCTGTAAGCTAGCTAGTTTTACCAATACTGATATTTATGCTCAATATTTTTACTTGTATCTACGTGGCCATTTTTACCCCTCAGCCCTAAAGGCTGACGGGGTATTGCTATCCTTCGTGCGGTTGGGCGTGCGGTTGGGCGGGCGGGCGTCTCCAAAAACTTTGACATCGGGCTGAGGGGTATTCCGTGCATTGCACGCCTATTTTTTTAACCTCAAAATAGCTCAATCTTTCAACTGTTATATTTTGCAACTAATAGAATGTTCAGATCTTGGAGTGTTAAAGGTTGGAATTGTGTTTTTTGGGGGGTGGGGGGCACATGATGTTCTTGGCTTGGCTCCTCGTCATTGTTGGCATTGGCATTCCTAAATTGTTTCCAGACCATGACTCCGAAACTACTCAATATTTCTTGACCAAATTTTTGCTTTGAGTGGCTACTAATCTGGGCCAGTATTCAATTCAATACTTTTTTACTTGGCTAAGTTCTACTTAAACTAAGTTTAAGAAAAATGCTTAAGTCGCATTCAAGCTCCGTCTTAGACATTTACTTAGTCAAACGATATTGAAGTTAATTACCTAGCCAAAATTATGACGTCACGCAATCAACTAACCGCCATCTGTGCGCTGAAAGCATCCCGTGGCGTAGAAATGCAGGCCTGTGCACAACCTATCCACTGGTGCGATTGGATGGTTCCTATTGCCCCTGGGGGCGATGTCGTCCTCTATCAACTGAGTTAGGCGCAGGATCCCTTCCCTGTTGAAACGATATCTTTTGATAAGTTTTGTATCATTGTATGTGTCTATTGGATGTAAACGTTAGTTAGCCATATGCTGACGAGGGTTGATGGTTAAATTAAAGATGGAGAAGAGCAGCCATCATGATACGTCTTGTCCCGACAAATGATTCTTTGAGAATGATATTGTACTTAAGTGTCCAATCTGGACAAGACAAAATACTTAGTTGTACACACTTGAATACCAAAAATACTTAAGTACTTAGAATTTTACTTAGAAGAAGTAAAATTCTCAGTGAAAAACTTTGCAAAATCCTGAGCCAAAAGTTTACTTGAATACCAGCTTGGACCAATTTTTATTTAAGTACACTTAGTGCTGTACTTAAGTATTGAATTGAGTACCGGCCATGTTACCTTGTGTGGGGAGGGGGAGGACACGTTTATTTCTGTGACTGAAAACATACCCTAGTTTTTCCAATTGTAATTTTCAAAATGCCATGACATTTATATGTGTATAACACGTACAGCATTCCATGCTGATTCTTATGAAGTAGATAACTTTTGGGTAGATTGTGTTTCGATGGAATTATCCTTTTCTTTCCCAAGAGGGCCAAATGGTACTCACATGTGCCTGTCACAAAGTCTCAACTCTAAAGAGGATATAGTCGCAATCGGATCTTTAGAATATGAGTAGAAGTATAAGCCACTGGGTGGTTGCGATTTGCTGTTCCAGGAGCTGAAGAACCATTTATTCTGGCTGTTCGTCTCGCTCTTCTCGGACGAGCTTCTGTCCCATCGAGTGTTTACGGAGTGATGTCTCCCAGAAGTTAATTCTCCTTCTGGAAGAACTCCGATGGCACAAGTCAAGCAAACTGCAGCCAGAAAAGATTTCATATGCACAATAAACCTTTTTCATATTGTTACCCTTGAAATCTCCTCATTTTTGACATTGGCTTATTTGAAAAGGGGTCTCCAGGAGAAGCTCAATCTTTAGCTTTGAATGGAAATGTGCAACGTGAAAGGCACTTCAGACCCATCGTGAAATGAGAGGGTGGATCAGTGACATTTCGGATTAAAATATCACGGACACTACTTCAGATCAATGGTTGAATGGATTTCACAAAGTATCGGTCCATTTTGGCTGTCAAGCTGGTTGCCTGAACTGAAAGGCAGAGATTTGGCAGTGAGCAGGCTTTCCAGCTAGACAATGACCCAAACACACCACAAATTCTTCAGAATTGGTAGCAGGACAATCAAATCATTGTTCCACAATGGCTGTCACCTGACCCCAATCTGATTGAAAACCTGTGGGCTGAACTGGCAAGGGCAGTTGCTAAGTGCAAACTGACGAAGAAGACTAGTCTTGATAAGATCTGCATAATGGAATAGTCCAGAATCCATCCCAATGTATATCCCTGTTCTGTTTAACAAAAAGACTCCTGGTGGAAATCCATTCCACAGGTGGCTGCAAAATTAGGGGTGCCAACAGAAATGAAACCTAAATTTTGTGTCATTTTGGTAGGTTTCATCAAAGCATTCATTCACAACATACAAAATTTCTCAGACCTTTGCATTTTGAGTTCGTCGCAGCAGTGTTATTTGATCTAAGAAGGATTTTTAGTGCATTTCAAGTCAGGGTTTTACATAATTCTGCAAACTTCTCCAAACTCAATTGACTACACCTATGCAGAGTGTGAATTCTGTAGCCAATATCCAGTCAAGAGAACACACTGCCCAACTAATCTAATTCTTCAGGACCTGAGTTTTTACATTGTAACACTTCAAACTGCAGCATCTCCTCTTTTGACTGATTGGGCCCATTTTTGACTCTCGGCTCTTTGCAGATAGCTAAAGTTGCAGGGCTGACCAACAGTAGAGCAGCTTGTTTGGACCTTTTTGAAAGCTCAACAATCATGACAATTTCCTGCAAAATACTGCAATGAATTAGAGTCAATCACTTTTAAGATACAAATATGGTGAAATACAGCCGCGGTGCCATACCCACGTATATACTGTGGCCACTAGTAGCTTTAGAATGTCTGTCCACCAGTTGTAATGTGCTGTAGGAATTAGCCTCAGTACAGTAGAGGCGACCTGATATATTGCAAAACTGTCATAAATCGGGAGATGAGATGAAAGACGGGGATTTCTTGTACATGTCGGCACTTCCAGTAATAGGGCCAGCTTCGCCAAGGCAATGCAAGCAGCCACAGGCTAGGCTACAAAGCCCCAGCCGCTGCGGCACGAGATGAAGTGAGTATCATCCCGTGAATAACAAAAGGTCGCAAGTGACATTCCTCATGCAACCTGTTTTTCTGCACCATTTACTCCGTTGTGCTGAAAAACAGGTTTCAACAGGAATGTCACTTGCAACCTTTTGTTATTCGTGGAACGATATCTTATTTATTATTTGAATTATTGTCTTAGTTCCGATCTTTTTAAACAGTATAAAACTAAACATTAAACAGCACATATGTACAATATGACTCTGCAAGGTGGCGTTTACACTGTACTGTAGTGTTCTCGCTCAATCTAGCTCTGCCACCGTGCTATCGTATTCGAACTCGACTGTGATTTGATTTAGCTTCATCACTATGCGATGAATATTGTGAAGCTTCGCAAAAGAAAACCATCGTGGATATGAACTGAAACACCGCTAAATTCTTATCTGAGCCCGTGTCCACGTCTTCGAAGTAAACGCTATAAATCACGATTATATAAGTGTTCGATTGTGAGCGGATATGGGCGGAAGTTCAGTCGTGTGCATTTTGACATTTGATCCGTTATTATCAATGATCATATTCTCCCTGCGATGTGCCGTATTGTATATCAGGTCGCTCCACTTGTACTGTTCAAACCATTTACTCCAGTTGCAGTGCAGTCTTAAATGCTGAGATTGTTGTATTTTTTAAGATGTTTATTTGTTTTATTATTTTTCCAAGTTTCAGGGCTCGGTGTGGAAATACACATCTCTGCGGTCATTTGCATGAAAAGTTGCATTTCATTTCCGGATGTAGTCGTGCCCGTGTCGTATATCTGTCAACACTCGTTCACCACTGTCAGGCTGTAACACCGACCGCTGTCACATAAACGTCTGTCTGACCTGTACGCAATTTTCATTTCTTGTACAATTTAGATACTGGAGACGAATACATTGACATCAGGGTCAGCCTGTAACTCACAGTGACAGCTCTTAAAAGTGGAGCTCCGAGAATAGGAGGGGGGCCTATGGCTGTTAAAAAAAAAAGAAGAAAAATTTCTCAGGCCTCCATTTTTCACAAGCAGAGCCCAAAAATATTTCGACTGAAGTCACCACCCAAGAAAATGAATCCTCAAGATTGTAGTCCTCCTGTTGTTGGCTTTCAACAAGACACCACCTCTGTGCACTCAACACCGGACAACGGATAAAAACGGTCAATGAAAGCAATTTACGGTAACAAAAAGAAAATCCTTTGGCATCACGGTCATGAAAAAAATCAACCCCGGCGGTAATGTTCCGTAGGATCAGCAGCGCTGCTGCGTTCCTCGTCCAGTGAAGGAACACCAGCTCGGAAACTGTAGTGCACGTTTCGAAGGCACTCAGGACGGCATCACTCGACCTTGGGAGGAACGTAGTGGATCCTGCATCTCTCATTGAATACCTAAGAAAAAAGACAGACCAGCATTAGTTGGACATCAGCTGACACTGCCTGCACAAGCAACATTTACAAAATGGAAAGGCAGTATTGAATTGACGTATATAGTAAAAAGTATATGAAGTTTTGTTTTTTCCCCTAAAAGGCAATATATCCATCTTTCTCATTTTGAGTAAATCAGCTTTTTCTATATTGGCGCCTATTGCATTTTATAGAAAAACACTAACTTTGACCACGTTAAAATACACTTTAAAGCATGAATTTCAAATAACAGATTTTTGCATCATGTGTATGAAGCACAGGGCTATCGCTCTAAGGTACTATCTCAATTTCTCCTCATATAGTGTACCGATACCAGACTAAAAGCGGTCAGAACGGAGGGTAGGCGGGGCAATATCATCTCACCTTCAAGCTGCGATCATTGACCACTTCTTCTACATTCAGCTCCGACTGCATGAGCTTTAACTGCAAGAAGAGTGGTGTTATTTAGGCAGGGCTTCCACACCCACAGTTTACTGATGGATTAGACCTCGCACAATCTAGATCAGGGCTGCCCAACCCTGTTCCTGGAGATCTACCATCCTGAAGGTTATCACTCTAACCAAAGCAAACCACACCTGCTTTCACAGTTACAGATCTTGACGAGCTGCTAATGAGCTGAATCAGGTGTGTTGAATTAGGGTTGGAGCAGAAACCTACAGGATGGCAGCTCTGCAGGAACAGGGTTGGGCAGCCCTGACCAAGATAAACATCAAATGAGGCAGCTTGGAATCGGTGAAAGTGAAATTATTTAAATTGTGTAAAAACAAGAATATAACATAATTTGGGTCAACCTCAGTACCAATACTGCTATTTTATGTCAGGTCTCTGGTGTACACAGAGCAAGAGGGCACATGTAACTTTTTTCTTTTTTTATTATAAATTTCATAATAATATTACAGAAAGTTATTTGGTGTATTAACAGCATAAGAAAAAAAAATATCAGCAAGTTTTTCACCAAGGGAACAATTGTTGAATACAAATGTTCAGTACAACTACTGTAATACATGATATGCTAGTATACCAGATACTACATGCTACTCTTCATACTAATATACGGTTTATTGCTGAAGGTGTATCCAAACTTCCCAGCTTGTGATCCCCAAAATAATGGCACCAGAGACTCATAACCTTAAGGGTGGATGATGAATGAAAACATTTGTTTAATGTGGTTATCCTTCCCTCACAGCAAGAAGGCAGTGGGTTCAATTCCAGCCAGGGGCCTTTCTGTGTGGAGTTTGCATGTTCCCCCCGTGTTTGCGTGGGTTTTCTCCAGGTACTCTGGTTTTCCCCACCCACAAAACATGCATCATAGGAACACTCCAACCAGTACCCCTGACCAAGGAACTGGCTTTAGAACTGTAGTTTGTCCCCAGGCGCTGCACACTGCTCCTAACTATAGGATGGGTCAAATGCAGAGGACAAATCACCCCAAGGGATTCAATAAAGTGTATAATTATCATTATCATTTTTGTATTTTGCATTAATGTTTACCCATAATGCAATGCCATCTGTAACAGGGAATCTGCTAAATAATGCAATGCACTGTATAACATATCCTGCACTACAGTGATGAATAATTGTGCCATAAATGAAAATTTGTGCCAAAGGGGGACGTTACCTTTGTTTGCTCCTTCCGGAGTTGTTTGATGAGTGACAGATTGTCGAGGTCCCTGGCTCTCTGCTGACTTAGCACGTTAACCTCATCTGAGGTCTGAGCTATACACATCTTAATGGCTTTTTCCCTGCATCCATGGGCCTCAACTAGCTGCACGAGAAAAAAAGCAAATGCACTCAGTACTTGCAACGTACACACCCACACACGCAAGCGTACACTCAAAAACACACTTACAGATTCATACAGCTCCTTACAGGTCTGCGTTGCGTCTACCTTTCCCTTAAAGGAGGCTGTGGGTACAGTGGTGTTCAGTGTATGGACGATCCGGTCATCAACGGTGCGCATTAGCCTTAGTGCCTCCTGGTGGACACAAAAAATAAAGCATGTAATAGCAATACAGGAGAGACTCTTTATGCCTGCACGAGGCTTGTCGAGGTCAGTGCTATGGACAGGGGAAGTGCAGATGTGCCAGCACACAAGGAAGTCCAACTCTAACTCAAAAGAAACAAAATGAAGGCTTTGGAGTGGCCTAGTCAAAGTCCTGACTTGGGCCCAATTGAGATATTGTAACATAAACACGCAGTTCCTGATCACACTCTCTGATGTGGCGGATTTTAAACAAGTCTGCAATGAAGAGTGGGCCAAAAATCCTTCTCAGAGATGTAAAAGACTCATTGGCAGTTATTACAAACATTTGATTGCAAGGGTGGCCCGCTTGGGTTTATGTTTAGGAGAGCAATTATTTTTTCAGAAGGGTGATATAGGTTTTGAAGTCTTTCGCACAGCATTTCCTGTTTATGCAAGTTGCCTTATTATAAAGAAGAAACTGGAGCACTCAAAACACCAGCATAAATTTATTAAGGTGCCAAGACTGACGTTTCAACACACTGCCTCTTCTTCAGAGTCGACAAGTGTATATATATATATATATGTCGACAAGTTGTCTTATATTAAAACTAGTTAGATATTGTTTCTGCATGGCAAAATAACACAAAATGTGTTAAATTAATTAGAGGCCCCGTATTATTTTGTCATGCAGAAACAACAAATGAAATTAAATGAAAACTACTTAGTTAATCTGAAACATTTAAATTTCACAAAAAAAGCAAAAAGAAAATAAATCAGACAAAGGCAAATACTTTTTCTGAGAACTGTAGCGGTTAAAAAAAAAAAAACCCTACCATGTTGGTGATATCACTGCTAGCAAAAGTTAATCATTGCAGAACCCCAGTAAAACAGCAAACTTGGCACACAGTCTTCTCCCTTCGGATGTGCTCTGGCAGTTTTTTGTACAGGACCCAAAAAACACAATACATCGCAAGTGTGCCATTATTCTGAGGTAGGGCTAGGCAAAATATAATAATATCACAAAATAAGAGAATATCACAAGCAATGCAACAAGAAGTTACAATATTGTCGCACAGCCAGAAAAAAATTTATTTTTCAGATGAGGAGGAGATATTCATTCAAGATGTTCATTTTTCATATGTCATGGTTTTCAAAGGAAAACTTTTGTAGCAGTGCAGCAATGAATATAGGCTCTTCAAAAAAAAATGCCATTTTACACAGATGAGCCAAAACCTTGCAAACACTCACAGAAGAGGAGGTCATTCATAATCTCCCAACAACACCTCATGTTCAGGTCTGTAAACAGATCTGAGACAATAAGCGAGCAGTCAGTTCTCATAGTTAACCTGTTGGATGTGTGAGAAAAGGGACCAAACGCTGACCAAATTATTATGGCCAGGCAACTGGGTCAGAGCATCTCTGAAGCCACAATAATAATTATGCTGTGCTTTCCCCAGACAGGAGTGGTGAGTAAACAGTGGTTCGAAGAAGAACAAACCACGAACTGGAGATGGAATGTCGGGCGCCAAAGGGTCACCGATGCACAAGGGCAAATGAGGCTACTTCTGCTGGTCCAAACCAACAGGGGCAACGGCGGCCCAAGTCACAGGATATTTAATGTGCATCCTGAATTATAACATTTTCCGTAACAGCTATACAGTATGGAAGCATTCTGTTACGAGACACAGCTACACGTGATTCACGCCAAGTCAGCCCACCAAGACGACACGACTACCGCCAGTGCACACCACATGCTTGCTAACTCTTGTAAAACTTGAGCCCGTAACTGCCAATTAATGCTTATTTCTTCTAAATATTCAGGAAGCGATCTCGTAATGTTTACGACTATAAGACATCATACCATCCCAGAACGTTACCCGACCTACTTCAGCAGCGCGACCGTTGCGCCTCTTTCTGGGTCGTAAGCGGGACTGCGATTCCATGCTGGACACTGACGGTCACCTGACACCTTACGCCATTGGAAAGTTTGCCACTACTGAACAAAATGAGTTTCTAAAGCAACAAAAAAAATTTCACAATTTTGTTACACCGTGAAGTGCACACAGTAGCCCATCGCTTACCTGAAACATTGAAAAGTCCTCACAGTTCAGAGTTCCGGAGGGCGCCGCCATGTTGGACGTAGGGGTCCTCAATGTTGAGAAGACGTGAGGACTGACTGAAGCAGTGCCTGCATGAAGCCACTTGCAGCCGAAGGCAGGTACTGTAAGTTCTCAAGCATACCGAGAGGCTCATTCCAACTAATGTGGAGTAATGTTTTCTCTCTCTGTCTCTCTCTCTCTCTCTCTCTCTCTCTCTCTCTCTCTCTCTCTCTGTCTCTCTCTCAAATTCAAATTCAAATGTGCTTTATTGGCATGACAAAACGTAAGTTGAGTATAACCAAAGCATGGAATAATTGTTGCAACAGTTATTTGAATAAATAAAATAAACGGCTTTGTGTTTTGTTTTGTTTTTTTGTTTTTTTTTTTGTTAAAAATTCTGACAACTAATTAATGTATGAACATATGAGGGGAGTAATTATAAACATATGGGGGAAAAGTAGCGTATATATACAGGTGCACATCAACATACATGTTCATGCACATCCACAAGCAAACATATAAACATATTTGCACAAATGTAACATACAGTTCCCTAGTCCCTGTCCCTCAGGCTGTTTCACGTCGATACGTAATGAGCTACCAGCTGTGCTGTGAGTCCCTCCCCCAGCAGTACTGATAATTTTTCTGATTTGGTTAATTCTCCAAATTTGGGGAGCTTTGTTTTGAAGTTTGGGAAATACTTTTTCCTCAATTCCGCAAATTTTTGGCAGAGCAACAGGAAGTGCATCTCTGTTTCCCCCTCACCAGCCTCGCAGTAACCACAGAGCCTTTCATTTTTCAGCAGCCATGATTGTTTGTGGTGGCCTTTCTCTATGGCCAGGCTGTGGTCAATGAGCCTGTATTTGGTCAGGATCTGCCTCTGCTTTATATCTCTGATGGTGAGGAGATACTCGGCCAATGTGTAATCACGATTTAGGGCCCGATAGCAATTAAGTTTGCTTTGAGTTTTGATTATTTTGTCCAAATGTTTCAAATACGAGTTTTTGTTATCTCTCTCTCTCTCTCTCTCTCTCTCTCTCTCTCTCTCTCTCCCCCTGTTCGGTCTGATTTCCATTTAGTTTAGGAAATTTACCATGATTAGTGATTCCATTTCCATTGTCACTTGTGTCTCATTTCTAGTCAGATTGATTAATAATTTAAAAAGTTAATCTAATTGTTAAAATGTATAATTTCTATTCCAGTGTTGCACAGTGCAGCAAATCACGTTGTATAGACCAGCAGACTATACAGTGTGTCCCTGGGAAACTGGGAATAAAACGAGAAGTATTCTGTTGAAACTTAGTATCGATGAAACTATTTAGCACTATTTATTGCACAACTGTGTGCTTTTTACATCATGTAAAGAAAACTTATTTAGTTAAGCATGCCTGGATAGAGATTGTGTTATTGCAACTTGTCAGAAATCGTTTTGTGCCTAAATTAGCAGGGGTTGAAAAGCAACTTTGCCATTCAATGGGATGCAGAACATTGGACAATCCAGTGGGGAAAACACTTTTAATTGTGTTTACAAGATGAAGTCATAATATAAATTTCCGTAGTCGTGTCACACTCAGCCTCAGTTTACATTGTGAGCTCAGAATGCACCACTGGCCACATTAGATTGAATATGGAGAACTTGAGAAAGTGGAAGAACTTCTAGGTGAAAAGGGGATGAATAGTGAAGAAACTAGGGCCCTCTTTTCTGAGTGCATCAGGGCTTAAACATTTTAAGAATTTAAAGCAATAATAATAATACTAATTATTATTATTATTATTATGCAAAAATACTGTCTTTCTACAGTATTTGACTTCAAACTAGCAACATCCCACACAGTAGGTGGCGACAAACAATAAAATTAGTTTGTCTGTAAAGCAGAAGAAGAAGAAGACGCACAGAGCGCGAATTTTGACAGCCAAATAATAGCATAAACGTGTGTACTGAGATGTAGGTAGCCGGCTAGGTTCTTTTATTTGAGTCAAGCTAAAGTTGCCAAACTATTTAAAAACGAGAAGGGTGGTGGAGCAGCAACATTTATGATTCTCGGTTTGTAAGATTATGTCCCTTGAAAAATGAACGTAACTCTTGTATAAATTCGGGAAACTATTATGCACTATGACTGTGCGCTAGCGAGCTAATCGGCCAGAGTTCTGTTACTGCTAATACTTTTGGCTCTTAGTACTGCCGTTGTTAATTATGTCTGTGTGTGACGATGAGGCGAATATTTGACAATTTTCGCTTGCTGTTCTTGTATAAACGCGCGATCCCATTTTACAATTATAAAAAATGGTCAGCTACTAAAATCTCTCAATCCGTGTCAAAGTCTTCTTCTGTTTGAAAGTAGTGTGTGTGAAAAACTTAAGGATTCTTCCGTGGAAATTCCGGTCACTTCTAATTCAATTTGAGAAGTAGATCACCAACATGCTGCTTTGTTCTTTTACAGGAGACTGTCGTCGTGGTAAAGAGCACCTTCTGAAACTCACTGGTGAAGGCCAGTTCCCACCAACTATATAACGGAAAGACGAGGTTGTAGGTGTGGGCGGACTTATGGGCAAAATGAACGGCTCTGGCATGAGTTCCATGTCCAGTTCCCATGTGGAGACGCCAAGCGACCTCTTCAAGGAGCTGTGGGAGCGTCTGAGAGAATGCCACGACATGGAAATGCAAGGTATGCACGGCCTTTCTGTTCAATGTTCAATCACGAATGTTGTGATTGCAGGCCGAGAGAGGCACCTTCCTGAAAATCTGTAGCCAGTGAACGCAGACTGAATGTCCTGCTTCCTGTTTATCTCTGCTTAGTTCGGTGTACTTTTTCTTCATGGAATGAAAGAAGATCGCTTTTAGCATCAATTTCTGAGGAGCCAATTTCACTACAGTACAGTGCAATGAAAATGTTTGCCCTCTTCCTGATTTCCTCTGTTTTTGCATATTTGTCATATGCAAATGTTTCTGATCATCAACTAAATTCTAATTTGATACAAAGATAACCTGAGTGACCACAGAATACGGTTTTCTATTATGGTTTCATTTGTTTTTTGGAAAAAAGCTGTCCAACCCTACTTGATTCCATGTGAAAAATAATTAAAAAAAATCAAATGATATTTTAGAAAACTGTACAGTTAAATAATCATCTCTCTGCTTATTTGATGCGCAGGCCTGCAAGTTAAAGTAAATAAGCTGAAGAAGGAGCGATGCTTGTAAGTGCAGTTTCTTTTTTTAATGAAATATGAACACAGTCTGCTTATGGTCACTGAGCCTCTGTTGCGCTGTTTGCATTATGGACTCCAAATTATTTGGCTTCTTGGCCATATGGAGAAATGGGCCTGGAAAAGTAGTTGAACAAATACTCATGCTGCCTGCTTACAGACCTCTGCTAAATATCTGCTGTATCAATTTCTGTCTTGTATGCCTCTGTAATTTTGCTACAAGGCTTTTCTTGCACTTGTCTTTTATGACCTGGCGCTTGTAACTAAGCTGCGATGACACCTGCGAGGAGGAAGCAGTTAAAGTGGAAATAACTGATCTACAGTATTTCACTGTTAAGTCTCTTGATTGATGTAATTTGTCCTTAGAGATGCCCAGAGGCTAGAAGAGTTCCACAGTAAGAACCAGCTGCTGCGAGAACAGCTGAAGTCCCTGCAAGACAACGTGAAAGTTCTGGAGGGCAGGTAAACTCTATTGACCTTGTTAAGCCCTGCCCACTTTACCCACCTCTGTCACGTAACTTCATTTCTGCCTCCACAAAAAGCCGGTTGAGGCAAATACAAAGATGTTGCCGTTAGTGGCTAGCTTACTAAGGAAAATAAACCAAAAGCAAAATGTTTAGACGATCTCTCCAACCACGCGCTATATTCCTCATAGTTTTTTGTCTTTAAGAATTGTTGTTTAACCCACCAAGCCAGCCGCGAAAAATGGACGACTCCGCTTGTTCTTGTCTGAATGAATCACGTACTGTAACCAAACTTCGTTTATAAAGTATAGCCAGCTGCCTGACTTCAGCGATTCAGTGATGAATGAGGTCAGTGCATGCTCTCTGCTCCTTACAGATGAGCACGACACAGCTGAAGTTATTTGGACAGTCCTTGGACTGGAGCTGTTTTTAATAACTTCGGCTTGGCCTCTTAGTTCCAGGGAAATCTCGATGCCACAGTTGTGGTTCTCAACGTTGGTTCTGGGGGCTCGTTGTTCGTGCTCGTTTTCTTCCTTTCCGCAGTTGCAATCGCAGGATTTCACTAGTTGTCAATCTGCCTTACTCGGGTGAATTTAATGTTTAGAGCAGGTAGTTACCTTCTGAAGCAACATTTTGGCAGAAATATCCATCTGTGAAACTGAAAATCGAGCATCGTCACAATTTTGTGCATGGCTATACACTGTGCCAAATAGCTGAAGAAGGCTTCGTTTTATTCACCATTGAAACAAAGTCCTCCATCAGTGGAATCCCCGGGGGACGTGAGTCACTTGCTTGCATTACCATCTACATGGAGTCAGTCAGTTTAGTGTCATGTGACTGTTAATGAGTGTCGTCATGCTGAAAACAAGGCTGTGTGAAGAAGCATCGTCTTTATGCCAATGATTGTCTCGTGTGTCCGTTAGCATTTTATTACTTAGGCTACCTGTAAGGTAGCTGGAGTCCAAATCTGCCGTTTTGTCTGTCTATCTAGCGGTCATCTACGTTGAGAATTGGAAATTGCTCAGAAGCGTTGGGGTATCGCATCATGAAAACAAGGCTACACACGAGGTCACTACACGTTTCCCTCTAAGTTTAGGGTAGCCCGAGAGCAGGCATGCTCGGCATCAAGCTCATGACGCTAAGGTAATTGGGGTGTTTTTTTTTTCTGCCTCCGTAGGCTGAGGGAAGGGTTGTGTGATCGCTGCTCGGTCACGGAGGAGCTCATGAGGACAAGGCGAGAGGAGTTCGAGAGCGCGAAGCAGCAGAACTTGCGTCTCATAAGTGAACTGAGTGAGTCCTCATGCTTGCTTCACGTCTCCTGCTGTAGTCATCTCTTCTGTCGATGACTGTTCCTCTCTAGCCTTTGCGGTCTCCATTTTCTTCCTGTTTCTTTGTCAAATCGGCCTCTGCTGACTCGGACTGGTTTTTCTGTTTGATAAAAGGGCAGTTTCCCATTCACCGATGGAGACTCGCTCTCTGGATACATTTTGTACTTTCGGATTCTAATTTCTCTGTTCATTACATCTTTTTCCACATTATTTCCCTCTAATTCGTTTTTTGTCCTTCACATTTGTCCTTAAGAAGCTACTCTCCTTAAATAACATTAGCCCCTCCCCTGGCCATATAGTGACCTGGGTTTGTCTGTTTCGGGGTTTTTTAAAAATTTTGCAAACTGTCAAATCATGAATGGAAGCCTGGTATTTATGCTAGACTTCAAATGTATTCTATTGATGTTCAGTTGCAGTGCCTTATGCTTTTAATAAGTGGTTCCAATGAAATTATTCTCATGTTGTCAGTGAAAGAGAGGAACATCCTCCAGGAGGAGAACAGGAAGCTGTGCCAAGAGGTGGAGGAGCTGAAGAGTTTGGGGTCAGGAAGATGGCGTTTACGCATTCATTCATTTTTATCAGTTTTTACCTCTGCCAGGAGGTTTTGTGTGCGTGCGTGCGTGGGTGGGTGGGCAGAATTACTCAAAAACTATTGAACAGATTACCACAAAACTTAATGCGAAGTTGGACTGTATGAATATAAAGAGGTGATTAAATTTACAGACCAAAATGGATGTAGATCCAGATTCTGCAGCTAAGTGCTTGTGGATCAAAACCTGCTGGTGGAGGTGTGCGCTCTCTGTGCACCCTCGAGTTATAACTGTTTTGATGCTCACTATTCATTTCCCTTTCCCTAATGTCTAGACTATCTCAAGATCCCTCTTCTGTGCCTGAAGAGGGCGTGATCCCAGATTCCCCGCTCCAGCAGCTTCCCCTGCCTGCCGTCAATAGGATGAGGCGCAAAAGGAACTCCAAGCACACGCGTTACGCTGAGAAGCCTGCTCCTGCGTCAGGACAAAACCTGACTGGTGATGGTATGTCTGTGGTTGGAGTTGGCATTTTGATGCAAATGTTACCACCGAGTTTTTATTCTTCGGAAATGGATTGATTTGAATGTCCATCCACGCATTGGTCTTTATTGTCTTAAAGGACCAGTGTGTATGATTTAGAGCCATCTAGTGGTCAGATTATAGATTGCAACCAACTGACCATTCCTTTTTTCAGAAACCCCGCGGTGGCCGCAAAACTTGCGAAAACGTGAAAGGCGCTCTCTTATGTCAGTACTTAATTCATTTACTTTTTACCCCGTTCTAGGCTACTGTAGAAAAAATGGCGGCACAACATGGCATTCTCCACGGAGGTGGACCCGCTCCCATATAGGTTTAAAGGGCTTATTCTAAGCGAAATGAAACTCAAAGATTATTGTTTTCATGTGATTATACACTACTAAAAATGTAGTTATGAATGTTATGTTTCATTTCTGCCAAAATATCAATCTAAATCTACACACTGCTCCTTTTAAAAGGATTTTCAAAAGTGTAGCACAAGGTGTGTTAAATTTTATGATACCCCCCGTAACGAAGTTTAGGGGGGTATACTGGATTTGCTTTGTCCGTCCGTGTGTGCTTGCGTGCGTGAGTCCGTGTGTGTGTGCGTGCGTCTGTGCGTCCGGACCTAAATCTCATAACCTACTCATCCGATTTTGAAAAATTTTTTTCTTGCTGGAAGGTCTATTGACTGTGGTACTGCCCGACTACTTGTTGTTGCGGGGGGTATCCTGTTAGCCATGCTTACTGACTAAATCTAGTTATTATTACCTTTGCCTAACAAAGTTGGCAGGAGGTTGTGATCAGTGCCATTTGTTTGTGAGTTTGTGAACAAGATCATTGAAAAACTAATGAACGAATATCATTGAAATTTTGTGGGTGAGTCGCTATCATATCAGAGATGGACCCTATTGATTTTTCACTGCGATCAGTCAAACAGTATGGCTGCCATGGCAGCCATCTTCAAATCGTATGACATGTGATAACTGAACTTTGCTCCCACTCACCAAGATTTGGACTGTGCTGCCTTGGTGGTGGTTTGCACTCTAGGAGTGCCTCTAGTGTAGGAATTGGGGTTGTTTTTATGTCAAAAATTAGAGTTGGAGAAAGAAGTATGGAGACAACTATGTCCGTCTCATATAACCTTAGCAGCAAGTAGTAAATATCTAGCAATGATTAAGATGATATCTCTGTCTGGATGACAATATTGTGAACATTGGTCATCTCAATTGCACTTCTGTCTTAATAGGGTGTTTCACATAATTTTCTTGTCAAATCTGGGATGAGTAAATGCTTCAGTGTTCATAGTATTTGTCATTCTTTTACAGAACTTCTGATGGGATCTTCTTCCGCCGACTCGATCGACCATGTGACTGATGTATTAGTCGCAGACACATGTGAGATGGATGTCTTTCATGCGAAAACGGGTGAGAATGCTTCATCACAGAAATATCTTTCTGTTATGACCCATTTAAATCTGCAAACCAAGGAAAAATTGGCTTAGCGAAATGTGTTGAATCAATACTGTTCTATAAATACCATCGAAAGGTACTGTCCTGTAAAAGGTATTCACTACCTTCCCAACTTCTATGTTTGCATATTTATTACATTTAAATGTTTCAGAACATGAAATCATTTAATATTGGACAAAAATGACCAAATTGTCTTCGTCTCATACTGAAACGAGCAATCAGATTCCTGACCTCCGACAGATCCAGAAATTGATCCGGATTGCCACCAAAATTTAATTGGTTCTTCCTCTGATCAAGATACGCCTGTGTACCAATTTTCATGATGATCCGCTCGGTAGTTTTTGTGTAATCCTGCTAACAGACAAACAAATAAATGCAGGTGATTTTATAACCTCCTTGGCGAAGGTAATAATTGGTTTGATGATCTGAAACGTTTAAATTCAACTAATAAGCAGAATCGGAGGAAATGTTTTTTTTCAAATGTGACCTTATTTTATCAGTAGTGAAGAAAACTGATTCTCGGTTTCACAGATGGTCGCATCTTGCTTTATATTAACTGTTAGAGCGCTGAAATAAATAAAAAAAATACAGTTGTACATAAATTTCATTATCTTTTGCTGTTGAAAACCTATCCCTGTGGGAGCTCTTTTAAACAAGTTGCCACATGATAGGTTTAACAGCTTTAATTTTGATGTCTTTCTCCATTGAGCAACAATAGCCGCATTCAGCGCTCTAAGGGTTAACTTGGTAGTGTTAAGTATGCAAAGATAAATATTCTACTGTTCTTATGAAAATACTGCCAACATCAGTGACCTCAGTAACTCATTATAATGAGGCCATCATGAATTTACTCCAACATGAGACAAAATATCAGCTTCACTGACTTCATTCTGCTGTCGCTCAAACACACAGGTCCTTTCAGGTCGGGTCCTCTGTGTTTATAGTATTTATTTAATTTTCTTGCAGAAGCTCGGCTGGGCAATGCTTCTGTCAACCCGCTTGGCCGTGTGAATGATGTAATAGTGGCGGAAACGTGTGCGATGGATGTCTCCCAAGTAACAGGTGAGCATCACAGATGACCAATACATTGTCTGGCTTATTATTTGGGCAGAAATCTGAGGCCAAAATTTGGAGGCCATTTGCCCTGGCTGATGTTGTTTCCCATGTTATGGAAAGGCGCTGCGTGCCTGCTAGCTAGCCAGCAAAGTAATACTAACAAGTGTTGCCTCTAAACATGGCCATGTCCCCCGCCAGGTCACGGATATCGACTGGGGTCGGCGTATCGCACTAATACACTTCGAAGCCAAAGATGAATGAAATCGGTCAAACCGTTCTAGAGAAACAGGACGTGACGGACGGAGCTGAATACTATGTCCCCCGTTCCGCTCGCTACCGGAGCGGCGGGGGACAATTAGTGGCACTAAGCTAGCTCACTAGAGTGCTAAACCATACTGAATGATCCAACTTAACACTTGGTATTCAGTTTGGCTAAATATTAACAGTGTGATGTAATGCAGAGTAAATTTTTCCCAAACTCTCAGCCAATGAAATTTTCGCAGAAGCATTATGTACCTAGTGTAATATCAAAATTATGTCATGAGTTGGGATGAATGAAGGTTAAATTAATTAAATTAATATTTTTGTGTGACCGCGCTTTCCTTAAGCCATTTTGACGTCACATTGACCAGTTGAGAAAGGGCCAAATTGCATAAATGTTTAGATCCATCCAGTATATGTGTCATTGTGGCCATATATTTGTTTCCTGATATTTAGAAATCCAACATCAACGAGGAACCTTTTGTTAAAATGGTTCTGTCTTTTGACTGCTAATTTCTGGACATTTTTAATTCATGTTAGCCGAGGGAAACGAGCCTTTGTGTTTTTTTTTTTTTTTTTTTGTGTTTGATGCATCAGGTCTCTGAATGCAAGGCCTTTACGTGCGTAGAGTACATTCAAGTCTATCGTGTCTGTTATTGACTGGTTTATTGGGTATTTGTGCAGGATGTAAATGATGTCCCTCATTGCCACCACCTGCAATTGTTCACTCAATTTTAGAGAATCTGTAAAATATGCTCTGGCTTGGCAGAAATGTCTACAAATTCATTTTCCGCTATTTAGTTCAAGAATTTGATGTAACTGTCCAGTCTTTTTTCTGTTCAAAGACGAGTGTGCTGACCAGCCGTTGACCGTAGAACTGGATTCTTCACTCCCCAAGTTCGGGGCAGACGATCCCACCTGTCCTAAGGTGGGGTGCTCATAATTTTACACTTACATTTTGTATTATCATTTCAATTCTGCAGTGCACAGGAGTTGTCTAGCAAAATGTTGATGCACTTGAATAAAGTCTGCATGAAAATGAAAGAATACAAAAAAAATCTTCCCTGCATGTGCTTATCTACAGTTGGTAATAATGTAACTGAAATATAAGGCTTGCAGCATATGAATGAAATAAAATACACAAATTTAATCTCACTTATTAATGTATTTATTATGCTGCTTTAATGTCACGTAAGCATAATTCGCCAAGTACAAGTTCAATCAAAACATCACAAGATACCAACTATCAACAATGGCGTGACACAGTGAATTACTCTCAGCAGCGTGCTGCACAAGGGTGCCAGTGGCTTGAATGTTCTTGCGCAGGTAACACTCGAAACAAGTGCATGAACAAATACAAAGCAAATAAATTGTGCACATTTAGTCCATAGTGTTGTTCAAAGCTTTAATTATCACTGTGACCACAAATTATGCTTTCATAAAGGAACAGTTCGCCTAAAAATGAGAATTCTGCCATATCTACTCAGCCCATGCCACTTGAAATGTGAGTGAAGCTTCTTATTCCTTAAAGCGCACTGGGAGTATTTTTAGCTGGCAGTTCTCCTAAAAACAGTGAAGTGTTCATTGAGGCGTGTAATTGCTGGGCACCCAGCTGGTAAGAGCAGCGTTAAAAACGCTTCAGTGCATTGGGGGAAAAAATTTGCGAGGCGCGTTTGGTGTGAAGGCCCGGCGTGTTTATCTCTCCTTAGCTCAGCATGCGGAAACCCTTTGAGGAGACCGCGGACATGGACTGCACCTTCGTTAGCCCGAGTATGCTCCGGAAGGGCCTGGGGGAGAGCTGGCCTGATGACTCCAGAACCGGTATGTTCAGTAATGTTTGCGGTGGAATTCTGCGTGGGCTGAAACACAAATTACTGATCATCTCCTCTATTTTGATTGACAGGCACAATGAATGCTCTAAATGAATGCTCTGTACTGCTTTCTCCATAAGGGTTTAGTTAACACTGTTGATGGGTCGCCTATGGCTGGGATAGGCCACTATCGAGATGATGGCTGAAGCTGTGTGGGGTTGAACAGTGTTCAGAGCCGCAAAAAAAAATTAAACACAGGTTTGAGTCGGTCAGCTCACGATAGTGAAAGAGGTTAATGAATCTCAGTATCTCTGCCATTTGAGAACCAATCTGAATGCAGTTTCATAGATTGACCACAATTGTAAGACACTCGAAGAACAATTTTGCTATAGCTACAGTAGGTCACACATGCCATGTTAGTGAGCAGCTCTGTGGAAGCTCCTATAGATGTGCATCTCCTTGACCCTTTAGTCCAATAAGTCTGAAACCAGCTTCATTTCCATTTGCAAGCTGGAACATGGAAATAATTTTTAAGTCTTTTATTTTTGCTTCTTTTCTGAATTCAAAAATTCTAGAGACTATTCTGTGAGAAGCAGGTTCATCCTTTTTTTTTTTTTTTGACCACGTGCCATTCGAGGTCATTTAAACTCCTATGATTTCACTATCAACACTGTAAACTGTGGCACAAGGAGATAGGTTTGCACACAAACTGTTACTGTACGCATTTAATGTTACACATCAGTCTGGACAAGACTGTCGATTTAATGTTCGTAATGTAAAATCTTATGAAGCCTTAGTTCTCAGAAGCTGATATTAATTAAATTTGTGACGTTTGGCATCGTGTGCCTAATATTGCTGCTCGTTTATGTTGGCTTGTGTTTGGTTCGCTCTTCTCAGGTATTGGTCAGAAAGCCAATGACAGCCTGGCGGAGATGTTTGATAGAAGTGCTTTTGGAGAGTACGAGTCATGTCTACAGGAAGAGGTTTCTGACCTGGAGCAGGAGGAACCCCACAGTGCAGAGGAAGTTCACCCTCTGGACCGTAAGGACTTCTTGTCTACATACTTCTTTGGATGCACATTTTTTAGCCCCCGCCATAAAGTGGAAAAGGGTTTAGGAGTGAGTGTTGTACTTCCGTGTGTCCTACCGTCCTTCCGTCACACTTCTAATCCAGGCCCGAACTCCTCAATCCTTCATTATTTCTAAACAAACTTTCATATACCTCCATCCATCCTCCGGTCCGTCTGTCCGTCTCCCCACTGCGTTTTCTTTCCAGGCCCAACATCAGCTGTCCCATTCTTTTCCAGGCCGGAGATCTTAAACGATTCAATATTTCTCAACAAATTTTCACATGCAGATACATCTAATTTTGTAAATGTACCTTTTTGTACTTCCATAGAATGAATATTTCTTCTTCTATGTCGTTGGCAGTTAGCAAACCAACTTAGTCTTCATACTCTTTGGCTATAGCGCTTTGAAACCTCACATTTCCATAGAAAACTACTTCATATAAAATGCATGATACCTGTGAAACAAAAATATATATACAGTAAAACGTTCAGTGTTAAATCAACACTTGGAGTCTATTTGGATCCACGCGCATCACCATGTGGATTCAAATGGACTCTTTAAGTGTTGATTTAACACTGAACGTTTTGCTAAGTAAATACAATGCAAAATGAAGATGGTTTGCAGCGATGGAATCAGATTTTGACTTCAGTCGGGCAGATTGACTTTGCTAGTTTTCTGGTTAGTTTTAAAAGTTGTTTACTGTTGTTTGCAGTAGTTGTGACGCAGCTCCTTTTAGTTGTTTTACAAAAGCTTCTGCTTTGCACCAGACATTTCCCTCTCACCTGCACTGTGTCCAACAGCAATCTCTTAATTTTGCTTTGTGTCCTTCTTTAAAGGGGAAGCCCAGTCGCCTCCGAATCGGGCTGTTCTTAAGTGTCAGACAAATCACAACAAACAGTAAGTGTTTGTCAGTCCACTTTATTTGTATGTATCATGTAACCTTCCACATGATTTGAAAGATTGACTGGCTCCGTATTACCTCATTTTACATCGGTTTTCACTGGCTCTTTTTTCTGCTCCTCAGGAGAAACGCTCCCTTCCCGTACGTGGAGGTGGTGCGGAAGAAAGAGGAGAGGAGAAAATTAAAGGGCCACACCTGTAAGGAATGCGAAACGGTGAGTCGGCGCTCCGCAGGTCTCTCTCGTAGATTCTCTCTCGAGAATCATTAAGCACATTATCAGCAAACACTACTCTGATCCCACAACCTTTACCAAATACTCGAGCTGAAAATATCTGCCTAGTTTATTTTTACAAAAAGTGTATGCAGTAAAAATTTCTTCAAGGAAATCCTGCCTCTTACTAATATCTATTAAGTATTTATGTTGTGTGTGTGTTCACCCAACCCCCCCCCCCAGCCACTCAGCGTTTCGAATTGTATCTGGAAAAGACCATTTAGCATAAAGAGAGAATACCTGTAGAGACGGTGATGTAGCTGTTGATAGAACCAATAGATGGAATTCTAGAAGTCTCTGATCTGATGAAGTTGTAATTTATGCTTTCAAACTCAAAGACTTCACCTCAAACTTTGATAAAACAGATCCCGCACACTGTCCATTCCGCATGCAATTATTTATTCACAACATTTCTGTCAAAAGACCTTCGTCAGGTCTGACCCCCAAAAAAGAGGTGTGCGAAAGCCTTCCTTTTTTACGTAAAACAGATCCCAACAACAGGAGCACAACAGGAGTCATTCCTTGCCAAAAACTTGATGGGGCGAGTATTGATGGGGCTAGTCGTTCATCCAGTTGGGATGCAAATTAAAACACTAATTACTCCAACCCCACAAGTCAAGTCAAGTGAAGTCAAGTGTGACTTATGGGGTTTTAGTAATAGGTGCTTCAATTAGCAACTTGCATTGCAGCGACGCAGTGATTAAAGACGGCGGCAGTGTAGTCTCAGCGGGGCATCACCGGACAGGGCACAGAGCACCTGGTGAGGTCTGGGGTCACTGATTTAAAGCAGCGATTACGTACAAATGTGTATGAGACTAGGGGCCAAACACAGATACTTTTATTTACATTGAGTATTTATACATTTGAATATCATGGTAGGCATTAATGGATAAAAAGAGGAATTCCGCTGAGTGGAACTAAAGCACCTTACATATGGCAGGGACCTTTGGGGTAAGCAACATATCGTCCATGTCTGATGAAAAACTGTTACACAAATTTCGCAAGTTTCTCAGGAGACCAAAAAAAAGTCCCTCATTTTTAACTTATTGGACTACCTTTCTTTTTTTTTTTTCTTTTTTTTGAAATATGTGGTTTCGATTTTTTGGAAAACTGGTAATTTTTACTTCTTTCGTCAGGAAATAACATTAGTATTACATACAAGGTTCTCCTCGGAAAAAAATGTCCTAGTTCAGATCTCAGCTTATGTCACATGACTTTTTTCTCTCCTTCCATTGGCTCAATTGTAATGAAGTTTTCACAGTAGTTGCGGTGGTAAGTTGTGCATCTGCTGATAAGAAAATCTAAAAAAAAAAAAAAAAGGCTAAAATGTCATATGCAAGGTTTTCATCCGGCACGGACGATATAATCTCTATAAATGTTAAAATGTGAGAGAGCTAATGCGAGGGCTGTATTATCTCTATAAATGTTCAAACTTGAGCGAGCTAATGCGAGGGCTGTACCTTCTCTCAGTACTACGCCGGACTACCTGAGGCCGAGCTGCAGAAGAAGCTATCAGCCTGTTCGCGACATCGCTTCCGTTACATCCCGCCGTCCACTCCGGAGAACTTTTGGGAAGTGGGTTTCCCCTCCACTCAGGTCTGCATACAGCGAGGTGAGTCAGGCAACGGACTGAACCCTTTCACTCCCGAGAGAGCCAGAGGGCACTTGCACGCGACCGTCACAAAATCCCAAGAGCGCTAAAAGGCACTCAGTGACTATACTCCCTTTAACCAATCAGATCTTTCGAACATGAATAGAAATATTAGCCACTGTATTTCAGCCAATGAGAAGAGACGTTATATGCGCTATAAACTTTTAGAGATTTTTAGGTTGGGAGATCAAGTCCTTTTTTAAGATGTACCTCTTTAAAAAGGGGTCTCTCAAAACCATCCATTTCTTGTCCAATCCCCTCGGGAAATGAGGACAGTCAAACCACAGAAGACCTTGAGATTTAAAGGGATAACTTTCATTTTTAGGGGGCACAGCTTTACAGCTGCTCTGAATCGTTCTGTTTGTGTATAACAAGGTATTTTCATTTATAATGATAGTTTTCACTGTTTCCTTCAGGCTACATTAAGGAGGATAATGAACCAGACCCGCGAATGCGAAGGAGACGACCGTACAACGCCATGTTTTCGCCCAAAGCAAAGCAGCACAAGATATAATAAGATGCGCCCCTTCTCACTCTCATCAACCTTCATTTTGGGGACTTTCAGAATCTCTGAAATGTGAAATCAAACCATCATTCTTAATGTTACTGAAATGGGCTTCTGGAGTGAGCACAAACCGAACAAACTAGTTGTCCTTCAAATGGTTGACGTAGGTTCATGGCACATTTTTATACCAAATTTCTGTATAGAAAGTGACTTTCCCAAGCTTTTGGGCCAAGCAAAGAGGTGGTTACTTTTCTATTCTTTTATTATAATTTTCTTTGAATTTTCAACTTTTTTGGGCTCTTATGAGATTATCTATTTGACCTCATGATACAGTAGCCCGAAGCACTGATTTTTACGCAGAGATGTGAACTGAGGCATGGTAATTGACATTACCGTGTAACATTTGGAAAAAAATAATAGAAATAAAAATTAATGATGTAGCTGAATAAAGTGTAATTAAACCTTTCTGATCAAAATTCCTACTTGAAATTGAGTTCACATCTATGCATGCAATCATCTTTCAAATTTTAATGGCTGAAGATCTAGTGAAGTTTGTTTTCCTATGACACTGAAGACCGAACTACGCCATTGAACCTGAAGACGAGCTGAGTGAAAACTGGGGGGTCTGGTGGGACGGCAGTATATGGTGCGGGGGGAAGATGCCAAGGTTAGGAACTCTCTGAAAAACGTGATGGCCAGTGTTTGGTAAAGACTGGAAGAGTTTGAAAAAACAAACTTGAGCCTGGGCTTTCCTTATATATGCTGATATTTTTTTAAATTTTTTTTTTTTTTTTTTAATAACCACGATTGCAGTCCCAGATTTTACCTTGCAGTTAACTTGCCTTTATTAGGTTCATTTCCTCTTGACAGAGCAGTCATTTACCCTACAGCCACATTTTGACTGAAGTGTCCATGCATGCTGCTGAAAATGGTACGACCCTTATGCCAGATTTTCACAAAAGCTGGCACCGTGGCCAAAGTGCAGACGATGGTGCGCGGGTGGTGTGGCAGGGGAAGTTTTGGTATTTTTATGGTAGCCTTTATCTGTCGTACTCTTTGCCAGATAGTTAGACGTACCTTTGAGCTCTTCTCCCTGGCAGATCTTGTGCCCAGGTTCTCCTCGTTCCTGTCCGAGCTCACTGTCTCGTTTGTGGTCTCCCTCATCGTCGTCTCTGCCTGCCCCAGCCCAAAGATTCCATGCCTCTGTGCCCCCATTCCCTCTGGGCTAAATTCCTCAGCTCAAACCCCAGACCGACCTCCCTTTGCCTGCCCCTCTGAGTCCTGTCTACTCCTTGACCCCTGCATGCCCTTTGACACGGTCTTGCCTGTTCTTTATTGCCCTGGCTGCTGGTAACGGAATCTGGATCACTGACTACCTCAATAAAGCTCTGTTCTCACATTACACGTTCTGTGTGTGACTGACTCTCTCTGTCCACCCAGCCCCAAAATCAAGAGGTGAGCTAAATTCTCCAGTAAATAGAATCAAGCTCAACCATTCACAAATAAACAACAATGACCAAAGTATAAATCGTGAAACTGTACAGTGCGACTTGTGTCATGAAAATTGGCCCGAGCAATGAATAAACGAACTGTTGTAGCACCGGTGCTATGAGAGGCACAGGTGTTGTGTGTGCGAGACAGCGAGACCTGTATTCTGTCATATGATTAAGGGACACGATCCCATCTGCCAATCCAACTCCATTTCCCACAATTCCTCCACTGGACATGGTCGTATGAAAACACCACTGACGTGCGGTCGGAGGTTACTTAGGTGAGACAGAATCCTAACCTTAAAGCGAACCATTATTCCCCTTTGCTTGATTGGCAATCAGATGATTAACTAATTCAGTAAGACTATTCGGCGGAATGACGGGCCAGTTTAAGTTTCCGTGGCATTAAAGTACATCGAACCTGAAATGCTCACGAAACTGCAGATTTGCGCGTACTTGCTTACAGGAAGCCGAAGCAAGCAATGCCATTCAGTTCTTATGCGGAGTTCAATGCTTGATCAATATGCAATATATTCCCCGTTAAATAAGCTTTCTTTTTTTTTTTATCCCCAATCAAAAAAATGGAGCGTTTATTTTCAGTCTTCGTTCATAATCTGATGAACAAAAGGTTAAAACAATGCATGAAATTATCAAGAGCTGAGATTTTTTTATTTATTTCCATCCTTGCTGTCTTGAATCGAAGCGTATACGTCAATGAATCTTTTTGTCGTCATCACGTATCAGTATACAGGCTGCCTATAGGCTTGGATCTAATAGTTTTGATTGTCGATCAGGTATAATACGTGGGACCAGGTTGACAAAATCCAGCGATAAAAGGTTAGACCACTGTTTCACATCACCGCACACCAAAGGAATACACTAATAAATAACAGCATGTACAAACAGTATTACAGTATGTTTAAACAATATGAACAGAATGCATAAATACTTAAGTAGTATAAATATCAAATAGTGGGGAGGTCTGTTTAATGTTGATGCAAATTTCTTAAAATTGTATGAATTTAAAGAATTCTGAGACCTTGACAGTACTTCCATTTACAAAGAGATTATTAATATTTTTTTATGTCTTTAAATGATAAATTGCACTACTTGTGGTTGGTTTTAGAGATGTCATGACAAAAAACCATGAACCTCTGTAGCACAAGCGCTATGAGCAGAAAAGGTTAAGGTACAGGCCTGTTAAACCAGGATCTTTAAATGCACAAGCAGACTAACCCAATCTGTGGAGCCCAAGTTTTCCGCTGTTGATGCGTGTCGCCCTTTAGATTGGGGATTTTTCGGTGGGACACGGGGCAAGCGCCAATCGCCAACAGGCCAACTGCTCTCAATCCGTCCCCACCGTGGCATCTCAAGCCTGCCCCAGACGGTGCAACTTTGCCTGAGGCAAGTGACATGCGTGTGTACTGTATCAGGCAATGTTGCAACGTGTGGGGATGGTTTTTGCTGCGTAACTTCCTTGCCTGACAGAGCAGCAGTGTATCTAGCATGCCAGATATTTTTGCGTCACATGAGGAAGTTACTGTGTGGGGGCTACCTCCTGCAATGTTACATGTGCTTGACCAATCACAACGTGCAGACCTGTCACATGTGCAGAGAAGTCACATGATACAGAAAAATGGCCACAATTAAACTAATTTATCCTTGGCCAGGAAGTCTGTAACAGTTTCAGAGGGTTCCGCCATTTTTCTGTATCATGTGACTTGTCTGCACATCATATGACATGGCGCAACATTGCCTGATATAGTATACACGCGTGTCACTTGCCTCAGGCAAAGTTGCAATGTCTGGGGCAGGCTTAAAACTGAAAGAAACTTACCAGTAAATAGTACAACTTGAAAGCACAAAATAAACTACAAAGTGAGCACCCAAACTACCAATTATGAGGAAACCATGCCATTTCCTCCCATGCAGCCAGTAGTTACAACTGCGTAATCAAAAATGGCTTTAGAACCAACTTTTTGGTGGGAATATAATTCAATTTATTTGTATAGCGCTTTTCACAGAGACTGTCGCAAAGACGCTTTACAGTGAGAGTAGAAAGAAATAAAGTCAAAGTGTGTGGA
Organism: Gymnothorax reevesii; assembly: GCA_029721435.1. Lineage (NCBI taxonomy): Eukaryota > Metazoa > Chordata > Actinopteri > Anguilliformes > Muraenidae > Gymnothorax > Gymnothorax reevesii. Next base: position 8,868,194 of record CM056575.1, on the reverse strand, counting down.
CATTAAGGAATTCTGAGTAATTTTATTCACCCAACCGAGAAAAATTGGGGCAGTATGGAAAATGCAGAAAAAAGCAATCATTTTTAGAACATCTTTGACATGCATTAAATTAAAAATAAAAACAAAACATTTTACGTTTTACCTTATTGGCTTTATCATTTCACGTCCAATCGCACTCATTCTGAGTTTTGAACGGACAAGATCTTTTCAAAAGAGTTAGGACAGGAAAATGCAACACTTGGGAATGGATGGAATGTTTCAGAAACAGGTGAACAGGTGAGGCTACAGGAGTATAAATGGAGCATCTACAACAGATCCAGCCATTCACGAGGAAGGAACGCTTCAGGGTTGCCCCAGAGAAAAACTGCATGAGGTATCTAACTGTTCAAGACCAATGTTTCTTCAGGTCCCATTTTTCAAGGATTTCAGGGATTTCCCCCTTTGGATAATATCACTAAAATATTCAGTGAGTCTGCAAGGTTGGAAACCAATACTGGGTACTTTTAGATGGTACTGCACCAAACACCAACATGCCTCTGTGATGAATACAACCACATAGGTTGGGAATACTTTGGAAAATCATTGTAAATAAAAAATAAAAAAAACTAGTCATCACTGCATCCACAAATGCAAGATGAGACAGTACTCTGCTCCATGGGAGCTTTGTCAACTATGTCCAGAGACGATACACTTATAACACAATCGACTGTCATTTCTGAGCAGCATAACCAAAATTTAATTCAGTGCCTTGGACTTTCCAGCCACACATGGCTGTAATGTTTTGTTAACGAGGGTCTTTAATCTCCATTCAGTACTCCTCTGATACGATTTTATTCTTCTGAATGTCAAACGTATCCACCTTTCCTCAGTACTGTGTTTGGTGTTTTACTCAATAATGACTGGGACTTTTCTCTCAGGAGCACTGTTCTCCGAGTACACCAGCAGAGCCTCTCCACAGAAGCTGAGCAGGAGCCTGTGGGTGACGTAAGACCACTGATCAATCACAGACTTATAACAAGAGCACTCCGAGAGAGCGTACCTCCAGCAAAGCATTTGGAACTTTACTACCGTCTAGTGGATTTTGAAGTGTAAGGCATCTATTATTCCAATCTTCCAATCCCGCAATGGTGAGGAATCCTTTAAAAAATTCCTGGTTTTTCCAAACTTTTGTTAAGAAATAAAAATGCCCACAAACTAAAAATGAAGGTAAAAAAGTGACTTTAGATGATCCCAAAATTCTAACAAATCCAGTTAAGATTATTCAGATGGTCAACGCAAAGACTTATACACCAGTAACACAGACTCTGATCTTGGAAAAGGCTTCCTTAACATAAAAGGATTAAGCCTCTTTCAATAACAAACATTGTAATAAGCACACAGACTTACCCTAAATTTAGCCTTAAAAATTTCTATTCCAAGGCTAGTTTGGAAAATATGTTTTAAGTTTCCATTTGTAAAACAAAGGCACCATGATACAGATAAGTACCCCACAGAGACATAAAAAAGAAACTTCAATGGTGCAGCTTAATCATGAGATCCTGGAAAAACATATATACATAGGGTGGTACTCACCAGAACAGAGAGGGTATGTTCACATCAATGTCAAACACCAAAGGGGACAAGCAAGAAGCAAGGATCTGAAAAATGAGAATTAATGAGACAATAGGTCGCCCACTGGACGATGTGTATCCCCGGACCGCCTAAAGCAACCACTCCCAAAATCGATAGACTTTTTGACCTTACCACACACAAGGCCCATACCAAATATGAAAAGAATTCAGAAGAAAATCTGTGGACGCTGCATCACATACAAACAGCATAATCCCAAATCAGAAATATAGGGCACTGGCGGCCCCAGAAGCTCCCGCTGTTTGCTCAGGTGAAAATGGTGAAATATGTTTGGCATGGCAACATACATGGTGAATATTATTAACCTGTATTGTGTTATTTCAGAGTGGCAATCTGGAAAGTAGGTCCAGGACACCAGTAAGATTGTCATACATAAGAAAGAATACCTACATGACTTCTATTAGAAACAGAGTACTCAGTAATACTTCATTACTCACAACACTGAGCCGTAAGTCTCCAAAGACTGAAATATATCAACTGTACTTTTAATTATGCATCTGCCAACAGAAAACAACAATGATACAATTATTCATATTAGTTCAATAAGTTGTATGTCTACCTGGCTACTGTGGCAAATAAATAAATAAAAACATTGACATTTGCTTCAGAATGTGTATACATGGTTAAAGGCAAAATGTTGAAGTTTTTGGCAACATTTTTAGTTCTATGACTACTTGGCTGCTGTGGCACATAAATGGAAAACAATCACATTCGGCCAAATGTAATATGGGTAGGAATGGTAAGGCAAAATGTCAAAGATTTTGGTGATTTTTTTCAGCCAGTGACCATGGAAAAATAGACCAAGGTCACCATTAGGCATGTCATTTGTAGTCCTGTATAAGACTACATGGTTTAAAAATACTGTATATAATATAATATATACATGGTAAAACATTACAAGCCTCTGTCTGAAATAGTTCATAACATAAAGCAAAATGTCAAAGTTTTTGGTGAAACTTTTAGGCCAGTGACCTTGAAAAAAATAGGCCAAGGTCACCTATAGGCACTTCATTTGTAGGCCTTAATGCAATGCATGTCCAGTAAAAATTAGGAGCCTGTAACTGAAATAGTTGATAAGATAAAGCAAAATTTCAAAGATTTTGGTGATATTTTTAGGTTTTAGGCCAGTTACCTTGAAAAAATAGGCCAGTCACCTTTGGGCACATCATTTGTAGGACTATGAGATGCATGTTCAATAAAAATTTCAGCCTGTAACTGAAATTGTTGATGAGATAAAGCAAAATGTCACAGTTTCTGTTGGCGGATGCACGCACGGACGGATGAACGGAGCCCGATACCATAACTCCCGCTCCGCTAGGCGGCGGGAGCTAAAAATGCATAGCAAGTGTATGTTATATTCCAAAAAGCTCAAACCAACACTGCATAAAACCTACCTTGGCCAATAAAACCCAGGCTCTGCAATTCCCCGGTGGCAGGGTTTTCTTAAGTTGGAACGTGGAGAGTAAAAGGAAAAAGCCCAGTAATGCGCTGTGGGGAAGTGAAGACATGATCACCGAAAACAGAACACGCCCATATAACGGGGCTATTCAACCATATCCAGAAAGGGCCGGTGTGGGTGCAGGTTTTAATTCCAACCAAGTAGTTACACGCCTGTCACCACTAATCAACCCCAAGAGTCTGTGCTAAAGAGATTGACTAGTAATATCAGGCGTGTAAGTACTTCGTTGGAACGAAAGCCTGCTCCCACACCAGTCCTTGCAGGATAATGTTGAATAGCCCTGCCATATACCATCACAGGAACCAAGCTTTTGCCTAAGCAAATAATGTCTCTGAAAGCCGAAGGAATGAAAAATCAGCTCGGGGAAATTTTCAAGATGAATGCTCGGGTGGAACCAATTTCTCTGGGCAGTGAGGACCTCATGAATGCTTTGTGGACACATATTTGAATAGGATAAGTCAGCCATCAGACTACCAACATAAGTCTTCCTACACGCGCAGCCTGAAGCCTTGCGAACAAGGACAGAGGCAACCCGACCTAAGCGAATGCATCTCTTGATGGCATATAAACCAAGTATGGGCAGCTTGAAATACCTGCTGACCTCATGCATAGCGCAGGTGGAATTCAAACCCAGGACATAGTGATCACGACAGCGCCGCAATGCCACGCCATAACGAGTGCGCCAACTCAACAGCTGCAGGAAAGTAGGTATGAACCAGGGTTGGGTTCAATTACTTTTTTCAATTACAATTGATTGTAATTGTAATTACAATTACATTCTGGACCGAATGTTCAATGACAGTTACCTCTCGGGAAAAAAAAACAATTAAAATTAAATTACAATTATGAAAATAATTGATTACAATTACTGCAATTGGAATTGAGAAAAATAATTGAAACCAACCATGGTATGAACTGCAGGAAGGCCAATCTAGCAGCCGTTAGGAAGCCACACTGTATTAAACAGGCAGAATATAGCTAACCCTTGGCTTTTTTCAAGGCTTCTACGTGACATCACATAATCTAGAAGACAGAATATTTCTCCAAAATGTGCATGTATCCTTCAGCATCAATGGTTCCTTCAAGTTACAAGTGCCATGGGCGCTAGCAAAACCCCCTACCATAATAAATGCTGACTTTTGAACCGTGTGTTGGTAGCAACCACGGTGGACTTTTTCTTCTTTGGCCTGGACAACAATGTCCATTATTATCAAAAACAATTTAAATGGCTGACTGGTCAGGAAACAGATCATCTTTCCACAGTGCATCAGCCCGTTTCACATGAATTCAAGACAAGCAAAAATGGCTTCCTGGGTGCATAGCGCAGTCCTCACTCGCACTTGCGGATGCAATAATGAATGATTTACATTTTCCAAAGTAGTCCCAACCCATGAGGTTATATGCATCACAAATGCATGTCCAAACTCAATGCAGTGCCATCTGAGGGACTGAAGATCTGGAGCTCTCAGTATTGATTTTCAACCTCATTCTTTATGCAGATTATTATTATTAAAAGATTCCTTGAATAACTGGAGACATCGACGCAAGTGAGACTGTCAGTCTACAGAGGGACTATGGCAAGTTCTTCAATAAGCTGTGAACAACCAAACAGCCAACTATCGAATTATAAAACTGCAGGACAGTATTCCTATTTCTTAGGCAAAATATCAAACAAAATATTGAATTTACTTGGTTTTTAACTCCTCACAGCTCTTTGCAGTGCACTTTTCAATATTAGATTTCTTTTCATGATTTTTGGAAGCATCGTTGCCTCCTGGAATGAAACTTGCCTAAAACTTTTGTACAGTTCTGTATTTTCAGTTCACATTGAAGAGGCAGCCAAATTATTACCCCAAGGCCATGTGACCTGACGCATCTCACCTTGCACAGCAGCCACCGTGGAACCTGTGGGAGTGAAGGAAGGGAAATTCCAGGGCACCAAACAGGTCACCTAGGAGACCAGAGTGTTAAAATGGAGTCAGAAATTTATTGTCAAACAAAATAACACCTCTCACATGCACACTAGTCACCCAATACAGACTTAATTTCTGTTGACCAAAATTTTGCCTCCATCACCTGACATCTGCCTGTTTCACATTTTACTGACATCTGCCAGTTTCAGTGAAACCACATTTTCAAATGGAAACACACTTACTTTATGAATAATCCTGTGCCATGGAATAATTTACCAAGTAAATATAGTACCATAAGCTATAAAAATTCAGACTTCATATGAGGTTGCGATAAAAAAAAAACAATGACAAGATCACCTGAGGGATGAGCTGCGAAAGCCAAAAGCAGAATGCTAAGGAGAACAAAACCAAACATAAATGCAAAGATGCAAAACATCATAAAGACACTGACACAGTGCACCTACTACAGGATTTTAATTCACCTTTAATTTTTCCATCATATGAAATAAAAGTCATGTTTCTTACAATACACTTCCTCTTAATCCAGTTATTACAGCAGTAAAAAAATATGTATATATGGCACTTGTAAGGCTTTAATATTAATTTACAACATGATGAAATATACTTGAAAGTGTCATTAACAAGCTCGCAGCTGCAAAAAGCAGCCATGAATTACAATCATAAACTTCCTGTACAAACATTGGTCAAATAGCCCAAAAATGTTCAGTTTTTGTCAGAAATCCAGAGGTAATTACTGAAGTTCTGGAGTAAGCTCCAATCTGGCTGATCAGGAGTGGACACTGGAGAGCAATGAGACTAAAAGATTTTAACCGGTTTTACCCAAATTATCCACAGCCAGGCTGAGCTAGTTGTTGCCTCATCAACGCATCTCTAACAGTTCCTTGCAGTGAGGCGTCCTTGAGTTAAATGAATGGATGAACTGACTCCGGAACCACACTGGATGGCCAGTAACTCTCGCGGTTAAAGAAACCTTCTCCAAAGCAAAACAAGCATGCCATACTACACCCACAAATCAGAAGAAGTTGTGAAAATGTTTAAATGAAAACTTAAAGCAGTAATTTGTGAATTATCCTTCGCCTATATTGCATTGAAAATAATACAAATAATAATAAAATAATACAACAGCAAATCAATTGATGTTTGACGACATTAATTTTATTGATTTTTTTAAAATAAACATGCATCAATTTGGATTCTTTGCCTTTTTGTAACGTTGCCATTCCTTTTAACAACATTTAAGAAACATTTAGGGACTAAAGACTCCAAGTGAATAAATGGAGGGTTTGTTTCCAAACCGGAATATATCATTTTACTCATTTTGAGTAAATCAGCTTTATCTATGTTGGCGCCTATTGCATTTTATAGAAAAACACAAACTTTGACCATGAAAAAATACATCTTATAGTATAAATTTCTAAAAACGGATTTTTGCACCATGTGTAATAAGCCCATGGCTATCGCTCAATGGTATTATCTCAATTTTTGTAATCCTGGCCCTTATTGTGTTTTGGAAACAAACTCTTCAAATGTTTCAGGTGTAATTTAGTTCCATTAGTTTCCCTTAGACCTTGCCCTCGCGCTGAGGTAGCCCCTGCTGGTGCTTATATTGGCTTCGCTTCTGCTCAGACTGCATGCTTGCTCTGAGATATACTGTGGCTTATGCAGATATCTGGTGCCCCAGCGTCATCCATCCTCCAAATACTCAGGCTGCTTCTGCGCATGCGTAAAATGGCTGCTCTTAGATTTCTGCTCTCTTCTCTGTTTTTTTTAATGCAGCTGTCATTTGAAAAGGAAGTGAAGGTGAGTGCATGACGGGATGTGAATTAGCAAAATGCAACAGCCATCCTTCTTCAACGCATCAAGAAGAGGGAAAGATGACTGCTATTGTTCTGGAAGTCCATAAATTCTCCAACAATTTTCAGTGCTGTCAGTTCCCGGCACCAGCTGGATTACTTGTTTTACAGAAATAATAGTTATCATCTCATGACCCCAAAAAATTATTGAAATATCCAGCTTACCTGAAAAAGTAGTTGAGGTACTGCTGCTCAAGGTCACTGCAACAAAGATTATAAGGAGCAGTTTTAAAAGTTTTCGTGTTTATGCCACAAATACGCTTGTAAAGTCCAGTAAAATGGCAGCTTTTGAATAAATTTGAGATGATTTTGGTAATCAATAATGAAATTTTATTTTTATTTTTCACATCAAATAGAGGATCTTAAATGAGTGGGCGTGTCATGAAAGTTATAAAACAAGTTGAGTAAATTTTGCTTTTGTTGCAGGCTTAAGAGAACAACAAATGCAAAATTTATTCAAGGAGTTTCATAACTTCCATATGACATTTATTACAGAAGTGAATTGCGTAAATCAATAGAAAACAAACTTCATTGCCTTTCGCGTTGTAAGGATAGCTGATTCCCATTATGTTACCACTGAGCTAATGCCATCACTCTGATACTCCATAGGTCACTGAGTCACAGACATTCGCGGCTGAACTAGCCACTGTTTTTAAATTCACAGTCAACTGAATAGCTAGCTGGCTAACAAACTGATGTTACACAATGATTACGGAAAAGTACTCCATGCACGCAGGCTAGCTAGCTCAGCAACAATAACTTAGTTATAAGAGTGGCACTTAGCTGGCTCGCTATAGCGAAAAGCCATACTGATTTAACCAATGTTACACTTTGGTATTCAGTGTGGCTAAATAATAAGAGCTTGATGTAATGCTGATCGATTTTTTTCCCATGCTCTCAGGCAATGAAATTTTTGCAAAAAAATATTTCATGAGCTGAGCCATGGGAAAAGTAGTGCAGTTATGTGATAAAAATTGTTCTGTCCTGAGTCCTGTTCTGTCTGACTGACTGACTGATACACCTTGATGGAATTGAATGCAGTGTTTACTTTCACCATTAATGGCCGCGCTGATTCATGTCCAGGCTGAGGTCACTAATATCTGCTGGTGAAATAGGGCATGTTTCAGAAAGCAATGCTCAAATTGCCAATTTGGGGAGGGGGTGGGGGAGCTCACACAAAACTGAAGCACCACCTCAGTAGCTTTGAACAAAGCATCCCTGACAGTTGTGTTCTAACTATCAGCTACACCCGGGCTACGCTACCGACTGTACAATGAGACTCATTCACGACTGCACTCACACAATCATTCCTTTCATTCAACATTCCAGCTTCTAAAAATAATGCTAGGACGAGTGACAGAGACACAATGCATTTTCGAGAGAAAAATACTGAATTGAAGGTGAGCCTTATTTACCAGTTTTTATGGTAAGCGCGGCACGCCACTTTAGGAGAGGGGATGACAAGAATGTCACGTCTGCGGGACGCATAGTGATCGGATTGCAGTGTGGACGCTGGAGACGCATGTTAATACTGGGAGTAAATGTATGGTCAAATGGTATCCGATTGCAATTGGATCACAAAAAAAAAATGCATTTTAATGCCAGGTGTAAAAGGGGCCTATTATAGTCTCCGGCACATTTATTTAAAAAAATAAACTTTTCTGTAAGAGAAGCATTATGACAATTTGAAAACGGGATGTTCAATGGGAGTTGATAAGCTTACATTTAATCTGTGCTGAGCTGTTCACATCGATCTGCCTATCCAACAGTGCCAAGAGTCATTTTGGACTGAGTCTGTCGACATAATGCCCCATAGAAATAAAAAACTAGGCTCATGACGTCGGAGGCGACGGCTTGGGGTATATCCCCGAACGCCCCCAATCCTCCAATTCCCCAATCCTTGAATAGACCCGATACAATATAAAGCCCCTCAGGTCATGACCTTTCATTTGAACTTAATTTCAGGTCAATCGGACAAATGGTTCTGAAGATATGGCCAAAATGGTAATTTTCCATCAGAAAGCGCCACCTGGTTGCAAAATATTGAACCATACAGGCATGATGTCATCATGTGACACGTTGTGGGGTCATGACCTTGCAGTTGCACATAGTTTCATGTTAATTGGACAAATACTTCTAAAGATAGGGCAAAAATGGTGAATTTTATGTGACAAAGCTCCACCTTGAGTCAAAATCTAGAACTAAACAGGTATAATGTCATTGTCGGACACATCCTCAGGTCATGACCTTTCATTTGCACTTGATTTGAGGTCAATGGGACAAATATTTCCAGAGATATGATTAAAACAGTGATTTTTTCAGTAATTTTTCAGTAATCTCGCTGACAAACACAAACGGACTGAAAGACTGACAAACAAATCAAACTGAAAACAACCTCCTTGGTGGAAGAAAGAACAGATGTATAATGACAAAAAAAATCAACATACTGAATTATTGACCAAACATATACAGAGATATATAGACACCTCTTCACTCACATACAGACACACACCACTCACACACATGGCACAGATACACAAGTACAAATAAATCTAAATAAATGAATAAAAATCTCCCAACCTGCATATCAATAACCAATGCTACTCCCCGCAACAATCTTCTTGTCATTTTGCATTTAGTCTTCACTTGTGAAAGTACTGCATATCTATCCAACCTAGAATTTCCTTTTATATCCTGTCAATATCTATGTCAGAGCACTTTAGTCCTTCATTTTACGTCCAGCCAGTGTTAGTCCCCTTCATTTACAATAACTGCCTAAATTATATTCTGTATTGACTTCTCTTGTTTTGATTGCTTTAATTTGTTTCACTGTGCCATACATTCAGATAGGCGGCATCATAATATTTTCACCAATATTGTAAGTAAAAATAAAGGTCACACTTTAAATGAAGTGTTGCTCATAAACGCTTTATACAGAATGTATAATGCCTTCATAAGAGACATAATGTCTTCATAAATTATACATAATTAAATGTCATGCTTTGTAATGGGTGAAATAACACATCCTTATTCAGCATGTGATGCCAGATGTGACAATGACAATGTCACTCAGCTGACAATGTCACCCTTTATAGCATTTAGCCACTAGCTAATTGACATTGTCAGTTATATCACATCTGGCATCACATGCTGAATAAGGATGTCTTATTTCACCTTTTACAAAGTATGAGATTTGACATTAAGTCTCATTTATGAAGGCATTATATATGCTGTATAAACCGTTTATAAGCAACACTTCATCTAAAATGTGACCAAAATAAAGCTGACCTCCAAAGATGTGGGGGGTAGTAGAGGGTTGGAGGGGGTTGTTAAAAAAAAGAAAAGAAAAGAAAAGAATAGAATTTGGGCCTCAGATCTAATATGTCATCTGAGAGTCCTGTGGAGGAATCCTAGCCACGCCATGACTGATTATGATTGGAGTTCTGCATCAGCGAGGCAACACTTGGCTCAGCCTCGCCAGGGATAATAGGGGTTAACACAGCTAAAATTTGATAGCCTCATCGCTTTCCTGCAGCCGCTCTTGGCCTTCATGAACGTGAACAGGCAAACTCAACGCCGACTGTGTTATCCACTGACGGCATACGTCGTGCAAGCTTGGTGGCAAGACTGCTTTGTATAAAAGAAGCAAGTCGTCACATGAGTCGCAGGGATTACGTGCCATGACATCTTCCTCCCGAGTCGACAGGAGCAGGTCGCTTTGCGGTGGGCTAAACAGTTTGGCTGTGTTCAGGGTGGGGAACAAGGGGGAAAAACCCAGAACAAAAGAAAAGGAGGAAAATCGATCAGAGCCACTGCACAAGCACTGAGGACAGACAGAACAGCAACTTAAAATGTCCTACAGAGGAAAGAAACCACTGGTATGCTGAGCAACAGACATTGAAGAGGTCAACAAGAAAACCAGCGGTTGGTGACAGTAACATTGTAAGAAAACACCAAAATATCAGCCTGACATCACAATCTCCACCGAGCTCAGAGGCGTCTCAATCAACTGTTTGAAGAGGACTAAGACAGCAGGATTAGAGAGATTATACCCCAAGATGCAATACGCACATCAGTCGCGAGAATGGGAAGGTGAGATTTCAATTTGCGAAGAAGTACACAGAGATGAGCCCCAAATGTTCTGGAACAAAGTTTCATGAAATGATGAGTCCAAGATTAACTTCTGTTTAAATGATGGAAAGGCCAGAGTGTGGAGAAAGAAGGGATCTGCTCAAGATCCAAAGTGATGACACCATGGAGGAAGCGTCATGGCTTGGGCTTGGACGGCTGCGTATGGAGTGGGATCGCTAATCTTCATTAATGGCTTAACTCATGACTATAGCAGCAGGATGAATTCAGAGGTCTACAAAAACATTCTGCCAGCCAATTTATGAAGAAATGCATCCAAACAAATTCATCGTGCAGCAAGACAATGACTTAAAACACATCTCTAACTCAACAATGGACTTCATGTGGGAGGAAGGTGGAAGGGTTTAGACTGGCCACGTCAGTCACCACACCGTAACCCAGTTGAGCATGCATTTTACGTCGTGCGGAGGGTATTCGAGGAGACAACCCCACAAAAATGGACTACAAGCAAAAGAAACTGCGATAAAAGCCTGGAGAAGCATCACAAAAGAAGAATGCAACAGTTTGATGACGTCAATGGGTTACAGACCTGATGCAGTTTTTATAAGCATGGGGTACGCAGCCAAATATCCAGTGCAATTTACTTTTATTCATATACATATTCTTCCGTCTAATACTGGTCTGATACCAAAGCTGCTATGCTCTAAGAAGTTCAATAAGTCTAGGAGTAAATACAGGAAATAAAAGCTGAAATTCTTGTCTCACATTCATACTTCTGACCACAATTCAAAATGTATTCAGTGTATTGTAAACACAAAGAAATTGGCCTTGCTGCTCCAATACTTTCTGATGGGACTGTGTATTGAAAACCTCTGCAAGAAGGACCAAAGATAAACTTTATCCGCTCATCTCTTTTCTGCTACGGCCAGGGGGTCAATATAGGGATCGCCACTGGTCGGTGCAGCCAACAACAGGGTAGATTCCATATGAAGCAAGAGGGTCAGGTGTTTGCAAGGAAACTGGGCAGAAATACTCAAATGCGGGGGCATTATAATTCCATGAAGCCAGAACTTGATGTAGAAAGGGGTGCCAAATCTGAATGGGTGGTTGAGTCCCGTGTTTTCTGATCAAGGCAGCCCCTCCACACATACAAAGTTGTCATCTCAAAAAAAAAAACCCAACAAAGGACTGCTGACATACCTTAGATGGCTGGATTTCTGAAGAACTCTGTATCCACCTGAAATATGGTCACAATAAAGCAGTAATTAAAAGTGTGCAACAAGCTTATTATCCTCTACTGTTGCGATAATAAGCAACATAATTAAACGGCATTTTCTCACCTACACAGGACAAATGAACCACAGCCCATGTGTAGCCGGATGGATTAAACTGAAAGAAAATTATCACTGCATTATTCTGTTAGGAAGTGAATCCACCAACATGAATTTTTTCAAGTAAATCTGAGGTGTTCATGCGGGAAGATTTTCTGAAATTTGGTGAATTGACAGGGAATGACCCAAGGGACTCTGATGACTTTGCGGTCTACCTCTGACATTTCATGCTTTTGCATTAAACCTCTTCTTATTTTGAAACAATTCAAAATAAAGAATCCATTCAATTGTACTTCTTTGTAAGTCGGAATGGAGCTCACCTGTGGGTCCCAGAAAGGAAGGCTGACAGCTGACAGCATCAGGAGACAAACACTAAAGAAGAAGAACCACAGTCTTTTACAAATACGTCACATACTAACACACAAAACTTCAGCAGATATCCTCACAGACAAAATAACTTGCTACCCCCATAGGAAATGAGTAAATGAAACTGCAAGTGAAAGAAGGCGTCTATGGTTGTAGTTCATAAATTGTCAATGTGGCAACAAACTGACAAACTGGAGACACAATTAACTCCCTTCATGATATCAGGTATTGAAGTTAAACTTTGATTTCAAAATCCAAACAGAAATTAAGACCAATTTATCAATACAAGGCCCTTGGTGGTGGGAGAATACTTTATTTATTTATTTTTAATTTGGTATCTCCAATCCTACCCAAATTTGAAATGCCAAATCCAGGAAGTATGTACAAGGCTTGCTCGTATACATCCTCCTATTGCCAGCTCAGGAGAGAGAGACAGTTCGCAGCTCTCCTTCAAAGCACGCGCCTGTCAGCCCTTGCATCTTTACACTCATCGGTTGAAAATATCGCAAGTTCAGAACGAGGGCAGAAGATACTCGAACACGAGCAAGCACAGAATCTCACTGAACAGGAGGCGCTTGAGCAACGAACAAGGCAATCATTTTTAATTTCCCTTCCCAGCAGTCCCTTCCCATTTTGCATTCCCACAGTGCTTTAGCCAATGGTGCGCTGTTCTGAAAAAGCTGCCGACCACTGCTGGTTGGTATGACCGGGGTTCGAACGCGCGCCATAGTGGTCACTACTTAACAGAGTGAGCTAACCCGGCAGCCCCGGGAGAATACTTTTTAAAAAACTCTTTTAAGTTAAGCTGGATTTTTTTCAGCAAACTTTCTGAAGTGGATTTTTTCTCCATTTTTGGTTAAATAGTTTCCCTCATTTACACAGATAAAACTAAAGTTTTCAATTTCATACTCGAACACATAAACAACAAAATCCGTCCAAACACTGGTACACTGTATTTGACATGCAGTATGCAATTAAATACAAATACCTGAGGAGCTTTATCCCAGATGTTCGCTGTACAAGACAAAATAAAAATAAAATCATGATTCATTTCATATATAAGAAACAAAAGAAAAAATGATTATGCACTTTGGCAAAAAAAAAAAAAAAAATTTAAATGGGCCCTACCTCCCTCTGTGCCAGCTTCAAGATCAGAATGGTCACAAATTCTGAGGCATTTTGCAGTGTGAAGAAGAAAGGGATGGGCTTGAGAGAAATTAATTAATACAGATTAGTTAATTGGAATTTACTATACTCAAAAAGATTCACATTCATCTTAAAACATAAAACAGGATATTTCATCAAAATTGAAATTACTTTCACAATCCATTTAGAGTAGACAAGATCCTAAATGGCTTTTCTAATTCAGAAAAATTAGCCAACATGCTAATTGTATATTTTGTTCTGTATGATTCAGGGATCCTGTAAAACCCCTGTTTGAAAGACACTCAAGTAAACGAAGTGGCAGAAAGGGGCGACTCACCAAGGATGACAAAGCTCTTGATCCTGCATATATAGTCCCTGTAAACAGCAGGGACCCAGGGAACCAGGAAAGACCTGCAGATCTGGAAAGCACAAGCATAATACTCACGCATTTTCAACCCACAAAAGAAATTGATGAATTATATCTGGCTTGCAAATAAAACGCAATGGAAGGATAGACAGAGGGTCTGTATTCTGTTGCAACTACCATCAAAATGAAATCACCTCTAAAATTTCATCCATATAATGTTTGCAGAATGTTTAGTAAAATGTAGTTAAATACTTGTCATGTGCAAAAGATAAATTGTGAGGTGGGAGCCAGTACAATAGGGGTCCGATGCAACCGTGATGCAAGGGCCACTAATAATAACCTTAGCAAAAGCAAAACGGGGTCCTGCACATAACTGGTGCTTCCTAAAAATCAACAGCTGATCAACCAAGAGCAGTCCTGCTGGCAAATCCAAGACAGAATAATTACTGAAGGGTTCACGTAGCTGTTAGATCCAAAGAGATCAATAAACATCCAGAATTACTCAGTACGGGACAATACATTTTTTCATAAATGAGAATACCAGACTGCTTACCTGGGAAAACTAGTTATTTCAACCAATCCAAGCTTTCCAGAAACAAGAAGCAGTAAGCCCCCGATGAAAATCTGCCACCTAATAAACAAATGAGAAGCCTTTAGAATCAAGTATAATACAGGAATTAAGCTTTAAGAAAAAGGTCAAAACATGAGAAGAAATTATAAAAAATGATGGGTAACGCAATAACTCTACAGCATCAGATGCAGTTGCACATCACCTTCATACTTGCACACTCATACCATCCTAGATTACATCATAAGGATGAGTCAGAACTGTTCATTCCATACAAAATACAATCATGACAACTTTAAACACTGCTGTGAAAAAGAAAATGTCTCCACCTTAACCAAATGGCCCCTATTTTTGCAGGAGAAAGGTTATCCAACTCCTATATGACCTATGCGAAAATTTATCAAGTAATGCAGAAACATAATTATTGGTCTTACCACCTTTCCTACGATCATCCATAATCAAACACTTCCTAAAACTGGAGATTGGCTTTTCAGATTGCTGAGGAGAAATTCTGTCCCACTCTGCTCTGCAGGATTTCTTTAATTTCTTTTTCAACTCTAACAGAATCACTTCTGATTGTGGCGTAGTATGCTGCTTGTTGAGGCTTTCCACTTTGTTGTCCATCACATCCCCTTTCATACTACTTCCTTAATATATCAGTATAATGCATCAGATCCATCATGCTATCACCAGCCAACCACTTCTTCCTTTCTCCCCATCCTGGCTTTTAGCCCTTCAACACCAAACATCTGACATTTGAATCCCCTGCCCTCATCCAATGACCCTGAACCTCCCCACCGTTGTTACCCTGGATTCTGGTACACAGACCCCCTTCTCCCCTGTTCAATGTCTGGCTCTCAGGCCCTCCACCACCTTTGTTACCATCATATGTTTTGCTATAATGGCCGTAAACTGGACTATCCTCGACCCCATTCCCACCACACAAGATAGCCCTTAGATAGAATGGCCCCTCTCTTACGGAGTCAGGATCTGCCCAAGGTTTCTTCCAAGAAACAAGTTATTTCTGCCCAGTGGAGCTTTTTTCTAGCCCTGTCACTTTAGGGGGATCTGTTGTTATTTGCCTGACGTCTTGGAGAATTGAACCTCTGAGCCTACTTTCCACTGATAAAAAATGTGCAGTGTTCTGTGTCTTCCTCTGTTAAAACGGGCAACAGAACAGAACACGACCTTTACTTACCCTTGAAATAGAGTGGGAAACGTGAATTTCAAGATAGACAGGACATACTGCAAACAAACAAAAAAGACAGACATTCACAGGGGGTCATTTGCACCAAAACACAATAAAGGGAAGCGGGATGACACATTGACAATGTATGATAATGTTATGATTCGTTCCTTGAGTCGATTCAAAGCAGACACGCACCACATCGAGCTCTGATTGATGTGCTAGAAAGAGAGATGAGAAAGTTGGCGAGGTATGCTCAGCTTAAAGCCGGGGTTTTTCAGTCACGAAGTAGCTGTCTTTTAAACTGCTAATACAACTTTAGGGACCTCTGATTACGAGTGTAAGTTTTGCAGAGCAGGGTCAATAAAAGAAAGCCTGGCTCGTGTTGAACGAGCTTCGAAGTACTGTACACCCCTCTGGTCTTCTAATAACCGAGTTAAACTGATGACGCGTATACCAGGAAATACAGTGGCCATCCCAGCACAACCATCTTCCAGCTTTCGCTTTAATGTGAGATAACTTTTTCAGCAATTGCCTTGGCTCCCTACGTAAAATTACCGATGCAATCATGATAAAAATTCCAAAAGAAATCACGCAGGAGCAAACAAAACCAGATGTTTCGGATGCGTCTTCAACCGAGTTAGAAACGCGCCTGTCCCAAATAGTTCAAACTCACCTTATTTGTGAAATGTGAGACCACAAAAAAACAGCAAAATAGAAATCCATGGCGGCTTTGCACCAGTAACATTTCCAACTTTTCTCCTCTTCACGTACATAAGGTACGATTATGTAATTCAATCAATTTGTGTAACATTGTGCATGATCAGCTGTGCTTCGGCAAAGCGAAAGTAGACTTCCAGAGTAGGAGGAGAAACGCTGGTAACTGAGCTGGCTACGTAACTGTGGCTGGGCTCAAATAATAGGCTAGAGCGTCAGAAAGCAGTGCTTGAGCACGAGTGGAGGTTATGCGATCCATGGCCGGTGTTCTGGCAGGTTGTGCTGCCAACTTATGAGGAAGACCTACCAGTTTCTCAATGAATAGGACAAGTCTGACGATCTGGGGTGCGTTTCCCCAAATGACAGATGCTAACTTACATAGTTGGACCGATTGACTGTGAATGGACGAACTATGTAAGTTGCTAACTTAGATAGCAACTAAGCTTTTGGGAAACGCACCCCTGAGCTACTCACTCAAAACGAGCAACCCCAACAAATCAAGAACCTGTTCATGATACATCATAGTCATGGATTTTTTTTCCCGATTCTTTGGTATGTTGTCGGTACATGTCTTAAATAGCAAAATCCAGATTTTTAAGTCTCAAGACCCGTTACTTTTTTTTTCTAGGACCCCCCCAGAAATTTGGGGGTTATTCAGCCCTTGTAAGAAAGCTGACTTTTAGGAGCCTACATCTCAGTGCGCCCGTGACCACCCAGACTCACTGTCATGAATCTGGATGTGTATCTACAATTAAAGGTCTTTCAGAAAACCTTAAAATTTTCATGGGGAGTTAATGGCGCAGCTGATAGGGGCGCTTCGAGCAGCTACCCAAGCCAACACAACCCATTTTTCATCAGGGATTTACAGGCTGCGCCCTAAGCAGCCCAACATGTTTTACACATCATATGACAGTTTAGATACCCCTCTACTAAATTAACATAAATTCCGGCTGGGCTGTTTCGGGATATGGAGGGCACCCTTCATGATCGCAACACACTTTTGCCTAACTTTGGGATGAAATATCTCCATGCGCTCTGCACAGATTTCCATGCAGATTTCTTTATTATGTTGTTCATAGTGTGAAATATCTGTATCATCATAATCACTTTGGGGTTCAGTTCCTTTAACCCTTCTCCACCATCTTTGTGGTAAGAGTGACAAGGTTTTGTTATGAGTCTATTCGGGCCATAACTGGGCTCCTGTAACACCTAGACACCTGTAACACTCACTTACTCACTGAATGTTTGCTGCATGGAACATGCATTTCCGGATGAGGGTAGACAGCAGAATACTACTTATCATGCTACATATTATGCACCAGGAACAAGTATAACATGGAGGTAATAGGCCTAATTAGTACATGAATGTGTTATTTCCTCAATGTTGAGCAGGATAAATGTAAATTTAGATTTTGTGTCGCAAATTTCAAAATTCTGCTATCTTTTTTTTTTTTTACAGGAGTAGGCTACAGCGAAATAGATGAATTAGTTTTCGTACAACGCTGTTCAATATCCGTATTAGCGAGAAATACCTGTACAATTGCTTCTTCCAACTTCATGCTTATTAGAGTTTACCGCAGAAGGCGCACTTTGACCGTGTTCTCCTGAGGGGCGGATGACCGCAGTCAGCTAAAACATGGATAAACAGGGAGAAAGCAGACTATTTTTATGTTGTGAGCACCCGTCGATTTTTTAAGTGGGAGACACACGCGGTATTGCGTACTTTTCAGCCGCACTACCTCCGTCTTCTCCCTGGATATGGACAGCGACGCAGTGACGTGGAACTTACGGTGTATCTTAGCAACCACTTTCTTATAAACACTGGACTGAGACAACCGCTGAACTGAATGCGAACATAATCGTTAGAGGTCGCGGAACTCAAACATTCATTTCACAACCTTATCGGCTAGATTTTTATTTATTTATTTCATTTTTCTGTACTGAAACACCTTTCCGATTCTTGGGCTGATGTGTTGGTTTATCTCGGAGTTCCAGGTTGGTGCTTTGAAGTCATTGCTGCATCCGTTGTAATCTATTATAAACAGAGAAAAAGGCAAAATATTTGGTGTCTCTGAAAACAGGTGTCTCTATAAGCCCCCCAAATACCTTTATCTTTTCAACTTTTTGATATTGTTGAGTGTATACTGCATCCGCGTCAAAGCTACTGACAGTATGGCCATCAATAGCCAATCACCCATCAGTTGCTGTTTTATTGGCTGGGCAAGTGCAGATCATCATGACATTTACAGGGTAAGGTGTACCACGAATAATCATGTGCCAAGAACTGGAAATAGTTTCAACAATGCGCAATGCACGTCCTTGCTTCAAAATTCACAATTTCCGCTGACTGCTTGGACTACATTAATTACTACTTGTGGTTATATTTTGAATTTACGTTGCGTTTAACTTTGAGTGCACTTCTCATTTTTGTCCCTACAGTGGTGGTTAATGTGAAAGTCATTACAATGCTGACCACTAAAGAGCAGGCTGTGATCCAAAAGGTAAATTCGTTTTTTCTTAAATGGGACCGGAGCGACAGTGCTGTGCGCATGCGCATGCTGGCTGCTTTTCTAAAGCAGAATAGGGGCAAAAGCTGCCCTGAACTGGAGGTCGAGTTTGCGCAGGTTGCCAGCTTGTTCTTGGTTCGGCTGACGACATGGATTAAACTTTCGTATCCTTCAATGGCTGTGATCACTGTGGTGGGATTATCAATTCAAGATAAAAGCGCTTACATCACACTTTCACACACTGAGGTTAGGATGGGAAAACATTTTGTACGGTTACCTAAGTCCACTGCATTGATTTTCTTACAATTGATATTTTGTGACTTAAGTGTTTCAGCGCCATGGGCAACTATGTAAGATATCCAAATCAGATGCTGTTGAAAACCTATCATGTGGCAACTTGTTTAAAAGAGCTCCCGCAGGGGAGCTCTTTTAAACAAGATGCCACATGATAGGTTTTCAACAGCACGGGATGAGTACTTTTTTAATTCCTTGAAAATTTATTCAGCACTCAAAGGGTTAAATACCTCTAGCACTGGGGGTCTTCCAATTGCAAGAATCAAGGCATAATAAATCAAATATTTGGTATTATTTTGGTATTCTGCTGGGTGATTGGGAAGGCACAATCGCATTTTCTTTGATGCGGTTTTAGTAAAAATTTAGTCCAGTGTGTTTTAGGTCAACTCTTAAACATCGGGATGCTGTTCCCTTGACTTCATTTACAGCTACATGTCGGGAGCGTTTCTTGGGCTCAAGCTGAAAGCTGTGGGTGTGTTCCTGTCTGCGTCCGGCTCGTAAGCCAGATAGAAATTCGAAAGTTCATGTCGATAATTTGATCGATCAAATGTTTCAGTCATTCGTTGCATCTTATCATTGTCCCCCTCCTCCCTTCAGTCATCGCTACTTGACTGAGTTCATCGAGACTGGAGGGATTTTGACTCTTCTGGAAATCCTTGGACAGGTGGACATCAGCGATGACGATAAAACGGAAGCCCTCGTGTTGCTGCTGATCATCTCGAACACAGGACAGACATTCAAAGAGCTCATCTGTGAAAGCTACGGTACCGTGACATCCACATATGTCAAATTAGCATGTGATATCTTTAAAAAAATGAACTTTGTTTTTAATTGAAGCACCTATTACTAAAACCCCATAAGTCACACTTGACTTGACTTGACTTGTGGGGTTTTAGTAATCAGTGCTTCCATTGTTAACCTGTCACTTGGCAACAGTTGTCAATTTACACAATAAAGAAAGGTACAGGTCATTTGGATCCTGTACCAGTTGGACCCATACTAGTTAAGTTGGACCCTAACTGAATGGACCCAGTACCAGTTGGACCCCTGACCATTTGTCCGCAAACCGGTCCGACCCCTTTCGTTTTGGACCCCTGTCCACTTATGGCCGGTACACACTGTACGATTTTGGGCCATCCCAGACGAAAGATGACCATCGTAGGAGAGACCTGGAGAAATCTTCGGTCGTGGCTCTAAAACGGTGGTCTTACGTCGCACTGTGAGACAGGTTCAAGGACGGCCGTTGCCAGCGTCTTGCGACCAAAGATAACCTGAGATTAAATTCTGACGGTGTCAGAAATTTAGGATGACTATCTCACAGTAGGACAGCTGCTGCGACCTACGTCTACTAATCAGTCAATACAAATGGAGCAGGAAATAAAATGATAAATGTTTATTTTTTTAATAAAATAAACAGAATAATTTATAGATTACGCATTAGCTGATGCCGACAGTGATTCATGTAGACACACACTGGCGAGGAAGCAAAACACTAACATTTAAGATGAAAGTCTACACAAAAAGCACATTTTGATAGTTTCATTTCAGGTCTACTGTGATGGGCTACAGAGGGAAAATGATGAAAATTGTGTTACTGTCAAAACACATATGGACCTTAGTGTATATTGTATAGTAATATACCTATGGATAACTCTAATTTCAAAATGTTAATTCAAAATCATATTTTAACTCTTTCCCCTTCACTAGCGCCTCTCGACGGCTATCCCTTTTTTACTCGACGGCGTTGAGAGGCGCTAGTGAGGGGGAAAGAGTTAACGTCAGTTTACTTCATTAAGAAGCCCCTGTGTTGAGCGCCTACTGCTGTTGTGCTCACAGGGGTTAAAGCCATTGTTGAGTATCTGGTGAGGAGTAGAGACGAAGACGCCCAGGAAAGAGCCTGCAGCCTCCTGGAGTCCCTGGCCCTCGGCAACCCCAGATTTCAGGGTCAGGTGTATAAAGGGTTAGTGACCCTCCTGACTTGCTGCCCCCCCGAAGTCCAGCTCCTCGTCCTGCAGGCGCTACGCAGCGTTCAGGTATAAGTGCTCAGGATCTGGCAACAAGAACAGTCCTTCTAATGCAGGGCTGCCCAAATCTGGCCCTCGAATCAAAATCCAGCCCTGGTTTTCAACCCTTCCAGGCAATTAGGTGAACACTGATTGGCACTGATTGGCCAGACTGTCTTACCACCCGCCCCCCAGGTAAACGGAGGGCAGAAAACCAGCAGTTTTTGACCCCCCAGGACCGTGATTAGGGGAGCCCTGTCTTAAGGAGTTGAATGCTGAGCAATAAGCAGTCTCTTATAAAGGCCCAGTCAGTCATTTCTGTTGTTCATCGCCAAAATCTGAGAAGGTACTGTGGAAAGATTTTATCATCCTGCACTGGTGTGTTAGAAACCTGGACGACAGTATTACTTTGGCTTGAGATGTCATTACTGTTGAAGTTTACAGCACTGTAGAAATGTTAAGTTAATCGAAGGCACCTTGGCTGGGTTTAACCCTTTCAGCGCCGTGGGCAACTATAGTTGCCCAATGATGTAAGATATCAAAATCAGACGCTGTTGGAAACCTATCATGTGGCAACTTGTTTAAAAGAGCTTTTTAAAGAAGTTGCCACATGATAGGTTTTCAACAGCTCAGGATAAATACATTTTTAATTCCTTGAAAATGTATTCAGCGCTTAAAGGGTTAAAACCAGTTTGCTAAATATACTCAACAAAAAAAAAAAGTTAAGGAACACTATTTTAACCCGAGGATGTAAAATGTACAAACTGAACGTAAATCACTGGTGTTGTTTAATGTCATTGGTGTTAATCCAAGACACAAATTGTATCAAAACATTTGATCAGACGACTTCATTACACAGACTGAATAAAAAGATGGACGAAGCTACCGTGACGTCACCCATTGGTTTCAGCATACCATAAAGGAAGCCTCGATTTTGGCAATTTGAATTGCACCATTTTGTCATTTTGAAACCGGATGTGATTTCCATTGGACGAGAGCATGAATAGAAGATCTATTCTTTATTCTAGTCTATATGGGACCATTATTTACAAAAATGAACATCATGATATATCGAAGGAGACTTGAAACTTGCTATAGCTACCATAAAATAATTTGAAAAATCATTATTTAAATGAAAAATCAGGTGGGAAAGTAGGGTTATTTTCTCATAGACTTCTATAGCATTGAACTTCTTTCTGCAATCACCAACATTGCCATCTGCTGAACATTAAATAGAATGCCATTCTACAGTACTTCCGCATGGGCTTCTTTTTACAGATCAGGGTGCTGCGTCCATCTTTTTATACAGTCTATGCTTCATTACCCCAAAACAGGGTACACTCGGGGAAGACGAAAATCATACCAAGTTCTGACCCTTAAATTAGAATGTCAAATAAGGTCGAAAGTCATTCCAGAATCTGGTGTGAAAATCACGTGCTCTCACCACTGCTTGAGTGTCTTGGTAAGCTCAGAACAAGAGAAAACAATAGTGAAAAGATTCAGTGGTCCTTAAATTTTTTGTTGAGTATATTTATTTTGATATCCTACTGATGAGTGAGCAATGAATTCGCTTCCATGGTGCTTAGCAACGTAAGGACTACAAATATGCTGATATCAAAAACAATGAAAGCAAAAGATAGGAGGTGCACATGGAAGTAGTGTTGGTTTTTTAGATGTCTATTTTATCTTTCAAAGGTTCCAATAATATGCCAGTTTTTGGAAAGACATTACCAGCGTATATTGGATGTTTAGAAGGGAGGCTAATAAACTTCTTAGCAGAAAATACCCAAAAATACATATTATCTTGACATTCCCTCCCTGTGATTTTGATCCCATGAAGAACTAGTTGTTTTGAGTGGGCGTCACTTCCAGATAATTAGCTCTCTTCTGATTGGCTAGTGGACAGAGCTACCTTAACCTTACACAGTATGCCAATGGATTGTAATTAATACATAAAAATCTAAACTAAATCTTCTAAACAATGAGAATTCTCCAAATGATTAAGTGCTAAAATAAAAAATGAATATGGAAAGTACTGGAATGTTTGCAGGCAAAGCAGCGTTGAGGATGGCAGTAACAAACAACCAGGAGCGAAAATGCAATCGTCACGAATGTTGAATTGCTGCTGGAATATTTACGGGAATCGTAGATGCTTAGCTACTGATTCCAGGGGTGTAGTCGCAGACATTGGGAAAGGAGCCGTCCTACAGTAATAACATTTTTAACAAGTCACTGTACTTTTCATTTCAAAAGCAATCAGATGTAAAATGACACACTCACACGAGTATACATGGATTAGCCTCAACTGGAATGTGATTGAAAAATGGTAATGCAACGAGGGAGAGAGAGGTGGGAAGGGTGTGAGCAAGGGGAGAGCGATGAAGAGGTATCAAACGGCTAACCTGAGGGATCCTCAACATCAGCTTTCTTTGGATTGTTATGAGCGGAGATCATTGCAAAGGTGGACTGAACTGGGAATAAGTATACTCCATAATATGGCTCCTTTGGAACTTTTTCGTTATTTTTATTTGGAGAATATTGTCCCATGAATAACAAAAGGTCGCAAGTGGCATTCCTGATGAAATCTGTTTTTCTGCACCACAGAGTATTACTTTGTGGTGCAGAAAAACAGGTTTCATCAGGAATGTCACTTGCGACCTTTTGTTATTCATGGGACGATATGTCTGTACAAACTTACCGTACCGTAACCTTGTAACCAGTGAAGCATTTTATTACTGACCAAAATTTCTGAGTTGGCCTTTAACTGTTCTCTGTAAGTAGCGTGAAAATGCTGGCTAATGGTTTGGAAGCGGGATGGAATGTTTGTCCCTTGTCTGACATCACACAACTGCACTTTGATTTTTCACAGGAAATAGTGAAGATGGCGTATCCGAATGTTGTGGAACCTGTGCTCGCTGTGTTAAAATCTCTTCATCTTGGAGTGCAATATGAGGGTGAGTGATATAAACAGATGAGTTGTACCAATCATTCAGTTAGTGGTGAGGTGAAGATGTTCTGGTTCTGAACATTATGAAATGCACTTTTTATCAATATGTGAATGTACACAATTATAATCTTTCACATTGTAATCATTCCTACAGCTGTAGTAGTGCAACAGACTGCTTTCATTGAACTTTGACCTTGACCTTTGACTTAGGTGCACCTTAGAAATTTAATGCAGGCTGTTTCTCAACAAATAGTAATACCAGTAATGTGAAACTTACCACATATTAAGTACGTTGGATGGACTGGTTCAATGGTTGTACACATTTGACCCTCAACTTTTACACGATGACCTTGAATACTTTTGATCTTGGATCCATGCAAAAAGTTAAAAGTTGTGTGTGCGCCTTGGGGTAAGATAATTCCAATCTGTTTGATAAAATGGCCAGGTCTTAAGTGCCTTGCATGTTCTATGTTAGTTTGCTGCTGGGAGTCCCTGTGTGTGTTGCGAGCTCAGGTGTTCCCACCTGTGTAGGCGCACCTGTCACAAATCTGTAATCTGTGTTCTGATTTTTAAGTTTACTTGTTTGGAAAAATTCTTCCTTCTCTCTGTAGAAAAACAGAGAAAAAACAGTACCCCAAAGCTGAAATTTGTAAAAACAGAAGTTGAATCTGTGTGCCGCTAACGTTAAAAAAAGTTATGGTTTTATGAACGCTGAACATTTCACTGCGCATGTTTTAAAAAATATCACTTTAACCAAAATATATATTTACCAACTGAGTTTTGAATTATGGGACTACTTGTTTGTTAACACTGTCAATGTGTTTTTGTTTTTCAGCTCTCCAGCTGATCAGAGATTTGACCAAATATGACGTAAGAGAGGCATTACTGAGCGGACTCGTGGCCCTGCTGAAACCCAGGAGGGAAGAAATGCAGACGCACATGATCCTTGAAGGTCTTTTTCGCTCCTTGATCTGGCTAATCTTACAGCGACACATCAAGCAAATCCAATGAAGTTAGTATGTTGTGGAAAGTGCATACAAAATGGTGCAATTTAAAAAGCCCATTTATTCACTACTGTTTTGAAAATGCTGAAATAGCGCATTACTTTAACTTGTGAGTTCAGTTATCTTAGGGGCAATTCGCCAATAAATAAACCATACAGCTCAATCCCTATTATCCTTGGCAAGGCTGGGCCTAATCCTGCCTCGCCGATGCGGACCTCCGGCCCGAGCTGGTTATGATGATGGCTGGGATACGAACACTCAACCGCAGGGCTTCCAGACGGATGTCTTTCCTGTGGGCCACTGGGAATGGGCTGTCAAATCCCAGGATGCCACAGTGGCTCATAAGTTTAAGTGTGAGACTGTAAGACTGTCCTTTCTGCAGTGGCCCTGGATCCACTCCCAGTGATCCCCTCTGTCTGTCCCATCCTCTCTGTCCCCTCTCCACGATACCTCTCGAATAAATCATAAATGCCCCAAATAAAATCTTTACAAAAGATTCTTCAGTATGTGCTGTCCCATGGAGGAGCTGAGAGCAGATTTTGGGGCAATGTAGCTCTGTATTGGGACAGGGGAGGGAAGGAGATTGTTGGTTTCCCAGGCATTTTGTATAAACTCTGACATTTTAAAATAACTAGAAAATTAGTATTTAATATCTGTTGCTTGATTGTTTTCAGAAATGACCGAGTTGACAGATTCCTTGCCAGTGTCTATACAACAAGCAGCAGCAGCTAAAACCATAAGGTAATTACACTGTCCTGGGGAAACTCAAATTAAAAGCGACACCATCATTAACTCCTGGATAAGCTGTTTGTGAATCTTACCGCCCGTTGTCATGCTGATTGATTGATTGATTGATTAGCGAGTGACGCTCAAGTCTCATCACAACACTCCTTACGAAGCTTCGCTCATCCAGGAGTAAAAATCAATAATAATTTGTGGCTTTTGTCCAGACATTTATAATTGATTCATGTGGATGCTTTAGTTAGTTAAAGGAGCCGTGTCACGGTTACTGCTCACGCTCGGAACTTACATCCTGAGAAAGCGAATCTGCTCGACAGTGAGTCATAATCTGATTCCATCTTTGCAAGCTGTGTTTGTTTTGCATTATATTTATATATTTTAGTTACTACGGCAGTATGCTTTCTATATTTAGGAGTTTTCTTTGGAACTTCGAGGATTCAAGGCGCTATTGAAACTTAAGCTTTTCCCTGACCTGACATCGAACTATCTGTGTACCTGAGCAGAATTCTATCTCAGGAGAGCGAGGAGTTCTCCAAGGTTCTTCTTTCCCTTGGAGTGGTGCATCATTTGCTGGTTGCCATGGGTAACAAGGATCATGCAGACACCCAGCGACAGGCCTCCATTACTTTGGAGGTATGTCCACCAAGGATGCAGGCCTTGAGTACTGGACTTGGCTATGTACTTGGACTCAGCATAAGGACTTGGTATTGGGGACGAACTGATGCTCTGAGAGGACAAGGCAATGGAAGTCTGATGATGCTGGCCAGGGCGCACCGCCATGTGGGCGGTGCCACTCTCAAAGAAAAGAGCGATTTCAGAGACGGACATGACGCTGAACGACGCATGAGCTCTGAGAGCAGCAAACATAACAATTGACCCCTTTTGCGCAGATATAGACGCTGGCGTCTGTAAATTCTGAAATTTAATTCCTAAACAATTCTGTAATTAAATTTCCAAATGTCTTGCTTCACTGGAATAATTTTCCAGAGTCTCTATGACACAAATACTGAGTTATAAAGCTTAAACAGGCTCATGTTTAATAGGAAAAATTGGCATAATTCTGTATTCTGCGCAAAGGGGTTAAGGGTCAGTAGAGTCCCATTGCTGATCATCAGCTGCCAGACTACTAGCACCTAACCATTCTACGTCTGTGATTGAACTTTCATTTTTACTCTCATTTCATTGGTGGTTTTTCATCCACACCCATTTGTCATATTTTTTTAATGAAGCTGTGAATTCACTTAAATTCCTTGTTTTTCAATTTTCTTTCCAGCATTTTGTCCGCATGAGCCCTATTGTAGAGGAACAAGTATGTAAAGGGATGGGAACCGCTTTGTTCAACTTACTGATGGTGAGCACCTGTTTCCTCTTAAGTTTGGTCATGTGTTGAAGTGGATTTATCTTTTCAAAGCTAAAGGTTACACTTCTTTGTGACAAACACTGGAATTATTAATATTTGCCCAAAGTATGCATAGTATCATCAAGCTTTCTCTACCTGATTATTATCCAAGTTTCTGAAAGACTGATAGCGTTGAACCTTATGCACTTACCATTTATGGGTACATAGATGTATAGATTGTCTGGAAATTCAATAAAAAAAGTTGCTTTATGTTAATGTGTAACCCTCAATCATTCATTTGGAGTCAATGGGCAGCACTATTTTAGGCAAGAATTATACATGATAATGAATTCTTCCAAAAAAAAAAAAAAAAGGCTTGGTATATTTTTCTTTTATTCATATTCATGTTCTTAATTGTTGTGCCTTCAAGGTTAAGTTTTTTAGAAGAGCTTGCAGACAAACTAATATCATAGCTGGAGTCAAGACTTTGAGACACACCAATACCTTACATGTGCAGCCCATTTATCACCTAAAAGAATAAAAGGATTCAAGAGGGAATTAAGTTAATCATTATAGACTTCAATTTGTATTTATATTGCTGATTCCAGGCCCTATATCAGAGCTGGCCGAGTAACAACTTTGCCCATTACGGAGTGACCTAGCGAGCCCTTTTCTTCAGAGGAGGAACGTAACATTAAATCTCAATATGAGACAATAACTAAAAACTAGAAATATTCTTTCTAGTGTAGAGCTCATTAAAGTTGTACATTTGTAAAGACAGATCAGCTGCTGAAACGTTGTGGTGCGCCTCACTGTCCAGTACCCCGATCCTCATCGAACCAGTTCGTCCTGAGCCGATGTAAAATGTTCTGAGTCATGCACAAAAAATTACTTGCCAAGTTGTAAAATATTTAATCCTCTTTGCTTAACAACATTGGTAAACAACAACAACAACAGTGATAAATCATGTGTTGATTCTATTTAATTCATTTTCCCCAATTCATTTCTTTGAAAGGATGATGCGGAGGCTTTTTACTCGAAGATTGATGACGCTCAGGCAGAGACACTGCGGTCAGTCATGGTGGACATCTCTCAAGGTAAAGACCACTGGACAGTGATGCTGGTCATGTTTCTACTTACAGTGAAGCTTTTTTTCCCCCCACACCAATATCATGCTAATCTGACTAGAAAGCCGTAACGTTAAACCTTCTGACAATAAGAAGACAAAAATCAAAGTGGCTCCAAGATCAGATTTCAGGATAGTCAGTCCTTTACGTAATTCTGCCCAGGCTGAGCGTGCCAAGTAATGCAGCTGGGCCCACAAGACAAATAATAGGTGTTGGAATGGTGAGCCTGTTGAAGGAGAATTTCTCTGTGAGGTTTATTTTAAATTGGCGGTTGCTTAGTCCGTATATGATCTGATCGCCTTTTCCCATAAATTGTGCATTTCCGCTGGGAAAAAATTTGTGATGAGACAATGAGTTACATAAAGAGTTAATGTATATTTTCAATTCATTGTTTGTATGGAAGACTGTAGTGTGTTGTAAAATTTTAAGTTTTGATTCTCTTTTTTAGCTTCGGATGCAGCAGAAGTCTGAAGGCTTTTTCTTAATTTGCTACAACAAAGGCCAGTACTGCTAAACCTCATCCAAAAAGATCCTGCAAATGTGGAACCTTCGGCTGAACCACAGAATTAAAGGTCATTTAACAACTTACTAATTGTGGCACTGAACTTGAATTTAAGGACGACCCCCCCCCCCTCCTGTCATTGACTAAGACCAATAAAAACTCATCTCTTCATCTAAATAAAATTCAGATTTTTTTTTTTGTTCCTATGAAAAATTCATTCGTGCCTTAAAATGGATTGGATGCAACGCTGCTCGCCTGCAACTCCATACTGCACATAACTGCTTAGTTTCAACTGCATTTTTGGAGGGTGAAACACCTAAAAATCCGTATATCTGAGTAAAACTGCTCTTAAGACCGTCCAAGAACTGTACTGCTAATGGTCCCACATTTTCAGAATGTGTTGCATTCATTAAATTCAGAATGTGTGTGATTTTCCAAAGGAAAAAAAGTTCATAAGGTCTCTGATGATTTTCAGTTTCATACGAGTCAGGAGATTCAGAACTTTGTTATTTCACTTGTATTTTTCATACCGTGCAAATGTTTTCAGAAATGGGGCTGTACTTGCAAAGCCATGAGATCCCTGATTCCTGAGAAGTGCATTTCATAGACTGCCTAGACACAATAAAAGTCATCTGACATTGTAAAGTGAGATAGATATTAAACTTGGTTAAAAATCCTTTGACAAATGGTTTCCACTGATTGAATACATGGTGAGAATTTTTGACGACACAAAATTGCAGTCATAACATAAAATACAGGGAGACAGAATTGATACGGCTACAAAAAATAAAATCGGCCATTTTAACGATTCTGGATCGAGAGCAAGTGCAGTAAATTTATGAAGCAGATGTCAATACTCTTTGCAGGTGACGTACAATAAATATTCAAAATCAACCAATAGAAATTATGGAGAATGAGTCACAGAGAAAATATTTAATACTAAACAACCTATAAAGTTGTCTATTGTATGCGAACATTCGCAAGATTATATAATAGCCTTGTAAATGAACAGCGTTTTCTCGTCCCCAAAAAGCAAAAAAAAAAAAAAAGAAATGAACACTGTGAAGAGAGCAGTTCAAACACAATTCTGCAAAATTAATCAAACAAAAGAATAGACCCTCCCAAAAATAAGGAAGTCTGTGAATCCCAACAGTAACGGTACCCAAAAAAGAAATATAGTGAATTAAAAACCGGAGATCCAGACAAAATGGAGTAAAAAGTCATCTGGAAAAAAGGGCAAAAACAGTCCAATTACTCTTTGTACTCCATGAACTGTTGGAGCCGTTTTCGATGCTCTGCTGACATCTGAACATCACTGTAAGCGAGGAGAAACATTTTGGTTAACAGTTATTTAAATACCAATGAAATGCATCGGAGAAACTGCAGACTGATCATTATATCCATTTACACTGCAGTGAAAAAGTATTTTCCCCCTTCTGAATTTCGGACAGGTCGAACAGTATAATATATTTGTATATTATGTATTTTACCCAAATACCACAAAAAATACTTCAAATTTGTGCCGTGGCCCCGCTTTGATTTCAGTGAGCTAATGTAACTGAAATGACTAAAAGCTGAACCACGCAGAGACTGCAATCGATTACATTGACGTCACGAGTTCGGCATCCTAAAAAAATACTTTTTCATCATTTCTAAGGAAATCTTTGTTTTTTGTTTTGAACAACAAAAAACATGGGGTGGGGGGATCATGCATTTTAAGCTTGTCGATTGCATTATGAGCTGAATAATTGTTTTACCACCATAATTAATATTTCCCATCTAAGAAAAGATTAAATAAAATCAACGATTTCAGTAGAGCGAAACAGCTTGGCTTCCCGCAATGGAATCAAAATGGCTTAAGGGGTGATCTGGGGTTAAATGAAAAATGGCACCAGGAAACAACTCAGAATTAATCTAAAGAGGTTTATGTAATAACCACCAAAAAAAGATACAAGTTGGAATTTTTCTGTTTATGCGGTTGCCATGGTAACTGAGCAAGTACATTAAATATGCAGAAAACTTATGGCACCAATTCATCTGTAACTCTATGATAGAATTCATTTTTTCTTTCATCATTTAAAAGCCATTGCTGATCCAAATGCACTGACAAAGCCATTCTTTGCCCAATTTATAAGTTTTGTGATCTTGAGGCATTTTACTCAAATTCTGAAATTATTTTGAGCAGAATTTGACGAATACTCGAAATATTTAAAGTATGTAACAGGCAAAATTTCCCTCTGTCTTTGCATTGCTAATGAAGTACCTGCAGCTCAAATTTCATTGATTTTCAATGATAAAAAAAAACGTTCTAGCTGCCACAAACAGGAGAAATGTGGAAAAAGTAATGCCTTAGGAAATCAATGGAAAATGCATTAGACCGCGTTGAAAAGTTGAGTTCAGTCTTAGTATGTGGCTTACACCCATTTTTCAGACAGCATTATCGGATTATTCAAATGTTTATCACTTTACTAGAGTGAAAAGCATAAATTTCATTGTCATAGTTGCTTTTAAAATCAAGATTTTATGGCAAAATTCAGTTTTTAATCCTTGTAGCAATTAGTGATTATTAAAAGGTGGGTTATCATAAATATTTCTATTTAAAAAGAAAACATTTTTGGAAAAAGAATCAAATTTTGCCCATTTAACCCCAGATCACCCCTTAGTCGAGAGTTGTCGCGACTCTCTAAGGGACTCTAATGGACACTGATGAAACAAGTATTTTTAAAACTTTTCATGTAAAAATGTTTGTTGGTTTCATAAATGCAAGTCAATTTTTATGACTTCAGCCGTTTTGACTTCAGATGATCTTTTTACCTCTCAATAACTTCAAAGTTATGATTCGGATTCTTTGGCAGAATTACTGAATAAGGCACAAGGATTCCAAACGGCAGCCAAACATCCATCGTTGAGCCTCCATGTAGGGAAACCCATTCCTTGTAGAATAAACTAGCTCATTTTCATCACAGACAATATCACTTTTCATGTCATGTAAATGTACACTACTTTAAACATATTAGTTGAAGTAATAATTTTTCTTATTTTAGATTTTTTGTTTTAAAACAACTTACGAGAACTTGAACCGCTCACTTTAACCACTTACCTCTAACTTCACCAAACCACTGCGCCATCATCCTCTATAATTCATTAAAGCTATTTATTTTGGGTCAAACCAGGTTGAGGAAATGCATTTATGGTTTTACTTGGTAATGACAGGCATCAAAAGAGAACTGATTTTCTGATAACATTAAAGGAAAATTCGGGGAAAAAAGAAGAAAATCTCTTACAATATATGCTGGCCGAAAGTAGTCGTAATTCTGTAGATGGCCGTCTTCAGGGCAGCTCGCAATGCAAAGCGAAGAGTTTTATAGGTCGTGTCCTCGAGGTTGAAGGAAGACCTGACAGGTTTGCTGGAGGCATGAGGCAATTTGAAGTGCTTGTCCACAGCCTTCAGATAAAAGTACATAAAGAGTATCGTTAGTCTGAGGCTAATGAGGCCTTCAAAGCTCGATCACAGTTCTTCTTGGATTAGGGCTGGCAACTGCAGCCGATAGCGACAGGTATATTTTCAAGAATGTGCAAATAGATACAAAAGTCAAAATGAGGACACTGTGTCCCACGTAACAAATCCAGCTGAAACGCTAGTCTTTAGTCTGTTAATGAACCAATGATTTAGAACCTGATGGTGTGGTCAAATGTAAGGGCAAATTTGAGCTCTTCGTCGCAATGACGGCACACCCCTACAGCAGGAGTGCAGTGCAGTAATTCCACTATAAAGTTTGAACACTCATCAGAATTAAAAATTTGAACACATTCCACAGTAAATGTTCTCAAACCCTAATTCAAGTTATAAAAATAGTGCCACAAGCACTGCACCTCAACTGGACACCTGCAACCTTCGACAAGCTATCAAATATTCGTCTTTACATATTGCAGGGTCTAAAGTAACAATAAGAAAGTGCCGAAGTGACAGGCTTACATTTCCCTGCATACACATTACATGCGTGATTAAGTTATAACATACAGTAGACAGTGTTGGAGACCACATTGGTCATATTCTGCACCTATACACTTATACATAAACACAGACGGTAAGCTAATGAAACTATTACATTTGGAAGATATAATGAGTTGGTGATCATTAAAAGTAATTGGTAATCGTCCATCCCCCCCCCCCCCCCCATTTAAAAATATAATATTGGTATATGGTGATGACAGGTACATACACCGTATGTTGTAATTGCAAGTACAACACTGAAAATGTGTTATTCAGTGTGAGAAATGTCCAGATTATTCAATGAATTGATAAACATGCACAGATATAGTAGCATTTTATTCATGACCAAAGTCACTATTCCAGACAATAAAGAAATGAGACTGATATTCCCATATACCAAATTTCAGCTCAATTAGAGCAAAAATAGCCAATCAACAGCTCTGCGTAATATTTTCAATATGGCTGCCATGGAGGCCATATTGGAATCAGATCAAAAAATCTTTATATAAAGTTTGGTGTCCTCATTGATAGGAATATGTCTGCCACGTTTCAACATAATTGCCGTTAACTCCCAAAACAATATGACAGCCTTCAATGAGAAAATTACATGGGTATTCTCAGCAATAATTACAAACTGGTTATTTTGATTAATATATTTAGATGCATTTTCCTTTTCCCCATCTGAGCTTGTTTGAAAAAGGTGGTTGTGTCCAAATGACACTATATCAGGGTTTCTGAGGGGCTTCGGCAGCAAGAATAAATACAAAGGGTCAAATGTCAGGGAGTGTGGCATTGCTAGCTATATGAAAAGGTGAATCTGAAAAGGAAATTTTGATTGGAGCTTTGGATGAATGTGACATATATGCAGAAATATTTTATTACTTTATTAATTCTACATTTTTCATTGAGACATGACAACTGCTATCGAGGTGAAAAATTAAGCAGAAATATTTTGAAATGTAGAACAAAAGACCGTAAAATTCTGCGCTCAGCCATACCTCTTGTAAATTCAACAAAGAATTCAATATGCTGGAAAATGTAGTCTGTACCACACCATATCGGTCTTCTGTGTATGAAGCCGCAATCAGACGCGATAAGCCTGCAACACAAAAACATGTTTAGGAGCGGGAGGAAACAGGAAATGCATAAAGCATGCAAAATACAGTCATAAACTGTAGATGAACATTCAGTTTTACTGCATGGCAGACAAAGCAGTACACATATTACAGCCCACAACGAACAGACATGAGCGCGGGCGAGTCCATAAATTTATCAATAAGACTATTTCAACCAAGTGACAGTCTGAATAGGCCTCTGGGTTATTGAAGCTGTAAGACTCATTACAGGTAAAAGAATGAGATTTGTTCAGATGTTCTGGTTGCGCTGATGCTCATGTCTGTCTAGCAGCTAATCCTGGTCAGACCAGGCGCACTGGGCCGTACACACAAAGGGAATAAACTGAATTTGCTGTTGTTCTCTAACACATGGTGCACCAAAACTGTGAGAAAAGCTAGAATCATTCTCTGTACTTAAACTTTTTAACCAATGAGAATGAATTGTTTTGCTGTTTTAAATAAAATATGACAATGGAATAAATATGTCCTTTCTTCGTGAAGGATCCTTTAACCCTTTTAAGCCTAACGTGTCGTCGCCGACACAGATATGCTCGTAATTTTGAAAGTACCGTAATTTCTGTAAGTTTTGCGCAATAAAAAAAATTCCAAACTGTTCCTGAAAGCTGAGAAGCTGTGCTTCAGCCCACATACAGGTTACTATGGTAAACACGGCAGCATGATTCTCTGCTGGGATTTTGGCATTAGGCGTTAAAGGGTTAAGCACAGATTATTTTGCCAAAAGGCGGAACTGTGCATACAAGCATTGTATTGGTATTGTAGGTGATTGTCTAATTACGTTTGCTCACATTTGGCATTTCGCCATTCTGGAGAGACCAACTGATAAATTTGAATGATATCTTCTCTGGCCAAGGAGATGTATGACCAGCATCAAGGCGATTCGTGGACTTTTTTCCACACCATTTCCTCTCCTCAAGCTACATTTTTCAAACATCAATTAGAACAATCATCCTGAAAACAAATTAATAAATGAAAGTATTTTTAACCTTCCAGGGCCCAAATGTGAGCTTGACTGTCTGCAAAAATGGCTTGACTGGAGGCCTCTGGAAGCTGAAAAGAAAAAAAAAAAAAAAACATTAATAAACACATAAAGACTAAAGACTGAATTCACAGAATTATGTTCAGGCAGTTCCATGGTTCCCCGTGAAGTGCACCCAGGTGAAAAAGTATTACACTTAATTATATTAAAAGTATATTTGTTGCATAAAAAAGTTATTACAAATATAATTTTGCAAATTAAGCACAAAAAGCAATATATTTAATATATACTTTTAGAAAGTGTACACTTTAAGTGTACTGAAGTAGTACACAAGTAGTATTCAATGACTACTTGAGCACACTTAATTACACATCAAGGGGGCGAAAAAAACATTCACCATACTTAATACAGTCTGTAAAAGTATAATTCAAGTTTAGTATTTTTTCACCTGGGATCTGCACACATAGTGACTATACTACACTGCCACCAAGATTAATACCACTTAGACAGACATTTAACAGAAAAACAAACTTAAAAGGGGCCATAATTATGCTTCTAGGTTTTACAATTTTCTTTTGCGTTTTGTGCAGTTTTTTGGCGCAATAAAATGTCGAAACTTATGAAGACCAAAGTCCACGCCAAACAGAGTTTTTGTCTCCGACAGAAAACAAAGATCCTGTAAAACCAGAAACACCTTGTTTACAAGTCCAGCCTTTTCTTCCATAATATGCATGTCATGATGGACTATATATAGATAATGCCCTCCAAGCCACTAGGTGGCACATCCTCAAACAAAGCGCGGTAAAACAGGGGCTGGGAAGAGTTGGTCAATGTGTGTAGCCATGTCAAAAGGATGATATATATATTTATGTGTGTGTGTGTGTGTGTGTGTGTAGGACTAGGAAAAGGGGTCATTTTAAAATCAAAGAGTGTTCCAAGTTTTTCATTTTGAGAAAAAATTGGGTGAATTTGTGCACAGCAAAGTGTTGTAAATCGACAGTACAGTAGTGCTGGGATATCACCATCAATGGGACATCACGGAGATACCCCGTTAATCTCGGAATGGAAAAAAAAAATCCCAAATGACCCCTTTTCCTAGTCCTGCACACACATACAGGTTTTATATACAGGTTTTGCACAGCATATACTGCCATCCAGATGTCTTTTTCAGGGAAGGCCTTGTCCATTTCAACAAAACAATTCCAAACACCACTCAATGCACACATTACAACAGGAGTCTGGGTGCTAAACTGGCCTGCTTGCAGTCCAGACCCATCACCCTCAGATAATATGTGAGATGAGAGAAATGTAAACCAATGTGTGGGTAATATTTGAAAGTAGTGTGATCTTTGTTCCAATTCCTTGATGTGTTATTTAAACGCATGAAAAATTGCATAGAAAATGAGTGCGGCAGGCATTGGTTTTGTTCAGAGTAGATTATCACATGCCCGCTGTTGCCCCAAGGAGTGGAATCAGGCACGATCTGCCACTACACCTGAACCACTTCAAGGTTTTATGTATTGCATTTGCAGGTAGGCGGTTCTGCACACAACCGGTCAAAGACAGCAGTAATTTGAGAATTTGAAACCTCTATGGTAGTCAGTAAGTGGACTGACCCCACTTCCTTAGGTGCCCAATAAGGCTTCATCCGTATATGTGACGGATTTTCGGACTTACTGAAATGCGAATGGAAGAAATGTACTGAAATGTCTGCCCTGTGCGTTACCACTACTGGATATGTGAATAGCTGTTCTGTTGTTACTGTGGTTTGAAAGTGATAGCACGATGGTAAGTGATACCAATGCCTACCCTGTGTATATTTTTATTACAAATATTTTTCTCATTTTTGAAATTGTTTTATTAGTTTTATTGTTACTGCTTTCTTTTTGGTCCTTTATGTCTTTGAACAGTATGATGTTACAACGTATGACTAAATAATGAAATTACTAAATAATAAAAAGAGCCATCTGGCAATGGCGGATCCCCCCGCTGTAGGTTGTGTTACCAACAGGTTGTGTGGACAGACGGACGGACCGAAACCCCCAAAAGGCACAACTAGACCATAAGGAGAAGCTCCATACCAAATTTGGTGTTTGTAAGTGGTATAGTTTTCAAGTTCTGGTCCGGAAACGATTTTATTACAGACGGACGGACAGATGGACGGACGGACACATTGATCGCTATATCCCCCCACATTATATGCCGGGGGTGGAAACGGACAGGGCCAATAATGCCACTGGGTTATGGAAGCAGCTCGATTACACTCAAACAAATGTGGAAAAAGTTATTGAATTAGGCAAGACAAGCAGTTGACCAACATAGGATTTCATTACATGTAAAAATCATAATCCCCAGTGCCACAATACAAAAAGAAGTCACAAATCACACACTTAGCAATGGCAAGGAAGTTGTTTAGCATCCTTCATGTTCCAATTTTTACAGAGGGGCAGGAGGTTTTTTTATTTTTTAAATTATTATACCAGGAGTTTGAGATCCAAATCGTGCAACAAATCCAAATCACGAGTTCATGTAACATAAAGAATCAAATCTGCCCACCCCATCAGTGGCGGAGTGATCGACAGCCCACCAGATCATCAGCTGCAAGGACAGAGATTCTGAACATTTCTCTCACTCAAGTTTTGGTCCAATTTTAGCAGATTCCTCCCCACCCAAAAAAAAGAAAACCTGAGGCGAAAAGGGATGCTAACCAACCAATATTTTTATAAGTCCGCATAGTTAGTTGTTTGATGGGAATAATGACTTGTTAGAAACGTAAACTCTTCTTTCTGTTGTGCCCTCTCATGACATGGCGGCTTTGCAGAAAATGGCATCCACACACACTGGGGTGGGAATGATCACCTCTGCCTACGAGCTTTGGACTGAAGCAGAACTGAGGTGTATTTAATTCTCAGGATGATCACACAATGATTTCTTGCCCTGAGCCGGGTACCACGGTCATGAGGGGACAAAGCACAGAAGCCAGGAATAACAGAAGTGTCTAGAAGGCATGCAGACAAAACTCTTCACACGGACCCAGGCGAGGAGCATGCACTTCACCTTACCTTATTAAACAAGTACATTATCAGTGCCCGCTTAGCCAAGAAATTTTTAACCTGAGTGAAACATTTGGGGGGAAAAAACAAAACAAAAACACAACCAAAGAAAATTTCAGAACATCTATAAAAACATTGAAGTCAAAATTAACCCTTTCACTTCCATGTGTCCGTCACAAAATCCCCAGAGTGCTAAACGGCACTCTGTGACTGTATCTACTTTCACCAATCAGATCTTTCGAATATGAGCAGAAATGTATGGAACTGTATTTCAGTCA
Organism: Gymnothorax reevesii; assembly: GCA_029721435.1. Taxonomy (NCBI): domain Eukaryota; kingdom Metazoa; phylum Chordata; class Actinopteri; order Anguilliformes; family Muraenidae; genus Gymnothorax; species Gymnothorax reevesii. The sequence continues at coordinate 8,829,648 of CM056575.1, read as the reverse complement.
GTGAGAAGAGATCTTTATACCCACAATTAACTTTATTTATGTTGCTACACTTGAAATCGCTTGATTTTAGGAGATAGACTTATTTGAAAAGGGGTCTGTTAAAAAAAAAAACCTCCATCCTCGTCTAATCCTTTGGGTAATAAGGCAGCTAGCCCATGGAGGACCCTGGTAGTGAAAGGGTTAAGAGATATCATCTGATATGTAATAAACAAGCGATAAACTGTTAAAAAAATTGACATAAATGTGCACAAGGACCAGAAGCTCAAGTAGAGAGCAGAATCGATACTTAGAAAACCTTGACTCCAAGGGCTGGTGCATACTCTACGCAAGGTACGCGATCGAAGGCGAGCACGGGTCCGTTCCATTCCATTCACAGAGAAGCCTGAACGCGCGTCCCTTGCTGCGCTGTGCCTCGTTAAAAAGCAGTACACTGCTCATACAATAGGGGGCAGCAAAGTCTTCTACTTCTCCTCCTTCTTCTTTTTTTTCTTTTTGGTGTGTATGGTGCATTATTTGCTTTATCTCCCCTATTGGAATCTCGCGGAAATACACGCGGCGATGCGTCGCGTTACAAAAATTTGGATGACACTCTTTGTTACACAAGGACGCAGGATAGCTACCTTGCGTTGCGCGATGCGTTGCCTTTCGTTTGCGCTCCCGTACCTTGCGTAGAGTATGGACCGGCCATAAAGGGCTGATTTGAATAAAATTTCACCTGCTCCTGTCGGTTGTAAAGCCACTGGGACAGGATGTCAGGCACATGAATGACATTGGTCCGTATGGGTACATGCACAGGAGACACTGGCGAGCCGCCATTTTGTGGAGCTCCTGCAGTCAGGAAGAACGCTCAGCACACATCTCGCATTTTCAATTTCACACAATGACACAAAATGAAAAGGTTTCCAATTTTAAAATTAGCACAATAAAGTTTACAGCTTGATCACATTCATCTTAGGAATACTTCTCCAACTTTGACTTGATTTTCACTCATCTTGCAAAGCTGGTATATTGTTAACTCCGCAAACCCTTCGCACTGACAATTTTTGCATTTCGTCATCCACATCAAGAAAGAAAATTTAGAAAACCAGTGGGCACTGTGATGCAATTTTAACCATGATCATCTCCTGTAATTGGAATATACAGCCAAAAAAAAAAACAATAAAACAGCCACATCTACAGCAGACATATGAGCAGTTTCAAAGTCTAGTGAAGAATAATAAAAAAAAGAAAAAAAGTGACAAAGCCACTGTGCCCGATTGGCCAAACATGGCCAAAATCAAACTTGGCCTGGATTTTCATCCCATATACGAGCATATAAAATATGAAAATGATCCGCGAAAAACTGAAGGCGCTAGAAAGCCGACAAGGCAAAAAGTTGACGGACGCACAACAGACCACCACAAAGGCATCCAACCACAGCGTAAGCCCGATTTGCCTAGAGGCCAAGCGGGCTAATAAAACCAGCAGATGTCAGACAGTAAACATTTTGGCAGCTCTGATTGTAAGCGGGATCAAATTCTTTGCGATTCCTACCTATAGAAGAGGTCCAGAGTTTGGGCCGTCTTCTCATCAAGTGAGGGCTTTGCACGGAGCCGTACCAGGGTGAGAAGGGGTCCTGCGCCCCCACCAGGTGCTTCACGGCAGGGGAAGTAAAGGGACTGCCAGGCTCCACACGGAGGTTAGCGGCCTGGGGAGTGGCCAAGGAGGTCATGGAAGACCTCAGGGAGAGAACTTCAGTCGTTTGGGGCTGGACACTCTGGAACGGAGTTTTTGACAGCTCTTCCATCCCTGATGACTCTGCAAATTAACATAAACATATCACTTTAACGAGAAAGCACTCAGTAGAGCGCATACATCCGCCAATAGCACTATCAGTATTAAAGCCTTGCACGCCTATTAGGGCACTAGCACAAATGTGAGCTGTTCCTCTCCCAATCCACTCATAGAATGCAAGCAGATCGCCATTAACTCACGCCCTCTTTATTCTCCAGCTTAGCCCAGGGTCCTAATGCTATGCCGGCTATACTTGAACCCAGGGTCACTACTAAAAAGGGCCACCCTGACCTTAACCTTTGATGTATATGCACCAAAATGTAATCAATTTGTCCTTGACCCATACTTTATCCTTCCACCAAGGTTCATCCAAATCCAAGTTCTAGAGTTAGTCTGTTCACAAACAAACAAACAGAGATGAAAACATTACCTCATGACTTTGTTGGAGGCGGAGGTAATGAGTATTGGAGTATTTTTATTTTTTTAATTAAAAAAAAAAAAAAAGGAAACGAAACAATTGACTGCAGCCTACCTGAGCTCTCCGAGGAGGTGGACTTCTGACCTGTGCTGGCGGATAGTGGCCTGGCCCTCCCATTAGAGGAGACAACTTCATGGTAAACCACCAGCCTCTGGGTGAGAGCATCGATAAGGGACAGGCACTCCTTACAAATCGCAGTCCAGTTGTGAGGATGGCCACCTGGAAGGAAATACTAGTCAAACATTTATGCGGAAGGCACGGACGGAAAGACTGAAAACAGAATATTCTGGAATTTGCAAAAATCAGGATGTAAGTTATAATAAAAATCAGGGTTTTCCCAGCAATGCATTTGAGCTAGTTAATATTCCGGCGACAAAGAATCAAGTTAGTCCGAAGTTACTATTCTGGTTTAAGGTGCTCTGTCGGTTTAATCTTGAGATTTAGGCAAAGATTAGGTCATTAACGAACTTTAGTTTGCAGTTTTGCCAGCTTACCCAAAATTCATGGAGACTACGCGAGTCCCGAGGGGCGAGGGTTAGGAGTGGCTTTTTAATTTGCGAAATTGGTGCTTTAGGGACCCTCTAGTGGTCAGAAATGCTCCAGTGATGTTTAAAAGAAAATTATGTTTCGTGTCACCTAAATTGCCATCAGGAGGGTTTGCCCACAAAAAAATGGCGTAACTAAGAGCTGAACATAAACAGGCTGTGCAGTAAATACAAGCAGCGTAATGTTAAATACCTGGCTGACTCAAGCTGAAGACTTCAAGTCTTCTTGATGGGGAGTGTTGAGACAGCAAAGCCAGGTCCTGCATAGCTAAAAACTTTAAATACAGAAAAAAGAGAGAGAAAATGCATAAATACAATGGGATCCAGAATCAATGGCACTTCTAAAAATGCAATAATTATACTATAAAAATAAAAAATATTATCGAAAGAAATTCAAAACTGAATCAACTCTCTTATGCATTTCCATGAGCAGAACTTCCATATTTTTTCCAGGACTTCCACCCATATTTTCATACTTTTCAAAACTTGTGCAGTGCTAAATGTAACTTCGAAACTATAATTTCATATTTGGTTGTTAATTTTGTGACATTTTTGAATGTTGTGATTTAAAATTCTGGCTAAATGCCACATACAGTAGCTTTAAAGCGTGTTTGAAATAATAACTCTCGTAGAGGCACTCGTAGAGTGCAAACCTCTGCCAAGGCCGCACAATCCAAATCTGCATGAGTGGGAGCAAAGTTGAGTTATCGTGCGTCATACGATTTCAAGATGGGTTCCGTGGCGGCCATATTGTTTCACGGATCGCAGTGAAAATCAATAGGGTCCATCCTTGATGCAATAGCAATGCACCCACAAAAGTTTCAGACAAATCCGTTCATTACTTTTTGAGTTAAGTTGTTCACAAACAGACAGACAAACAAACAAACAAACAGAGGCGAAAAACATAACCTCCGCCCCAACTTCATTGGCGGAGGTAATGAGAAGAATTATATCTGAAACAATTATTCACCTGGTGTCTGTTGTTTATTAATATTTATTAAGTGCTGTGAAGAGGAATGGCAAAATTACAGAGGCAAATACCTTACAGTCCTAACTTCTCTAAAATAAGTTGCCAGAATTGTGACTGTCATGCGTTTATTTTGAAAAATGAATAAAATGAATGCGGTGGAATGTCAATTAATGTGCGTTTGTATTGTTTTCAACAACTCAGGTCAATGATAATTTACTGATCAGTTTAACTCGTAGTTTTGTATACCGCTCCAAAAATACAGTGGAATTTTCCAATCATTGGGAAAGTTTCATAATTTATGAGAGTTTAGTAAAGCATAAAAAATACAACAAAAGGAAAAGAAATGAGTTATTTCTAGCATAAAAATTCAATAGCGAACCAAATAGAGGCCAAATATTCCACTCTTTTGGCATAATATATTGCAGATTTACCTTCAAAATCATTGGTTCCCCACCACTTAAAACAGCAGGAAGACACTGGCTTGCCTCTTCAGAAAACGTTGACTGAACAGGGAGACTGTAGGCCTTCAAAGAGAAAGATGATGGAAATCATCAGCTACAATGAAATTTCAGAAAAGCGGTTTTTTGGGGTGTTCCTCTGAGCAACAGCACGATTGGTTCATCTGTTTAAAGCTGGGGTATGTTTCTTTCGGGACCTTCAGCGAAGAATTCCCCGATAAACTTTCAGCATATTGTAATTCAAGTGGTCTGAGAGAAAACTAGACTTCTGCACTTCCTTGCATCTCTGTTTTCAGGCTTTAAAATAATATAACCAGTGATGCAGAACTTGGGCCAATGACAGGTAATTTCAGAGAGGGCCATCCCATTTGCAGGTGCATGTGCACATGTGGTGATTCAGAGAAGCCCGATTCAGCCGTGGAAAATCTTGCGGAAGTTGCCACGGCAGCATTGATGAAACCTGCCGACGCTTCAAAGTAACCCAAAAAGCAAATAGAGCCCCAGGCACTGCAGCTCACCTGGATCGTTTCCACTTGTACAGGCTATTAGATAATGCCATGAGCAAACTTTGGTGGCCTCATGGGTAGGAACACAGGTGCCAAGTTTCAGCTTTATCATAGAAGAACATGTTTATGGACAACGCCGACACGAAAAATGACGACGGACCGACGACCCATAACATAAGCCCACCGCACCTTTGGTCCGGCTGAGCAAAAAATGAAGACAGGCTTTTCGGAGAGAACAAAATAAAACCTGTGCAAATATCATCGAAGCATTGTAGAGTTGCCCAAAAAACTTGGCACTTATATTTGCGTCAAGTGGGATTTCCAGCTGGCTTATAGACTCCTGGACAGGTAAGCTGCCAACTCCATTTTCCAATTTTGAAATGTGTTGCAGTGGTTGGTTAGGTTGTGTGGGTAAATATACCAGGAAAGCAGGCCAGAAAAGGCCACGTTCAGGCTCACGGCTGCGGCCAATTCGAGCTCGTGTTTATGCTGCCAGCTAAAGCCTCACATCGTAGTACGTCATCCTGAAGGGCTCCAAAGGCCCGCAAGTATGCAAAGAAAATGGGATGATAATTCTCAAAGAAAAAAAAAAAATGACACTAATATTACACCATCCAAATCACAAGTGTGATAGGGATGACTGAAATGAATGGCCAATAACAGGTTAGCCTTCTGCTAACCACAGCCAAAGGCTCATGGCTGCCACCAATTCAAGTTCATGTTTGCGTAATGTTAGTTAGCTGCGCTGGCTCGCTGGCAGTTTCCTCTAAGCCGGTGGACCAAGTTTATGTTGCCTGTGCGGATTCCCAAGCTCCTCTGGTAGAAGGGATTTAAGGACAGAGAGTGGAGAGAGGAGAGCTGCATGTGTGACTGCATTCTCAAATTCTGTCAGTCTGTCTGTCTGCCTGTACGGTCGCCTGCCATCTCCATATTAACCTGATACAAACTAAAGTTTGTTCGCAAAATTTCTTTTCTAGTTTCAACTTGAATATGCTGTGGCAGACAGCTAAAATAGTGATTAAGTTCTCAGTTATATGATGATTTTACTGTACATCCATACAGAGTGAACCCTGTTGAAATTACAGCCCTCTACAATTGTATCACAGTAATAATCTTCATACTCGCTGGCCTGACTGACTTCATACACTTTAAGGCATTCAAACATCGTTAGCCTCAAAGCATAACTGCCCAAGTCAAATTTATGCCAAATTTAAGATATTGGCTGCCAGTTCTTTTGTGCTGGCAAAACAAAAAAAAAAAAAGTTTTCTTTTTTTATCAAACCCTTAAAAAATTTACAAAGTAAAATAAAATCAATTCACTTAATATAAAAAAATAAATAAGTGAAAAATAAAATATTTATTTTAAAACCCTTAAGAAATGAAATAGGCAATTATGCGGAGGCTAACTATATTTGGAAAAAATAACTGCAAATAATAAAAATAATTTAAAAAAAGACAGAAATCTGGAAAGCAGACTTCAACAATCACAATGCAAAGATGAACCAAAAAAAATAAAATTAAATAAAATCCAGACCTCACTGATGTAAATCTTGAAAAGAAGCAAGGTAGTGTACAAGATGACTAAGAGAAAGGTGCCACTAATCCACAGATGATAAAACAAGGAGACGTCCAGGAGTCCAGCCACCGTATCCAGGGCGTTGACAGAACTGGACAGAGAAAACCAGAAGAAGAATAGAGATTTAAAAAGAGCACCAACAAAATGGAGACGCCCCACGGCGTTTCAATACTGTGAAAGCAAAATACAAATGCTCTAATGATTTTGAATTTACGCAAAGAAAGAGGTTCAATAACTGGCCTGATAATGGAACGTAGTTCTTTATCAACTTACCTTTCTTTATGAAGGTTCATTGCAGCGCATATCCAGGCTTTGGGCACATATCCTATGAATACAAAAGCGAGAATATAAACGTACATTAATTTTAAAACAGTATTATTGCAATCCTTCTTGAAAATGTATTCAGACTCTTACCCAGGAACAAGTAGAGGATGTAGAAGTTCCGTAATGAGTACAGGGACTCCACAGCACTGTACTTTATAAGCAGTGGTAAAGCTCCCTTAAAACGCAGGTACTTGAATTGCTGAAAAGAGGCAACACAAATTATTTGGGTGAGAAGACAGCCATTTCACCTAGACAGTCCGATCGGCTGCGGCCGCATGGGTGAAGCCCCCGAAAGCCCGCTTTTCCCCTCTGTAGCCCATTTTTCGGCCAACACTGTCACCATGGCAACCAAAATCGATAGGTGTCATAAGCGAAGCCTATACCAACACATGTCCATACCAAATATGAACGTAATCGGTCAAAAATTACAGCCTGTACAGCGTACACAAGGAAGTGTCGGCACAGAGGACAAGCATGAATCCAAAGTAGCTGCCCCACTTCGTCCGGGGTCTACAATGATGCAGCTGAACCAATAAAGCTACTAGAATGTGTTGTCACTCATAAAAACATATGTGTCTCCCCCCCCCCCCCAGCCCCTTCCCTGCCCAACCCAGTGGATGGACAGACAGACAGGCGCATAACGAAAAGCACCACTGCAGCACCTGAGTATTAAGTCTGCAAAATTTCATTACGGTCATGCAAACGTTTAACAAGACAGAAACTGATCTGATCCGGATGGACAGACAGGTACTAACCACAAGGCACCACTTCAGGACCTGAGTGGCAAGTAAGCAAAGTTTTGTTTGGACAATGCGAACGGTTTTAGAGTAACGCGCCGAAAATGAAGTGGGAATGCCGAGGCGAAACGGGAACCGAGCCTAAAACAGTACGTCTCCCCTCTCCCTCCGCGGGGAAGAGACATAATTACAAGGATTTTCTTTACAGTATTGTACACCCTGAAAGAAACACAAAATTCTCTACCTGTACAACTTGGAATGACACAAAGTTCATGTTGGTCACCAGTCCGAGGAGACTGTAGCTGTATCCGACAAAGCCTCCAGCCAACATCAGGAAGAGATGATACTCATTCAGACACAGCTGAAAAGCAGTACCCCTGCAAAAAGAAAACCAATTATTTTATGATTTATAAAAAAAATTAAAATGAATACTTTAACTTGATCATATAGTGAGAAGAAAAGCTGAGCACTCAAGCACACTATTTTAGGTAATTCAAAGTACTTACTTCCTGTGGTCTAAATAGCCATGTGAACATGTAACTCACTTTGAAATCAAGGATGCATATCGCTTAACTCTTTTCCCCATAGACTCCCCCCTCCCTCTCCCCATAATGACTACAAATAATGACCTTGGCCATATCAATGAAGACGACATTTGACGCCTAGGGGACACCCCTGTTTTCAATCAGTGGGGAGGGTAGGAAAAAGTCAATTTATTAATATATAGGTGTCATACAGGTCAAAGGTCAAAGAGAGCTTCATTATCCCTGAATTTGCTGTACAGCCAGCAGTTTAAAAAAAAAAAAAAAAGAAGAAGAAAAAAAAAAAAGAAAAACAACAAAGAAGAAACAAGTCAACATGGTCAACAACATCCCCCGCCAATGGTGTGCTTCTTATTTTCAAACTCCATCAAGGTCTTTATGGTCTGAAGCGACACACAATTTGGTTACTGTATCTGTAGTAGTTTCTGAGTAAAGCTGTCCCCTTTATCTCGGACGGATGCACGGAAGGACGGACGGAGGTCAAACCTATATCCCCCTCCCACTTCGTGCTGGCGGGGGTAATAAATAAGACAACAATAGACAAAAGTAGACCTCTAGTGAAGGCAAACACCACTTACAAAGAATTATTTAGCGGGCCATATGTAGTCATTATGGCGAAAATCGGTAAAGCTGCTGTGGCTGCAAAACGGAAATAACACAATAGTATTACTGAAGTTAATAGTTGGCATGGACTTAGGCATCATATATCGTCATTACGGGGAAACGAATTTAATGAGGGCGGCAAACCGGTCACCATACGCAAGACTGAACAATTTAAACTAAAACACTACATGTATAAGACAATTGCAGTAATTGTTTGGCTTACCCTTTCTCCTCAGTGCACGGGAAGGCTACTAATTTATATCGCCCCCCTATCATGACAGAGGCACACCACGCCATCACCATTCCCATCATGCAATGGGCCATGGAGTGGACAAACTGCCGCGGATGAAGCACTTTCCATAAAAGGGCCACCCGCGTGCAAGGGATGGAGGGTACCACTGCAGGAGACAAAATCCAGCAGGAGATTTTGTGAAAAATTCTGCTCAACAGAACGAGATTACTTTGCAAATATATACATTTAAGAAACCCAACTTACCACAATAATATTCCAGGTTGAAGAGCCCAGCCAACAGCACCACAACAGCGAGGATGACAAGAGAGAAAATGACGTATGAACCAGAAAGTTCATTAATGGATTCTGTGGGGGAGGAAAAATACTTTAGTCTAATCCAGTCATCCAAGCCAAAAAAAAGAACATTTTTACAACCTTTTTTTTAGCTCAATAAAACATTAAACCTGCGACTGACCATCTGTCCATCATGTTTACATCCAGTGCAAATTGCCAAAGGAAAGAGATAAATAAAAATTAGCACCAACAGTGATTTACACGTTTGCCCGTAAATTAGCAATACTACTCTGCCAAGCACTGGAAGGTGTAGCCTGCCAAGGAAAGTGGGTGAGGCTGGGGGTGGGCTTATGCAAATAAGACCGCTTGTTAAAAGAGCATTGTTTTTGAAAACAAGCTGTGCGCATTTCTCCATGGACTGAACGTTTTGATACTTTAACAGTATATACGGCGCCATCTATAAATAAATTCAAATCTTACTTTCCAAAATACCGGACCGATAAAGGTTAAACAACCTTCCTAAACTGACCTGAGAAACACATAAAAAGGTGCTCACCAGATATCCATTGGATAGGATGCAGTAAGCTTGCTCTGCTCAGAATGACAAATGAAGCAGTGGCGACTGGTAACAGCAACAGGGACCATGCAGTGCTGGCTGCAGCCCTCCACCAAACAACCTAAAAAAAGGAAAGGCGTGAATAACAACGTGTTCATAATTGGGTCAATGGCTATAGGCAGGATAAACTGCAGCCTCTGTAGGTCTACTACAGCAACAAAACTAAACGGAACTAATGACAGGCACTAGTGCACATACCACCTGTAGTTTTAGCTACATCAATTCATGGTGGAAGGAAAGTCTCCATATAAATGCAATTCTCAGACCAAGATTTAAAAATGGTGTCTTTAAATAAACATGCGTGAAGTCACAGTGGTATAAGAGTGATATATAATTCCATGATGGTTATTACACAAAGACAATTGCACAATGGTTAATTTGACTAGATGTGTAGACTTGGGCGTGCAATTATTTTCATATCATGACCAGGATGTTGCAGTATATTGCATTTGTAAATGTATATCCTGACAGTATAAAAGTACAGACAGTCACCTGCTTGAACTGTCAATATATGAAAGCATTTAGCCATCAATATTTACATGAAAATGCATTCTCAAATTCTTTTTCCAAGATGAAAATGCATTTTAATTTTCATTGAGACAATGTAATAGTCCATGTCAAGGTACAACCTTGGGCAAAAATTATGGAATCACCACACATGGAGGATGTCCATCCAGCTTTTTTACTTCATAACAGATAAACAAACTGCACTTATGACACAAAACAATGTTTGTTTAGTCATATAACATTCAGGCTTCAGGAAACGCACCTCAAACTAATTAATATATTTTAATTAATGGCTTTTTTCCAGCAATGAAGGAGAAGACAAGAATATGGAAACAACTTGTGCCTGGCATTTCTACAGGAAAAATACCTGCACACATTTGAATATGTACAAATTAGTCTGCAGTTAAAAAGAACAAAGCTTGCATTGCAGACCTTAGACCAGGGGTGGGCAATCACGGTCCTGGAGGGCCGGTGTGTATGCAGGTTTTTATTCCTATCAATTACCCTGACTAATTGAGTTAATTGATTGCATACACAAATATAGATTTTCGCAATGATTCGATAAAAGGAAAATGTTTTATGAAGGGAGACAAGACTAGTCTTTGTAGTTTCATGATAATTTAAAGAAATGCGCATGAAACGTCAGATTTCATAAATGGTTTGGCTAATTGAGACAATCAACTAATTAAAGACCAGACGTTGGTGCGAAAACCAGGGACAGATACGGCCCTCGCTGCCCACCTCTACCTTAGGGGGTTGGTGGATTTGGCTAATTGAGAAGAAGCAGGGCACCAACAATAGAGCTGGAAATTAAAACAATGAAAATATTATAAAACTACTCCAAGAAGGAACCTCAGCACACAAAGTGGCAAACGATGTTTGTTGTTCCCAGTCAGCAGTGTCTAAAATGTGGTGACAGTATACACAAAATGGCAGGGTCATGAAAGGTCAACACACGGGTTGACAATGGAAGACGTCAAAGTGTCAGGACAGAGCGCTCAAAGCAATATGCCTCCAAAATGGAAAATGCACAACAAAACGAATGGGCAGAGACAGGAGTCAATGTTTGTGACTGAACTGCTTGCTCAGTTTTCCTGCTTCCAACACATCAACGAGGACAAAATAGGGGGCCGCCAAGCTGTCATGGAATTACAGTCCCATTACATTTTGGGTTGTAACTCTACAACTAAATAAGATAAAATCAAGTATCCTATGTCATATTGAAGGTATTAACTTGTTCTTTAATATTATTCAGTGAAAATATATTTTTTGAGAAATTTTCATGGAAGAAACAAGCAAAAACTACTCCGTCACGGAATTACACAAAATTGACGTGGTTTTTTTAATGTTGTGTTTAACTATCCAGAAAGTGATGTTCCCATCATAGTTAAGTTATGAAACTTCAATATGTTCATATTTAAGGTGTTTTTTGTTAATACTGTAAGTTATAGAAACAAATATTGACTTAAACTTTGCTTTAGGGGCAAGAAATTTCAAAAAGTCAATGTCACGGAATTACAAGAGGCAAATTGTCACGGAATGACAACAATAGTATAAATTAGTTTCAATGTATCTATTTCAATATATTATACATAATTATTTACATTTTTACAGTTTAGCAAGATATTACAATGAGTTTTCAACTTAAAATGACCAATCATAATACATTCTTCAATTTTTTTTTTTTTAAATCTCCATGTCAACATTGGCTTGGGCAGCCCCCATAATGGTTCTCAAAGTTCTCCATTCGTCACTGACAGGAACTATGAAATCAGCTAAGGCTGAGGTTACAATGTAGGCCTCTTATTGCAACTAATGTTTGGATAAACTTGTAATATAAAAGTATAATATAAAATAAAGTATAATATTGAACACTTTCTAGCCAAACGTTAATAAGAAATCTGATGACAGCGCTCTAGAGTTGCCTGAGTCGAAGCTGCTTCTCTGAAGTGATATAATTTCAAGCTTTTATGGACTCACCGTCCGAGATGAGGAATTTCCACTGAAAGGAAGAAATGTCATGACATCTACAGATGGATACATTACTGATAAATCGCAACGTAAGCTCCAAAGAAGTAACAGCGACAAGGCCATATTATATATACCTGCTGGCGACTCTTAAGACACAGATTCGCATAGACTTAGTCTAATACTGGGCTTACCAATAAACTTCAACTAGCCAAATAAAAGTTGTTACGTTAAAAAGAAGCTACATTACCTTGCGAATGAACCAGTGTTTTTTCCAAATTGGAGACATGATGGAATCGGGTACTAACGTAACAGTTAGTCCTTCCACACTTTAACCGAAAATAACTCCTTTTAAACTAAACATGCATGTACAGATGACAGGGAACCAATCCTGAGAAGAAACCAATGAACAGAAATCCAGAAGGGCTTGAAACTTAAGTGAAACCATCCAAGTACATCGCTACCTAGCTAACTAGCTAAGTAATCCACGTTAGAAACACTTCGTACACCGCGCCACAAGTATTCAAAGGGCCCTCCTCGGACCCCAAAATTGAGCTGCTCTGTTAGCTGCCGGATTGAAAACACAAAAGCTGAGCGTGCCGTCGTAAGTACCAATAGCAATTTTTTTTTCTAGAATAGCGAAGCATCACCCGCCCCTCTCTATCTCTGATTGGCTTATTGTGATACTCTTACCATAATTATAGCCAATCTTACTCCTCATATCTAAACTTAACCAGCGGAAGCGACAAGCAGTACCCAATCGGCAGCAGAATCGGGTGAGTAATAACTTGGCCATGCTAGAAGAAAAAAAAGAGCGTGTCGGTGTCCTGTTTGGGGTCCTGGGCGAGTTTGGTAGATTAATGATGACGCACACAGACTTTTTAAAAACATTTTCTTTACTCTGTTTAAAACAGTTAAGTACATTTAAATTTGTGGTAGGATTGATTTTGATACTGATTCAAAACAGCAAGGGTATGCTGACAATAAATAAAAGTAGATGCTTAATAAAATAAAAATGAATAACTCATATTCAAACTGAAAATATATGGGCAAGGCATCTCCAGATTCCAGCAGTCTAGTAAATAACACCATTACTCCCACAGAGTGAGAGGTTCCATGCAAAAAAATAAGTTTTTGTCTCCCTATTTTTAACCTGCCATCCTAGAATGGGTCTCTCAAAAAATTTATGCTTTCATTTCTTTCAAATTACAAAAAATAAACTTGTATTTAAAAATATTTTTCGGCCACGCAATATTTATAAAAATGAACAAGACAAACAGTAATCACAGCAAAACTCCTTTTAGAAGCTCTTTTCATAGCACTAAACACAAAATGCAGTTTTTAAACAATTATTTGATTAATGGGAGATAAAAAAAGAAGCTATCCAACCCTCCACAGCCCAATGTGAAAAAGTGCAGTAACTGTCCCCTTAATTACCGAATCAAACATTTAAACAAATTTAATAGATAATTTGGTTAAATTTCCCTGGACACAACCAGGAATGATTAATGCCAGCCCTGCTGAATCTGAACACTGCTTAATTAGAACCTGTCTGGGAATGTGAAGGAGGCAAAATGCAGCCCATGATCTGCAGAAATTCAAGAAATGAGTGTTATGACTTGGAAATCACAACAAAGAAAACCAGCAATGACAACTTAAACAAATGTATTCTTCACTGATAAAAAAAAAAAACTTCCATGAATAATCCACTGTTTAATGTTATAATAACACTATAATGCCACTATGTAACTTTGTTGCCAAAACAAAACCTCTACATCTGGTGACCAAAATCACAGCATTTATATAGACTAGCAACATTCGGAAAAGACCTACAGGATTCCTGGGTGATCCCACCCCCTCCAGGCGAGAAACCAGAAACTTCTAGAAAGCACAAGTCAATTGCATTACAAAGAAGTGGTATTGCATCAGATCATGTGTTGCTACAGAGACACCACCAGAGGGTGCTGATGAACAAAATAAATAGCTGACCAGCAAGGCAGCAAAAACAGTATGTAACGAATCTCCATTTACAAATGATATACAATGCTGCACATAAAATGCGCATTCATAACATGAGAAACAAAGTCAGCCTGCTGTCTCCCACAAGAGCGCCCCCCAATGTCCAGCCGTCGTTTCATTTTTCAGTAGACTTGGTCAGTCTGCTGGCTTTTTAAATATCCCGGTCAGAATTAGTAAGGGTGTAACATTCTCTGAGGCGATAAGTACTTTCGCGCACCCAATCACAAAAATTTCTTGCATGCGCCTGCCAAGGCAGAAATTTAGACCGAGTGGTGTCTCGGTAGCATATCTGACACAAATTAATATTCAGACCCCTGATATTATTTTAACGGTCCTTCCTGCAGTTTTAACACTTGTAGTCATAGTATGGGTTGGGTCTACTGTGTCTTAATGTAAGGAGTCTGTTATCAAAAATGGATTGTATTAGGGCTTTGGTTCTTCAGTGTAATCCTGATGTATTTCTTGCTGCTGAATCTTGGTTGAATATTTCTGTATCGGACCATGATATGGCTTTAGTTGGTTATAATGTTTAATGATTCACGTCTTTGCATTGACTTTGAATGTAATATGTTGTGCAAAAAATTTGTTTCGCGTCTGTTGTGAAAGCTACCTTATTCTGACCTCCGTGGATTCTGACTCCGCTTTGTGCCATGACTATTCCTTCAGATTTTATCTGTTTTGAAAGTCTGCCCTCTGTTTATGATTCCTGCCTGCCCAACCACACCCACTGGATACCGACTGTGTGCTGCAGTTTGCTCACCTGTTAAAAACCTGGTCTGTCCGACCAAGATATTGAATGACATTTATATGCTGCTGCCTTGTAATTAAACTTTGTATTGCCATCTGGGTCTGATTCTGTTAGTGTGTCCTGACAGAACAACGAAACCAGGATAGACAGAGCAGACAGCCTGGAACGGTGAGGGACCTCGCTGAGGAGTCATCGGGTCCAGCTGAAGTCGGTGACAAAGAAGCTCGGAAACCTTCACCGCCAGTATGAGCGCCGTGTCTGCCCAGCTGATGCAAATGCATAACCGACTGGACTCCCCACCTGTTGCTCCTGCCACCATACCTCAGACTGCCTCCACCGGCACCATTGGAGACGCCTGTCTGCCTACTCCCATCTCCAATCCCTGCACTCCCTGTAACTGTCACCCCTTCTGGTTGCAGCACTCACTCACCTTTAAGCTATAGCCTGCCACCTTTGTTTCTGACCAGATCAAGATCATCCGCCACGTGTGCCAGGGAATGGGGAACAGCTCACTGAAAGTCCCAGTCCCCAGTGTGCACATCTTGGCTGCCTCCAGGGATGAAATGAAAGGGTTTTCGATCAATCCAGGCAGCTCTGGAGATGCTGGTGATCTGTCAAGGCCATGGCATGGTGACTACAAATAGTCTGCTCATTTTTAGGCTCCAAAGGACGTTTTTAATTCTCAGGTTGGTAACGTTTCAATCCACGGGATCTTCCTCAGACAAAATACAAGAGAGAGCATTACTGCTTATTAAGCTGTAATCCACTCAGATAATGAGCACCTGCTGGTCACAGTGGTGGGTCTAGAACTGGGAATTTGGGTGGCACAGACACGCCCCTTTTAGTCCTGGTAACTTCACAATCATTTTCCTTTATTGATGCATTTTCCAATTATCCTAATTGGCAACTGAAGACACAATTTCTCTCCATATGCGATCTAACTGCGATGAAATCATGGACTAAATTCAGTCGGCTACAGTGGCGAAGCCAGAACTGGGAATTGGGTGCATAAAACATCCATTCAAAACAATTATTAGTCCTGACCTATTCTCAGTAATTTTCATAATTTACAAAATGTTCACTCCGAGAGCACTCCGCAATGATCAGGTGCTGCTTGTTCTCCCTGATTAGGTAAAACAACAATCATTCATCTGAACGGGTATTTGCTGAAGCCTATTTAAATCAACGTTGCTCAAAATTGTATACCTGTCGACTCTCATGCAACTAGCTTGAGCCGCAGGCTTTTTATAGCCTATTTAACTGCCGAGTGCCACTTCTTTTTTTATCAACCCATGCAATACTGAGAGGGAATGGCGATATTTCATTGGAATGCGGACCAGTTCAATCAACGCAAAGCATTGGCCTATTAATAAGTAAATTACTTTTCTGTACTGAATTTAGCCCATGATTTCATCGCAGTTAGATCGCATTTGGAGAGAAACTGTGTCTTCACTTGCCAATTACAATAATTGGAAAACGCCTCAACAAAGGAAAATGATTAAGAACTTTCCAGGACTAAAAGGGACGTGTCTGTGCCCCTCCAATTCCCAGTTATTGACCCGCCACTGACTGGTCAGCAGCACATGAGAGCTAATAACCACAAGATGGCAATACCACTACAGAAGACATTATAGCCCATGTAAAAATTCTCTAACTGCCAAGTCAACAACTTGTTTGTTTTACACTTCATGGGCATGTCTGAGCAAAGTAAAGGAAATGGTTTCTTTTATGATGTTTTTGTGGGGTAACCTAGAGACAAATGATTATTGTCCTTGAAGAACACCACAGGGAAATCTGAATACCCTGTACATCAGTGTGACGGAATTGTTAGACATGAGCAAGAAGAAGGGATTTTAATACAACGACAACACAAAACAGATAAAAAATGAAATCCAATAAGACTCATCCAAAGGTACAATTTTGATATATACTGAAAGGTACAATACTGTGCAAGTCTTTAATATTCTTGATTTTTTAATATAAATTCAGGCTTAGATTTGTAACATTTGTTTTTTTTTTTGTTTTTTTTTTTGCATTATAATGTATGTCGGAAAAGGCAGATAAGAAAATTCTGAGCAGTAATTAAAAAAATATTTTTACAAGATGATTTTTGGGCTTTGTTCAATAAAGTCACAGATGGTATAGCCTTGAAAGAAGCCCTGATCTTACATGAATTGAGGCTGCTGTCTGCTATCATATAAAGGGACAGAAACAAGAGCAGTAGCCCGCAGAGCAACAAATTCTCCAATTATTGTGGAACAACCAAACAAAATACCAAAAACTGTGGGCCCAATTTTTCTGATGAAAGGTGGTCACACCAAATATCGACTTGATATAACAGGTCATGGCTCTGTATTGAACATCTTTTGATATTTAGAGACTCTCCATTTCATTATTTTTGAAAGAATCTTTGCCGGAAAGAATTTTAAGAGATTTTGCACAGTACTGTATTTCAATTCAAAGCACTCCTTCTGCCAGTTATAACAGCAGTATATTTTGTATGATGTGAGATTAAGATCACCTGTGTCTTTCTCAGGTATACTCTGATACAAGCGCATTTGGGTCAACAAAGGAAGACGGTAAGGTTCATATTTATAAAGACCACTAAAGGCATGAAAATCAATGAATTAACCTCGTTATAATTGTTATTTTATACCAGTGGTCGTCAACCCCGGTCCTGGAGGGCCGGAGTGTCTGCTGGTTTTTGACATTACTCAGCACTTAATTGATGAACGAAAGCAGTTCATTACACACTTAATTCATCTCACCTGGTGTCTTAGGTTTAAATAGGGTGGAGAAAACCAAACTCACACACCCTGTGGCTCCCTGCCCTATACACTTTTATCTTTACTTTGAATCTCTACTTTGTCTGGATTACAACAATGCTAAATTTCCAACTACATTGACAAATCTTGGTTTCCACATAGACTTCTGTCACAACCTGCATGTCTAATTGGCTCTAGGAGTCTTATGGGTAGTTCCTGGTGATTGATTGATTGGCTTATTATTCCCTCAGTGCAGGAGTATTGCTAACAGCACAGGATGTGCTGAGTTTGGTTTTGTCCACCCTATTTAAACCGAAGACACCAGGTGAGATGAGTTCAGCGTTTAATGAATTGCTGTCGTTCATCAAATAAGTGCAGAGTAACGTCAAAAACCAGCAGACACTCCGGCCCTCCAGGACCGGGGTTGACGACCACTGTTTTATACATTTTTTCTGTGTTTAAGTAAATAAAAAGGTACCTCTTCATGGTTGTGCTGAAACCAAAAGAAATCCTGGTTTTGTGCTTAAACAGAATCTTTTGGGTAAACGTTGTGTGCTGTGTTTTCTGGACAGATATTTGTGGGAACTTATCCGGCTTTAAGTGTTGCACCAAAAAATGTTTCCTCATCTCCGGCATTGTGCTGTTGGGTCTGGTCATTTTTGCATGTGGAGTCGCCCTCATCGTCATTTTTGCCATTCCACAACGTCCACCTGGTAAGACTTTAAAGTTTGGATGGGGGTAAATCTTTTCAATCTATTTTATTTTACTGCTGTCAGGTTAGTCAGGCATTAGCAAGCATCCATGCCTGTGTAATGGGTGTGGAATGCAGTTCTGCATCGTCTTGTTGAAATACGGTATGCATGGCATCCCTGCAGAAAAGATGTCTTGAAGGACAGCCTATGTTGCCCTACACTCTCAGGGTACTTTTTCTGCATAATTGCTGCCTTCACAGAAGTGCAAGTTACCCTTGCCAAGGGCCCTGACACGAGCACATACTGAACCAAGACCGGGCAAGGCTTTTAGACCTGTTGCTGGTAACAAAATGGTCCTTTTCTTATTTGGACTGGAGCCTGTTTCGGCCCTGCTTCAGTGGCTCTCGGTGCTTTACAGAGTTGATTTTAAAATGTTGTTGTTGATTTAAAAGCTGTTAATGATCTGGCACCCAAGAATCTACCTGACCTCCTGCATCGGCATGCCCCAGCCAGAGCACCGAGGAGGTCAGCAGGTCAGCTGTTGCTGGAGGTCTTGTGTCGAGGTTAAAGTCTGGAGGCGACTGAGCCTTTTGGGCAGCTGCTCCGCAGCTCTGGAACAGCCTGCCCTGGCACATTAGATCTGCCCAGTTCTTTAATCTTCAAGTCTTCTTTGAAGATTCACCTTTTTTCCCTAGCATTTCATTCAAGTTGAGCCAGACACCTGATGACTTTTTAAACGTAATTCTTGTATTGCATTGTATGTTTGTATTGTATTTTATTCATGAGAAAGTATACATGATATGGGGAATCTGCCCATGTGATAGGAGCACGAGGCTCGAGGCTGTATCTGCCCGCTGGGCAAAAATCCTGTATCACCCGTATCTGCCCGCCGCGCAAAATCAGTATTTGTATTTGTGTATATTTATTGACATTGATATATTTTATGTAAAATTATACAATTAAACTCAAACAGAGATGTGCTACCCTAGACTTTAAATTTTAACTTAATGACCATGTTAGTCATGAAAAACTCAAGCCCAGGGCCGATCAGAGGCCCTCCCACTTTTAACCCTTTCAGCGCCGTGGGCAACTATAGTTGCTCAATGATGGAAGAAATCAAAATGAGACGCTGTTGAAAACCTATCATGTGGCAACTTGTTTAAAAGAGCTCCCCTGCGGGAGCACTTTTGAACAAGTTGCCACATGATCGGTTTTCAACAGCTCAGGTTAACTACATTTCTAATTCCCTGAAAATGTATTCGGCACTCCAAGGGTTAAGCCTGGTTCCTCCCAAGGTTTCTTCTTCTCTGTTCTCATGGGAAGTTCCTCCTTTCCATTGTTACCATAGGCTTCATTTTGAGGGGGTACAGGCCATGGTTTTACTGTAAAGCACATTGCAACAAATGTTTGTGGAATGCATTATACAAATTAAATTTGATTTCCTTTGATTTGAGTTCTTTACGTTTCTGTTACAAACAGCAATTCAGTTAGGATCATTGAAGTGATCTGTGTTTAAAAGTGAAAAATATGGATAATTTATTATTTTTTCTACCTCACAGCTAATCGTGTCTGCATGACAGTCCAGAATCGGTCAGGCTTCCTGTGTGATGACAGACTGACCTGCATCATGCCGTCTGAAGTCTGTAATGGAGTTCAGAACTGTCCCTCTGGAGGTGATGAGGACCCGCGCATGTGCAGTTGCGTGCAGCATTGTGTGATATTAGAGAAATAAGTTATTAACTCTCTTATTGGTTGATATTTCAATTGTAAACACAAGGCAACCTCAAACAGTGCACAAATCCAGAAATGGGCAATATGTTCGGCAAATTTATGTGGTTCTCATGGCCAAAGACTTAAAAGAGCCTGCTCAGTCTTATTCTACAAGTTGAGTGCTATCAGTTTCTATTTGGGACCTAGATAAACAGTGATTGGTATTGAACCGAAAGCTATAGGGCGGATACAAGCAAACAAGAAAAATATATCAGTCACATTGACTGAAAGATTTCTCAGAGTTTGTCAAATAGAATTTGGTCATTCTGTACTGAATATTATAAGCCAAGTTTCAGGTGAATGCAACTATTTTTGAAGAAGTTTTTGTTGAAAGTTGGTTTCCATTTTTTGGCAAATAAAATAGTATGCATGGCAAAAGCTAGCATTACACTGGTGTTTATTTGGGTCAAAATGAAAAGTGAACTGTGCTCACCCAAACTTCCCATATCCCTGAGCAGCGCCAGGCTAATAATACACTGCTGTTGTATGGTTGCTGGCCAATCTATGCTATGGTGGTCAGTATTGTACTGCGAGCAGTGCCTTTACCAGGAGAGCCAATTCAGCGGCCATAAATGAGCTTTTTATATTTTGATTGCAAATAAGCACAGTTACTGACTTATATTATTTGGAAACATATGTACTTGGTGCTGTTGTCTCTTTCATGCCATTGTTGTTCTCCTAGGTGACTTACCAAATAATCTTCCGAGCAGACTCATATTCCGATGTGGAAACCCCCAATTCTGGATTTTCATAGACAAGAATTGCAACCATATAAATGACTGTGGAGATTGCTCCGATGAAACTGGTCCTCGTAAGTGCATATTAAATTTTTTTATATATACACAGCACCCTCCATGATCATTGGCACCCCTGGTTAAGATGTGTTAAAAGCCTTAAAATAAATTCAATTTTTATTGCAGAAGCATACTCTCACACTGAAAATTGTAGAAAAATGTAACCTTCAATTCATGTGAATTTTCAGGGGGAAAAAAAAAACAATGACCAGACTAAGAAATAATTATTTTTCATAAAATCAGCTGTTCCAAAATTACTGGCACCCCTAATAATTCCTAGGAAATAAATGTAATTGAAATATTTCTGTCATTTCTACAGTAGTTTACAAAATTGATCTGTGAGGTATCGATCTGGAACCAAATGCAAGGACACGGGATTGGAAAAATGAGGTGCTTTATTGAATCAGGGGGATAATCCCCGCAGAGAGAAAGGCAACAGTACAGAGTCCGCAATCCAAAGCTCGAATTCCAATGGGACAGAGCAGAGTTCGTAACCAGGGCACCAATCACAAAAATCGTAGTCAGGCAAAACAGATCCGGTACACAGGCGTAGGTTTGTGGGAGAAGCAAACTCATAAGCCAAGAGACAGTCCGAATCGTAAACAGGGCAGCAATCCACAAAATCAAGGTCGGGCAGAAAAAGGTCAAAAATACACAGATGCAACAATATCCAAAAGGGCAAACCAAGAATCAGTAGTCGGGCAATCCAGTCAGAAAGATAAATCACAATGATTCAAGGCGGAATACAAACGTGGCACGAGAAACAAGGAAGAACGATCTGACATGGAAGTGCTTGAAAAGACATCTTTTATACACATCCGGGGTGAACACATGACAAGGGCGAACAGGTGCGATCAATGAAACAATAATCAGGATTGACACATGAGGAATAATCTAATTACATGAATTTGGCAAATACCAAAACGCAGACAGGGGTCACAAGACAATCCTATGAACAAACAACAGCTCCGATTAAGGAGTACTAAAGTGTATAGTCTAAAGAAAAGAGAAAGCCTGAGATATAAGTGGAAAACTGCAGTAGAGATAATTAGGGATAGGCAAGGAGGGCGGAGATAAGAATTGAGCGATTGCTGAGATATCGTTAGTCAATTAGTATGTGCAGCTATACAATCCCGAGTGCAAGTTAGTAAGTTAGTAAAAATATACAATGTTAATAAGTGTTAGTAATTATCGAACTAAACTGTTAGTACTGTTAGTAGATAGCAAAAGGAGAGAGGAAGGAAGAACACGAGATATGAAGGAAGATTGAAATCCCAGAAACCAATAAATCACCCGAATGCGTGGCACGTAAGACTAAACCGTGAGCAAAGACCTACACAAGACAAGACGGGGTAGACGTAGTGCAAGGCATGGCATGGCAGAAATAAACAAGACGAGAGAATATAAACATGACAAGAAAACGAAAACATGACATGATAACTACGGCAAGGAAAATAATAAAAACATGAAATCTGAAATTACCAAAATACAATACGTAATCAAAGAATAGTCAGACATATGCAGTGGGCACTTAACACGATAATCAAAACATGGCAAGGCCAGGCACAGAACTTAAACATCGCATAGGCTAAGATGGAAGAGCAGAAACATGACATGAGCAGGCAAGATCATAACATGATCAGAGTATGTAGGAACATTTAATTAGTAATTTATCACTTCCTGTTTCCCTGGGGTATAAATATGACATGACACAGAGGCCATTTCTTTTATCCACTCTTCAACATGGGAAAGACAAAGGAACACACCATTCAAGTAAGGTTGATGTGTGTGTCGACCTTCACAAGTCAGGCAATGGCTACTAGAAAATAGCCACTCGCCTGCACCTGCCCGTATCTACTGTCAGAGGAATCATTAAGATGTTTAAAACAACTGGAATAGTGGTAAACAAGCCTGGACGAAGACACAAGGTCATTTTGCCACCACGCACAGTGACGAGGATGGTATGAGAAATAAAAAGTTCTCCAAAGCTCACTGTTAAAGAATTGCAACAAATGTTAGCATCTTGGGGTCACAAAGCCTCCGAAACAACCATCAGGCACTATCTACATGCCAACAAGCTGTTTGGGAGGCATGCACGGAAAAAAAAACCTTTTCTCACCAAGAATCATAAACGCAGATGTCTGGAGTTCGCTAAGCGGTACTGGAACTTCAACTGGGACCATGTGCTTTGGTCAGATGAGACCAAAATAGAGTGTTTGTTGCCAAAAAGCTCTAAGTGGGTCTGGCAGAACACAAATGATGAGTATGCAGAAAAGCACCTCATGCCCAGTGTGAAGTATGGGGGAGGATCGGTGATGCTGTGGGCCTGTTTCTCTTCCGGAGGCCCTGGGAACCTTGTTAGGGCATCATGAACGCTTTGAAATACCAGGACATTTAAAATCAAAATCTGGTGGCCTCTGCCCGAAGGCTGAAGATGGGTCGTCACTGGATCTTTCAGCAAGATAATGACCCTAAACATATGGCCAAATCTACACAGAAATGGTTCACCAGACACAGAATCAAGATTCTCCCATGGCCATCTCATTCCCCAAACCTCAACCCCATTAAAAACCTGTGGAGTGAGCTGAAGAGGAGATTGCAGAGGAGAGGACCCAGGTTGCTGGATGATTTAGAGAGATTGTGCAAAGAGGAATGGGTCGAATATTCCTCTTTCTATATTCTCCCATCTTGTGAAACATTATAGGAGAAGATTAGGTGCTGTTTTGTTGGCAAAAGAGGGTTGAACAAAGTATTATCATCAGGGGTGCTAATAATTGTGGCACACATGATTTGATGTAAAATAATTATTTCTTAACTGAATTTATTAGAAAGTAAAGAACACATCTTAACCAGGGGTGCCAACAATTATTGAGGGCGCTGTATATAATATTTCATATGGGCCTTCACATTGCCGTCTGCCTTTTATGTTTAGGGCGAAGGTTTCTAGCATTGTGCTTTGCCACAAGAGTATGTAGACCATCTATACAGGTATTTGAATTGGTCTCCAAAAAGTAAAAAGTTGATACTGACATTAAAGTAACCATTTCAAAATTTTACCCACAGATATCCACAACTTTTACCGAACAAGATTTTTGTTTTTAAATGAGCTCTTCCATTAAATTAATGGCAACTAAAAACGTGCGCAGCTCTCATGACCCTAACATATACACTAACGCTCAAAAGTTTGGGATCACTTGGAAATTTTCTTGTTTTCCATGGAAACACACATGAAATTAGTCTGAGTAGGAAATATTGCAAATGAACAGAACATGCTGACATTGTCTGAGTTAGAAATAATGATTTTAATGGAAAATGATGAACATGTACATCAAACTTTGCCTTCATCAAAGTAAAACCACCTTCACTTTTAATACTGAAACTGGTGTTTGACGGGAACTATTTAGCGCAGCTGCTAGTTGACAACCTGTGAGGCGTCTTTGTCTGAAACTACATACTCTCAGATATTTGTCTTCTTGCACAGTTGTGCATCGGGGGCCTCCCACTCCTTTTTTCTGTCCTTGTTAGGGCCAGTTTGTGCTGCTCTCTGAAGGGAGTAGTTGACAGCATGGTAAGAGATTTTAGCCTTCTTTTCTAAGCACAACAATAGACTGACGGGTCTCTAAAGGAAGTTCTTTCTTTCTGGCCATTTTGAGGCTGTAAACAAACAAACAACTGCTGATGCTTCAGGTACTAAACCAACCTCAAGAATGCCATGCTCCCTTTTTCGCTCCCTTATTAGTTCAATGGTTTTCAGCTGTGCAACACATTTGCAGAAGGGTTTTGTAATAATTAATTCGCCAATAATTTGGATTAGCAGCCAAACCAGGAGATTGATGCAGAGGACTGACAGTTGCTGATAATAGGCCTCTGTGCAAAAATGTTGATCATTCTTTGAAAATCATCTGGTTAATTTTAATCGTTTATTAAATGGATAAAAATGTTTGTGAAATGGAAAAAAATGTTTGTGAAACGCATGAAAATGTATTTTTCTTTGGAAAACAAAGAAAATTACAAGTGATCCCAAACTTTTGAGCGGTAGTGTAG
The DNA here is from genome assembly GCA_029721435.1 of Gymnothorax reevesii. NCBI lineage: Eukaryota > Metazoa > Chordata > Actinopteri > Anguilliformes > Muraenidae > Gymnothorax > Gymnothorax reevesii. Next base: position 8,804,687 of record CM056575.1, on the reverse strand, counting down.
TCACCAGAAAAATTGCAGAGTATAAAAAATTTTAAAACAAAAACCAGCACCTCCAATAGACCACAAAGACTGGGAAAATAAAAGATTTGAAACAATGTCGAACTTAGGAACTAATTTTAAGACCCAATGCTAAACTAAAAACTTTTTAAACCCTTTTTTCCGGGACAGATGCAGATTGCCCAGCTTGTGGGCCAGGATGGTGGCACTGCATTCCTGTGCTGTACCAGTACTGTGACTGTATCCCTCGGTGTTTGTGCCAGGATGGTCGGCAGGAGTGTTTCGACTGGTCTGATGAGCATTCTTGCACAAGAATTGCTTGTACTGAATGATAAGTCCAGTGGTTGACCTTGAAAGCTTTTCATGTCGATTGTGAGACAAGACAGATTTCTTGCCAGAAAGGCTGAGGTCTTTGGAAGTTTTTTTTTTTAAATTTGGGTCAGCAGATATGGTTGTGGTTTCAGAGCATAACAAAAAATCAACAGAAATCTATCCTGACATTTCAAAAACGATTCCCTGGAGGCATTGTGAAAACCATGTAAACTAGGCTTCTGCCATCGGAGGCGATGGCTTGGGGTATATCCCCGAACGCCCCCAATCCTCCAATTCCCCAATCCTTGAATAGACCCTGAATAGACTTTCATTTGAACTTTCTTTTGAATAGACTTTCATTTGAATTTCTGGTCAATCGGACAAATGGTTCTGAAGATATGGCCAAAATCTTAATTTTCCACCACAAAGCGCCACCTGGTGGCAAAATATTGAACCACACAGGTATGATGTCATCATGTGACACGTTGTGAGGTCATGACCTTGCAGTTGCACATAGTTTCATGTCAATTGGAGAAATAGTTCCAAAGATATGGCAAAAATGGTGAATTTTATGTGATAAAGCTCCACCTTGTGTCAAAATTTTCAACCAAACAGGTATAATGTCATCGTGGGACACATTCTCAGGTCATGACCTTTCATTTGCACTTGATTTGAGGTCAATCGGACAAATATTTCCAGAGATATGATAAAAACAGTGATTTTTTTCCGTTTTTGGCCCCTGGTGTCCAATCTAGAAATTGTAAATTGTCCAAAATTGAATCAGTTCTTCCTCTTTATGATACTTACTTATATGCTAAACTTGGAATTTCCAATTAAAATATGACTGAAGTTATCGCGTTAAAGCATAAATCAGTTTTTGGCCCCTGGTGGCCAATCTAGAAATCGTAAATTGTCCAAAATCGAATCAGTTCTTCCTCTTTATGATACTTACTTATATGCAAAAGTTGAAATTTCTAATTGAAATATTACTGAAGTTATCACGTTAACATGTAGGGCGGCGGTCTGACCAAAAACATAATATCCCCGGAACGCCATTCGGCCTTTGGGGATATAATTAAAGAGTCCATATCATGTTTTTTGCCTTTTCCCCCCTCTCCTTCAGTATGTTATATAGCAGTGGCGGTTCTAGACCCGGGAATTGGGGGGGCGCAGACACCTCCCTTTATGACAATTAGTCCTGGCTAGTTCTCAATCATTTTCCTTTACTGACGCGTTTTCCAATTATCGTAATTCGCAGCTGAAGACACGGCTTCTCTCCATATGCGATGGAACAGCAATTACTGACCTGACCTGTTCTCAGTCATTTTTATGATTAACAGAAGGTTCACTCTGAGAGCACTCCACATTTAACAGGTGCTGCTTGTTCTCCCCAATTACGTAAGAAGACAATCATTCATCTGGACGCTTATTTGCTGTATATAAATCAACGTTATTCAAATTTGCATACCTGATGACTCTCACACAAATAGCTTGAGCAGCATACTGCCTATTTAACTGCCAAGTGCCACTTTTTTTTAATCAACCCACGCAATACCGAGAGTGAAAGGCAATATTTCATTGGAACACGGACCTGATCAATCAACGCAAAACACTGGCCTAATATTAAGTACATTATTTTTCTGTACTTAATTATATCCCCAAAACGCCATTTGGGAGGGGCCCTTAAAAAGACAGGAGAACAAAACAGCTAATTTCATGGGGAGGGAACTTTAGGTGCTGCATACACTGCCAGTACAACTGTAACCAGGTTCTGTTTGACCATGAAAACACACGCAAAAATTCGTAAAAAAAAAGAAAATATTAAACTGAGAAATGGACATAATATGGTCTGATAAAAACTGCTAAGGTGTGTTCTCTGCATTCATAGTTTTGTTCAAGATGATACAGGCCACTAGCCTACTCCCACATAGACTTATGCTGTTATTCACTCATGGTACTGGAGAAAATTCAATGCAAACTAAGGTGACTGCATTATGTTTTTGTATTATTTTTATTCTTATATATCATATTCAAATTTCGCATGATACATTTTTGCTTCTGTATTAACTGCAGAATTGAACTTAGGCTTAGAGAGGTTGGTGACCAGTACCTCAGGGAAAGAATCTGTGCACATTGATGAAGCCCATTTAATTAACACTACCTGTACTGTCTCAATAGACTGCCACCTGTTTCAAAAGAAAATGTTCTTTAGGCAATTAAAAGTCAATAATGTGCCTGGAAAATGTGGGTTTGTTAATGGAAAATCAAAACTGTTAATATGTGCCTTTTTTCACAAATGTCATGAATGTGAAAAAGAATGCATAGTACTTGCCATCATAGTTCCTTGTTGCAAAATCTGTGTAAAACATGTTTGTCATTAAAGATAATATCAACACTTGCAATAATATTGCTATTTTAGTGTTTTTATTTGGTCACATGCAGCAAATCTGAATTCTCCACAGTATCATGCTATAAAGCAAAGAATTGTGTGTGTGTGTGTGTGTGTGTGTGTGTCTTTGCATATCTCGAGAAACAGATGAGAAACTGCCCAGCGCTCCAGGTTAGTTGCCAGCCTCTACAGACAAATTGCAACTCTAATTTCCACAGGAGGAGGCCATGGGCTCTTAGAGTTTTTGCAAGTCAAGCATGGCTGAAGAACATCGCTCAGATGCATGAATGTACCTATTCTCCACAGTCTGGATACCCAGAACTGAAGCGGAGATGGAGAATTAGTTTCACAGACTTTATAGAGGGAATAAGCGCAGTCAGACGGTTCATAGCCAGTCAGTAAGAATGCAGGACAGAGACGAATATTGCAAAAAATGTCAGGTTACAGGAGAAGGGTGGAAAACCAGATCATCAGCATGCTTTGCCAGGAAGCAGACCGAATAATAAGCCGAGGACAAACCTAATTCATAATGAGTAATCAATCGTTCACAAAGGGCTGGGTATAACACAAATGCTGTGAAGAAAAAAAAAAAGAATTAGAACTGGGAAATAAAAGTAGGAATAAAAAGACTCATAAGGTACTGCAAATATACACAGATGCAGACTCAGGAGGATCAAAAGAAAACGGAGGGCGTAAATAGCAAACAAATTACGAAGGCAAACTCAAAGCGGATGTGGAGAGAACGAGGAAGCACGACCCGGGGTGCGGTTACAAAAAAGACAGTAAACTAAACGATTAACAGACAGAATGTGGAGAGCTCGTGGGAGCGCATAAGAAAACGAAAACACATGGAAAATGACAACGAAACTGAAGCTACCACTACAAATGTAATAAATACAAAAAAAAAACCTCAAAACTAAAATAAACAGATTCACGGAACTCTGACAATTCTCATTCTAAAGTTGAACATGTCGAACTTCCAGCAGTGTTCACTCCAGGAGGGGGAAATATAGAATTATTAGTGATCTCTATGACCTCAACTCCTCCTACTGTAGACCACTTGAGGGCTGCAATCCCCAAATAGTTTGTTAGACGATGGTTCTCTGTGGTGTTGCGCTCCAAGGTGGGCACTAATGGTGATTGCCCAATGCTAGCAGAGAATCTCTGCACCAGGTGCGATGGTGAGTGTGTACCATACTGTCAGCGGCAGTTATGGCTGCATTTCAGGAGCTGTAGCTGGTTCACACAAAAGCGTTAACTCTCTTGCAGAAACTTGCTGAACTTCGCAGTAGCAGCCAAGCTGTGGAAGCAAAGCATGAATGTCAGACAGGCCTGTTATCAAGCTGTGACTGGTTAACGCTGAATGGCCAAGCCAGTTAGCAGACTCAGGCCGCAGAAGAACTCATCTGAGGCTGAACACCAGTCTAGCCACCAACACAGAAGTCTTCGCTAGACCTGTGATAATTTCTCAATAAAGAGATAACATGAAAAAATGCAGATAAAATGCTTGAGTTTGTTTTAATCCTCAGTCATTGCCTTGTTCATTCCCTTTCTTGTAACCACAGCCTTAGTCACACTCCCCTGTTTCCAGGCACATGTTCTGAGTTTTCCTGGGTCTTTAGTTTCCTATATTAGTTCTTAGGTGTTCTTTGTTTATTTGCAAGTCTGTTTCTGTGTTACTTCTGCCAGTTACTTACAAGCCTTTTTATTCCTAATGATTTTCTGATATTCATGCTCAATTTGGTCTTTGGTTTACGAGTTTAGATTACCTCGAGTATCTGTTTGGTTTAGTTTACGACTTGTTGACTGTATTTTCACGATTCTGCCTGTTCCACCTTGTGCTGCATTCTGCCCACCTGGTTTCTTGATTTCAGCCTGTTTTTCTACACTCTTTTTTGCTTATTGTTTTTGGCACCGCAATCCTCCTGATTGTTAAAGGAGCAGAATATCTGACGATGAGTTTTATGTCAATGAAGTCGGAGAAAATGATCCTCCATCTGCCTCCGAGTTCTGGATCCCAAGCCTGTCACTGTAGCTGAGTCCTCACCAGGTGGCGAGTTTGCAAATGGATAAGTTTCCAGCACAACATTTGTTCGACCTATTTACCATTATCCAGGAGGAGAGAAGATTAAATGGAGCAGGTGTTTGGATGACGTGAGTATTTATGGGGGTCCGACCTCAGATCACTCATGTTCCTCGGGACCTGGTTGGCAGGTCGCTGTACAACAAACTTAACTCGCAACTGTCATCCGGAAGGGAAGCACTGTCTGACGGTCGTTGAGGAATGAAATGGAGACCAGATTACTGATTCTAGTCCATCTAAAATGACGTGTGCACGTGTGTGTGTGTGTGTGTGTGTGTGCGTGCGGGGGTGGGGAAGGGTCTTGCATGCTTTTTGACAGCTCCATACATAAAAACACTCAAAATGCTTTCAAAAGCATGCTATTTCAATTTGGTTCTTTAATATTGATCAAGTTACTTCATAAACTGAAAAATTTGCCAAAAAGTCTTATATTAATAAGGAAAGTACTGTAATTGACATTATATGCTGAAAGTTATTTATTCACACCACATTTTTTATTAAAGTTGGGTTTTTACTACATTTTTATTGCATTTTACAGTTAGTTGTGCGATTATTACATTGTAAATTGCTGCTGTACAGTTTTTCTTGAACACCACTGCATCATCTAATAAAATATTGCTGAAGTATCAAGTTTGTGTAAATGGTTGATTAAAAGCTGCCAATTTTTTTATGCCAAACCCTTCGTATTTTTCCATGTGTATTTGTATTTAAACAGATTCTAATGGGTCCAGAGTATCCGCGCCTGTGTGATTGGACAGCTGAGGCAGTCGCTGGAGCGTCTGGAATGCGAGGCGAGACGAGTATGGAAACTGTCTGTCGCGGTGAAACTTCACCCACACGACATTGAGTCCATACACTGGATACGGAGTACAAGCGCTTGAATATTGAGTGCTTGAATATATATTTTTTCTTATTATAAGCTCACCTGTTTTCATTACGTTTTATTAGCGATAAGGAGGGGAGTACTTTAGATAGGCTACACTGGGAGACGGAGGACAAATCCCCTTGTGACAGAGGTAATGGGCCCGTAACACTTTATGCTGCGTGTTTCCCCCAGAAATATTATCAGTGTTCATATCACTCATTAAAGATGCTTTGCTACGTAGCTAACGTACTAGCATAGTGACCCTCCGCTCAGATTTTTTTTAAAGTTCATTGACATAAATGGTCGCAGTTCCATTGTTATATTATATTTTATGCTTCAGGTAAATTAGAGCATGATGTACGTCATTACGAGAAATGAAAAAGAAAAGATAAAGAATCCTGACGTTTTAAAATGGGTCACGAAGATAGGGACCGCATTGCTTTAATACGGGCTGTTGCATGTATAAAGTATCACGGTAACACGTGTCGCATGCTTGAGGCTGTTGCTTATCGGGGAGAATTGTGACTTCATTGACTTTTGGCAAGTTATCGGGACTTCGCTATGTGAAACTTTTCACAGCTTTACATTTGACGTTTTAATTGTTCTTTCTTTTCACCCTGTTTATTTAATTGGAAGTCTATTGTGTCATTAATTATTGTCTTCAAATATTAGTAATGAGGTTATGAATTTCTAAGTTTGGTGAAGTCATGAAATATGTAATGAATGAATTATGACATTTCATACTGTAGCAACTGTATGTAGACGGGGCTTGGTGAATAATAGCCTAATAATAATAATAATTATTATTATTATTATTATTATTATTATTATTATTGTTGTTATTTTTATTATTATTATGACTACTATTTTGTTATTCGTGAATAATAATAATAATAATAATGAGTCCTACAGAGTAGCTTTTGATATCACTACGTTTGTTATGGAATTAATTATAGTAAGCAAAAGGCCGAAATGGTCGCGATTCGGACTTTGTACTGGAACGAAATATTCTGAACCTTGAAAATGTGAGCCTTCCAAAACTGAATGTGTGAAATGTCTTCTATTTTTATGTAGTTATTTACAGACGTGACATTGAAGAGGTATTTATCCAAGCTGCATATTCCGTTTTTAACGGGTATCTTGAAAGATATATCGTCACGAGCACAAAATAAGTTGAAAAGTAGTGCGCTTCCGCATTCACAAGGGGAACAAGTGGACATGGTCTACAACATCCCCCGCCAATCGTGCACTTCTCATTTTCAAACTCAATCAAGGCCTTTATGGTCTGAAGCTGCACACCAAATTTGGTTACTGTATCTGTGGTAGTTTCTGAGTAAAGCTGTCCCCTTTATCTCGGACGGACGCACACACGGACGGACGGATGGACGGAGGTCAAACCTATATCCCCCTCCCACTTCGTGTTGGCGGGGGATAATAATCATTATCATCTTATGCACACTGTACTTCACTGGTTTGCTGCAGTCACTAATATAACACGTATTATTTATAAAAACCAAGATAATTTGTTGTAGGCTACTTTGCAATGGCCAAATGTAAACTTACAAATAGTTTTGAGTTATCAAAATTTGCATCAAGTCATGTGAAATGTATAATATATATGAGGAAACTACAATGCCATGCGACCAAACTGGGGTTACTGCAGTCAGACATGATGCCGTTTTCCACTGCATGGCAGACGCTGCCACTTTTCAGTCTGAAATCTCACGGTATAAATAGCCTTGAGCACAAGAGCAGGTGCCAATGGCACACATGTAGGTCTCAAATAGACTATGATCTGCCCAGTTACGCATGGTCTGGGATGGGGGTGGGAATATGGTGGGGTTCCTGTCCTCATTATGTTAAGAATGCCACTAAATACTTGAGTCAAGGCAAGGAATCAACGGTGAATAGGAATTGGGAAAAAAAAAAAAACATTATCCTCAATCAAAATGACATTTTATCTTATGTTTACTGTGTTGTGAAAAAGTATTTGCCTCCCGTACCTCCATTTTTGGTAATTTGCCATATTTTAATATTTCAGATCAATCAACTAAATATAAAACAAAGACAATGTGAGACAAATGTAAGCCAATGAAGATGGAGTCCAACCAATGAAAGCCCAACATAAAAACTGGTTGTGCCACCATTGGAGCAACAACTGCAGTCAGAAATAAATGGCGATGAGTCTTTAGCATCGCTGTTGAGGAATTTTAGCCACACTGGTGGGTTTTTTGAGCATGAACTGCCTGTTTAAGGTCAGGCCACAGGATTCAAATCGGATTCAAGCCTTGACTTTGACAGGACTATTTAAAAACCTTCATTTTGAGCCTTTTTAGCCATTTAGCGGTGGACTTGCTTCAGTGCTTTGGATCATTGTCCTGCCACATAAGCCAACTGCTCTTGAGCTTCAGGTCACAAAGTAATGGCCAAATATTCTCCTTCAGGATTTTCTGGTAGATGGCAGAATTCATTTTCATGGTTCCATCAATTATGGCAAGTTGCCTTGGTCCTGAAGCAGCAAAGCATCCCCAAACCATCACACTGCGACCACCAGTTCTGATTTATTGTGGAATGCTGTGTTTGCTTTACGCCAGATGTAACGGGATCCATGTCTTCCAAGAACTTCCACTTTTAACCCATTAGTCTGCAGAATGTTACTCCAGAAGGCTTAGGGGTCATCAATACGTTTTTCTGCAAATTTGTGAAGTTCCTTAGTGTTTGTTTTGGTCAGCAGAAGTATTTGCCTTGCAGCTCTCCCACCGATGCCATTTTTGCCCAGTCTTTGTCTTATTGTGAAATCATGAACCCTGACCTTAACTGAGGCAAGTGAGTTTGTTGGGTTCTTTTGTGATCACCTGGATTAGTCATTGATGAAGAAGAATATTAGAAGAATTTTGGTAGGTCGGCCACTCCTGTTCCAAGTTTTCTCTGTTTGGACAGAATGAATCTCATTTTAGTTTGATGAAGTCCTATGCAGGGTCTATGGAATGGCTTTGCATCCCCTTCCAGACTGATGATGTCAAATAATTTGTTTCTCATCTGCTCATAAATTTCTTTAGATTGTGACATCATGTGCTGCTTTTTTCCTACTTCACATGGCCAGACAGGTTCTATTTAAGGAATGCTCAGATTCAGCAGGGCTGGCTGTAATCATGCCTGGGTGTGTCTTGTGAAATTGAACCCAGTTAATTTGCTTAATTAATTTATTTGGTAACTAAGTTAGGGTTAAATAGCTTTTTTATTCAATCAATGAAATTATCATTTAAAAACTGCATTTTGCATTTAGCTACTTGGATTATCTTTGTCTAATGCTAAAATTAGTTTCGTGATCCGAAACATTTAAGTGCAACAAATATGCAAAAATAGAAGAAATCAGGAAGTGGGTAAATACTTTTTTTTCCTCATAGCATTGTATGCGATTTTGATAGAGTATCCATGTCATTTGAAACACTGTTATCCTCTATAGGCTTAGCAGAGTTCATTTTTCAGCTATAACTACTATATTAGTTAGTAGTCTATTTAGGGGTTGAAAAAACACTGGATGTGTGTACTTGTATATTTAGAAGTATTCACCCCTTCCCAAATTCTTTTAGTTTAGCTCTTTGATGCACTTTATTGTCTCAAATCATCAAACAAAATTTTGAAGACGTCTAAAACTAGAGACTCTGATCCACGTGTTCTCATGCACAGTCATGCAGTGGGGCCGTCGACTTCTATTTCTATCCTGGTTTGGCCTTTCAGTTCTTTGCAGACAGTAGTGCTGCTGTATTGCATGTATGATGCAGTTTTGTGGCCATCTTATACATGGAATTGCTTCCACCTCTCAATGTAACAGTTTAGTGACTAGTTTCAATGAAGTTGATTCTCATTTGCAATTTATAAATAATTGTTGCCAAAAAATGTGGGATTTTGTAAAGAAAGCTATTTTTAAGCATCTGAATATGATAGGAATGTTTCTTTGGCACTAAAAGAACACATCGTACAATTATATAAGGATAAGTTACACAAAGTCGGAGGGTCATTTAAATGCGATATCGCAAGGCAATATTTAGCTTCTTCCTGAAACACAAGACTGACCACTAATGACTCACGAAAGCCACGTCAAAAGTGAATCGCAACCTATTTCTATTCCCGCCACGATGCCAACAATCAGGATCATGTGGTACATTATGTCTCGGCTGTATTTGTCAATCAATTTAATTCTTCCTTGGTTAATAAAAGTACAGTTTTATTTTATACAACTAAAATTCCTAAAAAGTTGGCATATGATGGAAAATTGATTATTTGATACTTTAACCTATGAATTCAATTGTCATTAGAAAAACGTGCTTATTTGAAATCTGATTATTGCAACAGACTCCAAAAAGAGGTTGGTGCAGGGGCATCAGGGGTGGATCCAGGTTTTGAAGTGAGTAGTTTCCAAGAGTTTTTTGCAACATGAATAGCCAATCAGAATGAGGTTTGAGTGAGTTCCAACAAAATGAAAGTGTTTACAGCCAATCAATTAGGTGTTTGAGTGAGTTCCGGAAACTAGGTAAATTACCTTGGATCCACCCCTGCGTATTGTAGGACAAATAATGATGCGACGAATTTCAAAAATGTGACATTGGTGATGTTAAGCAGGTGAGGCAATGATGTCATAGTAAAAGCAGCCTCCAAAAAAAGACCTTGTCCCTCAAGAGCACCTATTTTCTAAACAGATATTTTGGTACATAATCCACCTGTTTGAGTCCTGCAGACATGGCATTTACTGTGCAGTTCCTGAGGTGAGGTCTTAGCAGCTGCAGTTCCAGATCTCGTCTTCAGACTTCATCATGTGCAGCTATCATCTGCGTAGCTGTCTGGCGTACCTGCAATGATCTAACCACAAGCCCAAATGTTATTTCTCAGGAGACGCCTTGCCAAGTGCGCCTTACACGCCTGAGGTTAGGCAACATTGTACTCCATAGCGAAGTGCGCTGTGTGCACATGCTGTCTTCATAATACCAAGACAACAATATAATTGCTGAGGCACCCATAAAAATGTTGTGTTCCACAGAATTTCACGCACAGGTAGATGTGTTGGAAAAATCAGTCGACAACTCTCCAAGTGCACACTAACAATTTTATTCAGTTTAATAGGCAGCACCATGCCTTGTAGCATAGGATGCTCCATGCACTCATAGTGTTTGTAAGAGATGCAATAACGTCCAATTGCCGAGGCGCTACCTAGGTGTCCGCACTTTAAGAAGTCCCTGATGTTACATGGACAAACCGTACTTAGTAAGCCTTATTGTATCTCGCTGACGATGATAGTCTGGAGATACTATGGTTTAGTTCCGCCGCCGCCGCAGAGATTTTCTGTTCCAGGCTCTGGAGGCTTCAAAGTTTATGATTTTTCTCTAAATTTGCATAGTCAAAGATGTTTATTTGGCGATGCTCAAGATCAATTCTCGCCAATTTCCGACATCCAATGAGGCCGGCAGCAGCCATTTTGTCGCAAAATTTTTTTGTGGATTTGGTGTTTTCTGCTCATTTTGAGCCAGATTTACATATATATGTAAATGTAGAGGGATGCATATTAGTGTCATAGCAAAAGAAAAAACCGTAACATTGTGGCTGTAAAAATTTGCAAGTGATCTCTGATGGGGATCAGGGAGATGCACGACTCCGTCCCAGTGGCGACCGACTTATCTAGTTTATTATATTTGTACTCAGGAAGTTCCTTCGCGTCTTGTCGTCGGTCGATTTCTTGGTCCATACCTGCCACTGCCCTTTCCCCCGTTACTGTTACCCCCACATCCAATCAGTTTCCAAACTTTTTAAAGTTTACTAAGCCTGCTAGAGTTTACAGTGCAAGCTATAGCACCAAATTATGTGTTGGCATAGCATGTTCAACGTAGTCGAGCATAAATGGATGATTCTAATGATTTGTTAATGAATGTAATTTGTAATTTCCATGATGTGCCAACTTTTTTGAAATTGGGGTTGAATCTGAGTCATGATCTTCCAGCTCACCTACCTCTAATTGCCGATCAAACTGTCAAGTTTTTCAAACCTATTTCTTGCCAGTTAAAATGGTTTAATGACTGACTAGTCGCAAAAACTGCCGTACTGTGGAACAGTACAGGTTAAGTATGAATAAAATAGGCACAGGTAATGAATTCTGTTTGGTCGGCCTTTTTCCTCTTTTCTAGGTATCTTCTGACGCAGTACATTCACATTTCAAAGTCCAGTAAATTGCTTGCAGGGAGCAGCCATGACTGATGTGGCGCAAAAACAAGAGGTACGGTCCCCAAATCTCTTATCAGGTGTGTGGCTTTGGCAGAAGAGATCATTGTTAACCTCTTAAACTCAAATTGAAGCACCTATTACTAAAACCCCATAAGTCACATTTGACTTGACTTGACTTGTGGGGTTTTAGTAATCAGTGCTTAAATTTTCACTTAAGTTTTCCCTTAAGTAGGTTAAAAGTAAGAAAAAAAATTTTTTTTTCATATTTTGGGACAATTTTGCGTAATATTCTGTATCTGCTGGTCGCAGTCCTTTACTGAAGCTACTTCACACTTACATTGAATGAAATATTGAAACCCAGGATGGCATGTTTTTATGGCCACAGCTTTACATCAGATGGAAAAACATATCTAGATCTAGTACATCATTTTATTCACATTTCCCTGCAAATCAGCTGCACGTATTTGGGATCTTTGGAACCCTGGGGATCGCCCCTAGAATTTAAAATTGGCCCGAGGTTCCACAGGTTTTAAAACGGCAGCTTAATTTGATGGACCCAGAAATTTTTCTTCTGACCTCCTTTTTTTTTGTCCTGTCTTTCCTTTCCCGTTTGCTCACCTGTGGATTTTTCCCCAAAAGAAACTCCTTTCCAGTTCCAAGCCCGTTATGAGGAGCTATGTGCCCAAGCTTGGAAAGGGGGAAACGAAAAGTAAATTTGAGGCCATGCAGAGGGCGAGGGAGGAACGCAATCGGAAACGCAGTGAGGACGAACAGAAGAAAAGGAGGGAGCAGTATATCAAGGAAAAAGAGTGGAATCGCCGCAAGCAGCAGGTGGACTTTCATGAACCGTATTAATCATATCCTACATGGTGCTGTACGTTGACAGCTTACCTTGTCCTGTGTTGTGCGTAATCCTCGAAGGTCCCCTATTTCGTCACGAGGTGCACAGCTAATTAGTTATTACAAGCCATTTCAAAATCTTTCCCCTCTTGACATCACATAGGGAAGTAACCAACCAGAGGTTAGCAGCTGAGCAGTCAATCAGATTTCATTATTCTGGGTGGTCACTCCCCCTTGTGATGTCAGGTAGGGAAGACTTTGAAATGACCCATAACGGCTGATTAGCTGTACACCTGGTGGCATAATAGGGGACCTTTTAATTGGGGTGGCGCTTATTAAGAGTGAGTCATTCATCTACGATCAGGAGAGATGTTTATGAATCCATACTGCTGAGCACTCTCCAGGCATAGTATACAGTATAAGCGATATAAAAGGATTTTTTTTTTTTAATTAAGGACTTTAATCAAATAATGACCCTGTTAGAAACTCAGTTCTACGACTAACCTCCACCATGTCATGTGACTATAAATCCTGTATTTAACATGCAGTAAACCATCAGCAGGACAAATATGAATTTTTCTTGCCGGCAAATGAAATGAATGTGGAAGTACAGCATACTGAATAAATGGGCTCGTGTCACATTACAACTAACACCATACTGAAGTCTCTGGCCCTGTGTCTCTCCCTGTCATAATGTTTCTGACTGCCCCCCCAACAGCTTAGGTATTTGGAAAAGCCTTCAATATTGGGACATCATCTCACTGTCTGATTTTCCCCAGATTAAGGAGCTACTTGTCTCAAGCGACGAAGAAGAGAAGTCGGCCACGCCGGCAAAATCATACGTCCCGAAAATCACAGGTAGGCGAAGGGGGCAGTGTGGCAGATGGCACAGGTGGACTGTGTTTGAGTGAGCGCATATATAACTGTCATTACTGATCATGTCAGCCTGTTCATTTCAACAAGTAGACAAGAGTAACGGAGACACAGAAAATGTGCATTTGGGCGGGCAGGCAGCGTAAAGGGAAAGTTTGCGGAGATGGAGAGACAGCGTCAGGAAGCAGACAGGAAGAAGGCGGAGCAGGAGAGGAAGAGGCGAGCGACTCAGGACACGATCGAGAAGGCCAAGATCCAGAGAGAACTGGCCAAGAAAGCTGAGGAGGTGAGTTTCTTCAACGCGAAAGCGCACGCAGCTGAAAGGAAAATGGCGGGATATACAACATACACACTGAAGTGGGAAGAGCAGAATTCCTGCTTTCCAAAATGAATTATCATTATTTCTTACAGTGTTCCCTCCTTGAGTAGATCGACGGGTTAAAGCCCCAAAGTTTGTTTTACAACCATTTTTATGTGCGCAGCCATGTTTTAGTGTTGGCCAATCAGAAGAGTCCAACGCCATGTCCAGTATGGTGTGATTGGGCTCCATATGAATGACAGGTTGTGTAAATGCCGTGTGATCTAATGGAGAGGACAAGCTGTTTCAGATTTACTTAAGCAAACTTTACCAGCAAGCACAACCGCAATCCCATAATATGCAGCTTCTGGATGCGCAAAAGGTTTTATGATTCAAGTGGGGAGAGTTTTTCGTCCATCAAACTGACGTTTGTCAGGTACCCCATTTTAAGACCTGTCAATATACGAACGTAAAACAGTGATTGGAAAACATGGGCCATGCTAGCTTCAAACCTAAGTGTAATTTGCAGCTGAGTTCAGAGAATTTTTACCTCATAGTTAATAGATATTGAAAATATGGTGATTAAAATATGGCATCAGCCCCACAACAAAATGGCGTGAACTGAAACCCAAGGCTTTCCCAGCTGAGTCTGGGCATCAAGAACACAAACATGATCTGGTAACTCATCTCTTTTCATTAAAATAGCATATTTACAATTTTTTAATGAAAAAATACACCCATGCATTAAAATGGCCTGAATGAAATGCTTCCACCTTTGTCCTCATTTAGAGTGCGCAGATCTATGATTGTGAAAATGTTCCACATCTCTGCGTTAAGGATAATGCCCAACCAGGTGTGCATTATCTTAAAATGAAATAATTTATAGACTGCGTTTTGTGTTGACTCAGGATGTTTGTGTTTAATATTAAAATTAGCTTTAGGATCTGAAACATTTAACCCTCCTGCAGTGTTCGCGGTCAAATTTGACCGGGCTGTTTTAACTACTCTTATATTGTCACAAAAGCCATAAATCATCACTAAATTTTGTTTAAAGCCTTTTTCAGCCATGAAACAATGTCTTTAGCCAATGCTTAACATGATTAATTGCAGTGATTACACAAAGAACAGACACTAAACATATATTTATAAGTAGACATTTATTGTAAAAAACAAACAGGTAAACAAGCAAGCAAATTCAAAACAAAGACCATATGAACACATTCTCAACATGAGCAGTCCTCTGTTTGTGTGTGTGTGTGTGTGTGTGTGTGTGTGTGTATGTGCGTGTGTGTGCGTGTGTGGGGAGGGGGGTGAGAGTGTGTGGATGTGTGTATGGGGATCTGCTGGATGAACATAATGTAGTCTTGTCCATTCATTTCCTCTTTCCTCTGGCGGTCATTTTTGAGCGGGAACACCAAGGGTGTAACAAAATTGAATAATCAGTCAAAATTCAATGAAAATGGTGGTCAGCAATTTTAGATGTTCAGGTGTCTGGTGTGGAGGATATCATGAGGTTTTGAGGCAATCGGATGAAAAACACATCATTTATGCTTCAGGAAAGCTTTAAAATCTGTCAGATTTGACCAAACACCGGAGGAGGGTTAAGTGCAACAAACATGCAAAAATTGTTGGAAAGGGGGCAAATACTTTCTCACAGCACTGTGCATTATGGAGGCAAATAGGTGTGGTCACTTCACTGAAACTTCATTGACATATGTAAAAAAAAAAAAAAAAATTGATGTTTTAAAATTCTAAAAACCTGACATTTTCATTTAATTTGGAATATATTGGTTTGTATAGCGTGGTAGGACTGATGAATTATCCTTGGAGCAAAATTTTTTCCTCAATCAATTATTTCTTCGAGGTCAGAATTTGAGTAAAAATCAGGAGGATTAAGACCAGTCGCATATATCTCAAGGGTGGCAATTTTAGTAGTCGGGGGCACTGTGACTATCAAAAGAATAAACAATAAAAGCATAAATTCATGGCCACTTTCGTTCATACTTACCATGGGTGCCAGTATTAGCTCTGTATTTTGAGTTCATTAAGGCATTTTTTTTTGGCTTCTTCTTCTGAATCATACAACTCAGCAATGGAGAAATTATGGGGTTACAACATTTTATTTGGGATCGCCAGATTTTGTTCACTTTCCCTCAATGCTTTGTTCACATTTCTTCTCGAATTTAAACTATGGCTTTTATCCTGTGATTGACCAAACAAAATACAGGAAGGTGATGATTCTCTGCTGGTGAAAGTAGTTCCATCGAAACCTCCGGGGAAGATAAAAATGAACTTTGAGGATATAGAAAGGGCCCATGAAGAAGAGGAAATGAGGCGGACGGAAGAGGAGAAGAAGATGAGGTTCAAGGAACAGAGGCGCGCCATCCGGGATGCCAAACAACAGTCCAGTTTAACAGAGGCAAGGAGCTCTAGTCTTGGATGTCCTGTCAGTCGTAAAATGCCTAGTACAGTAAGTACAGCAAAATTTCAGCGTATAAATATTCCACAAATGGTCACTGTAATCTGTTTTCCCCATAGCAGGAAGACCTCCAACCACCGGCGAAAGAGCAAATGACCCCAGGCAGGCTAAAGCTGACCTTTGAGGAGCTCGAGAAGGAGAGACAGGAGGTACAGAGGAGGCAGGCGGAGGAGGAGGCTCGGCAGCGGTTGGAGGAAGAGAAGAAGGCCTTCGAAGAGGCGAAGCGAGAAATGGTATTCAAGCTCACATCCCACGTCCTGTTTTCTTTTCAGTTAACATTGTGCTAACGTCTCTGCTAAAAACATCCAGGGAGCCGAGGGTGAGGATGAGCCCGGTGCGCAGGCCGCAAAGGAAGATTTCCGACCTGGAAAACTGAAGCTGAGTTTCGAGGAACTGGAGAGGCAGAGAGTTGAGGAGGAACGCAAGAGAGCGGAGCAAGAAGCCAAGAGGCGTATGGAGGAGGAGCGGCAGGCCTTTGTGGAAGCCAGAAAGAGCAGGGTCAGTTGGCTGTTCTACAGAAGATGTACACGTTTTCTGAGGCAGATCCACTGTGCGATAAAGTTCTGAAAGAGGTGTTTGCTTTGCGTAAATTTATGCTAACTTATGTATGGTAGTCTGAGCTGTAGTGCTCTGTAAGTGATAGTGAAGATCGGCAAATTTATGTGGCAGTCGATCTGTGGTCATGTGAACATATGGGAACCTGCACATTCCACTCTGAGGGACTTTTTTCCCCAACATGTTAGATAACTTGTCTACTACGTTGAAATATTTAGCTTGAGGTCAATCTGTTTTTTTTATTGATATGTCTCAAAGATACTCTGAGGTATGGGCAGCAGATTACTGCTTCCTGTGTATTCTACGGCAAAGATACACGATGTTGTGTGATTGATGTTGTTTCAAAATTCTAGAAAACATTTTGAGAGCTGAGCTCCACCTGCAAGTTTATGTAAGCCCCACAATTTGCGCTAGCTTACATAGACCGTTGCAGCATTCAATTTATTATTTTTTGTTTATTCGTTTTCATGTTTGTGGCCTTACTGCAAAGTAGATCTGCCCTATGAGATTCAGTTTGAACCATTTTCTTCTTTGGTTCAGAAACTTAGTTCTTGATGTCACATTCTAGATCCTAGATGAAGACGATGACATCTTAAGCGCGATGGTGTCCATGGAAGGCGCCACGCCTGGAAAGCTGAGACTCAGTTTTGAAGAACTCGAGCGGCAGCGAAGAGAGGAGGAGCAGAGGAGGTTTGAAGAGGAGGCCAAGCAACGACTAGAGGAGGAGAAGAGAGTTTTAGCTGAAGCTCGTAAGAGCATGGTAAGTGATTAGAATGTGTTGTATTCACTAGGCGTCTGGCTACTGTAATTCTGATTATGTAAAGAGATGTATGACAAAGAAAAGAAGAGAAGTGCCAGTGCAAGTGACACTGTACGCATTGTTCATAATCTTCCTTTAGTAAGGTTATGAAATAGTATACACAGCCTCTTCATTTGCATACTGCAAAACACAACAGAATGCATTTTAGAAAGTGTTCAGAAATGAAATCTACGCTACAGTGCTTTTTTCATGAAAGCCGTAAAAATAGCCATGTATTGCTTAGTAGCTCTCAAAAGACATTCCTAGTGGTTAATGATTTATAATTGCCCGTGAATATAAGTTCAGCTTGCAGAAATATAATTGCGAATGTGAGGGCTTCAACACCGCCGTCTCTTGTTCCGACAGGTGGAGGACGAGGAGGAACTCGTGAAAAGCGAGTCTCAAGAAGCGCTATTCCCTGGGAAGCTGGAGATTAACTTTGAGGAGCTTCTGAAACAGAAACAGGAAGCAGAAAAAAGACGTACAAAGGATGAACGACGACAAAAAATGGAGATGGAGAAGCAGGCATATGAACAACTGAAGAGGGAGATGGGGGAGGTCAGTCTCTCAGTATCGGTCTGTCTTGTTGAATGCAGAGGACACGAGATGTCTCGATGCTCATTAGTTTGGGAACAATGGCTGCACAATGCGCCCCAGAGAATTATGGCAGCATCTTTTGTGTGTTTTTCCACCTTTGCCCTGTTTGTTTAGCAACACTTCCTTCAAAAACACAAACGCCTACTATACCTTCATCATAAATGTAGGCACCAAATGACGGCAGTTAATCCACAGCTTAGCTCACAGTACAATTCGCCACTCAGTCTGCAATGTTAACCGAGCTGTGAGCGAACCCTTCACCCCACACCACCCAACTGAAACTCATCCCAAACAATCCAACTTGCTTATACAGTTGTACTTCACACACAAACCTCTTTGTCAGATAAGCCCTGCTACTTCTCTTAAAATATCTTGTGCAATATAAATTATTTTTTAATTCTTGTTCAAATCACTCTTGTAAACAAGTCCTTTCAACTTTATTTTCTGGAATCTGATTGATATCAGAGTGAATACAGAAGTTCAACAAGAGCCCCCAGCACGTGCCTCCGCAAAAGCCCAACAGTGCCCCACACGTCTTGAACACATTCGAGTAGCAGATCCCTATCGAAAATCTTGTTTTTGCCCATCAGATCCACATGAGACATTAGATCCGGATGATATTCTAATATCTGGCAGCCCTCATCAAGAAGGGCTCCCCTGAATGTTAATATCTTAGACCTATGAGTATTTCTGAAGTTATAAGCAAAAATAGCTGAAAATGGCCTCATCTCTCCATGGTGAAGAATTCTCTCTAGCACTACTGCCTCACAGCAAGAAGGTCATGGGTTCGAATCCATGTGGAGTTTGCATGTTCTCCCCATGTTTGCGTGGGTTTCCTCCGGGTACTCCGGTTTCCCCCCAAAACAATGCAATATAGGAACACGCTTACCGGCTGTGTGCGAATGTTTGGTGGGGGCCATAGGTGCATATTGGCAGCTCCGTCAGTCTGCCTCAGGGCAGCTGTGGCTAAAAAATGTAGTTTACTACCATCAGAGCGTGAATGTGTGAGTGAATGAATAATGTATCCATTGTGAAACTGGTACATTATTATCATTACAAACCGACTGTATAATATAACGTCCTTGGTGGAGGTGATAACAGAGATGTCAGATGGTTAAGTAAGTGTATTCAGACAATTGATCATCTGCACTAGGAAATTAGGGCCCATAATTAGTAATTATGCACTGCTTTCAGAGATGACGCATCATCCACCACCACCATCTCCTGACTCAGCTCTTCGTCAGCCATCAGTCCTGTCATTCTCACACCGACCAACAGACCCTTCACTCCTCCATGCCAGAGGGTCAGCTGGTTACCTTTGTGAATTTTGACTGGTTGTAATTGATTTGTAACAAAATTTTCTGACAATGACTGACAAGTTCAACTGAAGCAAATTTAAAGATTCACTTCTTAATTAATCTAATTTAATTAATTCTTAATTAATTAAAACTTTGATTTCAGAGTCTCTGTGATTGAATTGCCTGTTCGCTATGGCTGTGATGCAGTTTCACCAAAACAGTGGAATTAATATGACCATAATTTTACTACATCACTTTCACTGCTAGTATTGCTCATAATCAAACACTTAATCACACAGCTTTGCTGGTGAAATTCATGCACTGAAACAAAAGGGAGGAAAAAAGTCATGCAATGTAAGTCAGGTTTATATCCATGCAAAATGCCTGGAAAGCTGCAAAGTTCATTCCACATTTCATTGTTCGTCAAGGACTTAAATTACTCCCCACCAACATCTACAAAACACAATAGTTCATGTAAACGTTTGATGAATAGCAAAACCTTCATACATGCCACGGTTTAATGTTTTTTCAATCATGCCATTTCCTGTTTGTTTTTTAAAAGGATGAAATAAACGAGAGTACACTGGTGGTGAGCCCTGAGTATAAAGAACTGACTAAGCTGAAGCGAACTGGAACTATTAAAGCGAAGAATTTGAAATCCAAGTTTGAGAAGATTAAGCAATTAAAAGAAGAGGAGATCCAAAAAAAGATTGAAGAGGAAAGGGAACGGAGGAAGGTGATTGACGAAGAAATCAAAGAAAGGGAAGCTGAAAGATTTCAGGAGGTATGCCCTCGCTTCCTGCCATTCGTATTAAGCTAGTGGCAGAATTATTGCCATCCAAAGTATAAAAAATATTTACTATTGTTTAAAAAAACGATGTATAAAACATATGTTTGGTTCCAATTATGATGTAATCTTGTAAAAACATGAAATAGTTTTTCTGTGATGCCTTGTGAGCCGGGTGTTGAATCAACGGTCCATGAATGCTAAAAATCAATTCAAACCAACATGGTAAACTTTCTAACTGAATGTAATCCCAAAATATAAAGTTTTTGAGATCACCTAATGTTAAAGATTTGCTCATTGATGTCAGGAGTACTGGGTTTTTGTAAACATTGGGTCCTCGAGCCCCGTTGAGGCAATACAGTTTTTCCTTGGAGAGGTGAAATTTTCATTGCGAATATAAATTGGTGAGTATCAACAATGGAGAATACTTCTTCACGTGATGTGGTAGCATTGTGACCCTGCTGAGGCTATGAGCTCTAACTAAGTGCTATTCTAGTATTTTTTTCTATGAACTGTTGGTGTCAAAATTACGAGAACCCCTTACACTTGTAACTGCTAGTTTTTGTAAGTAAAATTTAAAGTTCCATTTTTTCACCCCAATCACACCTTCCGGTAGGGTGTAACGTGGAGTTAGCATGATTGTAGAATCACATTGTCATCAATATTTCGGATGACGCAAATTAATTCAATTCAAAAGAGAATGATGGTACTTGACCTTCACTTGTGTAATTTGTGCAAAAATAAGGACATTTTTAAGCAAACTACTCAGCATTTTAAAGGCATGGCATGTTCACAAACTTACCTGAGAAAGACTGCAAGTGAATGTAATCCCCGCGGACGGTAAGGAAAATTGTCGATCATTGTTCAAGCTTGGGGTGACTAACACTGAAAAACCATAGTTGCTGCCTTCATATAGACTGAATTGAACTGAAGACATAAGGCCACAGGACATGAAAATTTGTTATTAAAATAAACATCTCAAAAGTAAGGCTTACATAACAGATTACCGTATTGTTCTTGTTCGCTAAATACTAAACTACTTGGACTAGCAGATGGGGTCTGTGGTACGTATCTATAACCGCAATGAAAACTCTAATATTTCATCTTCATGCCAATATCCATGATATACATTCAAGCAGGAAAATATTGTTATTTTTATCAAGGCACCAATGAATATGGTTTGAGCTGCTTGCAAAAATGTCAGTTGAGCTGTTGGCTCCATAATCAAAATCAATCACTGTAGTCTCTTGTGTGGGCATGAATGGGCCTAAACATGTGTGAGATTAGTGCATATTAGCTGAAACACCACCTCCAGGTGTGAAAGCCTATGTGACAGTGGAGGGGTCCTGTCACCAGAGATGCCTCCTAATAAGTACGCGCCGTGGCCACCTTGCAAATGTGCCTGGCTTTTTTGTGATGTGGTTAGTGTGTGTGGCTCTTACCTGGGAGTCTAGGGTTCCATTCCCCGCCTGGGCCCTCCTTTAGCCTGCCACACCTACATTAGAAGTTCTGAACCACATTTGGACCTTAGATATTTTTGTATATAGAGCCAATTATATGAATAATTTTGTCAATGCCAGTTGAAGAATTACCTTCATGAAATAAATCTTTGGAAAATTTTGCCAATAAAAGAACATTCGCTGAGTGAAGGTAAGATCTGCTTTATCAACAGTTTGAGTGCCTTGGCTTTTGGCTTAATTGGCCCAAGTGTCTATAAATGAAGTCAATATTCAGACAACTAAATAGGACCCGCTCTGGGACATTTTGGTAATCTCAGTTGACCTATTTGTTATGGTGATACGTAGCTCTTCCAGAAATAAACAAATATGTTCAAAGCTCTGTGATTTGTAAAATTATCAATACAAGGATCCATCCATTTAAACGTTTATACTGAACATGACATACTAAATTTCTTTTACTGTTCTTTATTCTTTGACTATGAACAACTGATATGAAAACATCTGAAATTGTTTAAGGACGAGGAGGAAGGCAGGAGTGTACCTGTCCGAGGGGAAGACGCACCGTTCAGACAGAAGGTGGACATGAAGAAGCGGTTTGAGGAAATGGCAAAAGCCAGAGAAGAAAAGGAGAGGAAACGGATTGAAGAGCAGAAGTTACAGAGAATGCAGTTTGAGCAGCAAGAGATCGATGCTGCTCTCCAGAAAGTAAATGTCCCGTCCCTTTTATTTCAGTTTTAGCTGTTGGATGTCTGAAGCATGTCAAATCTCCTTAAAAACATGTATCACAAGTTTTATTGCTCAGGAGCGGGTTTCTGCATAACATTTTTTGGTTTTGGTAAAACAGTCTATTTGATGATGCACCAAAGCAATATTCTCCTCTTTAAGCAGCTTTCCCGAAAACCTTCTGGAAGTAAAGTCCTTAAGATGAACTCAAAGAGGGCTTCCTTGCAACTTTGAATATGGCTTTCAATTTATGGGGTTTATATGTTACAGTCAGATAATGAAACCAATCATTTCATGAAATGACTAAAAAATCTTTTGTCATTTAGTGAAATGACTGAATTTTAGTGTTAGCCATTTCATGAAATGACTAAAATTTTTAGTCATTCCATGAAATGACTGGTTTCCCAATCTGACTTTAACATATATATATATTTTTACAACATTTCATTACAGAATCGACCAAAGGAAAAAGCAGAGACCATGAGGCTGCATTACTTAAGGTTATTGTTGGCTACGAGTGTTTTCAAACATCTTAAGCACGTGTGCATACAATATCGCTGCCTCAGTGGACGGCCGTGAGCAGGATCTTTCTTTGTTGGGAATGAGTGATTCGGAGTATTCACAACATTCAACTAAAGAGACTTTTAAGACGTGCGTCTTTGCATTGACTTTGAATGTAATCTGTCGTGCGAAAAATTTGTTTCGCGTCCAGTGTGAAAGCAGCTTTTACTGACAGTCATCATTTTACAGGAACGAGAGGAGGAGGAAGAAGAGGAGGGCAGCCTGATCAATGGCTCAGCGGCCTACGAAAACGAAGAGGATCAAACAAAATCTGGGGCACCGTGGTTTAAAAAGCCTCTCAAAAACCAGTCGGTGGTCGATGCCGAACCTGTTCGTTTCACTGTAAAAATCGCCGGGGAACCTAAGCCTGAGGTCACCTGGTGGTTTGAGGATGAAATGCTTCAAGACTGTGAGGATTATCAGTACATTGAGAGGGGAGAGACATACTGCCTGTACCTGCCTGAGACCTTCCCAGAGGACGGGGGGGAGTATATGTGCAAAGCTGTGAATTGCCGAGGCACTGCTGCCAGTACCTGCTTTCTCACTATTGAAAGTAAGTTCATCTCACTTTCTGCTGCCCGCCCATTCCCCTTACTTGCACTTTAATTTTTCAATAATTGTTTTTATCTAATCTCCTTACAGCTGAGGACTACTGATGCCCCGCTTTACTGGAACCAACAAGTCCCAAATTTTCCTTGGTAAAATTCTGATCCATCGTTGTATGGCCAAAATGATATGAAGCAGTTAAACTTCTGTCATTCCTTCAGTGGATATGAACGATTTACGTTGAGCACAACATGAAAGCTGTTTATATATGCTTCTCCAGAATCAGGATCTGAAACCAACTCAACCTATTATATTTTGTCTGTAACAAACAGCATTATTTTCAAATTTCTAGATCTTAAAACAGTGGCTGCCAAACTTGGTCCTTGGCCCTACCCCTTGTACATTGGTCTTTGTTCCAAACACAATTGCGATCATAGGATTTTAAGTTGTTCATTTGTATTACTTGGGTGCGTTTCATGTTTTAAAACAAATATTTACCCTTTTAAACCACATTTTGATGAAGATATCCATGCACCACATGAATACTAGCTATAGGACCTCTGAACATACTGGGCTCATTTCGTGCCTTTGCAAACGAAAATGTCAGTGGCGATAATGTTATTGACAGTTACATCAGTCACAAATGGCATATCTATCGCATTAGTCCAGCTATAAAGGCATTTAAGTCAAAATGGGGATGTGGAAACTTTATGTCGTCTCAACTATTTTTTGGGCCAATGTCCCCCAACATCATACTGACCATTGCTGCCATCCCCCTGACCCAAAATGCACAGGCTATTGTGTTTATTTTTGTAATCACTGTTTTGGCTCCTTTTTTAAATTATGCGCTCATTAGTGACAATCCTAATGTATGGTTAAAGCAAATATGATGCTCACTCACAATCTGTAATACACTAATTAGAATTAGAATGAAAAAACTATTAAAACAAGGCTGCCTTTGCCAGGGTGCCATGTGCAATTGCCAACAACACAGGACACTTAACGGCGCAAATGTGTCTTGTTTTTACGTATGTCAGGAAAATTTGCTATAACAGAGATAAATCGCAGGTGAAAATAAAATTAACAAGTGTTTGCCACTAACATGGCAATATCCCCCGCCGCCTCAATTTTGTGTGTCCGTACGGATGGATGTACGTACGTACGGAGCCCGATGCTACATCCCCCGCTTCGCGCTAATGGGGCGGCTGGGGATAAATTATAGCGGAGTGTAGTGATCAGACAGGGCCAGGCAGTAGTGGAAAATGGGTGGAAGAAGAGTAGAAGAGGAAAATGGTGACAAGGAGAGGAAGGAGATTTGTAACACTAAAATTGAAAATGTTTAAGAGTAAAGTTTTGTTTAAATTGTCTTTGTACTTGGACTCTTTGGAGCTTGAACAACAGCATGTTCATCAGTTAGTTTCATCATTATGAATAACACGTCAGTTGGAAGACTGGCAGACGTACCTTTTCAGAACCACTCGGGGCTTGAATCAGTAACCTCCATGGGCTAAGTGACATTATCTAGCCACATGGACAAATCTAGAAATGAGTCAAAATTATCTCACATCAGTGGCAGAATTTTTTTCCCCAATAAAATGGTGTAAGAAATAAGTGTTTTAAGTCTAACTACGAGATTTAAATGCTTTGTAAGATTTTGCTTTTGCAGTGCAGTGGCAGTAATGTTAAATGAAATAAAAGACACACTAATCTGGTTTGAAAATGATGTTAATGTCTTTGACTCTGTTTGGAGGGAATGAGCTGTACAGCAACCTTAAAAGTGCAGGTAACATCAGTGGTGCTCGGGCTACTTGTTGGTAGCAGAGCTGCCAGAATCCCACACCATGAATGGCACAACTTTTTTGACTAAGGTTGGTCCAAGCTGTACTGGATATGCTGATATGAATGTGGAGCAAGATGCACAGCTGATGAATAAACAGATGACTAGATTTATCCATTCAGAAAGCCATGGTACACAATGATGCATGCTTTGTAACAGTCAGAAGTAAAACCTGTGCGGTTATAAGACAGGGCAACTACTTCACTGTGTTTGATCCTCATGCCTGCAACCACTAAGGCCTGCTTGATGAATACAAGGAGTAGTGATTCATCACTCAGGTTTTACAGTTGTACATAAACATTTGAGTCATCATGCCTATCGGCTGACAGCAGGTTTGATGATTTGTCCATGAAACAAGTCTTGTGTAAGCCTAGAATTCAAGCCACTGTTGATGCTCCAGTGAAGTCAAATGGTCTTTTGAATAAACCATCGAATGGTGAAATTTTGAGAGGAAAATGGAAATGCCCCAGAAGTTGTAGAATGTCAATGGAAAAAATGCTTTGCAA
The DNA here is from genome assembly GCA_029721435.1 of Gymnothorax reevesii. Taxonomy (NCBI): domain Eukaryota; kingdom Metazoa; phylum Chordata; class Actinopteri; order Anguilliformes; family Muraenidae; genus Gymnothorax; species Gymnothorax reevesii. The sequence continues at coordinate 8,778,669 of CM056575.1, read as the reverse complement.
ACTTAGTACTTGGCCATAAAGTGGAGCTTCCGCTGAGACAACTATTGCTACCAACAGGCCGCTGTAACAGCAAAGTATTCAGGGGTTAAAGGAGCTGTGTCACGATAACTGTGCATGCTCAGAACTTTGAAAACTAACAAGAAACTAGGCTTATGCCGTCGGAGGCGACGGCTTGGGGTATATCCCCGAACGCCCCCAATCCTCCAATTCCCCAATCCTCGAATAAACCCAATACAATATAAAGCCCCTCAGGTCATGACCTTTCATTTGAACTTAATTTTAGGTCAATTGGACAAATGGTTCTGAAGATATGGCCAAAATCGTAATTTTCCATCAGAAAGTACCACCTGGTGGCCAAATATTGAACCATACAGGTATGATGTCATCATGTGACGTGTTGTGAGGTCATGACCTTGCAGTTGCACATAGTTTCATGTAAATTGGAGAAATAGTTCCAAAGATATGGCAAAAGTGGTGAATTTTATGTGACAAAGCTCCACCTTGTGTCAAAATTTTGAACCAAACAGGTATGATGTCATCTTGGGACACATCCTCAGGTCATGACTTTTCATTTGCACTTGATTTGACGTCAATCGGACAAATATTTCCAGAGATATGATCAAAACAGTGATTTTTTCAGTTTTTGGAATTTTGGAATTTCTAATTGAAATATTACTGAAGTTATTGCGTTAACACGTAAATCAGTTTTTGGCCCCTAGTGGCCAATATAGAAATCGTAAATTGTCCAAAATCGAACCAGTTCTTCCTCTTTATGATACTTACTTATATGCAAAACTTGGAATTTCTGATTGAAATATTACTGAAGTTATTGCGTTAACACATAAATCAGTTTTTGGCCCCTAGTGGCCAATCTAGGAATCTTAAATTGTCCAAAATCGAATCAGTTCTTTCTCTTTATGATACTTACTTATATGCAAAACTTGAAAACAACACCAGAAAAATGTCAGAGATAACAGTAAGCAAAATTATGCAACTGATGAAGAACACTGAAGATTAAAGAGTACAGTAAACACATATGTAACTGAGGAAGATCCTTTTCCACTTTGGCCAAATAGTTTAAACTTTATAGAACAACATTTGATTGAGAGTCATTAAATTCATGAAATTGTTTTCCTTGCCAAAAGATGGACAAATGGGTGTCTGCTCACCAGTTAAATGTGCGCCATCCAATATCATAAATGTAGCGATTACTAATCAAAGATCAGATAATTCTGATGTGATGATTTGTGTCAATCTAAAATGGAAGCTCATTTACAAAGGCCATTATGAATATCACAGGGTGCACTGGCATATTTGAAAGAGGAGTGGTATAAAATTGTGGCACTCAACAATGAATTGATTAATCCACTGAGAAAATTTGAATAAGATGCCAGTCATTATGACAATTACGCTAGTGCATTCACAGCAATGTATAGACAGCATGCAAAGTGCAAGTATGAAACTGCAGAATGAAAACACTGAAGAACCACAACCTAATGGACATCAACAAGGCATGTTTATAGACAGGTTTGCAACCAGTTGACATTGCAGAAATAGTTTGGCCAGCACTTTGATACAAAAGTGCCATGAAAAGAAAATCAGGGAAACAAAACTGGCTGGCAAGCTTATATCATATCCACTCCTCTTTCATCTGTGTTGGGCATGGCCTTACATACTTCACAGTGGTCCACCACTTACATTTCCTCAGAACAAAAATGGCCAAAATCAAGCCCAATTTGACCCTACTTGCATAAGATTCAATAAAGCTGCTGGTCAATCCACCATCTGTTCTGATCCCGTCAATTCCAATCACACTTCTGACATATTTTTGGTGTTTAGTCTCATACATGTGGTAAGACAGTCCCTCCAAATTCACTTACTGCTATATTTGGTTTGGCCCCTTAGGGTATATCTTTATTTAAGAGCAAATCTCATATGATTGCATTCGCATCCCTGCTGGCCAGGTGACTCATACTAACCAAGTGGAAATCTGCTGCCCCACCAGCCCTCTCCAAATGGATTAAGGATGTTGTAGCCTTGTTAAAACATGAGAAACTAGACATCTTTCCAAAGGTCAACTCGACAAATCTCTGGAAGCGTGGCAACCCTTTATTGGATTTGTGAATAAACACTTTACATTTGATAAGTACTTACTGTTAAATCCATAGGATTGGTTGTCCTATCCTTCAATCCCTGTTCATTTTTTCTCTTTCCTCTACCTCTCTCCCAACTACTGCACTGCATAGTAAGGAGAACCTGAGCTTTAGTGTCTACATTGTCTTAGTATTCTTAATTTTTTTTATTATTAGCCCAGTTAATCCTCCTGTCTTTCCCTACCTTTATTGGAAAAAACACAGAAAGAAAAAAATGGATAAAATTGTGTCCAATAGACACGTAAGCCCCTGTTAATGTAAGTAAAATTATTATTTTGGATGTGCTAAGTTGAAGAAAAAGTATGAGGTACACATATAGGGTGCCACTTGGGCATAAGAGCTAGCACACAGAATTTTGTTCATTAGGTTTTGAGAACTGATGCACAAAGTCCCCCATCTGGTGGGACGCAAGTACACAAGTGCCGACGGACACGGAGGGTAAACCTGTATGCCCCAGCCATATTAGCAGGGGTATTAAAATAACAGAAATTCAACCTTGCTCTGTTTGCAAATCCATTTACAATTGATGTTGACACTGCAGCTGAACACTTGCAGATGGAGCTCATTGAATTGCAATGTAACGGTGCCATGAAGGCCCAGTACCAAACTGCTGGGACGGCCAAGCATGCATCTCCACTCCCTGTATCGGTGCCTCACAGCAAGAATTGGGTCTATGTACAGATGTTCTCCATAATGAAACTAGAAAACATCCCAGGGATCCTGCCTCGAAACTGAAAGTGGCCATGGTGCCTCGAATAGAGATCGTCTCTAAGAAAAGGTAACAGTTGAACTGAAAATCAAGCACAATGCCCATTTTGCTGAGGTTTGGCATTATAGGCCTTATTTTTGTGTCATTTCAAGGTTCCAATGTAGGCCATTAAAATTGAGATACTTGTTGCATTGACTATTTGGCATGATCTAAGTTTTTTTCTGAAAATCAGGATCTCGTCACTGGATAATAAAAAGTATTGTGATCCAGAAGAGTTTTGTTAAACTGCAGTTTTGATTTTACAGCAACATTGTACATCAAAAGTCTTATTTTTGCAGGTAGCAAAGGCCATATTTTTTGCTTTCTTAAAGACAAAAGGACTGTGATGCAAATACATTTTGTTTAACTGAGAAGTTATTGTATTTTAAAAATGTTCAGTAGTTTATAACATTTTGGTAACAAAAAACACCTTGCTTTTAATTTTGTTACAGATATCACATGGTTTGTTTAATTGTGCAGTCATACTTGGTAAATACTATTTAGCATTATTAAATGTTTTTTTGGTAAGAATTACCAACAAACATGGAAGAACCACAATGTTCAAACAGTACAGACATGCAGACATTTTTTATTTAATACAGTCACAATCCTACTTAGATCTCTTCAATAAAAAATAATTTCTAAAATAAATATCTGGCCCCTCATTTTACTCACAACCCTCAAGCCCTCAGTAAATTTGAATCTGACACTGTGGGTTACAATTCAATGACATTGTTTTCTGGAATTTTCTACACTGTATAAAGACACAGTCAACTTAGTGCAAGCAAACTTGTGACCCACTAGAACTGTGATACAGTGAATTATAAGTATAACAGTCTGTCTGTAAACAATAGTTTGACAGAATTACTTGGGTCGTGCACAAAGTACATGTCCCAACCAACTTGTCAAAACTATACTTAGCAAAAATGAAATCTGAAGTTGTTAAAAAATTATCCTTAATAACTTCAAGCTAACTGAATGGAACTTTCTGGCTTAAATTTTGTTCATCCTTGCCCTTTAACCGCAAATGTTCTGCACATTCGTTTGCAACAAAGAAAAAGTTTTCTCTGGGAAACTTGGAAGGGAAAGGGTTGTTAACTGACTGCTTAAACTGACAGCCTAATAAACCAGTCCAACATCACCGATTATCAAAACCGTACTAGTCAGTGTTTTTTCGCTACGTATCTGAAAGCTTATCCATAAAAGACAAGACATATTGTACATGATCTTGGACTTGCATATAATATTTTTCTTATTGCATTAAAACATACACATACTAAATCTTCTACTTTTTCGCTTTTTTAAATGCAGCCAACGTTTTTCAAATAAGCATGTTGACTTTTGATGAACCAGACCACCATCTTCATTGCCATTAACCAACAAGTTTCACCCAGCAGCAGAGGAGGACAACCCGGGCTAAGGAAGTAAAAGTGGTTTTGTGCAAGTCACTTGGACTTGGAAATAAGTACAGTTCTTAAACAAAGTAACCTGGCTGAATTCAAGGGTGGAAGAAAGACATGGCAGGACTTCTACTTCCCGATTCCTGGATTTTCCGCCTCTTACCAAGCAGACAGATGAAGGCTTGCAGGATGTAAAAAGTAACAACCTCCCATGTTACGCCGATTCCTGCTCTGGTGCTGAAGACTTGGTCAACAGTTCCATGTTATGGAGTTAGCTGAGGAGTTCAGGGTACAGGCCGATGCGTCTGAGGACCTCCTCGGGCATGCAGAATACCGGGTTTACAGTCTTTATCACCTCATCTCCAAGGAGGGATAGGCCAGCAATGCCAAATAACGTGTGGAAAGGGTCCACCTGGAGTTCAGGAGGCAAACAGCACACGCTCAGTGTAACACAACACGGCTTTGAAGGAGCACTGAAAATTTCCCCAAAACCTTTCAAAACATAAGAATGGACAATATGTGGAGCACTGATGGAGTCTGTTCCACCAGTGTTTGAATATATAGTCCCACAAAACCATTAGAAGTTTACTTTTAAATTCAACTGGCAAACTAATTATTCACACTGTGGCGTTTCGCGAATTTTCAGATAAGCCGACAGCCACATCAAGGTACAGCGAAGATACAAAATGTCAACAAACACACGGCAAATTGTTGTTGAACAAGTATTTGCCACTAACATGTCTTTGTCCCCCGCCACAAAATGTGAAATGAATGTCAAAATGAGCAATCTCTCGGCGTGACCTTGAGAGTGACGTGAAGGTCACCGAAATCGACTGGCGCGGGGGTATCCCCCTAATAGATGTTGATGAAATTTGAAGGAAATCCGTCAATTCGTTCTTGAGATATCTCGCTGACAAGGATTCGGGACGTACGTACGGACGGACGGACGGTCGTGAATACTATGTCCCGCCGCTTCGCACGTTCCGCGCGGCGGGGGACCAAAAAAAAGCAGAAGTACATGTCCAAAAATTCAAAATGAATGCAAAAATGGCTACTAAGTTAACATTCTTAGGCCTAATGTGACATATACGTCACACAAATTTTTGGGGTTAGGGGAAAGGGTCAAAAACAAATTCAACTATTTTACCATTTATGCCAAAAGTGACACTGTTGTCACACTAGTTGGGCCATCTGGAGTCAGTTTCATATACTAACAAGACTGGGCGAGCCTTCCCAATATGGCAGCCCCCATGAATTTCTGCGGCGCTGAAAGTTAGTCAACAAAAGCGATCCCTACCACAGCCTTCAGGTAAGCATCCGCAAAATTTACTTGATATTTTGGACTGATGTAATCAGTAGAACACGAAGAAGTGGTTCATAGTGGTGAAGTTATCTTTACTTATGAAAACTGTAGTTTTGGATAGCGTCACTCGGGTGTAACATCGGGCCGTGATGGTCCCCAATAGTGCACATACAAAATGTACATAGTGCAGTAATACTTGTAGATGATTGTTGCTGCATTTGTCTGCAGACTGAAAGCACGCATCTGAGATGCATCATGGACCTTGGAGGAATCGACCATGAGCTATGCTATGGACCCTGCCACCTGGAGGGTAGTGAGGTCTACAGCTTGATAAGACCACTCTTTGTGCATCAAGAGCTCACAAGGGGACCAGTTTCACAAAACTCTGGTACACCTAAGCTCTGATCAATGTTTTTCCTTAGTTGTTTCCATGAACGATTATGTCCATTAAAACCCGATGTTACATACATGTAACAGGGCGTAAAAACACCCTCTTTGACCAAAATAAAATTTTGATGAAAAAAATGTGTTTATTTATGTCCAAATAGCCAATGCATAGCAGGAGACAATTTTAGGCAGGTTAAAATACCCTTGGGCCTAAGAGGGGTAATTGCACAAAGTTAAAGATACTCTTTAGAAAGAAAATATTTTCATGTGGTTATGTAGCTTCAAGTCTGTTTAAAACATTTTCAAATTTTCTTTTGCCTTAGAAGTTAAAGATCATGTAAAAAATGGAGCAAAAACAAAGAATAAAAGGACTGCAATGTTAAAAGCTACATTGCATAAAGTAAAAGGCATTGATCAAAATAATATCATCTTTTTATGGAATTTTGTGTTTGATCATGCCATCAGAGAAAATAGAGTAAATCTGACATGTGTCACTGACGCTGCTGACCAGAGCTATTGGGATGCAGTAGTTCAGGGTTTGATCTGACATTTTGCCTCAGTTGCAAGCATCCTGTCACCAAGAGAAAAAACAGCACACAGCTAAAATATGTCGCCACTCCTTGATCTGGGGCTGTGTTTCAAGGTTTGGGCCAAGACTCTAGTTCCTCCGCAAGGATAACTGTGAAAATATAGCATACAGTCATGATACAGTGGTGATCCTGATGATCTCCCAAAAAGACTGGGAGAATTCCTTCGCCATGTCAGTACGACAACGCTCCCATGTACAGACCGAGGTCCATACATGGCTTTTTACAAGCAGTGCAGATGACCTTTACTGGACTGCTTCCAACCCTGATCTCATTCCAATCAAACATCGAGTGGACCGACTGGATAGCAGACTTCCTGCCCCTTAACACAATATCACTGCCAGTTCTCAAAAACAAATTTCAAATGGGAAAACAAGCAAATCCCTTCAGTAATATCCTCACATCTTCTGGCAAGCATTACGAGAAAAGTGGAAGCCAGTTTTGTAGGAACAGGAATCTACTCCATATTAAAGCACTGCATCAAACTACTTTAAACCAAACCAATGTTAAACTAATGTTACCAATGTCATTATACAGTGGTAGCTGTGAGTACTGACGAATCATTCTGAAGAATCGAAGTGCGATCATTCAATAACCACTTTGTTTCCAAGATTTTGTCCACCCCTGCAAACAGAACAAAGAGGTAAGCTGCAGGTAGGGGTCCACTTGCCATGTCTCCAGGCCGGTCGGCAAAGCCGCCTGTCTCCTCGTCTTGGCACGCCAAGATAAAGGCACGCAACTTGTTTTTGTCAATCCAGTGGATTCTGCCAATAATTTTCAAGGAGGCCAACACCCACCACGAGTAACAAACATCCGGCAGCTGCAGTTAAAAAAAATAAACATGATTACAGCGACGGCCCCCGTTTCCTTTGCCTACTTTGATGAAAGTACACCTAACTACATGCAACCAAATTAACATTAAAGATCATTAATATCTGAGATCATTAACATCTTTATAAACATAATTTACTTAAAAGCATAAATCAATATTTTCCATCTCCTACAAAAGAGCGCTCAGAAGCAATCATGTATGCAGTTACAGTACATTCACAATCAGGGTCAGAGGGCAGGGACAAAAAAAAAAAAAAAAAAGCACAGAAAAATTTCTCCACGTACAAACTTAACAGGGGCTCTACACCCTGTTCCCTTTCGCATATTTTTCCAGGGGTTGCCAAATTATTGATTCAATCCTCTGGGATTAAGTTTTGCAGCGGTATTCATCATGCTTACATGGTGCATACAAAACACTTTGCTGACATAAACAAAAACAGCCACTGCAGTACTCAGTCGTGCTGATTTTAATCCTCTTAAACTCCAGGGTCCCCCAATTGGGGGACAACAATATCTACAACGCCGCGCTAATTAAGTAGCAATATAGTCATATGACACATCAGATGAAACAGGAGAGCCTCTGCTACAAGCACATATAAGTCATTTTTACATACACCAAGCACAATTCAAACGCCAAGCATATTAATGTTCAAATATCAAAATCCGAGTAGCGTCAGAAAATCAACCCTCTCTCCACATTTCCATGTCTCCCTCTCTGATACTTCATGCTACACAAACAGAGATATCCTCTATTCATTTTGGGTATGTCATTTTCAAACAGAAACCGAATAAAGAGGCTGGGGCTTAAGAGGTTAAGTACAGTCACCGCGAGGGCCTTGCCTTTTCCGGTCGTCCATTGAGCCCCCCTGATGGTAGCTGCCTCTCACAAAGCCACCATCCCAACAAGTCTGCATTCACCCGGTGCAGCTGCCCCGTGACGGAGAGGAACCCGGTGCAGCAGTATATCTGAAACAGCGGCAGCCAGGACAAGCTTTTCTAGCAGACTGATTCTGATACTAGGCAAAGGTCACCCAATTACACAAAAAATGCAGGTTTAACTGATGAATTCGTATCTTGAGCCCTACCAGGCCCCATGTGAAAAAGTATTTGCCCCTTCAGTGACCGAATCAACCGATGAAATGACTTTCATGGATACCGGAGGTCTATTTTACTAGACAGACCCAGGCACGATTACCTTACTTAAATGGAACCCGTCTCGCGATGCGAAGCAGGCAAAAGCAACTCATGATGTCACATATCTCGAGAAATTCATGAACGGATAAGAAGCAAAGTCGTTGACAGCAATAAGTCAGGAAAAGGTTGCAAAGCCATTTCTAAGGCTCTGGGACTCCAGCGAATGTTTGCCAAAAAAACATCCTGATGACCTCTTAAAGATTTTTGGGATAATATTCTGTGGACTGAGGAGTCAAAAGTGGAACTTTTCAGAAGACATTGGGCCAGTTACACGTTCCACAGTACTAGCATAATACTAACAATGGAACATGGTGGGGGTAGTGTGATGGTCTGGGGCTGCTTTGCTGCTTCAGGACCTCAGTGACTTTCCATAACAGAAGGAGCCATGAGATCTGCTCTAAACCAGAAAACCCTGAAGGAGAATCAGTTTGTGACCCAAAACTCAACAACAGTTGGGTTATGCAGCAGGAGCAAGCAAGTCCAGCACTGAATGGCTCAAAAGAAACAAAATTAAAGTTTTGCAGAGGCGTAGTCAAAGTCCTGACTTGAATCTGATCAGGCTACGATTGCATGACCTTGAACAGGCTATTCACACCTGAAAACTCGCCAATGTGGATGAAGTGAGATAACTCACTTCAAAGAAAAGAAAGAGCCAAAATTCCTCCGCAACAATGCAGTAGGACTCACTGCCAGTTAATGTGAATGTTTGACTGCATGTGAAGCCACCAAATGTGGCACAACTAGTTATTAGGTTTAGTGGGAAATTATTTTTTCACAAGTGAATATGAGATTTCAGTAACACTTCAATGAACGAAACAATCATTTAAATGCTGCATTTGGGATTTACTTGTTCTTGTTGTCTTATATTAAAGATCTGAAACATTCACATGCGACTAATAAGCAAAAATAGAATAAACTGAAAAGATAGCAAATTCTTGTTCACAGCACTGTAACTCTCATGTTTCTAAGGATGGAAGGTAGATGATACCTGACCAGCGTGAGACTCTGAGCCCGGCCTGCAGCCAAAACCACCGTCGAAGTTCATGCAAGACAGAACAAACTCAACCGCTTTGTCCACATTAATTGCATCCAACTTGCCCTGCAAGAAAAAAGTACTTTACTGATTTGGACCAAAATCAATAGAAATTTTACAGAAATAATAATAATTAAAAAAAAAACGTAAAAATCTTCTTAAGAACCGCTAGTTTGATTAACATGAAATTACATACAAAGTATGCAAGTGCCTGTCTATACAAAGTTTGTGAAAGACAAGCTTTTACATCAAAGTACCACCCTGCCGCACGCACGTCAGAACACTGATTGATAAGCATGGAAAACTGAAATTTTTAAATTCTAAGTATCTGACATTTTACCTGAATTTGGAATTTATTAGTTTGACCAGATAGGCCAAACACTCCACTTCACAATTTGAGAGTTCTGCAATGCAGATGTGTAGTACCACGAGACCTATACAGGGGCCTATACCCCCTCCCGTACTGAGGACACCATCGAAGCTAATTACAATTTCGCAACAGGGGGAGCAAGGGAAACAATTTCGAAATCTTGATGCACAATTGTACGAAAACACCCTCACTTGAAAGCCAGAGGGTCTGTCCTACCAGTCAATAGTGAGCGATTCACTCCAAATTCAATTAAAATGTCAGATATTCAGAATACAAAATTCTCAGTTTTCCATTCACATCAATCTGGTTTCAGTGAAGTGTCCACACATTTCTAGTTAGACTGTGTATTATTAATCCCATCTCTAGCATTCTACGGCCCATGGATACATCATGTAAAAGAGATAAGACATTCGTACCAATAGCGCCAGAGTTGCGACGGCGCAGAAGGAGAACCGAGTGTCTATCTCACCTGTCAGGAAAGACGCACCAATGATTAAGCAGGTAAATATTCGACTTGCATCTGTCAAATTCTGATGAATGTAAATTTGAGGCACAGCAGCCGCGCACATCCATATAAGGCAGGTGCTGGACTAAAGACAAATTCCCAAAATAAACAGAAGAAAAGTCAGCGCGCTTCAGCTCCCTTTTCAGTGCATCTATTTAGCACATCCACCGAGCAACATTTCGAGCCAATATGGCTCGAAATGTTGCTCAGTGGATGTGCTAAATAAATGCACTAAAAAGCGAGCTGAAGTGTGCGGACTTTTCGTCCGTTTATTTTGTAGAATGTAGATTTGAAAGAAAAAAATCTAAACCATGATCTAGAGCAGGGCTCCTCAAATCACGGTCCTCGAGGGCCGAGAACAGCTGGTTTGCCACCCTCCCTGTACCTGGGAGTCAGGTGAGCTGACAATCTGGCCAATCAGCAGCATTAATTGTTCACTTAATTGCCTGGAAGGAAGGAAAATCAGGATTGTATTTGGATTCGAGGGCCAGATTTGGAGAGCCCTGATCGAAAGCATGTCATGATTTAAGCCAAGCAATTTCCTTGAGCGATTCCATTACACTTGCAACTAAATCATGCATCCTGATCTAACAGTGTAACAGAGGTTCAGCACCCATCAACTTAAGATTTATTAACATTCATAAAGCTTGCTGTAAAAATTACCCCATTTGTCCCCAGCGAAAGATCCATCTTCCTGCTGCAGTCCTTTCACATACTCGACCACCTTATGAACATCTATAACACTGAGGTCATTATACAAAGAGAGAATCTGAGGAAAAGAAATGAGGCAGATTCAGACTCACGTCCATGTGTTCTATGCTCAAACTACATCTTACTGATCTTTCTTACACACAGTGAAGTGTCCAGTGGAAACAAATCTCTTGGCAGGAAACACCCCAGTCCATTATGGACCACGTGACCCCATTTAGTGTTGAACTATCATATTTCACTGCGTGCCAAATATAAAATGGGTAGTACAACAGACACAGAATTTATAACCCAAAACGAAAAAAGAAAGACAAGTGTAGAGTCACATCACAATTTGAAACTACGAAAAGAACTCAAAGTTGGAAAGGCCGTCTGCTCCAAACCTGCACAGCGCTCAGCGTGTAAAGTAAGTGGGGGTCATGGCCGATGCTCGCGCCAATGCCGCCGCACTCGTGCTGGCATGACCTGATGAACGCGGTTATTTCCTCCCTGTTCATGCGGTGCAACTGCCCCATCAGGTCCATCACGGTCAGGCCCCAGTAAATGCCACTCATTCGCAAATACTCCGATAACGTGTACTCCTGGAGGAGAGGAACGCGGAATTCCAAAAATTTATCAAATGCGCTACAGCTAGGCTGCATCAAAATCATTACTACCTTCAGATACACAAGTTGAGCAACAGACTCGTACTTACGTAGTCATCCTTCTTGGAGCCATAAGCCGCTATGTAATCCGCATGCTTGTCCAACAGAAGTGCGTTTGGTGCATCAGGCTTAATGACAATATCTTTCACTTGGGTTCCCTGTAAAGAAGGTAAACAATGATATAAATACATGTTTGTGTCGTTCTGCACAACAATATCATCAAAAAGATGAAAACAAAAGTTTGATTTTAGCTCTGTAATGCTCTTTCGGATCATTATGCTTTGCAGCAATTGCCGCCAGGAAAACAAAGTTAACTATAAAGAAAATGAGAAGAAAGTAAAAGATCAAAAGCACGACATACCCTCAAAAGCACGACGTACCCTAAGCAGAACTAGAATGTGTTTTTACCCGTAAAAACTTATGTCCCCCCCCCCCCCCCCCCCCCCCCCCCCGAGCCCTCTTCCCTGCATAACCCACCGGACAGACGGACAGACAGGCACATACCAAAAGGTAACGCTGCAGGACTTGAGTAGTAAGTAAGCAAAGTTTAGTTAAGATAATGCAAATGGTTTTGGAGTTACGCTCCAGAAATGAAGTGGGAACGCAATTGCAAACGCGAACACGAACGGGAACCAGCCCTAAATCAAATCTCCCAATTCCATTTTCATCAGTTCTCTTATCATTAACTATCGAGACTGAAATACTACTGCTACTAATAATAATAACTTGAAAAGGCTAAATCTTTTGAAGAAAATTTTTGTGCTTGCTTCAACGAGAAAAGTTGGGTCATTCCATATAAATTCACCAAAGCTCCCAGTTTGATGGTCTCAGAATTGCTTGTTTCTTTGATAGATTGTAGTGTCTAGTGGTAGAAGAAGATGGCAATTTGTTTTAGTTCAATATCTGTCTGCGTTTAATAGGGGTTTGAAAAAGGGGGCATGTCAGCATTAACCCCTGATTAGCAGTTTGTGAGCATTTTCACCTGCCTATAAATCAAAAACCAAGAAAGCTAGCAAGTTTAAACGGAATCAATAGCTTAAACGGTGTAGGAGGTGTTAGTCGGCCAAACTTTGGAGGAAGAAGAAAAAGAATAATAAGAAGTAGTAACAGAAAACAGTCTACTTCTTCGCTGAAGCATGCATACAAATAATAATAATCATTATAATAAAAATAATACCAATAAAAAGAAGAAGAAGAAGAAGAAGACGACAACAGACTCAAATGCCAAATGGAGCGAGTAAAGAAGCATCTATAGCCGTTCGGCAATATCGTAGTCGCAGGAAATGAGCTTTAACAGTTATTACGCAGTCATATCCTTGACTAAACTTCACATTATTTTCTCAGACGTTACGGAGTTGCAATTGAACGGATTACGTGGTAGGAACAAATGAACATAATAATGTTGCCTAAAGACTAGTCTAAACCTGAAATTTTCGAGGTAACGGTAAAACGACAGCTTGCCGGAACGTTGGAAAAACAAACTGAACCATCTCAGTATCGCGAGAAACATAATAAACCTAACTGACTGTAATATAACGTTAGCTAAAACAGAGCCGAATGTTCAGTTAAATATAGCTAAAGTGTAAAGACAGCTAGCTAGGTGGCTAGCAAGAGCGTGTAAATCAGCATAGCAAACGTCGCATGCCAATAATTTTCATCCATCGATTTTCATTGAAACAAAAACAATTGGCCATACTGTTCATCTTTATAGCTATCCAATTACGGTAACTCGGTAAACAAAGGTAAAATAGCACAATCATGTACACTTACCATTCTAAGGTGATACAGCTGACGTGTCTTCTTCTTCGCCTGAAAAACTTTATTGACATGTTATATTAATATTTTTGTAATATATACCGCCACCTAAAGTATCGGGGTATGAATTACACGATTTAAGCTGCAGCTAACGTCAGTCCGTGGCTACACGAGAGTTTGAAAAAGTTCACCATGAACTTGGCAGAGGAGTCAAGATAAAGCATCTACAAATCCCGTGATGGCTGCAGAATCTTGCATGAAATTGTTCAAGCATCGCGGATTTGTGACAGTTGACTAGATAGACGGTGCAAAGGCGCGACAAGACATCTGCGCAGACTTGGCTCATCGAGCTGATGAAGTTGACTGCAGGATTTTTTTCCCCACTAGCTGGAGGGAGTTAGTAACACGTGTGCAAAATTCTATGGAAATTAAAAACTAGACAAATGCAGTTGGTGAACAACAGCTGGATACAGAGGCATTAAAATTATTGAAAGAAAAATAAAATTATGGCATTGCATATTTTCCCCCAGGACACCTAAGCCACAATCATGGGCCTCCCCTTTTCAAATCCCATAATGAAAATCTGAGTGAAGTATACTTCCAGTCATTGTTCACATTTTTAAGTACTCCTGTATGATTAGGAAATCTGCAGTGGTCAACCATGACTTCCTCTTTCACCTCACCTCACCTAACCTAGTCCCATCCTCATATGCCTGAGGGTCGGGGACTATGATGTCATCACTCCACCTTCTTTGTGGTCTCCCCCGGCTTCTCCTGCCGTTGATGGTGCCTTGTATTATGTGAGTGGTGATGTTAGCCGCTCTTGTCACATGTCCAAAGTATTGCAGTTTCTGCCTTTTTATGATGTTAAGTAATGTTCTTCCCACTCCTAGCTCTTCTAACAAGGAGTCGTTTGCGCGGTGGTCCGTCCAGCTGATACGGAGAATCCTCCTGTCCTCCTGTTTCACAGGTGCATAAAAATGAGATGGCACAAGCCAAATTCCCCTCTCTGCGCCCCACCAATTGTGAATTTTTCGCACAGCAGGGTTTCATACAAAGTCAACGCAAACCAACAAATACACTCAGGAAGATGTAAAATTGCGCCAGACCACGTGTAATGCCCAGGAGACACAACTCAAATGGTGCAAATGTCGCAAAATTATTGTATTGTTCGAATTAAAATATTCAACTTGTGCAAAAAAATTGAGTGACACTGTCACAAAAGCCTATCAGTGTTGGTATTCTCCTGATGTCACTCACGATGATAGCTTGAAGTTTAGTCAAAAAATGGAGATGTCATTGATAGTCCCACTCAGTGGGCACCCTGAGCTGTAAGGCAGTTCATTCCAGATCAGAAGAAACTGGATGGAGGAGGTTGGAGGAAAGTAAGAGAGGAGGCTGTATGATTTGGTAAGTTCTAAATACATTAGTCTGTTTCTTGATTCCAGCTATTGGTTGTACATTATTAAGAACAAATTTACAACAAGCTTTGACATCAGTAGGCTAATGCCTGCTGTTCCCGGTGATGTACTAAAGAGCATTTCCCCAAAATCACTGCATGCTTTTCCACTTACCTGCGTTGCTATTTATCCCTGCACAGTACTTTGGTTTGACTTGCCAAATTTTGGATATTTGGACTACAAAGATGTTTGCCTTCTCTCAAATTTAATGGAACTAAATTGCATTCTTGTGGTGGTCAAACCACCCCAAATAAATATGTTATTATTATTAATATTGTTGTTGTTGTTGTTGTTGCACATAGCATTGCAGGTAAGTAGGAAGAAATATTTTTGATTTTAGTCAACTTTAACCTACACCCAACCTTATCTCTTATTGGCCATATTCTGAGTTGCTTCATGTTTATGTGTATTCCTCGGTAGAGGATGTTTGCTGAAAGAAGGGTTTTAGCGATACCTGCCTCAAGAAAGGGAGAGAGAAGATGAAGATGAAGAGTGGGTTAGCAGTAGGACCGGTAAAGAAGTGGAAATTTTTGCTTTGCTGTCTTTCCTCAACCCATTTATTCCCCATTTGTTAGCAGATTGATTTGTCCACTGTGTATTGTCACTGATTAGGAGCGGTTAGTGCCACAACGTCGTTGTGAAACTGAACATTAGCTTGATGAAATTTAGAGACCATGAAATTATTTGGTATAATTTGGTAAGACGTGGGGACCTCTGCTGGTCACTTTAGACACCACAACTATGTTTGGAGAAGACAGCGCAAACCATTTCCACATACAATTAATTCGGCTATTAATTCACGCCACACGACGAAGTAATATATTACACACTTTTTGAATATAAATATTTTATGTCGAAAAAAGCAAAAGCAAAAAATAAATAAATAAATAAATAAAAAATAAATAAATAAAAATTCCATATTCATGCAGCCTACGTGGGCCCATTTATTCATTAATGTAGCGTCTATCGTTGCCCTAATGATATAAATCCTGGGCTTGCATAATGTTATTCTCCTAATGATCATTCGATCCTCTGGCCTATTATATTGATATTTTAACTTATACTTCCGTTTTATCTGTCTTCTGTCTTTCAAGACTATATAAAGAATTTATACAGGACGAGTAAATAAAACAAGATTTCAACTGTTTTTGGAATATAATTTCTCTTGTTTCGTTTTTTGATTTAAAAAGTATAGCTCCGTTGTCCGATTTTTTTGTTTAAAACAACAAAAAACCTTATCTCCGTTTTGTCAATTTTTTGGCTCAGAAGAAAAAGGTTTGTTAAAAATAAAAACAAAACAAAAAAAACAAGGCTTTTCCGTTTGTTTTTGTTTTACTTTGTTTAGTTTTGGGATTTAGACGAAAAAACGAACCGCTGAGTGTACACGGACCTTTCAACCCCATGCTCCCCTGGCACCTTTCCCTTTGCCTCTTTCTCAAGCTCCCACTGATTCAATAGCGTGGTCACGTGACTCTCCCTAGCAACGAGATGACATCAATTCCGCAGACAAAAATGCTGAATGTGACTTCAGTGTACTGACTTTAGTTTTGGGAAAAGTAACCGACGAAGCCATTCAGCGTCAACCTGAAATACAGGTGTGATCGCTTATGAGCATTAGGTTTATAAGGATTTGGGAGATTACAGGTTGGCAACAACTTGCTTAAATCATGAGTTACCTAAATTCTGGGTAAGTGAATGTCTGATATTGTCTGATGATAACTTGTCAGTTGTTGTTGTCTAAATTCGCACAGTTGGTCGCTACTTAGTGTTTTTGTCATACCTGGTTGCTTTGCAAAAAGTTACGATTATTTTGCTGCATGCAGTGTAGAGTATCCTAGGTATTTGATGCCATTACTTAGGCTGCGTTATCTCTGTGTGTTCCGTTCTGAGAACAAGCATATCAGTCAAGTTGCTACAGCAACGTCATTCAACTTGGTGTTAAGGCTTTTAAACATCGGTGCTGTTTTGGTAAAATAAGGAGTACAGTATGGCATCAAAGACAAACATCCCACAGAAAATCTTGAAATTAGACGGCTCGGTAGAGAATTTAGGAGCTTTTGGGTCTTACTATCAAACAAATTATTAAATAATCTGAGCTTGCAAAATTATTATACTGATGCAAATTTCATACAGTTAAGCTTTTGAATGCACAACCAGTTCACTATTCATGGGTCTGTACCTAAATGAGTGTCTCATGTTCAATTCTGGCGGAGAAATAATTATTTGTGTATTATATTTGATATACCTACAACAATCAACTGAATAATTTTTTAAAATAATTTCTGCTCCTCTAACATACACTCAGACGTTTTCCAGATGATGTACCTGTGATATATTAAAATAGCACCATTAATCTGAAACCACGCTTTTTTGAGCTTCGTCATCATTTAAACATTGCCATTTTATTACTTTAAACCGTGATTGTTCAGCTGAAATGTGTGGACGTTTCAATGAATCTAACTACAGCTTTGTGCACACAAACTGAAAACAATAGCCTAAATATTTTTTTCCATATTAATGATCGACTTACACAACTTACTACTGACTAAAGATACGACCATCAAAAAAACCTTCCACCAGCGGGTCATTACATTTACAATGTCATAAAAACCCAAACTGACATTGTTAAATACTTATATCATTAGAAACTCACCAACTGTCCATGTTGACTGCTTTTGTGGAAGTTTCCATCACAAAAAAAAAGTTAAAAAAGTTTTTTTTTTTTTACAAGGCAAGCAACCGAATTACTAATGTGAAGATTGCATTTATTTTGAAAAGTTTGACATCCTGGAATGGAATAGCAATGAGTGATAATAAATCTAGAATATGCATGTTTTTTGTAAGACTGGGAATAATTTTAAGAATGAGAAAAAATATAACCATTCTACATCTCCCATTGTGAACAATTTTTTGGCAGAAATGATGCATTCATCGTGGAAAAAAAATTCAGAGTATTGACCCCACGGTCACAATATTCATTATATTCAGGATATAGCATGATATAAGCTAACATACGGAACACTTAACCAAGCAAGTACATATACGGACAACTGCGCTGTTCCATACTCATTTAAAGACCAGAAATCAAGGAACAGTTATGCAATGTAAATATACAGTAGATTGGTGAGTGTACCCTTCGACTTTATGATCGAGAAAATCAGTTGTTTGTTTGCGAAGGGTCAATCCAAGTGAAATCAGAGAGATTTCGGTACTATTCAGCTGAATCCTTCCGAGTCAGTTGAGAAAAAAATTCACGCGCATTTCTATGAGAACAAGGCAGTCAGAGATGGCAGACTGCACCCCATTCACGCAAATATTGGCAAGTGTGGAAACACAGACAGTCAAACAAACAAACACACAGAGCCGCTAAAAACAGTAATTCATGCCCACTCTGTGGGGTGAAGTGATAATAAACATGCGCAATTTTTGCTTTCAATTCCTTTTAGTTTCGCAGATATGAGACTTCAAGAATTCAAGGGATCACCAATACCAAAAAAAATACCCAGAGGTGGCTTTTTGCCGAAACTTCTTACACTTCCAGGACTGCCACACTTCCGGCGCGCAACTTGCGTAGAGGCATACAAACAACAATTCAGCTATACACGAGAAACTGCAAAGGATATAATCGCTAAAATCAAGCCACGAAAAAAGTTCCAGATGCATGAAGAATTAATACGGCTTCAACGCTGAATAGGGTACGGCCAAGCATCCATAACCATGCATGCTGACGCAACTTTTCCCCCACAGCTGTGAGGATCGGAAGCAACTTGTTCACCGTACTATCCCCTAAAGCATTGGAAATGGGGCTTGATTGCAACATCCGGGAATTTTTTTTTTTGTATTGTATTTTGTAATTGCTCGAATTGTCCCTCTTGGCGTCCTGAGTGCAAAATTGCATTTTTTGCCAAGTTTAGGAGCTAATGAATCAGTAATAGGGCTGTCTAGGAGTTTGAATATGGAAAAATGGCGTAATTTGTACCCAGATTTTCAAATTGGCAGTACTACATAACATTTGCATCATTCATATGCATCTAGGTGAGATTTTGCTGTTGCTTGCAAAACATGTCTCCCTCAAGTCCAGAGTGAGTAATGTAATCTACACGTCATGCATTGGAAGATGATATGGTCTGTTTATGTGGTCTGATAACAACTAACAGCAAATGTTGCAGCGTAAGGCGATACACCGTTTGAAACGAAATAGTTTCCTCACCTAGATTAAGTAAGCATGAATCTTACTTGTCTGAGGGGGACTACACCATGGGTTTGTCCTACAGAGCTGCTAATATAAGAGGACTTCCTTCTCATTGCATATAATACCATTCTGTCCTGCCCAGCAGAGAGAGGGACACCCGTTCATATGCTGCCACCCTATAGTGAGCAGATTGTGCCAGTCAGTGATCGATGGGTCGTAAGCTTACCTCCATTGCTGGACAAGTAGTCTTCCGCCCAACAAGATAGCGATCTGGACCCATTCACAATCCTTGATCCGATCAGTAAAAATTGCACGGTCGGAACAAGGTTTTGGGGCAAATTTGCAGTTAGGGCAAGTGCCTCAGACTTTGACCGGTTGGTTTTGTGTCCTGAGAATCTAGAAAAAGAGCTACTAGTCGATAACAATGCAGGGAGACAAGTCTCTGAGCTGCTAACAAAGGTCAGGAGATCATCAGTGCAAAGCATCACCTTATGCAATATTGGTTCAAAGCGTATTCTGGGGAAGTTAGGATTCAAGCAAATGGCAGCAGCTCCAGAGCAAGAACCAAAATGGCAGAGGAGGCGGGGTTTCCCCAATCAGTACCTCTACACAATTTGAAGTTTGGTAAAATGCATCCATTCGTTACCACAGCTGCAGTGGGTTCCCTATAGATTAAGCATAAGGAGTTAAAGACAGGCTCTCCAAATCTCAAGTGTTCTAAGACTATAAATAAGTACTCCCACTTGACCCTGTCAAACGCCTTCTCAGCAGCTAATTACAGGGCCGCAGTGGGGCTACATCCTCCCTAGCTAACCACATTGTATCCATCAGATGTCACATATAATCCATGGTATGGTGATTTTGCATAAATACCACCTGGATGAGGTGGACCAGGGAGAACACAACTTTATTAAATTTATTTGCTAAGATTTTTTGAAAAGATACGACAATCATAATTATTCAACGAGATTGGTCTGCAGCTACGACAGTCTGTAGGATCCTTATGCCTTTTCGGACTGAGCAATTAGTATTTGAGAAAATGTCGATGGAAGTACATCGCTGTCAAGAGAGTGCGAGAATATGCCGAGCGTTATGTCGTAATCTCTCCTTTGCTCTCTCATCTCGAGTGTAGGAGGTTTCTTGCTTGATTATTGGAGCATCTCCACACTGTTCAAAGTAAATACCATATTGGTTTGGAAAATGATGGTTGAGTCTACAAATGACACATTTTAAACTGCGCTTTGGAAGTCTCTTGTTGTCATGAGACGCATTGCAGCAAGGTGTTATAAACTACTGTTTAAAAACAGGCATGATGTTTCATTCACAACTTCACGTTTCTGAGGAAAGTGCATCATATGTCTTGTGTGAGTTTAAAATGGTCTTATAATCCTGTGCGTCGAAACAAATATTCATTAGTGAAAATATTTGTTGTTACTGTCAACACTTCTGATAATATAATGCTATGAATTCATATTAGCCTTTAAATCCACAGCCATAAACTCATCGATAGGGAAATAAAGGTTGAACTGAGTGTTGGAAACATGGTGTTTTGGCGATATCATTGACGCGTGTTTTGCTCTTTTCTGACTTGCAGTCTGCTTTCGACCTACAACAGTCTCACTGACAAACACCTCGCCGGATATTTTAGTAACACAAGAATAAGAAGACATCTCAGAAGAGCCGGACTGGTATGTCGAAGGATATAGAGATTTCAGCCTTTGTGGAGAGAGTTAGGGCTGGTGGGCAAGTTCAAGCAATCGGCCAATTGCACAAAACATCCTTTGTTTAGTGCAGTCTTTGTCTCTGATTGAGCGAGTGCTCATTTCACATCAGGGTATAATTCATATCTGATATGATTGAGTTACTCTTTGTTGGAATGAAAATTTGTAAAAAAAGAAAGAAAAAAGAAAATCTCAATATTTTTGGTTTATGTTGAGGAAAGAGTTGGTTTTGTGTGGATTCTTCAATCGACACTGAAGTTTTATTCATGATATCATGGAGAGCAGCACGATCATTCGCACTTCTTTGAAAATACAGTTTCTCCAGCAAAGCCTAATATCTCTAAGACAGGCAGAGACGACCAGCTTGTCTTACGCTGTAGTGTATGGCAGTGTTTGTGAAAAGGTTGATGAAAAACATGGTGAAAGAACATTGGAATGTGCATATTTTGGCAACATAACTTGTGACCCTGGAAAGACAATTAGTGGAGAAAATGCTTTATATCGCGTCCCAGGAAACTGACATTTCACCAGCTTTTGTGAAGCTGAATAGAGTGGTCCTCAGAAAGGATTGTACTCTCTGTCCTGTACTTATCCCCGGGACATTTACTCACATTTAGCTCTGTAATTATTGCCTTATTCAGAGGAACACCTTATAGTGGACATTCAGCTTTAGTTTGACATGTGAGTAAATGTAAGCACGTAGAACTACACTGAAGAGTGAAAATTATTTGACACGGAAGGAATCGTGGTTAGAAGATCAGACTGGTATCAAAATGATATCTTTCATATGCTATAACTTGATTTGATCATCAGGCTATCCCACATGGCGATATGACTCCTTGGAGTTTTCCCAACATGCACATTTTCAAGTTTTCTCTGGTGAATTACAATAAACCCCATGACACATCCACGATACTTATGTTTACTACACTATATCATAGTTATGAAGTAAGTGCAGTGTTGCTGTTTAAATTTCCATAGTTCCCATGATATTGAAGCTTGAAGTTGGTCACAGAACAAATCTCGCCGAAGAAAATCCAAATTTTGGCATAAGCTTGTGACACCTAGAATGGCCATACAATTGATTTAATTGCAGTTTTTAATAGTGCTCCAATATTTCTTTCAGATCTGAAAATGTCATTTAGCTATCTCTAATACACATGAACTTATGAGCACTCAAAAATGCTAGTATAAATCATGCCAGAAATTTTGTCCAATCCCCGTGTAATTTTAGTCTGTAACTCAAACTCATAAGATCAAAGTAAAATTTAGCAAGGTTCATTAAATAAACTGAAGTTATTGTACCAGAAAAATTATTCCGAGACAAATAACAGGTTTACATGATTAATCCTCTGGACTTTTTTAACGCGTTCTTTTTCCCTATAATCAATTAATTGAAATTATTTTGTTTTTTTGACGATGCTAAAAGCCACATTGACGCATTCAGCCTCCAAGTATTCATTCAGTGCTAATCGTAATAGTTAGTGCAAATAGTAACGTCAATGATAGTAAATAGTATTAGTATTTTCTGTAGTTTTTCTTTCTTTTTTACGTGTTTACATAAACATGTATAGTTTCTGATGAAGGTCAATGAGAGAACACTTCCCCACGGATCAAGTTAATACGTTTTTTTTTTCTTTCGATATTGATATTTTGTCTTGTCTTAGGCATTATGGTCATGTTTACCATTTCTAAATGTGCTATGTGGTCATTATGTGATGCCAGATTACACGAAGTGGGAGGATTGTTTCTGACAAAGAATACAGACTCAAGCTGGTCCGTAGAGATCACCAGAGACACGTGAGAGAATGTCTGGCCCAGGCAATCTTCCACAAGGTGCTCAACATGGAGGTGAGCGTGCATTCTGGGAAATGTATTGTTCATTTTGACATGAGACGTCTCAAGAGGCTCAACATGGGAGTGAGCATGTACTCTGGGAAATGTGGTGTTCTTTTTGATTTGTGACATCACAGTGTTGTTTCTATTCTGGGAAATATGTAGTTCATTTTCATGTGTGACATTCTTGCGAATCCTGCCGTGACCTTGATATTTTTATTTGCTGCTATGGTAAAACTACATGCGACATAAAATAAAATTAAGCGTTATTATTATTCTTATTTTAATGTTTTACTTGCAGCATGTTTTTTCATCCAAGACCAGAAATTTGAACCAAATTTCAAATGCATGAACTTTTCTATACTGAGGCTCTGGACAACATACAAGTGCACAGTGGCTTAGTCAAAGTTCTGTACCATGTGATGTCAGAGGCATGTTACTGGTAATTATGTCTTCCCTTCCTGGGGGGGAGACATATTGTTTTCGCCTGAATTCCCGTTGGCGTTGGCGTTCCCATTTGTTTCCGGAGCATAACTCTGAAACTGTTCAACCGATTCTCGCCAAATTTGATATAGTGTCTCTCCATAACATGTAGGTGTGCCTTTTCAGGGTTTGAACTGCTTTTGAATTTCATTTTTTCTGTTTCCATAGCAACAATTTGGACTTGGGCATATTGAAGGGTGGGACTCGTTTCTGGACCATAACTCTAAAATGTGAAATGGGGGAAGGGGGAGAAATCTGTTTTTACATGTAAAAACCATTCTAGTTGAGTCTTTATCCAAAATAATAATGTGAGGTGGCCAACCTTGCATTATTATCTAGAATTTTTCCTCTAATACAAGCCTTGAAAAATGATTGAGCCTACGCCAACCATCATATAAGCTGAGCTGCACTTTTTTAAGTTCTTTACTCCAACTTCACTGCCCTATGAATAAGGGGTGTTCTTGTTCTCTGTGAGATTTAAAGGTGGATGACATCCTTAAGAGTTTGAGTTCTTGCCATATTATAGAGTTGATCTTCTCCTTGATGGCCAGATCTTACTCAAATAATGAACTCACTCATCCCATCCCAAAACATACCTTCTTTGCAAACTCAATCTCCCTGCTGTTTTAGCCAAACACCAAAATTCCCTGAATCTCCCCTCTCTTTGGCCATATCTGGACACGACCAAAATCTCTCTCCACTCGTCCCCCATCATCTGCATTTGTTATGTTTGAGGTTCTATCTCATTGGTGCAGTTTTTCACTGTTCAGTAATATCCAAACATCTATCTGTCATTTCAATCTTTTGGGCATATCCTATTTGTTGTTTTTTCTACTTTATTGAACACTGGCCCGCTCTTTCGCGTCTGCTCCTATATCTACCTTCACTCCCTTTGCTGCCTTTGCATGAGAAGTGTTATCTCGTGCTCTTGTTCGATACGCCTCACTCCATTTTACTTCTCTTCTGGTGGCGTGGCGTAGTTTTTTCTGCTGGTTGGGAAGAGTTGCTATTCGTTGCTAATAATAACGCACAGTCACTCAGTGGTAATATAACAGCAACATAATGAGGGGATTAAGGTTCTTAAGCTTGCCGGATCTTCTGAAGGCTTCATTAGGCTTCAATGGCATAGCCTGCGAGCAGACTCTTGTTTGCGATGGGAGGCGCGAGTTGAGAGGCGGCGAAAGGATTGGGGTGAGGGAGGGAAAAGAGATCCTGCACGAAAGCCAGGGGTTTTTGAATTCCCCGCGTTCATTCACAATTCCAGCATTCTGATTGGTCGAATTTGACAATCGAACACTTGTCCACGGCTGCCTTCCCTATTCGAAACATTAATGTAGATTTTCAGTGGACATACGGCTATGTTTCCCGTTTCCACACTTGACAATGAAATAACACTTGCAAATACGCCAAAGATCGCTTGCTTCGCTCGGTCTAATTAGAACTTTTTTCTGCGGTCCTGCACGATTCATTAGGAAAATCTCCGAAAAAACTACCGCGAAGGTACTCTGCCGTGCAATTTTCTGTCATGTCCCTTTACATTTTGCTTCATTCCTAATGGTAGTTTATTTGCCCCAAGGGGTGTAGCGAGTTGTCACCACGTTGACAGCTTGTTACGAGGCGGAATAGAAAAACTCCTTGCTTTCGTGCAGGCTCTCTTTCCGTCCCTCTGCCTAATCCTCTCGCCGCCTCTCAACTCGCGCTATGTAACACGTGCCTCCCATCGCAAACACAAGAGCCTGCTCGCAGGCTAACAAAGGCACCAAAACACTCTTATTCAAAACACTCGAAATGAAGTTGTCATCAACTGACCACATTTTTGGACTCAATGAAATGCAAAGGAGGTCATGAAAAATTCACATTATGGATCATTTAACAAATAAACATTAGATGAAGTTAGATGAAGATGAAATTCAGTCGGATGCACTGAGTATGAGCAACACAAGCCGTTGGCTTTTAGCATTGCAAATGTCATTGCAAGGCTCCCCACTCACCCACCTCTCAAGATTAAGCGACAACGATCCTCTGTATCATCAAGCCCTCCATAACTGATCGATGAGTAGCCCTCAAGAATCTTTGCTGCTCTAGGCTGTAATCAATTACAACAAATGAGCCGCTGTTATTTTGATGCTGTTTGTACTACACTGTTGTGAACACAGTTTGTGAAAACACACAGCCTGGTCTCTTTTTTTTTCCTGGACACTCACTCTTCCCAATCCTTCTGCTTTGCTCACCCATGTCCTTCACACTGCTGCAACATAGCCACACTACAGACACTAATAACATCTGCAGTGAGCCTTTTCGTACACTCTCGCCCATAATTGACATAGTCTAAAAACATCATTTGAGATGCGGTTGCACAGTGCTTAAGCGTGCTGGTCTTAGGATGGAATTTTACTGAGTTTGAGTCCTGGCCGCAGCCTCTGTGGTTTGTTCATGGGCAAAACACTTCACTCCATGAGTGGGTACTGGCAAATTGTTGGGGTAACCTGACTAAATGTTGGGGGGTAACCTGAGATGGACTAGCATCTAGTCCGAAAGGAGTGGCAGTACTCCTAGTTGCTTCATTCCGCAGAAACCTGGGGTAACCGCCAGCCTGATAAGCCATTCGGCTCAGGACAGACTTTGCTAGAAACATACTGTCAGTTAACTCTTCATCAAATTCGGGAAACACTGACCGGCTCTCCTGTTCCATTCCTTCCCTGTGACTTTGCAGCCGTCACGCCCCACAAACTCCCTCCAGCTCCAAGGAAGTGTCAGTTTTCACAGAAATCAGATATCCTCTGACCTCTCCCTGTTCAGCCTCATTGAAAAGCGAGCTACCTCTGTCACCCTTGTTTGTAAAATGCCCCACAGTTTCCTTGTGCAACATTTCACGATTACTTCTCTTGCTTCGGACACGGCTTTCACATCCCTATTTGCTTTTCTCAAAAAAGTTCCCAGATCATATGAGCATTACTAAAAATGTGATTCCCTTGCCTGCCAGCTACATCCACTGTCATTCAAACGACAAATAGCCCTAATTAGCGTTGATGTTCTTATTTTCAGACAGAAAAGGTTTTATCCCACCTTGACATGTTTCGACGGGATACTCCCGTCTTCTTCAGAAGAGTCACTGATGTTACGAGTGACGTGTCTTATCAGCTGATGTTAGCGATAAAACCTTTTCTGTCTGAAAATAAGAACGTCAATGCTAATTAGTTACTACAGACAGTATGAACCTTTTTGGACGACAGATAGCCCTTCCTCAATTTAGTTTTTACTTCCATCATTCCTTTTTTTTTAGTTCCTCCTTGATATTTTAAGGTCAGTTCATCTGCAATCAGAACTTCGTCTCAAAAACCATGCGGAAAAGTTGAAAACCACCGATTCTTCAAACAAATTCCAACTCTTGCCTTGTATTTCTGCACCCAGTTTTGTTTCTTCCAAACTGCCACTGTCACTATGGAAAAGTCACTCCTTCGTCATAGAACTGCGATGATGTAGACCCCTCAAGGCCAGCCCCCGCAATGAAAATCATGAGTACCATTGGTCAGATTTCCGGCCATTTTGATGCCAAGAGTGAATTGCCGATCCTTCATCTCGAGACGGAGCACGCACTAGTATTGAGCCCAGGCGAGAGGCATTTGAGGCAGTCTACCAAAATCAGGTCATTTTCACTGTTATGCGTTTTGTGATTTTTGATATAAATGATGCCAGAATACATCTTTTAAATTATGTGGGAAAGATTACGTCATACTTTTCCATGCCCATTTTTGCCACACCTATTTTCTAGGGCTTGAAGGAATAGACTGCACACCGCTGCTGGAAGTATGAAAATTGAAAACTGGAGTCTTACAACAGGGAATAGCACAGAGATCCGGAATATGCTATTTACAGACTACTTCTTTTATTGAATTTAGTTTAACCTCACTTCGGGCAACATATCATGAATAACAGCTGAAGTCATAACAATTTGCACATGGATGTATCATAAATCATTTTAATATGTTTTGATAAGAAGTATCAATTAAAACTTTAGATTGCTGTTCTGAGATCTGTATTTGCATGAGTGCACTGTAACCCTGATCATCTTAAACCCCGAAATTGAAAATATGATTCTATCAGACACCTAATTTATTTCTCGAAGCAGTGGAGAGCCGTAAGCTCCGCGTAATATGTTCAGCATGCGCTGAAGGTTCGACTGTGATTATCGGATTGAGAAGTTCAATGATGGGATACTGCCTGAGTTATATTTTAGCACTTTTTTGTGTTATTTGTACTCTAGCACCAGCATCAGGTGGAAATGAAAAGAGCACTGGAAGAATTCTCCCGCAGGGATCGGGTCCATAAACTGAAGGTAAAATTAGTGATGGGAAGCAATTAAAAAAATTAATCTAATTAATTAGAGGTTTTGTGATTAATTAATCTAGATTAATCACATTTTTATCAAATGGCAATATTTCATACAATTAGAAAAGTTTTTCAATTAAAATAAATTTTGACTGACGACTGAATCAATGAAAAGACATATATGTGAACTTAAATAACAAAAACGTTTATTTTTCACCTACATTTATCTGTGCATTTTTCATCTGTGTGCTACATTCACAGATTAGTGCAAACTCAAAGTGCAATTATAGTCATTATATTCAATATTTTAAGACTTCATGTGCATTACTGCCACCCACTGGGCTGAAGTGTGTGCATCAGTGTTACCGGTGCGCCAAAAATTGTGGAACTGAGAAAGGCGCAATAAAATGCATTATTTTTTTAAACACGTTATTTTTTCTGTAATTAACTAATCAAAATTATTGCATTAAAGTCCCAGCCATAGGTAAAACACTTTGTTCACTACTTCGTTAGACAAGTCGAGTGCAGAACTTGGATGTAACAGACAAATGTTATGCAGTACTGTCTATTTTATTTTCCTTTTAAAATTATCGCAGTCAATCTTGCTCTTTGCCGCACCGTGTGCCAGTGGCGTAGCCAGACCTGAAAATCGTGGCGGCACAGAACATCCCTTTACAACTTTTATTAGTCCTGACTTGTTCGCTATCACCTTTCCTAATGAACAATACATTCACTCCAAAAACACTCCACACTATCAGGTGTTGCTAGTTCTCTTCGTGAAGGTAAGATGACGATCATTCGTTTGGATGAGGAACGGAATGTTCTATGCTCTCCCAATTTTCAGTTCTAGCCATGCCACTGCCGTCTGCCATTACATTTGATAACAAAAGCTTTGAGATGAAAGTGAGGTAATCACAGTATTCATCTCTTTTTTTTAAAGATGGAACGCTCCAAAAGATGTGATGAAGATATCATGCCTTTGCTGTCTCCTAAACCACCATCTGGTCCAAGGAATGGTCACAAGGAGTCACCTGGGCCAGAAGAAGAACATTTGGAGTCCTCCGAATCTGTGAGTGAAATCGTGAGTGTGCACCCTCAGGAAATGGAGGCAGTGAGGGTGGTTCTCCGTTCTCTTATTTTATACTTCCATGATCCTCGATCCTCACTTGACCCGGTGGTTGTTCCGGATCCGCCATCTTGCTGACTGTCTCAGAGCTCTTATTTTGTGAGGAGGGAACTCTGAGGATGTGTGATTGAGGAAAGGTGAGAGCAGTCTTTGCCGAAGACTTTCAGCTGAGAGTCGTGACATCAGTCAGTGATGACAGTAGCTCTTGTCTTTGTGGTTTGAATAATAGACCCTTAATTGCGACGTCCACCTTATGTCGTTCTCTGCACACGGGTCCGTCTCGTCTCAACCCGCGGAACACTCCTAGTCAGTGTCTTCATGCTGTCATCATACTCCTACATTCTCAAACGTGCTACGGTGTCGTACCTATATGTCATTTAGTGTTATCCATATTGCCTGTGCCTCTTTGTTGTGAATGTGTATTTGTACTGCAGTTCTCTTTGATATGCTGTATTCATTTCAGTACCTTGTAAGTGGGACAGATAAGCATTGCATGTTGTTTCTGATCCTTTTTATGGGTGACTTTTACCACAAAACTGTTAAATTTCCTGTGTATGTGCGCGGAAGAGCCTCAGTACTGTGAGAGTTACTGCTCTTTGACTCCTTAGTAAACCTGCCCGTCTGTGGTTTACTGTGTGAAGCTCCAATCTTACTTTTGCGCATTTACTTTTCACAGTCTGGTTCCTCCAGACCGAACACAGCACCAGGGAAAATGCTGCGACCTCATTGGCTCCAGCCCATCCATAGAAACAAGATCTCAGTGCAGACCTCCCCGGGATGTCGACATCAGGACTCATCGGATAACTCAGAGCAGCTGCTCATCGGCGCGGTGAGACCAGCTATCTCATGTAGTGGTGACACCAACATGGGAGAAGCACATTCTATGTAATGACCACAGATGGTACAGACCCATCCAAAAGTATTGGAACAATAACGCCAATCTATTGTTCTTGCTACACTCTGAATACATTTGGGGTTGTGATAAAAACTGGAGTACAAAACAAGACTTCAGAATTTAAGTTTTTTTCCTGATATTTACACTGTGTTAAACTGCTTGATGGGCATCTAGGGATTATTAAACGGCCCTGAGTGTTGAAATTCCTTATTTGGAACATCGTTGTATGCCATCTTCAAAACTTCAAAATTATAGATTTGTGCATCAAGAAGTTCTGTAGGCTGTTCAAAACACCTGATGTACTGTATAAAGCCATTAAAATGGAACAATCTGTAAAGACTACCTTTTATTGTGTGTTATTGCATTTTTCATATATGCCCGGTGATCATCAACACTTGCAAACACTATTTTTTTCTTCAACATAGTAGTACTTCGGATGAAGAAATACAAATATAATCATTGAAAAGTGACCACGTGTTGTCATTCTGTGGACTCTGCATTGCTCTTGCAGATGAAAATCACTTTTTGTTTCTAACAGGACAAAGACCTGCGGCCGGTGACAGGGGCTGAGTACTCCCGTGGGACATCTCCTTACCAGCTCCCCCTCATCAACTTCTCCACCCCTGCTCCTCCATCAACCAAGAGAACTTTGAAAGGGAGCCCAAACGCAAAGGTCCGGGGCAGGAGACTGCGGCCCACAACAGCTCCCAACATTCCTGCCGTAGAAAAGGTATTACTTATCGTTTTCCCTTTGAGGAATATTTTTGTGCATTACATGGTGGAACTTATTTCAAACAAATATCGTCACCCTATTATAATAATGGCCTGAGTCATTTTTTCAAGTTTTTTGGAAAACACAAAAAACATTATCAAGAGATGATTTAGGCCAAAAACTCATTTTTGCCAAAAAATGACTCAGGCCATTATTTTAATTGGGTGAGATATGATGTTTTTTTGTTTTTTTTTACCCCTCCGCCACTATGGCTGATGGGGTATTGTTATCATGATGGCGTCTGTAAATCTGTCTGTGTGCCTGTCTGTCTGCACATTATTTTTGTGCTGGTTAGTACAAGTAGCTATTAATATTCAAGGCCTCATACTTTTCATATGTAAGAACTTTGGCCTGTAATTTCGCAGCAAGTTACCTTTATTGGGATTTGACCTTTGACCGAGATGCAGTTACCCTGACCTTAGAAATTTTGTGCAGGCTGTTTTTCGACAATTAATTATCGCAGCAATGTAAAACTGGCCACATATATTGAGCAACAAAAGAAATGCAAGCTAAGACAAGACTCACCAGGAACTAAGAGTATGTGTAATTATTATAAAAATCTTATTTATTATGAGCACATTCACTCATTTCTCCAAATATTTCTTTGTTTTGCCGTCACTTCGACTGGTTGACCAAGTACGCTAACTGACTTGTGAACTTGCGTTTCCTTTGTTGCTCAGTGTGTTGGATGGATCTATGCTCTGTCTGGTTGCATTCCACATTTCACCATGGATCTGAGATCAAAAGTTCAAAGTTGTGTGTATGTGTGCCTTGGGTAATGATGATTCCTGTCTGTTTGATATAATGGCGAGTCTTAAGCGCCTTGTACGTTATGTTCTTGTACCTGTAGGACTCAAAATTCCGTAAGACCTCAGTGCACAGTAATGTGTCCGTGACAATGGTGTATTATGGGAAGTCTGTCCACCTTTCGCACGAGGATATGGACAAGAGGGATGAGGTGAAGGTCTTCCAGCAGCACTGTGGCGGAGAGAACCTCTGCGTTTACAAAGGAAAGCTGATGGAAGAAGGTTAGTATATCACTCTTATTCACAGGTTGCTTGTAGACATCCGTCAAGAGTAGTTAGTTCATAGTGAACTTTTTGCCTGACGTCCGTGAAAATAGCTGACATCACAAAAATATAGAGAAATTATTTACCAAAACCTCTATCAGGTTCTAGCTATAATATACTACTAAACAATCTATGGAGAATAATTTCAGTAAGTATGACCAGATAGGCACTATTATGTGAGCGATATCCTTGCTTTAGGTTATTGTTAGTTCTTGGTAATATACTTTTGAGACCTTTTCATGGTTTTTAAAATTTTATAAAAACTTGCCTGCCCTATGAAAATTCAGACCATCAGCATTATTCACAAAAAAAGATGGCTAGTGATCGTTATGGAAATTAATTCGGTTCTGCGTGCTACGGGAGCGCTTCTGTTGCACGCGGGAATGATCTGAAGTACAGACATGAATGCCCGCTCAATTGTTCAGGTTGTACTCATTTTCATTTTTTTGCATTTTCTAATTAAGGCGTATTTTTCTGCAGAGACCTTTCAGTTTGTCTCCAGGCGCCATCAAGGCTTCCCCTTCAGCCTAACCTTCTTCCTGAACGGCATGCAGGTGGACCGGCTGAGCTCTTGCTGCGAGTTTAAGCACCGCGTGGGATCGAGACTCGGCGGAAAACATGGTCACTTCGGAATCATTGGTGTGAACGGATCCTCACCCTGTTACAAGTGAGTCCCTGGCCGCCTGAAGGAATTTTGATGAGTACTTATGGAGTTTGTGGCAGGATATTACGATAATACTTTAGAACGTTCCACCTTGCTGGAGATTAATGTGAACTAGAAAACAGTTGAAAAATTTGAAATACAAACTTAAGTTTATTTAGAATCTGTGATTCCTTCGAGGTGCATCATCTCTATGGGGCTCGATAAGGTGCCCACGCCCCCAAAGAGAACCAAGGAGGACGTGGCGAAAGGGAGCCTCCCCGATAATTCTCAGGAGATCGCCAAGGAGGCCAAAGAGGTGGAACAAGATATTGAACAAGATGCGCAGATTCATTTACAATCAGAACCCAGAAAGGAGCAGAATGAGGATGAATCCATGGAAACGCAGGCGAAGGACGTTGATGAGGACAAAGCTAACGATGGTAAGCGACAGACTAGCTGCGGAATTCTTCCGTATTTTTTGTACAAGAAATCAAATGTTAACCCCATAAAATCATTCATTCAAACATGTCGAACTGCAGTCCTGTTTTAAATTCTGGTGGAGATCCCCAGGTTTCCACCAATCCCAAACATGTCCTGTTGAATTACAGGAAAATGCATGTAAGGTGATTTATAAGATTTAGATATCTTTCATTTGAAGTAATGCTGTGGCCATGAAAACACGCCGTCCTGGGTTTGAATACATCTCCCAATATTAGTCTGATTTAGCTTTATTGAAGAGCTACAACCAGCAGTATGTGTGTGACATCGTCCTGCAATATGAAGAAAACGCCTTTTTAATGTTGAATCTGCTTGGGGTAAAACCTAAGCGGAAGAAGTCAGAATCTAAGGGGTGAAATATATATTCTTTTATCACAGACTACAATGATGACTTTGACGCTGATGACGAGAGGGGAGACGACGCCACGGAGGAAACGAAACCCGCAGTCAAGGACCCTTCCTCGTCGAGCGACAGAAGGGATTCCCAAGTCGATAAAGACGATGGTGGAACAGTAAATCACCAGAGAGAGGATGAAGACAAATATTCTGGCAGCGAGTTTGAAGAGGATGTCTTGGCAGGTTAGAGGTTTCTATATGTAGCATTTACAAGTCGTTACTGAATATGTTTGTGTGTGTTTGTGCGTATGTGGGAATAGCTTTTTTTGCACAAAACCTTTCAGACATTAAAAACAGCTCACGTTGCTTCACAGGGTACAGGGGGCATAGAAATGGTAATGAAAAGTTCAACAAAAAGAAAAAGGACTGCAGTTCCATAGATGTTTGTCTGGGTTCCTCAGTGACTTCTGGAATGAGTCGTCAGTGTGCTCTTAGCGGTATCTTGACTGGTTAGCCATTCCTGGGAAAAGTCACCATTATTCCATGCTGTCATGATTTGGAGATAATGACTCTCGCTACGTTTTTGGCAACCTAGAGCCTTAGAAATAGCTTTGTAACATTTTCCTGGCTGATACATTTAGTAACTTTCATTCTCATTTCTTCAGGATTTTTTTTGGTCTCAACAAAGTGTGCTGCATGTTGAGACCTTTCTGTGAACTTCACATTGCTGTAAAGGTTCTATTAGTATATTTAACATACTTGGCAGTGATCAAGCCTGGGTGTCTTATCTAATTTAACCCAATTATAAATCTAATTCAAGTAAATTATTTTAGTTGGCTAATTGAATAACAAAGGGGCAATTAATTTTTCCATGGGGCCAGTCATTGTTGGATAACTTTTATCCTTCAATGAATATAATTCTAATTTAATATCTATTTTGTGTCTTAAGTTGTCTTTGTCTCATACTCTCATGTCTTTGTTTGAAGAATTAAGAAAATTAAGACAAATATGCTGAAATGTGCGTAATCAGGAGGGGATTTATACTCTCTCCCAGCAGTGCACATTTATTGAACAAAAACAGAAACTTAAGGCTCAAGTTGTACAATATTAATGTAATTAATCAAGAACCAGCCTCTGACATTTATTTTGTCCAATATTACAAAAAAACTGACATTTTGCCTTGAAAATAATCTCTTCTACAGAAGATAAGAAATCACCATCTTGCTCGTACAGAAGCTCACCCACGAGGAGCAGGGAGGATTCTGACAGCGAAGCGCAGGAGGTGGGTGAAGCCGTGAGGCATGAAGAGGGGCAGTTAGAGAGAGAGGAGGGGCAGCTTCCTGAGGAACTGCCCCAGACCGAGATACCAGTCTGCGCTGATGAGAAAGATCATCATGGCCAAGGAGAGCAGAAGGAAGAACCCGATGGCCAGAAGAGTGACGCTAGCTCTCCAACGCCGCCCCAAACAACAGCTGGAGACACAGAGACGCATGAGACCGAAGGAGAGGGCACTGGCTCATCCGGTTTGGAGCTGTTGGACGATGCGTCCATCACGCATCCACAAGAGGGACAAGAGGTGGGCAAATCTGATGCTGAATTAAATGATGGGGACAATGAAGCCAAACCAGAGGAATGTTCTGG
The DNA here is from genome assembly GCA_029721435.1 of Gymnothorax reevesii. Taxonomy (NCBI): domain Eukaryota; kingdom Metazoa; phylum Chordata; class Actinopteri; order Anguilliformes; family Muraenidae; genus Gymnothorax; species Gymnothorax reevesii. The sequence goes on along the minus strand of CM056575.1, from coordinate 8,744,049 downwards.
AGACTCCGAGCCAGAGAGAGGTGAGTATCCTGACGCCATTTGAACTGCGTGTCGCTGGGCGAGGCTCAGAACGTTGAGCAGCATGAACCTCGGCACTGGTCGTGAGCTCTCCTGCCCAACTGCATGCACCAGAAAATGGCCAGTTTGTCAAGCAAACTGCCGTGTGCTAAAGCTTGACTAGACTTGCTGTGGACTGTGTGAGATTTTTTTTTTTGTGTGTGTATTTACACTTTGTAAATCCAGTATTTTCAGAATTATCTTTTGGTATTAAAGCAGACATGTCCAACAGTCATATCTATTATTTTTAAGGACTGACTGTTGATGTAATAGAACAGTTGCTGTGTTCAAATTTTTCTAGTAAATCTTTCACACTTGTCCATACATTTGGCTTCTGAAAATACTGAACTGCATGTTGCAAATGTTGCTGTATCACAAAATCTGTTGCATGTTTAAAGAAAATGTGCTGGCTTGTATTGCTCTTGGGAAAGTGATAATGATATTGAATGATGGAAATTTGAAATCTTGTAAGAAATCAATTGTTTGTACCACGAAATATTCAAAATCCAAAATCAACTCGCTTTTCACATTTATGTGTTTGTGTGAATCAGTGTCATTGTTTTCAGTGTTTTTGGAACCGGTGCATATGCTTTCAAGTCTGGTGAAAAGAAGACATTTTTAATGGAATTTAACTGCTGGCCGTAGCTTTAATAAGTCATAATTTAAGTTAGATCTTTGAAAATATTAACTTTAGTTTTCATGTAATGAATTGTCGAATGTTTATTTTATGTTTAATGAGCGGGATTCCGCATAAGCCAGCTTCAACTGTAATAATTTTGGCCAGACACGAGTGAAAGCTTATCACACTGGGCTCATCAATTATTGGTACACAAAAAATGGAAATATCACTGTGGGGTGAAAGTATGCATGTCCTATTACGGAGATACTTGACCAGGAATTATTTTAAAGAGTTTTAACTGTCTGATCCTGTAAATGTTTTAACTTCTTGGCTGTGTGCTGGTAGTGTGGCTCGGTCAGAATTACTGTCTTTCTGTGTGTATTTTGACATGCTGCTTGATGTCAGAAACAAAACAAAAATAATACACTTACGTATTTATAACAGTAGTAAATAAAATAGGTCAGTGACTACAGGATGTAGACATCCCTAATTCTATGTGTATGTCAGAAATACTGCTGTGTAGTAGATTTCAGTTAGTGAGTGGTGCCTGGTGAGAATAAATGCAATTTATTTAACACGTGTGTATCACAAAATTGTGCAAACTGAATGTTCAGCGACAGGAAATGCTGGAGCCTGTGTTAACTCTTTTCCCCATGGACTCCGCCCTTGACAATCCAATGGGCGGCTTGGGAAAAGGTCCGTTGATATACAATGTACATATAGGCATCATATGTGGTTATTATGAGGAAAAGAGTTAAAAAGAAGGTGCACTGTGCAAGTTTGTTTACTTTCACTTCTGTTGACATTCGAACTCAAACAAAACAGAGGTAGCCCGCCCCTCCCTCCTATAGTTCCCTCCCTCCCATGCTTCCATAACTGTCAACTCTTGTCGGTGATTGGCCAGGACAGTTTGTTATGTTATGGGGCACAGCCTGTGCCCCTTGTGTTTATTTGCAGTTTGTGACGCCTCTGCGGTCTCCAGAGCCCCATTTTTTACAGTGAATTTAGGGGCAGGCAGCTAGCGGATTGTGGAGAGATGTCGGCGAATTGAGAAAAATGTAATCGTGCAGAAAGTAAACAAACTTGCATAGTGCACCTTTAAAGAGTCTATAATCCACTTCTCCACAGCAGTGTTTTGCGCCATTGCAATAAGGAGATTCGGAATTTTACCGCTGCATCACAGGGGACTATTAGAGCCTCAGTGCAAGGATGGCTGAAAAAAGGACACCAAGTCATCAAATGGAGATACAGTCACAAGGAAACAGTAATCCTCCTGACAGAGAACAGAGTCAGAACTTTGGCGCAGGCAAGAAATCAGGTCAACGGTTTTATTGAAGCTCACGGTCACACAATCCGGGTGGAAGCCAGTAGTAATGCAGCACAGTGGGTAAAATCCAGGTCGTAATCGTATTACAGTCCACAGGTCAAGTGCCAATCAGGAGACAGGTCACACACAATGGTGATCAGAATCATAAACCAAAAAACCAGCCAAAGATTATGATCAACCAGACACAGAGGCGAGGGCAGAAATTGTAAACTGGGTGCAAAAATGAACAGTGACTCAAGAAGCTTCCGGAAGTACAGAATGCTCATGAGGTGACAGGTAAACTGGCAAACAAACTCGCAAAGGGCAGTGTGAAATGCTGGATTCACTGTATGTAAACACCAGGGTGAATGGAGAGTGAGTGCAGGTTTGAGCGCAGGGAGAGGCGTGGTCACGCGGCAAGAGGTGTGGCTAAAAATAAGGGAACGAGGTGCGCTAATTGCAAAACAGAATGGGGAGGGCAAGCGAGTGAGTGAAAAAAAAACGAAAGCACGTGGTATTGAAATGGAACTGAGACAGCGCATCTAATGCATGAAACAACAAAGGAAACACCACAAAAACATAAAACAATCAGGGAAAATAATTCATATATGGAAAGTATTAACAATATACAAGAAATGACGTACATAGGATTCAGACCCTGACACTTGCTTAAATCGTTTTTGCATGTTTAGAATGTTTGGCCGCATCACTGACACTGACTGCAAACCAACTATCCTAACAAAGCACTGCAGAAGGGTTTGCATAATGTCATCCATCCTCAGCTGTTTTCAAGAAAGTGCGGATTCAGCATACAGTTAAGGACCTCAGGGCTATGTTACCTAGCAAATGTCTCATATGTGCCCTTCCTGTGAATGCAGTGAATGCAATTCTGTTCCCTTTGGGGACTGACTGAGGCATCCCTCTGTAACTGATCTACATACACATGCAATATTGGATCTCTGCATTAGGGGACAGGGCCATTGATAAGTACGAAGCAGAGCAGAGCAGGGTGTTATGTTACATGGTAAACTGCAAATACGAAACAACAGGGTGGTATAATTTAATCTGGACACCCCAGGTTATCTTATAGTTGTGAGGTTGAGCAGAGCAGTGGAAAAAGAAGACGAGGGCTGCTGACAGGAGTACGGACGACCAGGGCATCCGATAGCTGTGTTACTGATAGGGGTATCTGGCGGAAGTGAGGATAGTGTGTGAAAGAAGTCCTTTCATCCCACGGGTTAAACCAGTGGCGAAACGTCAGAGATTTTGAGGGCCGTCAGTAATCTCACTTTTTAACGCACGATTACTCTCGAGCAGATTCTTTGTCAGTTTGCCTGATTAACAATCAATTTATTTACTGAATAATCAAGACCAATATACCAATGGCCGGTAACGATTAAGAAATTATAATGATGAAGTGGTTGCCAATTGGCTACATTTATGTAGTAAAATTGATTTAGCATTGTGAGGATGGCAATAATCAGAGTAAATGCAAAAAAATCCTAAACTTCCTCTGACTTTCATCTCTCATTTTAGCATTTTTCCAGCAGCATAATTAATCATAAGATTGCGCTCAATTTTTTTTAGAATGTTAAAAGCATTCAAAAGAATGCATCTACAGAGGAAAAAATGTTTGCCGTTCCAAACTTTCAGGCGAAAGGCTCACAATTAGCCTTGCAAATGAATTGGCACAAATCTGTACCATTTCATAAGTTAGATGAGTTCAGAATGTTTGAAGGACATTTCTACGGAAGACATTGTCATTTATGTGCCGATTGGGTTACATGTTGTGGTAATGAGTGTATGAGTGCATTACACCATAACTTTCATTCTGACCGCAATCTAACCTAATAAACTAGAAGTTTGTAGTATACAGCACTTTTTCTTAAAAAATGTCAGCCTGCTTGCTGTTGAGTAGCTAATCAACATAATGTTAGTCTAATGAACTAATGTTACCTTTAAAGAAAACATCAATAGCCCGAGATGAATGTTGATATGTGGCTCGTTATCACTAACGAGAAAGAATAATTACGAGTGTCATTGCAATAGCGTGAAAATGTGAATAATTTATTGTCAACATATTTTTTATGTCTGCACAATATTGTCATCAAAAGGCTGGATTAGGAAAAAAAGACTACTTGAAGTAATTTTTAGTCGAGCCCCCGAAGGGGTTTCGCGAGACTATTGTAATCGCTTCATGTGTCTGTGTGTGTGTCTGTCCGGACTGATATCTCTGGAACCGCGAGGCCGATTGCCTTCATATTGCACAGGCGGGTTCCTTGTGAGAGTCTTTCGGCATGACATAAATTTGAAGGTCATAAGTCAAAGGTCAAGGTCAAGGTCATCATGTTGGCGGATAACTATGGGCGAGACTATGAATTCTCTGAATGCTTGTTTAGAACAGTTTTCACATGTCTGTGCTTGTGCATCATGATACAAACCCCAGTTCCAGTGAAGTTGGGATGTTGTGTAAAACGTGAATAAAAACAGTATGCAATGATTTGCAAATCTCATAAACCCACATTTTATTCACAATAGAACTTAGACAACATATCAGATGTTGAAAGTGAGACATCTTACCATTTCATGAAAAATACTGGCTCATTTTAAATTTGATGGCTGCAACACATCTCAAAAAAGTTAGGACAGGGCCATGTTTACCATTGTGTAGCATCCCCTCTTCTTTTAACATCAGTCTGTAAAGGAAGTGTGGAGACAAAATTGCTAGAGTTTTAGAAGAGGGATGTTGTCCCACTCTTGTCTGATATAGGATTATAGCTGCTCAACAGTCCTGGGTCTTCTAGCCAGATTTTTCATGGTATGATGCACCAAATGTTTCCTGCTGGTGAAAGATCTGGACTGCAGGCAGACCATTTCAGCACCCAGACTCTTCTACAGTGAAGCCATGCTGTTGTGATGGATGCAGTAAGTGGGTTAGCATTGTCTTGCCTCCCTGAAAGAAATGTTGTTGTGAAACCTCTTTATTCTTTTCAGCATTGATAATGGATATCCAGATGTGTAAGCTGCCCTTGGCTTAGGCATTAATGCAACCCCATACCATCAGAGGTGCAGGCTTTTGAACTGAGGGCTGATAAGAAGCTGGATGGTTCCTCCGGGGTTTCCCACACTTAGACCATTGTGTGGCGGGCTGCCACAGAATGAAGTCGGACCGCCACAAAATGATTCCGCCGCAACATGATTTTCTGTATTCTCAACTGCGTGTGCGCCAAGAAAAAAAAAAAAAACCTGGTAGAATGAAAAGTAGTAGAAGACACGGAATATGCACAATACTATTGCTATGCTCCCCTGGTCAACAAAAGGAAAGGCATCTCCTCCTTCCCCTCAGCAAAATAATCTGTGGGAAACACTGACTTCCTCTCCTCTTTACCTGCTCAACACGGCTTCCGTGTTTTCCAAAAAGAATTTCAAATTTTGATTCATCCGACCCCACAACACTTTTCCATGGCGGCATTTTAGGTTCTTGTTCACATATGGCTTCTTCTTTGCATTATACAGATTTAACTTGCATTTGTGGATTGCACGGCAAACTCTGTTCACAGACAATGATTTCGGGAAGTTTTCCTGAACCCTTGCAGTGTATTCCAGTGCAGATTTATGCCTGTTTTTAATGCAGTGCCGCCCGAGGGCCCGAAGATCATGAGCATCCAATATTGACCTTCGGCCATGTCCCGTGTGCACAGAGATTTCTCCAGATTCTCTGAATCTTTTGATATTATGTACTGTATATGGTGGGATATTCAAAATCTTTGCAATTTTACATTGAGGAACATTTTTTTGAAATTGCTCCACAATTTTTAGACTCAGTTTTTCGCAGATTGGTGAGCCTCTGCTCATCTTTACTTCTGAGAGACTCTACGTCTCTCAAATGCTTTTTTTATACCGAGTCATGTTACTGACCTTTTGCCAATTAACCTAATTAGTTGTAAAATGCTCCTCCAGCTGTTTTTTATTAGTAACTTTTACTTTTGTTGGCCCAGTCCCAACTTTCTTGTGATGTGTTGCAGTCATAAAATTCAAAATGAGCTAATATTTTTCACAAAATAGTAAAATGTCTCACTTTCAACATCAAATACAGTATGTTGTCTATGTTCTATTGTGAATAAAATGTGGGTTTATTAGATTTGTAAATCATTGCATTCTGTTTTTATTCACGTTTTACACAATGTACCAACTTTAGTGGAATTGGGGCTTGTACTTGCAGTATCATAGCTGATCTCAGTTTGCAGGAAATAGAATCAAGGGCAGCTTGACTGATGCACTGATCTGTAGCGAGATTTATCTATAGCCACCAGTCAAAAATCTCAATATTATTCACAAAGCACATACGTAAACTCCCAAAAAATGCTGCGCTCCACTCCGTTCGGACACAGCCACTCCCACAAAAATGACATAACTGATAGATGCAAAGGGTGGTAGTCAAGTTAGCCCCCGGAGACAATCGCTTACTGCTACCACAAGAGGAAGTAAGTTGCAAGATGACTTCAAAAAGGTGATATCTGAACTTTATGGGACAGAACCATCAGTGTAAGGAGAGATATCGCTTCTACTTTGCTGTCGTCTGATTGTTGTCTATTTTTAGCTTTTACTGTTTGTGTACTGCTTGCCTTGCTTGTCCTGATGGCATGCCATACACACACACACGCACGCACACACGCACGCACACACACACACACACACACACACACACACGCACACTCGCAAACACACACGCACACACAGATCAGCCACAGCATAAAACCACCATCTTAATATTGAGTAGGTCCCCCTTGTTCCGCAAAAATCAAAATGGCTCCGTCAAACTGACGAGCGCTTGAATTCCTGGACCCAGGGATTCCCAGTAGAACATTTCCTTCAACATCACAATCACCCCACCAACTTCTGTTATTCCCTTAGTACATCCTAGTGTCACCTCTTCCCCGGGTAAATCATGCCGATGTACCCAGCCGATGCACTTGACGTAAAAGAAAATTGAGTCAACGGACCGGGCAAACTTCTTCAATCGCTCCAAGGTCCAGTTCCAATGTTTATGCGCCCATTGTAGGCACTTTTTAGGACTAGGGTTAGAATGGGCTCTCCAACTGCTTCATAGCAACGAAGCGCTGCACACATTCTTCACGTAAGTACCACGACAGTTCTCTGACTTGAGCCACAGTAGCCCTCCTGTCAATTCAGACCAGAGGTGCGTTTCCCGAAGTCACAGATGCTAACTTATATAGTTGGACGCATTGACTGTGAATGGATGAACTATGTAAGTTGCTAACTTAGCAACTACGCTTTTGGGAAAAGTACAATAGGTGGGATAGCCTTAGTTACCCTTGGGCATCAGTGAGCTTTTGGAAAGCAGCGCCCTGTCGCCGGTGTGCGGTATGACCCTACTTATAGTACTGTTGGAAGTACTCGCCATTGCTAACTAGAAGCACCACAGAAGATTTACCACTTTGGAGATGTTTTGACGAGCTCCTCTGGCTAGAAGAATTTGGCCCTGGTCAAAGTCACTCCGGTCCCATTTCTACCACATCTTCCATGTCTTTGATGGGATGGAGGCTTGTTTTACAAACTTCCATCTCGTGACCAATGCAGAAATGTTCTTGTTAAGTCAGCTGGCATCCTAAGATGCAGACACAGCCCCGCTACGTCCTTGATGGATGGAAGCTGGAGTTGGCTTAGGTTGCCAACGATCCTTTTACAGCCTTCAACAGTGATTGTTCCCTCTCCGTGGCAGTTGTCATCCCACTTTGGCCAAGCCTGTGCTCGACTTTGGACCACACTCTATTAAGGGGTCCTCAGGGTAAAGTGAAGAAATAACCATAATAATGTAAAAACTAAGAAATAAACATACTCAACATGATTTTAACCTCATAAAATGTAGTATTTTGATAAAAATTTACGTGGTTGCCATGGTAACGGCACTTTAATGACAAAATCTGAAAATATTTTGTGGCACTGATATTTCAAACACCCATGGCCAGATTTTACTCAAATAAGTCTCATATGAAAGGTTTAAGATAGTTCTATGAAATGACATAGGATTTTTTTGTTTGGAACATTTATGAATATTTAATGAGCTCTGTTATGTAACCATAACGAAAATCGCTATCATCTACTTGCTTTGAATTAACCCCCTAGGGATGCATCATTTCATAGATCTCCAACAGATACAACTTCAGACCAAATTTCAAGTCAATCAGATGAATATTATTGATTTTATGAAAGCCACAAGGGTGAAAATCAGTCAAAATTGTGATTTTCTGTCATTTCTATTTAAAATCACAGGTAACAATTGAGGCAGAGGAAAAAATAGATTCTTGGTGTTTACTGGCATCTCACTGCATTCCTTCATTTATTTTATGTGAAAATAAAAAATATTGAAATTTTCCAAAAAATAAAAAAATACAAGTTTTTACCCCGAAGACCCCTTAAGAGCCTCATGGAGTGTGATTTCTGGTCCTACATCCTCAGCCGCTGTAGTGCTGCAAATATGCGCTCGTGTTCTGTATTTCCTGGCATGTTTGCTTCCAGCTGTGCCTGCTTTCATTTTGGTCAAAATACGGTTACAGCCTCTTCGTCTTTTCAGAAGTGAATGTGTTCTTTGTTCATTCACTGGTTCTTTGAGTGTCTGTACGCAGTCCTGCGCCCCAAGAACATTTGTCTCTGCAGTCAGCATAAATTTTACCAGTTCAAGCCAGGGGGCAAAAATAACACCCACAAGACCAAAAACCTTCCTCTACTTGTTTTAGGAGCCTGAAAATGTTTGACGTACAGTACCAGTCAAAAGTTTGGACACGCTTTGCTAATGTCACAGCACTCTGTTTTTAGAGAAATTTAAATGGCTTAACTTCTCTTTATAATCGCAAATGGAATCTTGTAAAGGTAAACAGTCAGAAATTAAAAGAGAATAACAGACTTGTTTGAATAGTGTCCGAAATTTTGGAATTCTCAAAGAAGCCATATTTTGCAAAGTAAACAGACAAATAAGCACTATTTTCCAACCGAATTAAAGTCAAGTGATTTTGGGACTTATTGGGCAAAAGTCTTGATGAAAAGCCACCTCAAGTGCTGCACAACTGCGAAGTTAGACAGCCGTGCGACTGCAAAGTCATTACAGTCATATGACTGCCCTTGTTAAAAAAAGTGAGAATGCTCTGCAAATATGACAGCAAATGATGGTTAGTTTGATTGATTTAAGAATTAGATATTTGTTTGCAAAATAAAGGCTACTTATTTCTTTAACATATATTATAAGAAGAATGTGAGTATGTCCAAACTTTTGACTGGTACTATGTGAAAGCCATACACATAGCATACTCAATATTGTTTGTTTATGATACACCATCTCACTGGCCACTAGCTGCATGAGGTAATGTTCTGGACGTAGAGCAATATACCTATCTGCCACAAAATGCACCTCCCATGTGACTTCTTGCAGTGGTTGGAGAGGGAGAGGTCGAAACAACTCGCATACTAAATTCTTTCAGCCCTTCTTACACCCCCACAAAATGCTCAGGCATGTTGCTGGGACCATCAAAAAAGTACCTCAGCAACTTTACAAGAGGGAGGGTCAGAGGATCCAAAAACAAAGAGTGAGCTGTGGAATCTGGCACATAATAAATTCCCAAAAATGCACCCTTTTGTGCAAAGGTTAAAAGGACTCAGTGTGGATGGCAAAAGAACTGTGTTGATACATGTGCTTCGTGTTCTGTTCATTTTGAGCATTTACGTCCATTTCCTAAATAGAGATATATCAGAGGAATAGTTCTACCTTCTATTTTTTTTTTAATAGAAAAAATAGAAAATTTTTTTCTATTTTTATGTTACATTATATAGAGGCTAATATTTCACAATTTGTTAACTTTACTTAACTGTCGATTGTTAATGTCTAACCCAAGCCAAGTCTGTGCAGGAGATACTGGCTGAAGCCATAATGGAAGAAGTTCAAAGCAGCCCAGAGCCGGAGCTCAGTGACACCAGCACTGAGGAGGAGGACTTGCCCTCTGAAATCAAAACTGCAGAGCAGAAGAGCACTGGTAATCAGTAATTTTAATTAAAGCTTTATTCTCCTAGCATCCCTAAAATTGTTGCTTGTGCTGAACTTAAAGGTATTCTTTCATCATAATGTTAACCAGTATGTTTGGTTCAGCACAAAGTATGCTAAGTTAATGTTGCTTTTTTATGGCCTGTGAAATCAGGATATTTTTAAAGCATATTTTGATAAGTGTTTTCAATTGTTTAGAAAGGAAGAATCCCAAGAAATACAGATATGCACTTTAAGGGGTCATAGTATGCCCATTTCCCAATTTAATAGTTTCATTTTTGTGGTATATTTGCATGTTTTCTATGGGCAAAAAGCAGCTTGTCACAACTCTACAGGTTATGTGTACAGCACCTCAGCCTCAATCAACCCGAAACCTGCTGTTTTCGTTCCTGTCTCTTTAAGTCCCCCCCCCTTCCTAAAGTTCACTCCACTGTGATTGGCCGAGCACAGTTTAGAAAGCAGTGCCCTGCTAAAAGGGAAAACGATGAAAGGTTGGGGTTGTAACGGAAAGATCGCTAATGCTACTATGTGCTATACATGCTATAAATACCAATTGGTAACATCTTCCCCTGCTTGGTATATGACACCTGCATCATTCCTGATTTATTAGTGGAACTATGCTCTTGATTTGTTGTTGTAGTGAGATGTCAAATCTATTTGAATCAGTCGTTAATCAGCAGGGACTTTTTTGATTCACGGCAGTATATTTTCAGTCTTGCAAAATATACTTAACTATCAATTCAAATTCTCAGAATTTGAACTTATATGAACTACTGTATTGTATCTAAAGAACAGAAATGTACCTCTGAACCCATTGTGTTTTTTTCTACTGTCGTTTGGCGCCGTTTCAAACTGCAAACGACAGAATCTTTAGTAAAATCAGATTCTTTTCCATCTCATCGATGTCCTAATCTTATTTATGAATTTCTGACAATACTTATGTTAAGAAGACAAAAAAACAGCCATGTTATTGCATAAAAATGCAATTTTTATCGTTCTGTGTGTTAACTTAAGGTTTGGCAGAATCGCATTTTAACTGCACTTTTCATGTTTTATTATATTTATTCATGAAGAACTTTATATTTTATAGTTAATCATAAAGATTTTTTTTCTGATTGTCTAAAGGACAAAAGGTTCTGTAACTCTGTATCAGGTCCTGCTTGATTACTGAACTTCCTGACTGCCCCTCTTGATTTTGTGTTCCAGGTGAGCAGGACAACCTGATAAATGCCGAAATGAAGGATGAAAAAATTGAGAATCCTGAAAATATAAAGGAACAGAAGGAGCGAATCGTCGAAGGAGAGAACATGTCAGAATCCAAGGGGCTCCAAGCACAAGAGTCAGCGGATCGCAGTCAGGCACAAGAAGTAATAAATGGAGAGGAACACGGCGCTGAAACAGATGACACAACTAAAGTGGAAAAGAATGGATTAAAAGAGACTGAATCTCAGGAAGGAGAGAGTCACGCACAATCAGAGGCGACTCCTGAGAAAGAGAATGAGGCTGAGGAGATTGAAGCGCAGCCAGAAGCGATTGAAGCTGTGGCAGAAATGATTGAAGCACAGACAAATGAGACTGAGTCACAGGAAAATGAGTCCGAAGCAAAGGTAGAGGGGAATGACACGCAGGAAAAAGAGACTGGGGCGGAACAAACTGAAGCACATTCAAATGAGACTGAATCACAGGGAAATGAGTCTGAAGCATTGGTAGAAGAGACTTACACACAAGCAGTAGAGCTTGGAGCAGAACACACCGAAGCACAGTCCAAAGATGATGAATCACAGGGGAACGAGTCTGAAGCGAAGGTCGAGGGAGCTGAAGCTCTGAAAAAAGAGACTAAAGAACAAGACAGAGAAGCTGAGGGGCGGTCAAACGTTTCTGAAATACAGCCAGAAGTGACTGAAGCCGAGACAGAAATAACCGAAGCACATAGAAGTGAGACTGAATCACAGGAAAATGAATCTGTAGCAAAGGTAGAGGAGACTGCCATGCTGGAAAAAGAGACTGGGGAGGAACTTACTGAAACAGATTCAAAAGAGGCTGAAGCACAGGAAAATGAGTCTGAAGCACCGATGGAAGGAGCTGAGACTCGGGAAAAAGAGACAGATGAAAAAGAAAAAGAAACGAAGGAGCAGTCAAACGTTTCTGAAGCGCAGCCAGAAGTGATCGATGCTGAGACAGAAATGATTGAAGCGCACAGAAATGAGACTGAATCGAAGGGCGATGAGTCTGAAGCAAAGGAGGTAGAAGGGACTGACGCACTGGAAAAAGAGATTAGGTCAGAGCATACTGAGGAGCTGGCTGAGGGGCCTGCAGTACGAGCGACAGCGACTGACCTCAAAATAGACGTGAATGAAACACAATCAGTTGGAAATGAAACTCAGGGAAGGGGAGCTGAGGAACACAAAGAGATTGAAGCACAGGCAGAGAACTTAAAAACTGAATTGCCTGAAGCACAGAAAGAGGGTAATGAAGCTCACTCAGAAATAATTGCGGAGAAAGGGGAGGAAATGCTCACAGAAAAGACTGAAGTACCAGGGAAAGAGCCTGAGGCAGAAGACACCAACGTACCGGCAGAGCAGACTGAAAGACGAGTAAAAGAAACTGAGGCAGAACAGTCTGAGGCGGAGTCAAAAATGACTGAAGCACGGGAAGGAAATACTGAAGCCCTGGAGGAACGGATTGAAGCACCGCCGGAAGCTGTGGAAGGGCTGGAAGATAATACTGAAGCACATGCAGAACAGAGTGAAGGACCAGAAAACAAGTCCGAAGCACAGATGGAAGGAACTGACGGACAGGAAGAAGGGACAAGGGAAGAAGGCGCTGAAGGCCTAGAGGAAGTGACTGACTGCAAAACAGAAGGTGTTGAAACACAGGCAGCGGGGACCGATACGCAGGGAAAGGAGACTGAGGCACCAGAGACTGAGGAAGATGCAAAAGTGGCTGAGGCGAGGGTAGAAACGAAAGACTCAAACATGGAAGGGTCTGAAGCATCGATCGAGGGGAATGGAGCACAGACAGACACGGCAGGAGCCAAAGCACACACTGACGATGTTGAAATATGGGAAAAATGGACAATTTCATGGAAAGAAAGTCAAGAAACACCGACCGAAGCGGCAGAAACGAAGGCAGAGGTGAATGAAGCTCTGATGAAAGTTAATGAATCAGGAAGGTCTGGAGCGCGTGCAGAAGCGACAGAGGCGCAGACAGGAAACTTGGACACTCAGGCGAATAATGCAGGAGACAAAGACGAATCTATGTCTAAAACTGCTAGCGACAATGAAGATAAATCAGAACAACAGGATAAAGTGGAGACACAAGATGAGTCCTCAAAGGTTAAGGATGACCTGGAAGAAAATAGTGATGACTTTTCAGGAAAATATGTTTCTGCAGCAAATGATCAGAATGACCGCATAGAGCAAAAGCGGAAAGAAATAGCGAAATATGAGAATAATGGTATTGACAAAAATGATAAAATCAGGGCTCAAAGCAAAGATCTGGAGATAAAGTGGGGAAATGACTTAGAACATGTGAGTCAAGATGAAGTCAAGAGAAATGAAGAAGAAACAAGTGTGACTTATAAAAACTTAGAAGAGAAAGAGGCAGCGGGCAAAGATTTCGATGATGACCTCCGGGAAGCTAAAACTGAAGATAGAGAAGAGATAATGAAACCGCAAGAACCTGTGGCTTCAGAGGGAAGCAAAAATGCAAAGTTTCAGCATCAAGGATATATTAAAAACGTACAGCTTAACACTGAGCAGGAAACAGCAAAGTTTGGTAGAGCTGAGATTGCGAATGGGAGTAAACTGAAGGAACATGTGATGACAGGAGGAACCGGTGATGGGGAGAGTCAATCCATCGCTGATGGGGGAGATGAGCGAGTCTCTGAAGTGTTCAACATCAAAAAGCTGGATGCTGAAGATGAGGGGAAGGATGGGTCCTTGCCGACAGGCAACATTTCAAGAGAGGGAGATCTCAAGGTTGAAGATCCTGGCAAAGAGGCCACGGCAAATCATGACCAAGGAGGAAACAAACCAAAACATTTTGAGACGGGTTCCAAAGGAGATGTTAGTGAGACGACTGCAGCAGACGTGGAGGCAGGCGGTGTGCTTGAGGATGACCGATCTTTATCCGAGGAGAAACCTAATAAATCTAACTTGCTTCAATCAGACGTTAAGGATTGTGCTCAAACGAAAACACAGATGGCGGCTGATGAATTCAGCAATAAGAGTCAAAGCAGTATTTTGGAGGAGAGCCGTGGCGGTGAGGAGAATAAAGAGCATGAATACGAGGCATTAGAACCAAAAATCTCAGAACAGAGAAAGTCAGAGGAAATGACTTATGAGCAACGGCCTGACGTGTCACTGACTGCGAAACTGATTAAACCTGTAATGCAAATGCAAGAGGACAGAGGACTGCAGATCAAGGACGATGATGGAGAGGAAGATCACTTTGAAAATGGTACCAAAGAATATGCCGTTTCAGGAAAGCCAGGCTCAGAAGATACAAAGACCGGATCAAAAGCAACGCCAGAGGAGCTCACTTCTGATCAAAAATCAATATCAAGTAGTTCTGACCGTAACAGAGACACAATGAAAGTTAAAAGCAGGGTTGCTAAGGGGAAAGATGGAGATTGTGTGGTCGAGATAGAACACAGAGAAGGTGATGTAGAAGTAAAAGGAGCCACTGAGGGTCTCCTTGATAGCGAAAATGAAAGAATTGGAACAAGTCATGTGACTGAGGAAAAGGTTGTCGGCACATTTACTGACAATTCCATTGTTCAAGACGTAGTTGAGGAAGATGAAAATGACACTGATAAATCAAGGAGGGAGTTCGCTGTGAGAGAAACAGCCCCTGGAGAAGAAGCAAGAATTAGTGATGCTTTAAAATCACATGAACTTAAGCGGGCAGACAAAATAATGCATCTTGAACATGACACCACCATGAAGGCCAGAACTAATGATGAGCTGATGAAGGCCGAAGCTGAGGACGATGTGTCGTTCAGTCCAGAAGCTTTGGTAACAGATGGTGGCGGAGACCTTGTCACCAGCTGGGTAAATAAGCATCAAGCCTCAAGATACTTTCAGACATTCACAGAACCAATTGAGGACCTGAAGGGGTTTTCAGGCAATGAAGAAAGCGAGAAAAAGATGGCTCATACAAAATAATTGCTTACATCTAGAATGTGTGGAAAAAGGGTCTGATGTGACTGAAAAAAATTCTGACCTTAGTAGTTCATTTGATGCAGAACGCACAATCAGCAGACTTCATTCATACAGCCAGACGACCAAATTATGGTTCTGGTTAGATACGTGTTGCGACACCCAAATTTGATACTCAAATATAGAGGCAGAAAATACTGAGGCAAAAATGGATCAAATGAAGCTTACCTTATATCTACAGAATACAAAGGAATATAGAACAAGGAGCAATGACTAAAAAAATGAGGTTCAACAACCCAGCCATGTGGGACGCTCAGTAGTTGAAGAGATGATGGGTCTACAGTGTTTTACCAAATCAGAAAATAAATGCAGAGATTATACAGTAAAGGGGGCAATGCATTTGACAAGCAAAAATGTTCGAGTTTGCAGGAATGAAGAAGGCATGGCGTTATTGCAGTTATTCTTTAGAGAAACCCTGTGCTGTCAAATCGATCTGCGCAGACACAGACGATAATTTAAAGCTGAGAAAAGCTGTTTTTAAAATGAAACCTCAGTTTTGTCTCATGTGTAAGACAGAAACTCAGGTAACCCTTATCTAGAGTGGAATATGATGCTCTGAAAGTGCAATGATCTAAAAGAAAATCACACAATTTGGATCACATTTTCTGATTCTAGGCCTAATTGTGGGGGGGGAAAATAATTTAAATTATACTAGATTTAAAAAAAAAATACCTCTTTGTCATTTAATGAAGGTAATTATGTATGTATGAAAAATGCTTGCTTTTAAAGACACATGGTGAAAAAGTCAACCAGCTAGTTTCTATATTACAAAGGTGTGAATGTTTGTAGTTCTGACAATATTAAAGCCATAAAAATGCTATTTTTCAAAATATGACATGATCAAGAGCATTACTGATCAATCAAACAATTATTAACTGCTTGGCTAAAAAAAAAAATACCCATTGGGATTTAAGCAAGCAAATACTTAAAAGCTAATGATTGAATCATTATTACAATAATTAATATGTTTCCGCTGGCAACAACAATCCGCTGGGATTTTTTAGTCCCTGATGACGTACATATGCATATTCCAGGATGATAATGCTTCATTTCAACAGGATCAAATTGTAAAAGAGTGGTTCAGCGAGCACACGGAATCATTTTCACACATGAATTGGCCACTACAAAGTCCCAACCGTAAGCAACTGAAAGTCCTTGGGATGTGCCAGAGATGGCTTTATGAAGCAGTTTGACTCTCTTGACTTCAAACCCAGATCTCGCCAAAAAATGAATGCAACATTTATCGGGAACAATTAATATTGCATTTGATCGCCGAAACAATGCCACGACAAATGTGCGGCATGATCACAGCTGAAGGCACTCCAAAAAACATATGATGAAATGATAGTGCGTGCAACTTTCTTTGGGCAAGCAGTGTATAATCTAAACCAGTTAAGCCGCTTTCACACTGGACGCGAAACGAATTTTCCGCACGACAGATTACATTCAAAGTCAATGCAAAGACGCGAATCGCACAGTAATTTATGTACTGTATGGGGTATTTCAATGTCTTCTAAGATGCATGTTGTCAATAAATGTTAGGCACACTGATTTGATCATAATGACGTTCTAGGTCCACAGGTATGTCCGTTTTTAGTACAAGCATAGCCCCAACATGCAAGTAGAGGAGTGCTAGAGGTTGTCAGTAGCCAAGTTTCCACGAATGTATTATGTTTCCATTAATGTATCATGTTCTGAGGTGTAAAATCCAGGGGTCAGAAAGTAAAAATTCTGCCAAGTTTTTCTCCCTCCCACAGAATGAGCTGACCACTCATATTGGCTGTTTCTCCTGTCCGAAGTAAATCCAGGAGGTTGAAATAAAGTTCTGGGGATGAGTTTTACTTCCTGAACCCGTAGTTTACACCCCTGATCATGTGGTTTTTGAAGTATCGCATCTGAAAAGGATCGGTAAAGTTCCTCAATTACTCAAAATAGTTTTTACGCTCTCCTGAGGTGGTTTTTGCGGTTATCGAAAAGGTTTTAATGCTCTAAATGGGAGATGGAAACACTTTTGCCGAATCAGTTCTGACAAAGCAAACACTTCACTCACATGACTGATCAGCTGTTTCCAGTTTGCGACCTCTTCTTCTTCTATTGTAGAGGGGAACAATGTGTAACTATATACTGCCAACATCCAGCGAAACTATGCTTTGTGGGCCTTGTTTACTCTCACCAAACCAATCTTTGGAAACACTTAATTTGCAGTTCCTTTTTGCAGCATTTCAAAAGATTGATCATTTGTTTGAAATAAGATGGAAACATAGCAATTGAGTTTTCTTGCACTTTAAAAGTAATTATTTGCTGATTTAGCTACTGTATATTTCAAAAGTTTGGAATCATTTAGCTATGTTTATGCTCTTGTACAAACTGGAGGCCACTATTTTGTCATTTGTTTCTGGGTATGACCCGGGTTTTAGGAGTAAAGTTGACAGGCTCTGTCAGGTAGTGCCCGTTCTGCTGTCTTTTTCTGGCAGGTAACCAAAACCGAGATGGGAGTCAATCAACACAATTGCCCTGATGGCCTGCACATGTGGTGGCTGACAAAACTATCTGAGTCTCTGGCTCTATCTTGATTCCCACATATCTGTTTGGCTTGGGCTAGCTTTGATTTGGTTTTACAACTTGGCTTCATCCACTCGACACAGTGAACCCAACTGACTTACAAACTACAGAAACGTGTAAATTAATTTTCCTTTCACTAAAATAAAATAATTGTGTATTTCTTTAAAGCATTGTGTGGACATTCTTATGTCGGGCTGAGTGCACTTGGGCTGTGGCAATGAAATAAACTTACAGTATATTTTCTTCACCTAGGTATTGATCATCATGAAAATGCTATTATAGTTATACATATAAACTATAGTGCTGTGAAAATATACTTCCCCTTACCCAATTTCTGATCTTTCTGCATATTTATCATCAATTTAAATTAATACTAGACAAATATAACCTGAATAAATGCAAAATTCTTTTTTAATGAGGATTTCTATTATTGATTGAAGGAAAAGAGCTGTCCAACCCTACTTGGCCCAATGTGAAAAAAGTAACTGTCCCCTTTTTTACTAAATGAACATATTAAATAAATGTAATTGATAATTCAATTTAATTTCACCATATACATGCAGGCATGATCGCTGTCTGCCCTGTTGAATCTAAATCTAAATTAAAATCTGTTTGGCAATGTGAAGGAGGGAAAAAGCAGCACATGTTGCTATGATCTAAAGAAATTTAAGAACTAATTAAAGAAAGTTGCTGATATCTATCAGTCTGGAAAGGGTAACAAAGCCATAACTAAGGTTCTGGGACTCTAGCAAGCCAGATTATTTTTCATAACAAAGTTATAGAAAAATTCCAGTGACACACAATCTGACTGGCTTACAATTCCAGCTAGGTGCAATCTGATTGGCTGGAGTGTGGCTCAGAGTGGAAGCGGTACCACATATTGGTTCGGAAAAATAAGCACGCCTCTTGCAAGCCAAAATAATTTTATCTTATTTTTGGTTTTATAATGTGCCAAATACAATATTTTCCATGGGTGTCAGGGCTGGACTGTGGGGAGACCAGTTTGACACCCATATTCCTAAACTATAGAGTCATTGTTGTGGTTTCTAGACTAGATGTTTTCATATTTTAGAGGTCGCCTTGTTCGTGAAGAATTGGAGAGAGACAGAATCTTCAGAAGCCATCTTTATTCCCAGCCTTGAATCGTGCAATAATCCAAACCCGGTGAGCAGTCCCTGGCCAGGAAGTGCTGACTCGGCATTCTTTACAGAGCAATATTTATGGGAAAAACTTAACCAACTTTGCTCCAATCAAAATACATGGATTGCAACCATCTTGTCTCTAACAAACTTTGCTCCAATCCCAATTCATGGGTTGTAACCATCTTGTCTTTAACTTTTTTTTACTCTCCAACTTTGTTTATTTAAACCATGGTGGAATATAGAAGTATAGGCTTTTTTTAAAAAAAGGAATATATACTAAAATGGACTGGAACATTACAGTCAAGAGAGGAAAAATACAGCCAAAGGAATAGGATACAATTAGATACATAAATAATTCAATTGATTATGTTTTTTTATTTCAGTTACAACTAATGATTTTCCTGAACAAATATTGATCAAAGCTACAGAAATCAAATACATCACCTGATTATCTTTTAGAATCAACTAAGCAGAAGCCTGGTTACTAATCAAAGCTACAGAAGCCTGCTGCTCATGCGTGTGTGAATCGAATTGCTTGTATGTGTGTGTCTGTCTGTGTGTGAACTGCTTATATGCATGTGTCTGTGTGCGTGTGTGTGCATGTATACGTGTGCACTGCTCATCCCCTCCCAACATGTGTGAACTGTGTGTGTGTTTGTGTGACTGCTTACATAATATGGTTATTGATTATAATTATTGATTATGGTTATTCAGCGTGGCAATTGATCTACTGATGAATATGATGAGAAATATTGAAATATAATCTTCAACATCATGTTGTTGTAATGCACGCAGAACATCTTTTTCGGCGTTTTTCTAGATGAAAAAAAACTAGGTCTCTCCTGAATAAGGTGTTTGGATGGCTGTATATGTTGCTCCAAAACCTGCATATATTGTTAGCATTAATGGCCTCTTACCCATGCCATGTTTCAGCCATGATGGAAAAACAAAATGCGGAAACTGGAAAGATATTAAGTGGATTGTATGGTATTAAGCATTAATTCTCATGCAAAAAAATTGAATTGCTGATTTCAGTGCTCCTATATGCTCCAATTGTGAGGACACTGTAGTAACTGCAAATGTAAAAGTATACTGAAATTTATTCTGAACACATTTAAAGTCTGAAGTTTGGCAAAACAATGCCAAATCCTAAAAAAAAAAAAATCCTAAAAAGTATGTTTACAAGCTATCAAATCAAAGGAAATGGATTATAGCCCACAAGCAGACCAATAGAGTAACACTGAAATATGACAGACATTCTTGGGAAAATTTTGAACAGGATGGAAATTCCTGAGATACATGCATTAGAGTTTGGAGGCTGAGTGAAAACTGAAATAAGATGCAAATTTAAACACTTTGCTAAAATTAGGCAGAAAATTAAATATTTTGTCGTTTTAAATCAGAGTAAGGATTCAGTTACTGTCTTCAAAGCTACCGTTACTGCTGCAGGAGTGAAGTCGCATCGTACTCATGGGATCTGACACATACCCTGTGAGTGAGATGAGAAACAGAAACAGGCCTCAGAAATTACAGCACACATTACTGACAAAACATACAGAGCTTAACCCTTTCAGCAATGTGGGCAACTACCCAATGATGTAAGATATCAAAATCAAACGCTGTTGAAAACCTATCATGTGGCAACTTGTTTAAAAGAGCTCCTGCGGGGGAGCTGTTTTCAACAGCTCAGGATAACTACATTTTTAATTTCTTGAAAATGTATTCAGCGCTCAAAAGGGTTAACACATTTATTAGACCACCTGTCATAAGGAAAGGAGAAAACACAAATATTTCAGAAATTTTTAAAACCCCGTAAAAAATTGGCAAATAAACCGAAACCACTAAATAGTCCTTATTCACACATAAAAACAAACAAACAAAAAAAAAAACCTATATTTTGTGTTGCCTCCTTTGGCCTTAATAACCGCTTGGATTCAACCACTAAAACTAATTTTTATGTTCAGGAATGCAAGATGATATCTGTTATTTGGCATCTTAATCAAAAAATAATAATGTGCTTCACTATTTTTTTCTGCCCTCTTGTAAAAAACTTGAAAATTCGTCGATAAAAACCATAATTATATTTTAGCATTAAAAATATCATTTCAGTTTAAAGAGCTTGCACATGCCAGTGGATTAACCATTACAGAAATATAAAAATTATTTTGGTAATTATCAACACTGTTAATTTAGGGCAGCTGTGGCATAAACCTTACATTGGGTGGTGGTGTAATAAATTTGTTAAGGCCTGTATGTCTGTATGTATGAGTTCATGTGCCACATACACATTTTTGATTCTGCCTCGTCTTCCCTCCTTTGCAACTGCATTTTACAAACTTTTTGAAAGATGGTATTTATCATACAGCATTAAAATTAACTAAGAGGGTGCATTGGGATTGATATTGTGTTTGTTTCTAACTCGTGTTGCAAAGATGTTCACAGGCCAAGATCTGATTGCCCTCGAACAGAGATGTAATAATAATTTTTTGCCATTCCTGAATCAATTTGGCTCAACAACTTTTCTGATTTTCTTTGAGAGCTGTTGGGTTTTGCCTATGTTCACAGACGACAAAAGGCTTTTACCTGTGTTACCTTATGCATACAGTGCAGCGAAAAAGTATTTGCCCCCTTCCTGATTTCTTTTATGCATATTTGTCTCACTTTAATGTTTCAAATCATTAAACAAATTTTAATATGAGACAAAGATGACCCAAATAAATACAAAATGCAGCTTTTAAATGATGATTTCATTAATTGAGGGGAAAAAAGCCACCCAAACCTACCTGGCCCTAAGTGAAGAAGTAATTGCCCCCTAAACTTAATAACTGGTTGTGCCCCCCTCGGCGGCAACAACTGCAATCAAGCATTTGCAATAACTAGCAATGAGTCATTCACATCGCTGTGGAGGAAATTTGGCCCACTGTTCTTAGTAGAATTGTTTTATTTCAGCCACGTTGGAGGGGTCCTCATACATGAACGGCCTGTTGTCCAGACGTTGACTAGGCCACTCCAAAACCTTCATTATGTATTTTTTTAAGCCATTCAGAGGTGGATTCTGCTGGTGTGTTTCAGATCATTGTCCTGCTGCATAACCCAAGTGCGCTTGAGCTTGAGGTCACAAACTGATCGGACATTCTCCTTCAGGATTTTCTGGTAGAGAGCAAAATTCATGGTTCCATCAGTTATGGCAATTTGTCCAGGTCCTGAAGCAGCAAAGCGGCCCCAGACCTTCACACTACCACCACCATGTTTAACAACTGGTAAGATGTTCTTTTTATAAAATGTTGTGTTCATTTTTTCGCCAGATGTAATGGGGCACACTCCTTCCAAAAAGTTTTTTTCAACTTTTGCCTCGTCAGTCCACAGAATATTTTCTTAAAAGTCTTGGGGATCATCAAGATGTTTTTTAGCAAATGTGAGACGAGCCTTTTTGCTCTTTTTGGTCAGCAACGCCTTGGCCTTGGAACTCTCCCACAGATGGCATTTTTGCCCAGTCTCCTTCTTATTGTTGAATCATGAACACTCACTTTAACTGAGGCAAGTGAGGCTTGCAGTTCTTGCGATGTTGTTCTGGGTTCTTTTGTGACCTCCTGGATGAGTCATTGATGCGCTCTTGGAGTAATTTTGGAGGGCCGCCCACTCCTTGGAAGGTCCACCAGTGTTCCAAGTTTTTTTCCATTTGTGGATAATGGCTCTCACCGTGGTTCGCAGGAGTCCCTAAGCCTTAGAAATGGCTTTGTAACCCTTTGCAAACTGAGATGTCAATAACTTTGTTTCTCATCAATTCTTGAATTTCTTAGAATCACAACATGATGGGTTGCTTTCTGAGATCTTTTAGCCTACTTCACTTTGTCAGACAGGTTCTATTTAAGTGATTTATTGATTCAACAGGTCTGGCAGTAATCAGGCCTGGCCGTGGCTAGAGAAATTGAACTCAAAAAATGTAGTTAATCAAGGCTAATTCATGATTTAACAAGGGGGGGGCAGTTACTTTTTCACATAGGGCCAGGTAAGTTTGGATTGCTTTTTTTCCCCTCAGTAAATGAAATCATCATTTAAAAACTGCATTTTTTATTTACTAAGCTTATCCTTGTGTAATATAAAATTTATTTGATGATCTGAAACATTTAAGTGTGACAAACATGTCAAAAAATAAGAAATCAGGAAATGGGAAAATACTTTTTTATGGCACTACATACCCCAGTAATACAGGAAATGGTCTTCGATAACAATACTGAAACTAAACATAACTAGCAATATCAATAAACATTTCCCCCCATAAACTATTGTATTTTTCAAGGGTGCCAACAATTTTGCTTTATATGTTTTTAATGAAGTAGACTATACTGAAAAAAAAAACAAAACTTGTCCGGGAATTAAATAGATAGTTGGCCCTTTCCTTGAAAATTTGAATTGTTATATGCATGTATTATCAAAATGATATTAATTTTTTTGCTCATTTTCTTGAGGGATGCCAATATTTCTAAATTACATTTCTGTATGAGAGCAATGAAAGCGTTGTGATCTGGGCGGCAACTGTAACCACAACGACGCATGACAGATCTCCAAGACATCATAATTTAGGCACAAAATAGAAAACCCTAACAGCAACTTTGCTGATGTTCAAGCGTAGGACCAACTGTATTTGGCACTGTAGAGTGCCTCATATGGAAATTTATGGCAGTTTAAAAGCCATAGGAGGACAGACCCATTAGGACTAGTCTACTTAAAAGAGCTTCAGCGAATACGTGGAACGCAACTAAACTTTGTTTTTGGGTGAACTGCCCCTTTAAACAAAATCATTACATCATACTAACCGTTTCTGTCAATTGGCGGATACTGCATGCTTTTCCTGAGTTCATCCAATGATAGACCTTGAGAGGAACGGCGTCCCGTGCTGAAGAATTGAAGATGAGTTTTAATAAAAAAATATGATACACAATGCAACACAGATGTCTTCTATTCATTGGTTTGAGTTGATGAAATACTACAGAAATGCATTCTAACATCTCCCAGCGTAACAAGTTTGCGAGCCACCTGCATCTGACCAAGGGTGCATTTCCCAGAAGCGTAGCTGCTAACTAAGTTTGCAACTTCCATAGTTCGTCTATTCACAGTCGGTGGTTCCAACTATGCAAGTAAGCATTACTGCTTTCGAGAAACACAACCCCTGTGTGGGCTTCAATTTTCCCATCATATCTGAACCGGATGTGCCCGGGAATGATCCACCTGGCTGCTGTTGTTTATCACCAAGACTCTTACCTCTGAGACCACACTGCATAGGCCCGAGCGTTGAGGGCGTATTCCAGCTCAAAGCGGGAACGCAAAGCCGCCACGTGGCTGCGTCCCGGCCCGCCTCGAGCCGCAGCTGCCAGGCAGTCGGTGGAAGAGGATGGTGACAAGGAGCCACTGCTGTTACTGGAAGCTGGAGACATCAACTGGGGTGGACAAATATCCATAGTTAGCGTCACATAATTAGCGTCATAATTTGCCAAAGTACGATATAAGCATGCCATCGAGATATACAGAACCATCAACTACCATTGGATACCGAATGTGCTGGTTGTTAATCATAAATGCAGTATTACCATTCCTGTTTATTTTTTAAAGAAAAAAGAAAAAAAAAGATCACCGTGGTGATGAAAAAACCAAAATAGTAGCCATAGCCTGGGAATCAGTAGAATGTTTTATTCATGTGCTCGTGTTTTATTTGCTTAGATAGACCATCTGGCCCCCCTCCCAGTCAGACAGATTTAGTTTAGAACAAGTTCTGGTCCAGCCAATCACAACTGTTGATCAAATTTTGGACAGGTTCGAGTATTTTCGTAAATAATAAAAATGGCGGGCGCTGATGATAAACGGTCTCTTGAATCTGCAATCATGACTGTGTGAAACAGGATGGGATATTTTCTCAGAAGAACAAAAAAAGACTGCACTTAAAGCTTTAGTTGATGAGAAATATGCGCCTGCTGTACTTCCAACAGAATTTGGCAAAATTTTAATGTATCAATTGGCCCTGCTCATTGCCAGAAAGAAAAAGAATAGTCACAGTGAAAATCGAGTGGCTATTGTTGATGTTATGCACAAATACAGGAGTAACGTTACGTGTTGGCCCCTGATCCCAGTCAAGGTCACGACTTGTAACATACATATACAAAATTTCATTCATCTAGGAGGAATAATTTCTGAAAAAACTTGTCGCAACGGAAGGACAGACAAATCGACAAGCTCCGTTGCAATGTCTGTCACTCTACTGTAAATATGTGAAAAAAACATTCCATTTAATTTTGGAGAAAATGTATCAAAATTTGTTAAACATCAAGGGATCGTAAAACAATCTCAATTCACAGTATTTAGTTTTCAGGAGAAAATGGAAAGCTTTGATCATTTCTCAATTTTTCAATTTGCTTGCAAAGACGACAGGTGTTTTCCGTACCTCCACATTGCACAGGCATTCCTCCAATTTTGCAACCACTTCAGAGAACTCAGGCCTCTCCTGTTAACACAGACATGAAAATTAACATGGCAAGAATGACAATTTATTTCCCGGTCTGGTTGTCACCACGGGCTCCAGAATTGTTGGCAACCCTGAGTTAAAATGCACAAAAAAATACTACTAAGTAACCGTAAAGAAGCACAAAATATTTTCTTTACACTGAAAAACAAAATTGATGCAGCATGGGGTTAACTGGATTGAGATCTGGTGATTGACTCTGACAACAGAATTAAAGTAACAAGAAATGTATGTCGAGTGCATTTTGGTGCTCACTGTATACAGTGCGTCAATCAGAGACATCGCGCCAGAGTTTTTCACACTAAGTTCCACTTTTACTGAGCAAAGATAAATCCAGCTGTCCCTCACTGTCAGAGGCTGTCTGCTACAGTGCTGGCTTTGACTGCAGACAGTGGTGCGCATCCACATACTAGAACTGCGTTTTTACGCGGTGAGAGGCCTAGCAACCTATTTCATCACTGCTTAACCCTGAGAGCGCTAAATGCCGCTATTGTTGGTCAATAATGTAAGATATCTAAATCAAAGGTGTTGAAAACCTATCATGCGGCAACAGCACCAGATAATTAAATTTATATATATTTTAACTTTATTTCAGCACTCTAAGGGTTAATGAAGTGAGATTGCAGTTTTGGCAGTTGCCGGTATTTAAGCAGACATTCATGGCGTACCCACCTCTGGACAGACGTTCCAGCCCCTCATTAGTAGGGAGGAGATAGGCTTGGGGACTGAGTAGCCAATGGGCGGTCGGACGTAATGGTAGGCCATGTCTGCAGCCGCAGCAGCTGCATCAAGTGAAATAAAAACTTTCCATACTCAATGAACTCTTGAACTCTCGCGAACATTTTAATTTGGATTTTCACGAATGTCTTGGCGACTGCTGGCCTTCTTGGGGTTTCGTCATTCATAAAAGCCATTCTTCACAAGAAAAAAGGAAGAGCACAACATTAAATATAATCCCATTTCTAAAATTGTTGGTGTGGTATGGATAATAGAGGTAAAAAGAGTTGTGATATGTAATTAATGTTTGAAAAATGCTCAATTATCAATAATACAAGACAAAATATTTAATGTTTTTCCTCATCAACTTGACCCCTTTGCGCAGGTATAGACGCTGGCGTCCAAAAATTCCAAAATTTCATTCCTCAACACTTCTGCACTTGAATTTACAAATGAAGCGTCTACTGGAAAAATGATAAAGGTCACTTTTCTGCACTTTTGAGTTATCAACATTTATAGTTTCAAAACCTCAACACTGGAAAACTAGTTGCGAGAGATGTATATTGTTTGTACCTTGATAAAGTCTGGTAATCTCCAAAATGTATACTTCTGAAATATTTATATCTGGTGATAATATTGCATATTTAATAGAGCTCTGAAGTTAATAGTCCCTTGACTTTGATTGTTCTTTCATTGTAATCATCAACATGCCAAAAGGTCAAAGCAATAGATGAACAAAAAGTCACTATTATCTTGCAGAAAAACACAGCTGATTGGTTACCCGAGGTCACGTGACTTCACCCTGATCATTCTTCCAGTGTTTTGCAATGACATTGATCATTTTTTCGTTGTATACAGATATTTCAACACTGCATATTTTGGACTTTCTGATAATAATATAATAATAATAAGAGTTCTGATAATCTTAAGCGAAACCACCAAGAGTCTGAATATAGATGGCAGACCGAACTCAAAATCTCTACAAATTGTCCTTGACCATTTTACCAGTGGGCCCTTCAAATGTCTTGCTTCTCTGGACTAATTTTGTATTCTGCGCAAAGTAATTAATTGTTATTTTGCGTAAATTGAGTCCAAATATAAGGCGCCACCCTATTTTAATATTTATCATAACACTTTCTAAACAAAAATATACTTCTTGAATTTTGAATGAGTTCTTGAATTTAATCAGATTTTGTCTCATTGTTATCAGATGAAATGGTGGTTTCTTTCATTTATTGTGTGAACTCCAGATTTTTTACCTCAGTGGTAAGGGTTGAGACAGACCGTTAGTCGATACAGTTAAGAAACGGAAATATGCCAAACAGTATGTGATAGAAGTGATTCAGTGGGTGAGGTTTTCCTTTGGGATTGGTGTTCATACCAGGTTTGAGATGGGCAAACGGTATCTCTCCGGTCAGCAGCTCCCACAGACACAGAGCATAGCTGAACACGTCAGCCTTGACGGTATAGCGTGTGCACTGAGTAAACACTTCAGGAGCCATCCACCGCAGGTTCTGCTCAGCAACGACAAACAAACACAAGATGTGTCCCGAATGCAATGTGCTGCTTATCGACCCCTCTACTCGTCAAAAGACATTTCTGTCCGCATTGGCTGACACTACTTGCTGAAGTCTTTATTGTAACCACAAATATGGCTAATAAATACAAAAATTTAGTGATATTTTAATTTAAGAGAAATTGTTGTTATATTTTCATATTTATTTAGTTTACTTGCAAAAAAAACATCTCCGAGAGTTACGATAGAGTTGGAAGAAAATAAAATCGACCAGTAAAAGGGTTAACATAGAAGAGCAGTACATTTTTGCAGGTACCACGCTTATTTAAACATTTTACGGTCAATGAAATCTGTGTACTTTTACAAACAAATATACTGCCATCCAAACATGTACCCAGTGGCGTAGCTAGAAATAGGAATTGGGGTGGCACAGACACGTCCCTTTATGACAATTAGGATAGTCCTGGCTGGTTCTCAATTATTTTTCTTTATTGACGCGTTTTCCAATTATCGTAAAAGGCAACTGAAGACACGGTTTCTCATGCGATCTAACAGTGATGAAGTCATGGGGTAAATTCCGTAAAACTGAGAATTGGGGTGGACGTACATTTGTTTTAAAGAATTATTGCTTTTTTTTTGCTTAATTTAAATCAACTTTATTCAAAATTACTCTCAATATTGAGTGGGAAAAAAGTGGCACTTGTCAGTGAAAGAGGCTATAAAAAGCATGCGGCTTTATTTGACGTTGATTTAAATTATGCAAATGTGTCCAGATGAATGATTGTCATCCTACCAAATCGGGGAGAACAAGCAGCACCTGTTAAGTGCGGAGCGCTCTCGGAGTGAACCTTTGTTAATTATGAAAATGACTGCGAACAGGTAAGGACTAATAATTCGTTAAAACAGATGTTACGTCCACCCCAATTCTCAGTTTTATGGAATTTACCCCATGACTTCATCCCTCTTAGATCGCATGAGAAACCGTGCCTTCAGTTGCCTATTACGATAAATGGAAAACGCGTCAATAAAGAAAAATCATTGAGAACCAGCCAGGACTATCCTAATTGCCATAAAGGGACGTGTCTGTGCCACCCCAATTCCTATTTCTAGCTACGCCACTGCATTTAACTACAGCCTTAACAGCTTTAAAACCAATTTGGTTGATTTTTCCAGAAAATAAGTAAATTGGAAAACAAACCCCAGGCTGCTTGGTCATGTTGTCTTCATCGATGGATGAAAGGAATCTGGATTCTGAGGAGCGAATAGATTTTGATTTCAAATAATTAGCGGCAAACAGAAAACAATTGACATTTGTTCTAGTGCAAATACAACCCCTATCCCATAATAGTTGGGACGTAAAGTGTAAATTGTGAATAAAATCAAAATGCAATGACTTTCAGATCACATGAGCCAATATGTTATTTATAATAGAACATAGATAACATTTCAAATGTTGAAACTGAGACATCTTACATTTTTATCCACAAAATGAGCTCATTTCAAATTTTCTGGCTGCAACAGGTCTCAAAAAAAGTTGGGACACAGGCAAAAAAGGGCCGAAAAAGCAATTAATATATAAGAGAATCAGCTGAAAGAACATTTAGCAAGTAATTAAGTTAACTGGCATCAGGTGTGTAACATGATTGGCTATAAAAGGAATGTCTTAGAGAGGCTGAGTCTCTCAGGAGTAAAGATGGCCAGAGGCTCTATAACCTGTGAAGGCTTGAGTAAAAAAAATTGTGGAATAATTTAAAAACAATGTTCCTCAATGTCAAATTCCAAAGGCTTTGAAGGTCTCCTCATCAACAGTGCATAACATCATCAAAAGATTCAGAGAAACTGGAAAAATCTCTGTGTAAAAGGGACAAGGCCAAAGACCTTTACTGGATCCTTGTGATCTTCGGGTCCTCAGACGCCACTGCATCACTCACCGGCATGATTCTGTCATTGACAGAACTAAATGGGCCCAAGAATACTTCAAGAAGCCGCTGTCAGTAAACACAGTCTGCCATGCCATCCACAGATTCCACCTAAAACTCTATCATGCAAAAGGAAGCCATTGTTGAGCTTGATCCAGAAGCGCCGCCATGTTCTGTGGGCCAAGGCTCATTTAAAATGGACTGTAGCAAAGTGGCAAAGTGTCCTGTGGTCAGGCGAGTCCAAATTTGACATTCTTGTTGGAAATCATAGGTGTCGTGTCCTCCGGGCTAAAGAGGGGAAAGACCACCCCTCCTGTTATAAGCGTTAAGTTCAAAAGCCAGCATCTCTGCTGGTATGGGGATGCATTAGTGCACATGGTGTGGGACACTTGCATGTTTTAAAAAGCACCATGAATGCTGAAAGGTAAATAAAGGTTTTAGAGCAACATATGCTCCCCTCCAGGAACCAGACCCAGGAGAGATAACTTATAATTCATATCAATCCACCAAACCAAATAATTTATATTAGGGCAGCTGTCTTACCTCCAAAATCAGCGACTACTGCGTGACCATCCTCGTAAAGCAGGATGTTATGACTGCAAGAGACAATTCCACAGTCATGAAGCAGCATTAGAGAGTGCACTCCTGAACCGAACAAGAAGTCTTAATCAATTAATACAAGTTTTAAAATGCATTCTTCACTCATAATTAAAAAAGAAGAAGGTTTTAAAGCGAAAAAAGCAGGGGCTTACAACATCATCTTCAGGGAAGTAGAGACTATATATAAAATGCACATAAAAAAATACATTTACTTATAAACATCTTTGACCTACTCGACCAGCTAACTATATAATACAACTACAACATGTCATTGCATGGCAATATTACGAAGGAAAAGTGCAAACTTTCGCAGTTGTCATCTTTAGCAGTTGTCATCAGGCACCATTACCTCAGGTAGCATTATATACATTATTTGCCTATGTTACAAACACGTATTCACAAATTTATGGATGCTGAAGATGGCATGTTGTGTAAATCGTAAATAAAAACAGAATACAATGATTTGCAAATCCTTTTCAACCTATATTCAATTGAATACACTGCAAAGACAAGTTATTTAATGTTCGAACAGGTAAACTTTGTAATTTTTTGCAAATATTAGCTCATTTGGAATTTGATGCCTGCAACATGTTTCAAAAAAGCTGGCACAAGTGGAAAAAAGAAAGAGAGTTGAGGAATGCTCATCAAACACTTATTTGGAACATCCCACAGGTGAACGGGCTAATTGGGAACAGCTGGGTGCCATGATTGGGTATAAAAGCAGCTTCCCTGAAATGCTCAGTCATTCACAAACAAGGATGGGGCGAGGGTCACCACTTAGTGAACAAATGCGTGAGTTGATTGTCGAACAGTTTAAAAACAACATTCCTCAACGAGCTATTGCAAGAAATTTAGGGATTTCATCATCTACGGCCTGCAGTATTGTCAAAAGGTTCAGAGAATCTGGAGAAATCACTGCACGTAAGCGACAAGGCCGAAAACCAACATTGAATGCCCGTGATCTTCGATCCCTCAGGCGGTACTGCATCAAAAACCGACACCAGTGTGTAAAGGACATCACCACATGGGCTCAGGAACACTTCAGAAAACCACTGTCAGTAACTACAGTTCGTCGCTACATCTGCAAGTGCAAGTTAAAACTCTACCATGCAAAGCGAAAGCCATTTATCTACAGCACCCAGAAACGCTGCCGGCATCGCTGGGCCCAAGCTCATCTAAGATGGACTGATGCAAAGTGGAAAAGTGTTTTGTGGTCTGACGAGTCCACATTTCAAATTGTGTTTGGAAACTGTGGACGTCGTGTCCTCCGGACCAAAGAGGAAAAGAACCATCCAGTCTGTTATAGGCGCAAAGTTCAAAAGCCAGCATCTGTGATGGTATGGGGGTGTATTAGTGCCCAAGGCATGGGCAACTTACACATATGTGAAGGCACCATTAATGCTGAAAGGTACATTCAGGTTTTGGTGCAAAATATGTTGCCATCCAAGTAACGTCTTCTTCATGGTGCCCCTGCTTTTTTCAGCAAGACAATGCCAAGCCACATTCTGCACGTGTTACAACAGCATGGCTCCGTAGTAAAAGAGTGCGAGTACTAGACTGGCCTGCCTGTAGTCCAGACCTGTCTCCCATTGAAAATGTGTGGTGCATTATGAAGCGTAAAATAACGGAGACCCCAGACTGTTGAACAACTTAAGCTGTACATCAAGTAAGAATGGGAAAGAGTTCCACCTGAAAAGCTTCAAAAATTGCTCTCCTCTGTTCCCAAACGTTTACTGAGTGTCGTTAAAAGGAAAGCCGATGTAGCACAGTGGTAAAAAGGCCCCTGTGCCAACTTTTTTGCAATGTGTTGCTGCCTTTAAATTCTAAGTTAATGATTATTTGCAAAAAAAATAAAGTTTCTCAGTTTGAACATTAAACATCTTGTCTTTGCAGTGTATTAAATTGAATATAAGTTGAAAAGGATTTGCAAATCATTGTATTCTGTTTTTATCTACGATTTACATAACGTGCCAACTTCACTGGTTTTGGGTTTTGTAAATGGACATGAATCTTCGGAGTGGTACACTTATAACAATCATTTTTAGTCAGCAATTATGTTTTTGGTCCGACCGCCGCCGCCACCGCTGCCCTACGTCTTAACGCGATAACTTCAGTAATATTTCAATTAGAAATTTCATGTTTTGCATATAAGTAAGTATCATAAAGAGGAAGAACTGATTCGATTTTGGACGATTTACAATTTCTAGATTGGCCACCAGGGGCCAAAAATGGAAAAAATTCACTGTTTTCATCATATCTCTGGAAATATTTGTCCGATTGACCTCAAATCAAGTGCAAATGAAAGGTCATAACCTGAGGATGTGTCCCACGATGACATTATACCCGTTTGGCTCAAAATTTTGACACAAGGTTGAGCTTTGTCACAAAAAATTCACCATTTTTGCTATATCTTTGGAACCATTTGTCCAATTGACATGAAACTATGTGCAACTGCAAGGTCATGACATCACAACATCTCACATGATGACATCATACCTGTATGATTCAATATTTTGCACCAGGTGGAGCTTTGTGACGGAAAATTACCATTTTGGCCATATCTTCAGAACCATTTGTCCGATTGACCTGAAATTATGTTCAAATGAAAGGAAATGACCTGAGAGGCTTTATATTGTATTGGGTCTATTCGAGGATTGGGGAATTGGAGGATTGGGGGTGTTCGGGGATATACCCCAAGCCGTTGCCTCCAACGGCATAAGCCTAGTTATGTTATAGTTACCGTTTCAAAAGACGTTGTTCCTTTTGAATTTCATATTTATAATTTGCAGCATTGTGAAGCACTAGCTCAGATACCATCTGATTGAGCGAAATCATAAAAGTGACACATTGAACCAGAGTTCAAATCCACCATCAGCAGCTGACAATTGTTAACATAGTTGAACGATGTAAGGATCTTGCTGCTTTAACACTTTCAGTACATTAAGTACATTACGGTGATACCTTTATCATGCCATCCATCATACTCTTAACACACACAGAGGAATCAAATCACAAACTTATCACTCTGAAATTCCTATCTATTACCAATTTAATAACTCCAATCAGACAGACTTCATGTCTTTGGTCAGGAAAACTCAGATTAAACCCATGCAAACATAGGGAAAACCACAAAGTAAGGGCCCAGGCCAGATCTGAGCCCACAACCTTCCCGCTCTGAGGCGACAGCACTAAACATTATGCAGTGGCAGCATGATGCTCAGAGAAATGGTTCAGACATCCATGTGAACACCAATTTGACAGCTGTTTCCTGGCACATGGCAGGCCAACAGTTCATGTTGGCCCCCACACTTTGCGTCGTCGGTGTGTCTGCCTGTGGGATCCTTCTCATGCCATCCAGGCTCACAAAGACACATTTAATACAAACTTTCAATTACGACACTCACTTAATGTCATAGGCAGCAAAAGATGCTGTGCAAATTCTCTCTGTTGCATCTATGCATTTTGAATGTGACAGTAACGATGACGGCATACTCACCTGTTGAGATCCCGGTGGATGATGGGCTGAGTGAGGTTGTGGAGGTATTCCATGCCCTTGGCAACATCAGTTGCGATGATGAGCTTTGACTGCAGATCGATGATCCTGTGAATTAAAAATCCTGTTAAAATTTATACAGTTCAATTACAATAAAAACTGAAGTGAAAACAGGTGAATGAGAGTGCATTGACTCAGCCTATAACAGAAAACTCCAAAGCATGTAGCACTCAAAAAATGGACTACAACCGCCTAGGAGAACGCCATTCCTGTCTGTTGGGAACACTGAAGTATACAGGAATATTATAGGATATAAATACAACAGCTGTCAGGGGAGATGCATTTATCTTACTATCACAGTCAATGGACAGGGAAACCACTGCCTGAGAGTATTTTGCTAATCTTTTCATATGTAAAATACCAACCAGGTTGAAAGCTATGCTAACTACACTACATACACTAAGCAAACCTTTATCTTTTTAGGACATCTCATGTGACTTTGGCGTCATAAGGGTTTGATCTGTGTGCTTGTGTGATGGAGAGGATCCAGTTCCAGTTCCGCCATCCAAAATTTAAAGTTAACCGCAGTGAAGTACCTATTTCTCAGTTTAACTTGGCTGCTGTCTGATTTTATTAAATATTTTGGGCGATTCCGAACCTTTACCACAAAATCTGTTTGACCCCACCCGTTACCCGTCCCTTGACTCATCCAAATGTCTATTGTGGATACATATGCTAAATACACTAATGCACATATCAGCCTGTTGATAATGCT
This sequence comes from Gymnothorax reevesii, assembly GCA_029721435.1. Classification (NCBI taxonomy): domain Eukaryota; kingdom Metazoa; phylum Chordata; class Actinopteri; order Anguilliformes; family Muraenidae; genus Gymnothorax; species Gymnothorax reevesii. The sequence continues at coordinate 8,709,554 of CM056575.1, read as the reverse complement.
CATATACTGTATAATTTTTTTTCCCAAAAATATTTTATCAAAAACATAATAAATGATGAAAAGGCTGAGTCGGCTGACCTCTTCTGCTCATGCAGCAGGGAGAACAGCGACCCTCCAGAGACATACTGGGTGACGATGGCAAACTGGCTTGGGTCGTCCAGGCAGGCGCCCATAAACTGTATCACACAAGGGTGATTGAGCCGGCAGAGGATGGAGACCTCCCGGCAAAACATGTCCACGTCGGACTTGGAGCAGTATGTGTTGGCGCGGTACCTGAAAAACAAGGCCTTTGAAATCACTGTCGAATGAAAAACTAAACAGCCAGCGGACCAAATTTTTGTTGATCCCCGTGTTGCAAACTAGGTACTTTTCACCCCCAAAACTTAAAGATAAAGAAAATCACGAATAGCCGCCTGAGCCGTAGCGAAAAGAAGAGGAAAGAAATGTGAGTGGGAAGAGACTGAACCTCACATTTAAAGTGCTGTAACTCCGTCTCCTGCATTGCATTTGGACGTACAAATTTAAAGCAGAAAGTCCGCAGTTTGAGCTTATCTTATCTGTATGCGATTTCAGCCCCAATATGTTGCAGTAGACAGCTAAAATTACATTAGCGCTGTTTATGTACAAATGTGTGTTTATGGATCTGACTGCATATTAAATACTTTTTGCAATTTTGTGTTTTTACAGTCGCGTCGATTTCTCAGTAGTGAATTTCAAAATGTATGGCACGTACCGTTTGATTGCGACAATTCTGTTACGACATCTTCCCTTGTAGACCTTTCCAAATGAACCTGATGAAATAGAAAAAATCTTGTGATTTTTTTGAAAAATGTTTTTGGAAAACTAAAAAAAAAAAAAAAAAAAATGTTGTGGTTTCTTATGGATTTACCTGATCCGATAATCTCGCTAAATTCCAGTTCTGAGAGCTGTAGCTGAAAATGCGATGGCAAACTGGCTCGAAGCAAGAGAACATCAACCTTTTCTAAGGGAAAAGTACAGCATATTCAGGTTTTCATCTGCTGAAGACAGTGAATAAAAAAATATAATAAAATACCGTTTGTTGCAGCGAGGCCACTTAGTTACCTTTTGTCATGCTCTTTATTTTACCGAGCGGAGATGGAACCGAAACGTAAGACCCATCTAAACACCATGGGGATAAAAAATCATTGCAATGTCATGTTAAGTACAGTGCTCTCATTCAGTCTATGCACTTAGTCAATATTTTACATGCATTTGTATAGGCGCCTACGTGCACGCGCGTCTGAGTGTGCACGTGTGTCAGTGAAGTGACATGTCAATTTTTATGTCCAAAAAAAATGTGTTCTGGAGCAAAAAGTATTTTCAAGATAAAAAATGTATGAGAAAACTCAATTTGCCTGTGTGAGTCAAGTGATGTGAACAACTTTGAAGAGCAATTGAAATTTAAGGAATTATTACGCTTTAACTTGGCAATAAATCAGTGAGAATAACCGTACACACCCAAACGAAAATTCCGAAATACCACTAAAATGATTAAAATGAATTAAATCTCACTCTAGGTAATTACATGGGTGTTCCCATACATATTCAAAATTTTTAAACTGATCAAATTCAGTTGATTTTTAGGTCTCAAGGCCTTTTGCCCCAACAGCACCATGTCAGCCAGTGTTGCACAAGATACAAAGTGATCTTGAGCAATTTTATGGAGCATTTTGTTTTGGTAAAATTAGTCATTAAGCAGGAAGATGTAGAAGATTCTGAAAGACCCCCCCAAAAGAGGGGAAAGGTTACATCTCTCTTAGTGTTTTTATTCGCCTCTTTCTGTCCCTGGTACACTGCATTACAAAATCCTAAGACATACCAGATACCTTTTTAAAACACTTACGACCCCAGTTCCAAAGTTGGGAAGCTATGTAAAATGTAAATGAAATAGAAAGCAATGATATGCAAATCTTTTAAACCCTATATTAAATTAAAAATAGTCAAGATATCAAATGTTGTAATGCGAAATGCTGGCGGAATATCTCAGGGCAAATTAGATTAATCGGCAACAGGTCAGAAACATGATTGTGTACAAAAAGAGCATTTTAGAGAGGCTGAGTCTTTCAGAAGTAAAGATGGCGAAGGCTTCGCCACTCCACAAATGCTAGTTAAAATCTACCATGTAAAGATAAAACCACATGTAAACAAGATACAGAAATTCAGTCACCTTCTCTGGGCCTGAACTCATTTAAGATGGAATGAGGAAAAGTGGAAAATTGTCCTGCAGTCTAACTGTTTTCTTTCATTAATCTGCATTTTATCTCAATTTCATCCAAACTTTTTAAGAAAAAGGGCAATACAAGGATAGCTAACCATGGGTCGTTGCTGACCTTTCTCTCAGGACCATCATGTTTATTACTGACCTCCACCGGGCTGGGAATATTCATTGCAGGGGGAGTCATCCTGAGGACGCTTGTAGTGTTTGAGTAGAGTGACAATAGCATCATGACCTGCAGCACAGACAGAGGCCCATGGTGAGTCACACCAAACCTTGGCAACCAGCCCCAGACAAGTGAAATCCGTTCAAGAATTGGTAAATTCCCAACTGAGAGGTGAGTTTCAATAAAATGATATCAGACAAGCAGCGCAAGACACAGCTAACCCCATCCCAGCTGTCCTTCTCGTGGATCTGAAATTTCTGGCGCAACTCCAGGGATATTTACGCCACCACCCACAAAGACAGGTTTTCACCCTTTTCCACAGCAATGCAGATCGTGGTGTAGAATTGAAATACCTACCATTTCGTTTTAGTTTGAAGTCAATTGCTTCATTTTGAACTAAGTTATGGCCGAAACAAGATTTTTGCCATTTGTTTTGGGCTAGCGGTCCAGCCCTGAGCCCTATCTGACCCAAAATTTAATCAGGTGATCTAGGGATCATAACCTATCACCCTACAAAATTTGGTCAAGATTGATTCAGTAGTTCTCGCGTAAACTTGCTAACAGTCGAACAGACAGAAAACCTTTCAAGCCACGTGAAAACAATACCCTGGCTGAGCCCCTCCTGAGCCTGGGACGGGGTAAAACTACAGTGAGTCCTATGACGTCTGGGATGATGATACATGTCTTTATTTATTTGAGTCTGCGCACAAATGTAGATTTCTTGCACAACAGTGTAAATGTACTTGAAGTTCAGATAGTAAGATTCTTTCGAAGCTTACTCTGGTTTCATCATGTAGAACCGTGGTGGCCAACATTTGTTTTGACTGCAGCCGAACATGTTCTGCAGGCTTCACGGTAGGAAAATCTCAGACGTCCAACGCATGCATGACCCCCCCATGCACAGCAACAGTACATAATTCCTATATATTGTTATACACTCCAATGTGCCAAAATATTACAACCACCTGCCAAAAAAGCTATTGGTCCTCCACATACCTAGTTCTGCACGTGCCCCCAAATCAACTTTGACCCCCTGAAGCACAAATTCTAGTTTGTAAAAGCTTGCAGAGGCTGCCTCGTGGAATCTGACACAAATATGTTAGCAGCAGATCATTGAATTGCTGTGAGTTGTGAGATGGATCAGCTGCAGATCAAAATTATTGTTCAAGCACAGTCAAAAGATGCTCGATCTCTTTAAGATCTGGGAAATTTGGAGGTCATAGCAATACTTTGAACACCAACAGCTTAATTCCAGAGATGCGGAATTAGACAACCCAACTACTGGAGTGCAGAAAATAACAGCACAATGGCCTACGGTACCTTTTTCAAAAGCCCACATGAGACAGGTCTGTTCATCCTTCTCCCCACTGGATCTACTAGGATCACAGGCCACCAGGTTCATATCAGCACCGCTGTCCAGCAGGAATTGGACCAGTCGAATGTGTCCATGGAAACAGGCACTGTGCAAGCCTTCATTGGGGGCGACAGGAAACCACCTGATCACCTCTCCAGACCACACCTGTGATTGACTAAATCGATGCGGCGCCTGAATACAGTATAACTGCATAATTGATTGGGAGATAATCTTGCACCTGTGTGACCGTCTCTTCCCTGGTGATTGATGTTCACTGCATTCTGGCTCAGAAGGAATTTCACCATCTCCAGGTCTTTCCCATAGGTGCAGGCACTATGAGTGGCCAACAAAGATTATTAGACCCAAAAAAAATTTAGAAAAGCAATTTTTTCAAATACCCGGGTCATAAGAATAAGATCGATAACGAAGGGAAATTCAATGGTTGAAGCTGTACCTGTGAAAGGCCGTCTCACTGAATATATTCTCCTTGGACAAGCTGTCAGTCCCAGATAACTGAATGATCTCTTTGACCACATTGAACTTGCCGTTGTAACAGGCCCTGTAGAAGAGGCGAGCACACAGTAGCGCAACATCACATTACCGTCTAAGAATAAATAAGACAAACATATTCAAGACACAATCATGAACTGCACTTAGTAATTACATGCACTGATGCTGCCATATCAGCCCTCGACAAGCGTGAAATACTCAGATCCCCCGCCAAGGGTAGGCTGATATCTGTCCTGGAAACAAACTGCGATGTAGGGATGGACAGATGCACAGGAGGACGGATGGAAGTATGAAATGACTCATCCACACAATGAGATACATCCATAGACAAAATTTGTTGAGAAGTATTGAACGGTCTAGGACTTCTGACCTAGAGAAGAATGGGATGGCTGATATCGGACCTGGAAACCAAATGCAGTGGAGGAACAGACAGATGGACATCTGGACAGATGAAATTATGAAAAGGCAGATCTGTGCCATGAGATGTATCCACATATAAAATTTTGTCAAGAAATATCACACGGTTTAAGAGTTCTGGCCCAGTAAAGAAGTGTGACGAATGGACCTGCAGATGGACGGATGGACATGTAGTAGGACAGCACTCATTTGCACTGTGAGGCAGGGGATTAAAACTGAAGCCCAGATCAACTCACACTGCGATGCATTTACTCTGTGCAGCAAGAGAAACCTTTTCATCACATCACTGCGCATTCTTCAGATGCTGTTGGGAGAAATATTACAACTTTGAGTTTACTCACACGTTACACTGGTATCTGACTGACTATACTCACAAGTGGAGGGGTGTGTCCCCGTAGATGTTGACGGGGTGCGGCTGCAACTCGAAAGTGCCTTGCAGCAAGTAACGTGCCACCTCATGATGCCCAAACCGTGCACAAAAGTGGAGAGGGACGTGGTCTTCATTGTCCTGAACATTAACTGCAGGGGCAAGATAAGGTATGAATGCTAACAAAGCTTAGCGCAGTCTGCACATGGTAAGATTCACCTGGATTCATTTTTGGGGTGATTTCACCTGCCCTAAAATACTATGAATCCAATATGCTTGATTTTTTTTTTTTTTGTGCGTGCTTCTAACACTATATTTATATCACAAAACCAAAAGTTAAGAATTCCTTCTGTGCCCTTACGACAGGAGATATTTTCATGACTGTATGTAACTGGTAATGAAATATCCTCATTCAAATTCTAGTCACTCTTAAGCAGATCATTTAGGACAATGGCCAAACAGTGTGGCCTGTATTTTATCTGTTATCATTAGTACATAGTAGACAAAATGAGCTCTCTTACACCCTTATTTGCTTGAGTGGATATTGTCTCTTTTGGCTGCTTACAAGAAAACAAAGTTTTATATGATAATATGGGAATATATAAACCCAATATGGTATACGCATGAGTGACCGCCATGGAATGGGATCATGTCCGGCCAGGTCAGAGCCCGCTGTCGCCTGCAGCCTCACTAAAGCAGTGGACAGCTGGCTTCACGTTGCTCGGGATACAATTTGTTGAGCGAGCTTTTGTCAAAATTTGAGGGACTTCCACTGGTCATTTGGGTGCCTGTACGTCAGTCTCTCATCCAATACGTTTGGGTTCCCTCCTCAACCCTTGTTTTATGAATGCTGCCGATGACAGTTGTGTGAGATGAAGCGGCAACTGGCAGACGCACGTTTTGAAGCAGGGCCTCCAAGTGCTTGCATCCTCATGAATTTGCGACACGAATCTTAATGCAAGCATGCTTGTACGCAGTCTGTTAATTGGACAACACCTGATGGAGCTGGGAATGGGAATGCCAGATCAAAAAAAAAAAAAAAATGTAAATAAAAAATGCCAGATGCTAATGAATGTAGAAGCATACGTATAGAAAAGAGGTGCGGGTCAGCGAAAGCTAAGTTCGTGAGGGGAGATGCATACTTGCCAAGGTTTATTTGTCATTCTTGTTTGTTTAATTTGTGTATTTCTGGTTTGTTTGTAATAAGGACCCCCTTGAAAACGAGATGTTGCATGTCAAGGGATTATCCTTGCAATAAATTTGAATTTGAAATTTGAAATACTTATAAAAAAGAGGTGCAGCTCAGCGATGGCTAAGTTTGTCTGCATGAGATTTTGTGGTTATGGTGGCTGGAGCTTCCAATCAGTTGGGTCTTCACACTGCCTCACTGTCCATCTCACAAACAAAGTCTTACCATCTGTCTTGCTTCCTTCCTCCATCAGCAGCTTGACTATGTTGAGGTAGCCTTTAGCAGCGGCTAGGTGCAATGGCCGGTCTCCTACCTCCCCGCTCACGTTAACGTCAGCCCCGAACTTCAGAATTAGCCTGGTCACCTGCAAAGACGGAAGCAGCTCCATTGCAAGAGCCCAAACTGAGATAAAAGTTCCGTCACTGATTCCGTATTTTCCGTAATTACCTGCTCATGGCCGTAATAAGCGGATATATGCAGGGGAGTGAAGAACACTGCATCCTGGACGTTAACATAAGCCCCGTGCTGGAGAAGAATGTCTACAGCCTATTAAAATGGAAAGAACATCTGGAGACTCACGGCATTATGCTGGAAATCCTAATCTTCAGGAAGTTCCGATGTATACCGCTTGCTTTTTGAGAACTATCCTATTTTAATAGCGTCTGTTTTTATTATGCTTGTGATTGAGGGTTTTTTAGTTGTCAGATCAATCTATGACACGGCAGCAAATACATAGCTAAATATGACCTCTCTCCTTGGGTGACAGTGAAAGATAGAACTCTTTGCATCAGGGGTTCCCAATCTTTTCCAGAAAGGGCTGGTGTGGGTGCAGGCTTTCATTGCGACCAAGCATTTACACACCTGATGCTACTAATCAACCCCAGGACTCTTTGCTAATAAGCTTGATTAGTAGTATCAGGTGTGTAGCTGCTTGGTTGCAATGAAAGCCTGCACCTGCACTGGCCCTTCTGGGAAAGATTGGGAACCCCTGCTTTGCATATTCTGCACTTTTATGGTTGTAATTTGATTCCAGTCAACACAAAGAATAATCACACACAGAAGAGGCTGTACTTACCTCATGATGCCCTGCCACTGTGGCAATATGCAAGGCAGTAAGTGCACCATAGCCCACCTGCTGGATGTCTGCACCTCCATGCAGCAATGCTGTTACCAGCTCTGCATTGTCCTAAAGAGGAAACACTAATGAATGCAGCTGGGACACCTTCATAAGATACCAGGGTTGGGTTCAATTACTTTTTTCAATTACAATTGATTGTAACTGTAATTAAAATTATGAGTACCTTCTGGACAGAATGTTCAATTACAATTACAATAACTTTTTGATAAAAATTTCAATGTAATAACAATTATGAAAGTAATTGATTGTAATTACTGTCATTGTAAATGAAAAAGTAATTGAACCCAACCCTGTAAGACACCGTTGCTAAGTGTCCGATTCAAACACATATTCAAATGATCTCATTTTAGTTGTCCATCTACACAGTCATTTCCAACTGAGACAACATGGAAAATTGGAATGGTACCGATGGTGATTATGGTGACCACAATACCTCCCTCACTTGTTTGTCTTCATCGTAAAAATATATAGTTTTCCCTGCACCAGGAGTCAATAAAGGCTGTAATTATTATAAAACCCAAAGGACTGTTTCCAAGCAAGGGGACTAAACTTATGAGGACAGACGACGCTGTAGTAACGTGCTGTGATAGGAGAAATATCGTCTCTGAAGGGGAGTCTCACTGTTAGATGTTCAAACCATTATGTCAAAGGCAAGATGATTTTTTTCCCTTTTCCAAAAACATAACAGGCCATAGTTATCAAGCGTTACAACAGTACCTCACCAAAACATGTGCTACTATTCAAAAGCTGCCTGTGGCAATATCCCCAACCAATATTCTCACAACCAGTGTATTACATTATGAACATCTATTACAACCATTGCATCCATGCTAAACTGTGAAAATAAAGGCAAGTTTTGCGCACAAACCTTGTACGCAGCGAGATGCAGGGCAGTAAACCCATTCCGTGTCAGCCTCGAGGGTCGCAAGCCTTTCAGCATCAGGCTCCTTATATGAGCTTTGTTCCCTGTTAGCGCAGAGAAATGTCTTAAAATTATTTCCCTGGGTATCGCACTGATAATGTACATATTTCAATTTTTATGATTTACATTATTTCACAAGTCTTCTGGAAGAGTACTTTAATTAAATTCATGCTGGAAGACTGCGGGTTGATGCATGCGAACAGCCAAGAACATAATATTTGGTCCAAAATGGCACAATATGGAAATATGGGAGATTTAGCCTTCCTTAATTTCCAATTGATTATTCTTATAATTGGAAAATGCGTTCATAAAGGAATATGATTGAGAACAGTCAGGACTAATAATTGCTGTAAAGGGATGTTCGGTGCCAACCCAATTTACAGTTTTGGCTGCACCACTTGCCTATGAAACATCACATTATAACAACTCACACATACCTCCACATATACAGCACAGATGGAGCAGGGACAACCCGCTTTCCGTACGGTAACTCAGGTTGACTTTACTGAAAGCTTCATCTGAGCTACACAATGAAAAAGGCCTCTGTCTCAGTACATGGAGGAGAATGAACATTACACCGCATTATTCTGTGCGTAAACAAGCATTCATTAGTGAAATAATTTCTTCAGGATGCAAATGGCTGCTTTTCTCACTGTTTTTTGTACCTGAAAACATGTTTCAGTTCCATCAGCTCATTGTCTTTGATTCGTAGATCATCTTCCAACCTCTCGATTATTACAGAATATGACTCGCTGACCTTTTTTTTCCATTCGTCTGGAAGGACAAAATGTGCAGAGTTCATAACGATATTATATTAAATTCATGATCTTGCACTCTGCACATTGCTAAATCTGGCAAAAATGTACAATTTCACATCTAAAAAGTGCATATGACGCTAAAACGGACAAACAAGTAATTACCTGTACATGTTTGTGTAGGCCTTGATTTGTAATTGCCCATTGGGAAAGTCCCTCGCGCTAAGCTTTGGTGCTTTTGCAGGAAAGAACAGCGATCAGCTACACAATACTTACTAACAATACCTCTCCCACACACAGTGGCCTGCAGTTGATAAACTAGGCATCACAGTCACAGGCTAAAAATAAATAGTCTGTAAATGGAATGTGTGACAATGACAGCTGATCTTCCTAGAGTTATGACAGAGCTTTTGGTTTGTTGCCGTTGATACACTGAAGCTGGGCTTTGCTTAATATTATTCATATAAAACCTTTAGCAAATGCATTTCAACATGCATTTTTTTAAACTATAGTCTGATATCCTGTCCTCATCTGCGAGCTGGAAATAGTCTAATAATTTTAGGGCATTCCTCATGCACATTTGCGTTGTTTAGGAAAACTTATGCGTTCAAATTGAAGTTATATTCAGGTCACTCGTAAATACGAATGTAAATTGGCATGATAGACAAATTTGATCAGAGCAAAAAATCGGAAATGATCAATCAGACTTGTAATGTGAATGTGGCCAAAGTACCCTGAGCACTTTTTGGTCATGAGGGGGAATCTCGCCTCGACAACAACTAACCTGATTGATGCTCGGCAGCCATTTTGCACCAGAATACTCACGACACATCAGCTGGGGTGGAACAGTTTGCATAGCTAATTAGATCAGGAGATGATCAGGTGGCAGGTTGAAAAAGCAAGGTTGGGAATTTGGCCAGGACTCCGGGGAACTTCAGACTCTCGTCAAACAGAGTCCTTGGATAATTAATGATCACGGCGAGTCAGGGCCTCAATTTAACGTCTCATCCAAAAGATGGAACGTCCTACAGCACAGTGTCCCCATCACTGCATCGGCAAATTGGGGACTATCTGACCAGAAGGAAGACCACCACATACTGGCCCACCCTAACAACTTAGTTTTCCCAGGTGGTCCCATCTAAGCTCTAATCAAGCCCACACCAGCGTAGCCTCAGCTTCTCAGATCAGATAGGAGCAGTATGTCCAAAGGCCATCCTTGACTTGATGGCTACAGCAAAGAGGACGGATGCACATTGTGATATTGGAGGCTCATGTGTGAATAATATGTGTACTGCGGGATAGCTCCTCTCCACAGCAAAGTTCTTCTCTACAATAATAAAGTTTGAAACATCTAACTGAATATAGCGCCCTCAATAATTATTGGCACTCCTGGTTAAGATGTGTTTTTTAGCTTCTAATAAATTCTGTTGTTTTTTTCTGAATAATATAGGACCATAATGAAAAAAAGAGGAAAATCCAACCTTTAATTCAAGTGCATTTACTGAGTTGGAAAAAAAATCCCACATTAAGAAATAATTCTTTTACATCAAATCATGAGTGCCACAATTATTAGCATCCCTGATGTTAATACTTTGAATATCTCCCTTTTGCCAACAAAACAGCACCCAATCTTCTCCTATAATGTTTCACAAGATGGGAGAATCCAGAAAGAGGGATCTTGAACCATTCCTCTTTGCACAATCTCTCTAAATCATCCAGCGACCTGGGTTCTCTCCTCTGCACTCTCCTCTTCAGCTCACTCCACAGGTTTTCAATGGGGTTGAGGACTGAGATGGCCATGGGAGGAGCTTCTGTGTCTGGTGAACAATTTCTGTGTAGATTTGGCCCCATGTTTAGGGTCATTATCTTGCTGAAAGACCCAGTGATGACCCATCTTCAGCTTTCGGGCAGAGGCCACCAGATTTTGATTTAAAATGTCCTGGTATTTCAAAGCGTTCATGATGCCATGCACCCTAACAAGGTTCCCAGGGCTTCTGGAAGAGAAACAGGCCCACAGCATCACCGATCCTCCCCCATACCTCAAAGTGGGCATGAGGTGCTTTTCTGCATACTCATCTTTTGTGTTCCGCCAGACCCACTTGGAGTGTTTGTTGCCAAAAGGCTCTATCTTGGTCTCATCTGACCAAAGCACACGGTCTTAGTTAAAGTCCCAGTACCGCTTAGCGAACTCCAGATGTTTGTGTTTATGATTGTGAGTGAGAAAAGGATTTTTCCGTGCATGCCTCCCAAAAAGCTTGTTGGCATGTAGATAGCGCCTGATGGTTGTTTTGGAGACTTTGTGACCCCAAGATGCTACTAATTGTTGCAATTCTTTAACAGTGAGCTTTGGAGAACTTTTTATTTCTCTTACCATCCTCCTCACAGTGCATGGTGGCAAAATAACTTTGCGTCCTTGTCCAGGCTTGTTTACCACTGTTCCAGTTGTTTTAAATTCCTTAATGATTCCTCTGACAATCGATATGGGCAGGTGCAGGCGAGTGGCTATTTTCTTGTAGCCATTGCCTGACTTGTGAAGGTGGACACACATCTGCCTTACTTGAATGGTGTGTTCCTTTGTCTTTCCCATGTTGAAAAGTGGATAAGAGAAATGGCCTCTGTGTCATGTCATATTTATACCCCAGGGAAACAGGAAGTGATGCATTACTATTTAAATGTTCCGAGATACTCCGATCAATTTTGTAAACTACGGTAGAAATGACAGAAATACTTCAATTACATTTCATTCCTAGGAATTGTTAGGGGTGCCAATAATTGTGGAGCAGGTGATTTTATGAAAAATAATTATTTTTTAGTCAGGGATTTTTTTCTTCCCTTAAAATTCACTTGAGTTGAAGGTTACATTTTTCTACAATTTTTAGTGTGAGAGTATGCTTCTACAATAAAAATTGAATATATTTTAAGGCTTTAAACACACAAGGGAAATTTCAGGAGTTCACCCCCTAGGTCAGTGTTTCCCAAATCTCTCTTGGTGTGTCCTGCAATGCTTCAAATCTCTCCCTGCCCCAGCACAGGTGATTCAAATGATCAGGTCATAATTAACCCCAGAAGCTGCTTGATAATAAGCAAATCCTTTGAATCACCTGTGCTGGTGCAGGGAGAGATTTAAAGCAGGCAGGACAAGGGGTACGCCAGGAGAGATTTGGGAAACACTGCCTTAGGTGCTACTCTGGTGAAGCAAGCTGCCTTGTGACAGACTTAGAAAAATATTGTCCTGTATAGTATTTAAAGAAAGCATTCCAATTCCCCAAATATTTAATATATTCTCTTTTCTGAATCAATGGACATATAGAATTCAATCCTGCTGTGATGGACTGAGTTAACCCCATAGATATATATATATATAAAATACTAGTGTTCTATAATATAAAACTAATCTAGTGTTCTAAATATATATATCTATGGTTAACCCCTTTGCGCAGATGTAGACGTCGGCATCCGTAATTCCGAAACTTAATTTCAAAATAATTTTGTAATTAAATTTCCAAATGTCTTCCTTCACTGGAATAATTTTTGGAGTTTCTGTGACACAAATAATGAGTTATAAATCCTAAATAGGCGCATGCACAGCAGGAAAAATTGGCATTATTTTTATTGTGCGCAAAGGGGTTAAGGCAGGTTAGATCATTGCCCCTGCAGTGTGCTGAGATGTCGCCATGCAGAATAAGGCTGGCAGTGGGACAGATGTGAAACTGAGCAATTTTCATTTCAGGGTAAAGGTGATTGGAGAGGATTATGATGAGGACCAGATGAGGACAGATAAGGTGGATAGTGTGATATTGTGAGGTCTATGCTCCAGCTTGGGAAGAGACTAGACCACTGGGTCTCTGTGACCATAAGGGGTTTGGAGAACCTTCACAGAATGGTACAAAGCATGTTCCCGTCCACGAGACTGTCTGCATATGTGTGGGCCCACATTAATAATTCTCCAGCCCTTAGAGCAGGCTTTAAGTTCAATGTGTCCACAGGCTGTGGCATTTGGTCTATTTCACAGGTCCCTGCCACTGTAACCAATCCATTTTACTTTATGTGAAATTGTGGATTGAATTTTGGAAGAGGAGCAAAGAGCGAGGCCTGCGAGCCATCTGATTTCTCATGCCGGCCCTGGGCTCAGTAAGCTGGGGTTTGAGGTGTCCGCTCAGACTTCTGGAACTTTCTCCATCTCTTTAAAAGAAGCAACGTATGCCTCTTATGGGAGCTCAGAGGCATAATCATCGCACAATTAAGATAATTTCCGGATGACAGCCGGCGTGGAGAGAAGTAATTTTCACGCCTCCTAATCGAGTGAGGCTGTCAGATTAAGATAGAGGCCTGATTTGGAGGGAAATCGTCCTGGTCGACTCTTTGGAGGGAGTTCAGGTGGCCTCAGGTATTTCCTCAACAGTTTATGTTACCCAGGAGGAAATTTGATTTTGATTTGCCACACTAAACAGATCACTGGACTGCTGGCCTCGCTGTCTCGGGGGATTTGTCATCGTATTACCCAGCAGCCACTGCGGTGTCTGCGGTTCTTGACTAAAAAGCAGTCAAGTATCTCCCCGTAACTCCCTTCTCTCTCTCCAGCTCCTCCAGCTCTTAAAAGCAATGAGGCTCACCCACACCCCAGTGTACTCACCCTCTCTTTGCATCCTCTGCGAATGAGAGTCTCTCCATTTCTGTATATTTTTGGGCAGGGGAGGGAGTAGTTGCCCAATTTATCCCACCCTGATTACAGCCGAACTGTTTCGCCCACCGCAGCGGCCTGCTCCCGTCGCCTCGGGAGGAGGATGCCAGGGCACGCGATTTCTGTGATTAAGGTGGCCACTGACCCTGTCCTGGAATTCAGGCTCAATTTGGCTCAGAAAAAAAGGAGGTTTGCTAGAATTTTACTTTATTTGAGGGCAAATGGAAGAGGCGTCACACGCATCATCAAGAACATCACGATGACCCCCAGATAATATTCCTTGGAAAGTAAATTCAAAGTAAGTCCGTATTTAGCTGAATGGAGGAAAGTAGATGAAAAATAGGGTCACACTTTAGATGACGTGTTGCTCATAAAGGCTTCATACAGCATGTATTATGCCTTCATAAATGAGACATATTTCACATATCTTCATAATGAGAAAATTTCATGCTTTGTAATGGGTGAAATAACACATCGTTATTAAGCATGTGATGCCAGATGTGACAATGACAATGTCACTTAGCTGACAATGTCACCCTTTATAGTATTTAGCCATTAGCTGTGATATTGTCGGTTATATTGCATCTGGCATCACATGCTGAATAAGGATGTGTTATTGAACCCTTTACAAAGCATGACATTTGTTATGTATGATTTATGAAGACATCATGTCTCATTTTTGAAGGCATAATACATGCTGTATAAAGCCTTTATGAGCAACATTTAATCTAAAGTGTGATCAAAAATAGTTTCCATGTTTAATAGTTTGGCTCCTTTACAAGATCGTCTTATGGGTCCAAATACAGTTGGAAGTCCAGCTGGCTACCACTATGTCCCATCCTTTTCTTTAATACTAACTGCTTTTATCTCGCATTTTATCCTGCTCCGAGTAACCCTTCGCTGCTAATACCAACTGTCGCCGATGTGCACCTCAGGCCATAAGCATAAATGGTTTGGCTGGGATTCGAGCTCCTGACCCCATGGTTCCCAGATTAAAAATATCAGCCTGATGGCGGCCAACCGTTTAATTTTCTCATCCACGCAATGACAACATTTTCCATACATTACAATGGCGCCACGGGAGTCACGTTCATATCTCTTTAAAAATAAGACAACAGGCCGCCATCACTCAAGGCAAGATATAAGTCAAGTTCGTAGTTACCAGTGTTACAGCTTATACTTACATAACTGTGCAATTATGTAAATAGTAGCATCAGAGCCGTCGCAAGGGCTGTGCGAACTGTGCGACCGATGGCTTCGTGCCTTTAGGGGGCCTCGCGGCTGGTGTGTGATTTTTTTTTTTTTTTTTAAATAAATTAATAGCCTATATTTTACATCACCGAACCTGACTCATCATGCTCCTTAAATGACAATTCTCTGTGTCAGTTTCATTATCTACCATTTCATCTCGATTAAAGCTTATCCAGTTATTTTATTATTTTTTATGTCCACATGCATAACATGCCCTGTCTCGCTGCTCACTCGCCTTTCCTAACTGAGAGATTGCTCTCAGGGTCTTATTGACGATACCAATAATTGGCATGCGGATAGCGAAGCTTTTCGAAGTTATTTAATACTATTTTCGGACCTCCGTGTCGCTGGAGAAACTATCGAAAAAGTCGTTGCATCCAGGCTGGATTATAAGGATTTAATAGCTGAGTTTGCGGCCCAAAAGGCAAGGAAAGTGACCATCACCTAATCACCTAAGCGGGAATCTGATGTTTTAAAGCTATACTGCTGCAGAGCTTTGGTGACTGACTAGTATGAGAAAATATACTACATCGTAATCAAATGTTAAACTGTCGGCTTTATTTATTTATTTATTTATTAAGGATAGCCCCATGAGATTAACCATCTCATTTTCGAGGGGGTCGAGGGGGTTTGTCAGCGGTTACTACGCCTTTGTTCATCTGAGATTTTTCCACAGAAATGAGTCAAAATAAGCGATTGTCACCAGTGAGTGTGAGCCATTAGGTATTAGTGTTTGTTGAATAATAATTTGAGACCCCTTGTCATACTTCAACATGCCAATATAAAGTGAAAGTTGAACTGATTTGATAAAAGCCAATCGCCGTGCAGTTGATTTTTTTTACCATTGAAAGTTGATGATATCCAAAAAAAATCATAGGTGAAATTATTGCCACAATAATGCTATTTTAGTCTAAAAATGCATGTCATTTCACCGGGTATAATTAGAACAGCTATGTGCAAGCAGCCTGACATGATTAATGCGCGTGCGCGTGAGCAGGGCCTCGCGCATCAAGTCGGCACAGGGCCACGCATCACCCCTGCGACGGCCCTGGGTAGCACGATATCTTTCATTTCATGAGCAGTTGATTGTAACAGCCAGGGTCACTGCTGATCAAACTGTTCTTTTTAACTTTTCCCTGCATATTAGAATGATGAACATTACATTCTGGTCCCTTCAGTTGAAAAGAGAGTTGCTTGGAACTGGTAAATACTCTCAATCCCTACAGGTCAACAACCCCCTTTTCACTCCCTGGCTGACAGGCAGGCTGAGCAGTTGGAATGGAAGGTAATGATGGTGTTTGGTATCGTCATGGTGGTCGTGTTCAGTTCGCAATATCAACGTAATCTGCTTCTCCATAACCGCTGTCCAGATTCACTTCATATTTTGTATGTCCCTTCCTCATGACCGGGTCTTGTTTGCAAGCTTGTTCACTGTTTTTAAAAATTAAAATTTTAGCATTTTCAACTATTTTTTTCCTCTCATGATTCAAATTTCCCTATTTATTAAAATTTGCCAAGTTAAATTATGACTTTAAGCAATGCAGCTATTCTCTCTAGTGGCTGGTAAGTGCACTGTGACATAGTGAGATTCTCAGTGGTTTGACTCAGACTGGTTTTGAATGCCGGCCAATGAGCTACAGTGCCATTGGTCTGAGATTTTAGTTGTGGAGACACCGTACTACAGGAGGATGGTGAGACTAAATTTTCTTAACTATTTACCACCATTGACATAGCTTTTATTTTTTAGGGATATTAAACATCTAACTGTAAATGCAAAGTGTAAACTTGTTTCTTCTTTACAGTGACCTTGCCCTTAGTTATACCAAAATTAATTGCAATAAATAGCTACTTGTTTTGAATTTGGAGTTAAAAAGAAAAATATAGAATTTAAAAAATAATTGTTTTAGTATGATTCTTTTAGAATGGCTTAATGGACATTTATTGTATCACACTCCTTTTGTCTACTTGCCTGACAAGGATACTATAAAGAGTAGAAGGATATCAGCGCGAGAGTGCATTTATCTCATAACGTACATGCACAAAATTTGCGACAAACATTTTCCTTAGGAGTGGACATACTATTGTATTTTTAATTGTTCACACATACGACTCATAATGGTAAGTATCTTTGGGTAAAATGACCAATAATAAAAAAAATCAAAAAACCAAAAAAAAACCATTTTAAATATAGATATATAGTCTGGAGATCCTCCATAAATAATACATTATTATGATATCATATTGTTTTGGCAACACGATAATATAGATAGTTTTTGTGGGCAGACTGACCTGTGCAGGGGAAACTGTTGGTATGAGTAAGGGAAAATTCTGGCTTTTGCCACTTTTGATGAGCAAAATGTTTGACTTTGAAAACTTGAGACAAATATTGTCATACTGGCCGATTTTATGGATTGTCCAGAGCCCTAGATGTTCCTGTAGGCTCTGAAGTAGAGCTACAGTAAGTGATGCTGGCTATTTAGAGTGTGGCACTAGTTCAGACCTCCACTACCAACTGTTACTCACTAGATGGCAGTATTGGTACTAAGCATTCACTAAGGTAACTTGGCAAACGTTCAGACAGCATAAACCTCAGTGTCTGACAGACTGCATAAAGAAGGCCCCAGAAAGCCAGGTACATCAAATTCCATCTTTGAAAGGTACCGTTATATGGTGGTGCAGTCAACAGAGAAGTTATGAAATCCATGTATAAAAAGTATTAAAATACAATTTATTACCTCAGGTACTGAAAATTCCAGCTTTAACCAACCTAAGCAGGTCAAGCTGTGTTTTTAACAGTTTTACCTGATCAACCAGCCATTCACTCACTGACTTCAGCTTACTTTTGATTGAGGATGATTTAAATCGTTGAGACTTCAAGAGGGATGCAGTTATTAGTGAGTTAATCTCCTTCACTGCATGACTTTGTAAGAGCCCTGGGGGTCTCAAGCATCTGTTAAGCAAGGCTGACACTTGCACGATTCTGTGGCACGCATTGGCACGACTCGAGTCGTGCCAGTACGCAAACTAGTCGTAAACTGGTGTGAAGTGTGCGTAAACCTGTCGTGACTGTGTGCCATGTCGGAACGAGAATTTTGAAATGTTCAAAATTTTGGTCACGACAAAATTTCGCGACCGGGTCGTGAACTATGCGCAAACTGTTTGTGAACTCGTTGTGAAGTCGTCGGGATGATGCGGAGGGATGCGTGGCAGTGCGTGGCAGTGCGCGTCATGCCACGGCTGTCACAAACTGCCACGAATAGTTCACAAACAGCTCACGTCGAGTTCACGAGTAGTTCACGACATGTTCACGAATTGGTGCGCGTTGCAGCGTGCCCGTGCATTCCCACTGACACGGTCACGTGTACTTCACGCATTGATGGCACGAGCAGTTCGCGACTAGTTTACGCACTTCACGAACAGTTTGCGCATGGCACGAGCAGTTCACGAGTTCACAAACAGTTCACGACTACTGCGCGACAGTGGCGCCCGCGTGGGTGCGGGGGCTTCCTGGACACTGCTCGCCATTCCAGAGATCGCCAGCGTAGAGACAACTTATATCACAGAGACAACATGCCTAAAACAAAGCAGACACGAGGAAGAGCACAGCAGAGAAGGCCAGAAGCCGACAGGCCAGAGGCAGAGACCGCTTTTTATATGGCGTGCCCAAGTCGGCACGCCACCGTCCGAATTGCGCTAACTCGTCGTGCCAATGCGGGAAGTGCGTAAACTATGCGCAAACTATGCGTGAACTCGTCGTGCCAGTTCGTGTCAATGTAGACACTGATGGCCACGCATTCGTGAACTAGTCGTGAACAGTGCGGGAGCCTCCCAGTTCGTGCCCCAAAATGGCACGACTTGCCACAACAAAATTGTGGCCAAACGTCATGCAAGTGTCAGCCTTGCATTAGTCTCCACACATCTCCATACCTAGATTTCAGTGTTTGAAGTGTCAATGCAACAAAAATGTTCTTTTCTGTATTCACAAGTGTAGGGGTCAAGTCGCATACCACACAATTTTCGGCTCTGGTTTAAAATGGCAAATTTCTAGCGTGGTTTTTAGCTTTGTTTCGCCACCATTATTTAAATTTAAAAATGCCCAGGTGTGACCAAAGAGCTGGGTCCAGTTGGAAGTCATGTCATAATTGCATGGCAGCAAAATTCTTGAAGCTACTTTAGCATGCAGTCAACACTGATTTGAATGTCTGCCGAATGGTTTTTCCTTGACAAACTGAAGAAAGCAATCAGGGAGATATGTTCACTTTTTTTGCTTTACAAGACAACTTGAACACAGTGCTCTATTCAAATATGAAGAAACAAGATGGTTCACGCATTAGTCAGCTTTACCTATCATCCACTTTGCGTGCGGTAGTGTTCAGGAACCAAAAACGAGACCTGAAATATCCAGTAAACTTGTTTTTTATTGGATCTGGGGTGGTACAGAGTCCACAATCCAAAATCAGGATGAGTCCACAATCCAAAATAAGAATCCAGTAGTCGTAATCCAAATTGTACACAGGGCAGCAAACACAACTCAGGGTCGGGCAAAGCAGGTTTGGTACACGGGCACAGGAATATCAGAGATGAAGCCAAAGCCAAAATACAGTCGACGTGCTCCAATTTATAAACAGGGCAGCAAAGAAAAAAAAAACAAAAAAACTCAGGGTCAGGCAGAGCAGGTACGGTACACGGGCACAAGAATATCAAAGGTAAAGTCAAAATCAAAATCTGGGACATTCTAGTCAGAAGTATAACACTAAGAGTACAAGGCATAAACAATTACAGCACAGGGAAACCATTCTGACCAGAGTTGGAAGTGAAATGACTGCTTAAATACACATATGGGAAGTCACATGCTATAATAGGGAACAGGTGAGCTGGATCAGACTAATTAACAAAGGAATGAACCAGAGGAAGTTCCTAACCACATGAAATTGGCAAAAGCCAAAACGCGGACAGGATTACACAGACAGCCTATGACAAACAGATGACTCCGGTTAGGGAGTTCTAAAGTGCACAGAGTGAGAGGCAGAACAGTGATTAACAAGGTGCGGAGAATCTGCTGAAGCACAGCAAAGTAAATTGAGTGAAGGCAAGGGGCGGAGACTGGAGCAGAGTGAGTGCTCAGAGCTCGTTAGTCAATTAGTAATGTGCAGCTATACAATCCCTAGTGCTTGTTAGTAAGTTAGTAAGTAATATATCTAAAATAATAAACTGTTAGTATTGTTATTTAAGATAGAACAGCAAGACGAAGGAAGCAAACGAGA
This sequence comes from Gymnothorax reevesii, assembly GCA_029721435.1. NCBI lineage: Eukaryota > Metazoa > Chordata > Actinopteri > Anguilliformes > Muraenidae > Gymnothorax > Gymnothorax reevesii. The sequence continues at coordinate 8,689,304 of CM056575.1, read as the reverse complement.
TTGGAAGGAATAATTGGAAACCCAGAAACCATGAAATCACCTGAAACTGTGGCACGCAAGACTGGGGAATAAAACTGTCTCAGAAGACAAGACAAGACTGGGGAGACAATGTGCAAAGCAGGGTATGAGAATTACAAAAACCAGAATGATAATCTAAACTGTGAATATGGGAAATGGCAGGCAAAGCACATAACAAAGAAAGACAGGCAAATTACAAAACATGGCATGGAATCAGGGTCATTACAAAAACATGGTCAGGCAACAGAAGAAGCAGAACACTTTTGCCCATCATCTGTGGGCTTAACCTTCAGAAAAAGAGCTGTGGCAGACCTGTTTTCCATGTCTTTTGGTTGGCTATTTTCAAGCAAATTTCACTGCTGCCCTGTTTGTTAAAAAATAACTAATGCCTGCAGTAAACAGGGTAGCCCTTGTGCCTAAATCTACAGAAGCAATGGACAGGCACCTTTGAGTGTTACATTTTTTATCGATGATCCCAAAATATCTAATTATTCTATCTCATTATTTAATCTCTTAAATAATTCCCTTGATATTTAAGAGAAACTATTTTAAATGAATTTAACTAAAAACTGGCCATCTAAAATAAAATAAAGAACGCAATGTCTACAAAATTAAATCAAGATAGATTGAGCTTTGAATTGGAATAGGCTTTTTATAAAGATTCAAGTGGTAGAACCTCTGAATCCTTTCAGTACCAACATCTGAACAAAAACTTATTAACCACAAATGAATGGCCAATCCAACTGTTAGTCAATCATTTAACACCTAATCAATGAGTCAAATATATTGCACTGTAATGTGGAAAGAAGCCACTAGATGGCAGTATTGACTTTTTTTGTTAAGCCTAGTCTGGAGTTAGGTTTGGGCATGTCCTGGGCATGTCTGAGAGGGGAAGGTCCTAGAAAAAAAAAAAAATCTAAATGTGGGAGGGGGCTGCAAAAGAGTATATAAGGAGAAAAATTGAGAATCGCTCCTGTCTTGCTGAGGGCATCCGATCCAGAGTACTGTACCAAGCTGCTTTTCTCCTGAGGGGCAATCTGACTGAATATTTTGTTCTGCCCTGTTACTGTATATGGTTTCAACTTCAGCGTCAGGTATGTTGAACAGCTTTAGATTCCCACGCTAACTATAGCGTTCCACTTCCTCAATTTTCATCTCTTGTTCAGAAATCTACAGACTCCTTGGATTTTCTCATTAATTATCTTCATCGGATGATCTATCCTCTCAAAATTTGCTTCAATAGCCACAGTATCAATTGTGTTTTTCACCTTTTTTTTTTGTTTGAGTGAAGTAAATCCACTCATTAAAATCTGAGTGGCTTTTAATCTGACCGCACTGAACACCTTCCCTCCTTGTCTACCTGAGAGAGTTTTCTACGGAATAGGACTCATCGCAGGGGTCTGCAGTGACGAGGAGCATGAAGGGAATATGCTTTCATTTTCAAATTTAAAATTCAATCGAAGGTTCCACTCCCATCCCTTTTCACATTTAAGCAGATTTGATGTCTCGTAGATAAGTTTGCTTGCAGCACGCTGATTAGGTAAACTTATTGGCTGTAATCAAAGTTTGAATTCCTTCCTAAAATAGTAATGCTATTGGACAAGTATATTGTACTTTTCTCACAAATGCCAGTTTTTTTGCTTTGCAGCTTGCGCCTTTTGACATTTAGCTGCCATATTGTCCAGCCAACTCCTCTTGAGTGACTGGTTATGCGGTCCATTGAAAAGGAATGACGTCACCCCTGTATGTCCACAAAAGGAGGGCAATTTACTATAGCTTCGCAATAAATTTCTATAAATACAGACCATTTAAATATCGCAACATTATGCAATGTCGCATTTATGGGAGTGGGTTTTTAAGAGTGCATGCAGAGTATGTTACACTTGACTGTTGAAACAGCACTGACAGATGCCTGTATTTACTGAAAAGATAATGAACTTAATGGCAGGTCATTAAAAAACAAAGGCACTGGTTGGGTCTGTTTTGTATCAGGCAAGATTCTAACCATTGAGTTCTAATGAACCTAATTTCTAGTCTTAGATCTATGATAAACTTAAATGAAATACAGTATCCGCAGTCATTGTGATTTGGTGAGGCAGTTTAACACAATGACATTGTCTTAAACTAAAGGTCCCCTAGAGCTTGCCAGGCTTCAGAAAAGTGCTTTAGTTTGGAACTTTTGTTCTGAAATTTCACCTTAAGTGTCTGGGCAGTGGTTTTCTTGTGCCGATTGCTTTAATGAAAAGAAGCCAAGTCTTGCCTCTCACAAGTGATAAGAGACCTGTGTTATCTGAGCGCAGGGGGGAGAGTGGAGCTCAAATGAGCGTCCGTTAGGTGGTTTCACAGTCTCGCTGCGCCTGTTTGATGTTCCCTGCCCGGTGAGAGCAAGCGAGATAAGGGCTTCAACAAGGCTACACAGGAGGAAGAAACTAAAAGGTCCAATTGCGGATGAGCTTGCGTGTTCTCCAGTGTAACGAATGAGATTGTATCCACACCAACACTCTTACACCACACAGCCTTGCAGTAGCCACACAGTATTTACTCCAACGCTATGTTAGGCTTAACTGAAGCTGCACAGAGCTCCACCCCTGATCAAAATCATAACCATATCATCAGCCTCAGTCATTTTTTTGGCTTACTGCTGCAATATCAGAAGAAAAAAATATATACTAATGTGCTTGCTAAAAATAGTTTTTTCTATATGACTGAGGCAACTAATCTATTAGGCTAATGATATGGAAGCACACTATATCTTTACAAAATCAAAAAATCTGCAACAATACCAATTTAAATAACCAAAATCAGAAGCAAAAAAATCCACGAGTCGATACTGCCCTCTCTAAGCTTACATGTACACTATATGATCCTGCAACCATCATACTTACACTGAAATCCACTCAGACTTGGCCAGTGAGGGATAAATATAGTTGGGTGCTCATTGAGAAATTTCTTTGGATAAAACACGAAGGTTTTGCTATTTGAACACAGCTACCAATCCGAAACAAATAAAATGTACAGTACATTCAGATATCTGTGTAAGAAATCGGTTTAAAACTTTCCCCGCCAGAGTATTTTTTTAAATTGCCATCCATTATAGTCATTGATCTTTCAATACATACTATGCCCCCGCCACACCACAGTGAGAAAAACAGTGATTGCCAGACTATCTCATCAATGGCAAGGGGAAGCGATCTGCCATAATTTATGGAAAATCTCGTCAGTGGCGGGGAATAAGAGTTTATATCACACTAAAGATGTTATAGTGCCTCTCGGTAACATTTTATATCTGAAAGTGACTGAAAATGTTGGAAGCTGACGTCTTCCATCTCAATTAGTCTGGAACAGGCAGGAACAAAAGCAAAGAGACAAAAAAAAAATTACAAGCACTTCCAAAGTTCAAAAATGTGCAACACGAATAACCGGGAAACAATGGCCAGAACGCTGCTCAATGCTTGCCTTCCCTCTCAGCCAATGTAATGAAAAAGTCTAAGATTGAGGTCACCCATCGAGGTCAGCTGAACAGCACCTAAATTCTGCCGACAAGCACGAGGGTAACAGAGTGGCTATTCAACTCATTCATGGCTTTTTGCATGTCTTCTCAGGATATTGTCTGTCATGAAAATTCTCCGGGTCCCTGAAGTAAAAATCAATCTGTGAATCGTGCTTTGCTCCTTGTTTGCGGCCCATTGTGGCTCGATTCCCCAGCCAGGTGACTGAATGCACCATTTATTCTAGGCATAGTTCATCCACAATATTGGCAACTGGTCCTTAATTCCATTCATCTCTGTCTAACTCTCCAGCTCCGAGTCATTCAACCTCTTTTCTCCACGGTTTCAATGGAGAGCCTGTGGGATGAAATGAAAGGGATTCAATAGCCACAGACGATTATTTAAGGAAAACATGGGGGACTTTCAAATGAGAGACACAAATCCATTCGCCTTCAGAGAACACAAGTTACTTTCTTGCCTTAGAAAGGGAAAAAAAATTCAATGACAATTTTTATCTATTCACCTTTTCTAATGGAGACAGATTTGATAATGGGCCAGAGGTGAAGGCTTACTGCTTCAGAAGTCAAATGAGGTGGCACCACTCATTCTCTCAGTATCATGACTTGTGTATAAAGTGATACAGCCTTTGCATGCAGTGCGAGTCCTTGTCATGCACTTGCCTGGCAGGTTGAAACAGCAACAGCTTTCCTTACTTTACAAGTCACTCCGCTGAGAAATCTGTCACCTTTGTGTATCTGCGGTGCTTTTGTCAAGTGAAATACAATTTTTTTTTAATAAGCATATTTTTTATTAAAGTAAATTCAAGACATAGTGCAACTGGGATACAGTCAACATCCCCCCCCCCCCCATCCAGAAGCCACAAACATAAAGGCATCAGGCAGAATGAAAGTTGTAATGTGTGTACAACACAAGTGCATTAGACAAACAGTATCACCTATAAAAGAGACAGAATCACTCACTCATACTGCTGAATATATGAACATACTGCAAGTTGAACATACTGCTCAACTTGATCTGTAAAAGGAAACAGCTGCTCACATCCAGATTACCACTGAAATACAATTTTTATCGCATTTAATTCAAGCTGACAGTCCCTCAAACTGACCTGCACTCTACAGAAGGGACAGCACCAATGCACAAGGGATTTTAATTACTTGTCGTACCCTGGCTGGATGTTGCATCAACTTTTTGTCACCCTTAACTTTTTATCCGTTTCAAACTCCACCCACATTGCTGCATTTTTCTCTTCTTTGCAGTGCCATCACTTTCTGCCTTCAGCTGGCTGGCTTGTGTAATTCAGTCAAAGATTTACTCAGAATTGTGTTGCTCAACTGGATTTCCAACACACTTAGTCACCCACTAACTCATGGGGCTGATAAACCGGCCTGAGTACTGTCAGTTCGCTAGTTTTCAAGTTCCCAGCTTATTCGTATCTCACAAGTGTAAAACTGCATTATAGTTTTTGAGGGCAGTCGACGGTGAAATGGAGTCTTTTGGGCAAATGGTGAAGTAATCAAGTTTCGGAAGGAAAAGACAAAAAACATTGTTATACACCTGGACGTCCTTATAATTCTCCCATGATAAAACACATAAACACGATGACGTGTCGTCGCTAATATTCTTCGTAGCAATCTGAAGAGTAGTATGAGTTAAGCGCAAGTGCTTAGCATCAGGGAGCTAAGGATATGAGCACTTGCAAACACCAAGTATCATCAGAGCAGACCGTGATTGTAATCTAAAAAGCTAATATCTACCACACTATACACACCTAATGGGTCAAAATAAACCCCATTTTCTTTTATTTTGTAACAGAATGACAATGCTGCTGTGTTCTTAATTTGCAAGAGGGCCTTTTGAAGTTTTTGAACATTAATAGGCAGAGTGGCTCCCTATACCGGCCGTCCTTACTTTCAAGATATTTTATCCCGTCTGGTGTCCTCCATGTTACACTGTCATAGCGAGGGGTATGAAGATCATTAGTAGAAATATAATGCATAAGTCATTCCTTAAAAAGCTCTAATCTTTTCATTATTTTTCCATTATCAACAAACACTCTTAGGACACTCTCTTCCAGCCTTCACCTCTGTAACAATAAGAAAAACGCTCTCTCTCTCTCTCTCTCTCTCTCTCTTTCTCTCTTTCTCTCTCTCTCTCTCTCTCTCTGCCCTTACAGCCTTTTCAACTTCTGCTTTCATCTTTCAGTAAGAACCTGTAAGTGATACATCACTATATTCTTCCTGGAGGACCGTGGATAATAGGGCTGGTAAACACTAGGCCTGGAGCTAATGAGAAAGGCTATAGTGCCCTCTGTAATTATTGACACCCTTAGTGAACCTGGGCAAAACAGGATGTGAAAATTTTTTTGCTGTTTATCTTCTTGATCTTTCACTCAAAATATTGGCAAAAATCTTACCCTTTCATTGACATAAAATTGATTGAGGAACAGAAGTAGACATTAAATAAATAAATAAAACTTCTCTAAAACACAATTAAAACATTTGCCATAATTATTAGCACCCTGAGCAAGTCCTGTGATTAAAATCTAACTGAAGTATATTTCCTGTAATATTTCACTTTTTTTTTGTTACCCGATTGATTTGGAACTCTCAAGTGGTTTTTGCTTTTCCTGGGGTTGAAATATGAGGTGACACAGGACAAATTCTCTAAGTCATTAATTACAATGGGGAAACTTCAGTGACGATGAGCGAGAAAAAGTTGTTGAGCTGCACAAATCAGGAAATGGACGTAAGGAAATCTTTGAACAGTTAAAAATACTCATTGCTGCTATCAGGGCAATGATTAAGAAGTTTAAAGCAACATGAGAAGCCGGGAAGAGGACCCCACGCACTGTAAGGAGGATGATCTGATTTGCAAAAGAGTCTCTAAGGATCGCAGATGGAGAATTGTCGACTTTAGTTGAGTCTTGGGGTCAGATAGTCTCCAGAACTACCATCAGACGCCAGCTACATCACCACAAGTTGTTTGAGATAGTTGTCTGAAAAAAAGCCTTTTCTGCTAATCAACAACAAACTATTGTGCCAACAGTTTGCAAAATGTTGCTTTTAATGTGACAAGGTTATGTAGTCAGATGAGACCAAAATAGGTTTTTTTGTTTTTTTTTGCTACTAACAACAAAGGTGGGTTTTGAAATAATATTCTGCATACTGATGAGTCAAAAGTGTAACTTTTTGGAAGATATGGGTTCTTTTACACCTGGTGAAAAACTAACACAACATTCCACAATAAGTACATCATACCAACAGTCAAACACTGCAGTGGTAGCGTGACGGTCTACTGGGATACTGTTCTGTGGAGAGATGAAACAAATGAGATTATTTCAGGCTCATGAATCAGTGGTATGTCTGCAGGAATAAAGAAGCATATGCTGAAGAGTACACCCTGCCTACAGTGAAGAATTATGGGGGCTTTTTGATGCTCTGTAGCTGCCTGGCTTCCTCTGGCACTGGAAACCTGCAAAGTGTGGAGGGCAAGATGGATTCAGTCAAGTACCAGGATATCCAAGGAGAAAATGTCATGGTGTCTGTAGGGAAGCTGACGCTTGGGCATCATCGGACCTTCCAACAGGGCAATGATCCTAAGCATACCTCAACACCCACCAAGGCTTGGTATCAGAAGAAGGCTGGGAATTTTCTAGATTTCCCATCACTGTTGCCTCACTTGAACCCCGTAAAAAATCTGTGCTGGGATTTGAAGAACACAGTTGTGGTATGCAAACCCTAGAATATTAGTGAACTGGAGGCCATTGTCCATGAGGACTGGGCTAAGATTTTTTGGGAATGCTGCCAGAAGCTACTGTCTGCCTATGCATCACTAAGAATGCTCTACTAAGAATAAAAGATGCTTGTCATGAAGGGGTTGAATAATTTTGATCCTGCTGTAGTCACATAAAGTGGCGTTTTGTGTTGAATTTCGAGATGTCACTTGTAATATTTGTTGTGTTGAGCTATTTAAATCGTTCTTCTTTGATTTGTTCATTGCAAACAGCTGAAAGTTTGTTAATTTTTCCAGTAAGCCTGATTTGCAACTGAGGTTAAATCATTTTGATTGCAACTCTCTCTCTCTCTCTCTCTCTCTCTATATATATATATATATATATATATATATATATATATAGAGAGAGAGAGAGAGAAAGAAATAGACAGGATCCTGACAGTCTTCGAGTGGCCTAGTCAAAGTTCTAACTTGAATCAGGTTGAGATGCCGTCGCATGACCTTAAACAGGCAGTTTATGCTTGAAAACATTGATTGCAAATGTTTGATAGCAGTTGTTGCCAAAAAGGGGGGCATGCCCAGTTACTAAGTTTAGGGCGGCGACTATTTTTTCAAATGGGTGAATTACTCCTGACCAGCAATAACCCAGTTGTTTTGGGTTTTGCCGTGTTTGAATTGTCATTCATAATGCGCCATACAGTGATTTGAGCATGAGAAAAGCAATTCACAAATAAAAAAGTGCATTATTATTGAAAAAGCATTGCAAAAAAGAAAAAAAAAAAAACAGAATCTTACGCATTGTGAATATTTTTCTCACTTACTGCTAAGCTCCTGTTCGGGTGACAGGTTCCCCCACCTATACAAGCTTAGACAATGTCTTGATGATGACTCATTTTGCTGAAACACTGCAGCACAGATGGCCAATCTTTCACGGAACTACGGGCATTTGCCCTATCAGCTGCTGGAATTAGGTGGGGGTCTTTCAGGAGTCTAAACTGCACTTTCATGCTTGTCTTATATCCGTGTTAAGTGCTTATCGAACAGAGCTGCAACTACTTACTCCCATTCCCTCCCACAAGCTCCGAGAATCCTCGGCGTAAGTAAGGCCAATCTTGGTACATATGAATCTCTCCTCTCCCCTCATATCTCTCTGCTCCCCTCCTCTTCTCTCTGTCACTGCTGGCATATTACGCCTCGGAGGGAACATTCTTTTCATAAGCTGCTTAGCAATGTGCTTCTATTTAAAGCATACATATTAATAGCCAAAAGGAAATCATATTTGAAATGCTCCATGCAATCAATGTCTTCTGAATTCTTGTTATTTTATGTAGAGGATAGTGCTAATAACTGTTGTGTCTTACTCTAGGTAATATTATCTCTTCGTATGATAAAAGCTTGCCCTGGATGATGTGCTCCTGATCACAGAGGACAGTATGCTATTGAGGTTTATTTTTATACACAATAAAATGACAAACCTTTCCTTTCCCCCGAGAGATGACATATGTTTGGGGAATTTTGTCAGCTACATGGCCAGGATTACACAGACATACAAATAAATGGGTCTACATAAGAAATGCAGCACAAAGTTAAGACGTGGTGGACGGGGACGTTAAGATGTGGATCAGCCAAAGGACCACATGTCCAAAGCGTAAGAAAGACACTCACCGGGGTGCAGTGAGTGGGTATTCTGCGTTGAAAGATGGGTTGGATGGGTGACGTTAAGACAGAATACTTAAATGCATCCGTTGAGCATTATGGTAGTAAACTGCTTTACTCTGATGAGAAACCATCAAAACCTACATGTGTTATATTTAAAAATCAGATTTTGTATAAAAAAAAATACTGTTCCCTTTAAATGGACCTTCTGATTTTCAAAATGTTCCACTGTTTTGTATAATTGACCATCATTATGTGGTGCTTGCTAGATTTTTGAACAAACTTGAAGGAATCACATTTACGGCAACAGTGATGTATACCTGGTTATAACTGTGCTGATAAGGTCAGACCGAGGATTGAGTAGAAACTACTGAAAAAAAAATTCAAATAAAAAGGAATCTTTACTTGGTTGGAATGAGACTGCTATGTTAACCAATGAAGTCAAGGAAGAATCACAATTTATTGCAGCCGGTGTTCTGCTATTGGTCCTCTTCTCATCAACTCAGTAACCAAACATCAATTCACTTATTTGTAAAGAATAATCAGTAGAACGACTGTCCAATTTGTTTTTTTTTTATTTTTTTATTCTGAATTCCTGTAGCTCATAAAACGGCTCAGGTCAGCTATAGGCTTATAAGTGATGCAGTTTTGTGCCGATGTTCGTGACTGAAAAAGGCTGAAGATGATATTTCTGTCTTAAGATGATGTTTCCTGTTTGAAATGTATTCTTTTTACCACTGGAAAGTAACTTAAAATAACTTAAACTGCGAAAGAAATGGTAGAACAGGAGATGGAATTCAGAGTATGTTTTGGATCAACTAATTGTTTTATCCTTAAAATATTACGTGTATTGTATTTAAATGGTCAGTGGTCTCGTTGTTTCATAATAATTTCATATTCAATATAAGGTTATGTATCGGTCTTGATTACTCACTGAATAAATCGTTTGCCTGTTAATCAGATGATCTCAAACAAGAACAGGTTGAGAGTAATTATGCATTTAAAAGGGGAGAGGCTTCTGTACTTGTAACGGCATGCCTCAGAAAATCCGTGGGCATTTGGTTTGAAAAGGTTAAGGTCGGAGTTTTCCAAGTTTGTCCAAGAACAGCTCCCAGCAGATTTGAGAATCACCTGCAAGAATTATCTCTCCGTTAGGAAATTTTCTTACGTCTAATTAGTACTCCTCCTAGCACTAAGATACAGTTCTTTGTGAATCCAGCCTCAGTTTTCTCCTCCGGCTCTCCGTTCGTCTGCTGTTCCGACACATGAGTAGTAGTTCTTTTTATGTCCAGCAGGGTGAGCTGGATCACAGTAGTACAAGCTATTGAGCTGCAATAATGCAATAATTCCTCTGCAGTTGTGTGATACTCAGAGCCAAAATACGGGCTTCAGTTGCGAGGATATGTCCCCCTAAGCCCCTGCATGGCAGCACCACAGAGCTCAAATTTGACATAATTTCAAACATGCCTTGTTTGACAAGTTTGAAATTCTACTTAACACCCGTAACATTTTTTAGTTTACTGTCAGACTTAGAGAGAGGTTTTCTCAAAGCGGGAAATATTTATCATGTTCGCTTTGTGCAGCTCTTTTCAGTTGAAAGGACTTCGCAAGCTTGTCTAACTAGGGATGAATATATTATTAACAATTTGCAACGCACAGCTTTTCATTCCATAAAAAAGGCAGAAGTTTACCAGGGATTTTAATTGCTTACATTGTGCATCAACAAATAAAGTCTTAGTTGTAGAGGACTACAGATGAGGAGTCATCAAGAATAATAAATAAAAAATTCAAATCTTTCCCCAGGATTTTGTTGTTGACTCTCTGCATGATTTTGGTAATGACTGTTACCCGAGTGTGTCATTACCTGAGTGTGTCTTCTGCACTTGCCCGTTTAAAAAGGCTGGCACCTTTGAGATTTTCCATGAGTTTCAGGTCATTTCTCCCTCCTAAAAACTGTATGCTAAATCCAAGTTCTATGAAATCAAGAACTGCAAATTTTTTGCCCTCCGTGATGATCATTATGTTTAATCAATTTCTAGTTGTGTGGTTTGTTCTGCAGAATAATGAGGTATGAGCTCACTTGTTATTCTGCAAACACCAGGAACAGTGCCGGCTTTCGGCAAGACAAAAAAAGGTACGGTGTTAGCTAAGAAACAATCCACCCAGATAGCAAGCACCTCCGCTACGGATTTGCCCCGGATCTGCCCCGGCTCCAGCTGATCTGGCTCCGAGCCGGGGCAGATCCGGAGCGGAGGTGCTTGCTATCTTGGCTGTTTACAAGCGTATTGGCCTACCCTATCTGAATGTGGATGTATTTTTTAAAAGCCATGTCTCTATTATTCTGACCATTTTTGCTCCAATATTGAAATTGTTACCTTTTCATTTTCAATGGAGGCTAAGAATTTTAAGGATTCTCCAGTATCGTGCGTTATCATTGCAATTCTTGGAGTCAAGAATAAGTCAACTGTTTTTTTTTTCATTTGACTGATCATTGTTTCATATTTTTAAGCTGTTAATTGTGTTTTGGAATCCAAAAGTGTTCATAATCTCGAATTCTTTGTTTAAACTTTGCATTCTCGGAAGTTCAATTAACGGATGGAGGGCTATTGCAAACAAGACTCAGCTTCTTTGAGTTGTTATTTTTTCACGCTTTTGATGTGGTTCCATAATGGCAAAGATATTTTTCCTTTAAATTGTGGGTTTGTCAGACATAAGCAACACTTAATCCTTTTTGGTTAATGTTGATTTCTTTATAGCTCATTAAGAGCACCTTCATGATAGTGCCTCACATTAAGGAAGGAGCTGGTCCTCCAACCCGACTTTACTTTCATGTCCAGGAGAGGAACGAAGGCCGAACTCCTTGAGGAGGGACACATCATTTCTGCTGTCGAGTTTCAAATTGACTGAGATGGGAAAAAAAGAACAAGATGCTATAAAGGATAGTTTCTTCGAGATACGTAACAGATCAGGGTATGGGTTGTTTTAAAATATCACCACGATTAGCCCGTTTGCGACAAACACATTTTATGAAATATGAGTTACATTACCAAATAACCATTTCTGTATGTTTTAGTTATTATATTGACTGTCACTGCAGCTCAAGAAAACAATGCTTGAAAAAACTCAACACACAAAAGCAGTTGCGCACAGAACGTATCCCAGATAGCAAAATTCTTCACATGCCACATGGAATGATGGCACTTGGGCGCTCCGCTCCCGTTTGCCAGAACTTGGCCACAACCAAGCCGTCACAATGCCAGATGTCAGCCAAGAACATATGACGCAGCAAATGTGGGCCAGTTTTGGTTCACTTACAGACTGACTATTGTCACTCTGCCACATATTTGCCAATTGTGGTGTTGTGTTCCAGGGTTCTGGCCTTTGGCCAGAACAGTATTGTTTATGGTTTTAGCAGTTTCATGTTTCAAGATTTCATAGTTCATAGTTTCATGTTCCATAGTCATGTTCATAGTCATAGTTTTAACAGTTTCTTGTATCAGGTTTTTGCATTTCATGTTTTACATTCCATGTCCATGTTTTTACTTTTCCATGTTTTTGTTTTCGCCAGGTCTGCCATGCCACTCCACCGCTTGTCTGCGTTCCGCCCCGTGCCTTTGTTGCTGCACATTTCTGAGCTCTGGTTGGCTTTGGTATTTCCCCTTCCTTCCATGCTGTGCTGGATTCGGGCCTCTCAAAGCTTAATTGACAATTAACTGTTTTTAAGTTACTAACATTTACTAACACTCACAGGGTGGTGTAATTCATTAGATAGGCACATTACTAATACTACTAATTTAGACAGGGAGTTTATTGTCATGATTCCTGCTTTGCTATTTCAAGATCTTGCTGTGCTTTTCTGTTCTTAACATTCATGCTTGCTTCCAAACTGCATACTTAATTGGTACTTAAGCTGAGCACGCTCATTCTCTTAATGAGCAGGTCATGTCATCCAATCTCTGTCCATGTCTTGATCTTGCCATGCCTCTTGTTTCTGCTTCTCCAGGTGTTGCCCCTCATGTGTCCTTTATTATCAAGCCTTTATCTGGTTGCGGTGGAAGTTGGCTGGCAGACAGTGTCTCGCGTCTCGTTGCATGTTCAAGTTTTGCCAAGTTCTTGTAGTCAAGTTCCCTTGCATTTCTAGTTTCAAGTCTTGTCCAAGCCTCTCGTCTTGTGTACATATATAGTCTTGTTATTTATTTTTCTTGATCTTCTTGCCTGGAGTTTCCAGTGTTTTTTGTCATTTGCATTCTTTGTTTTTTAGCTCTGTGTAGCATACCTTAGTTTGTTTTTTGCAACCCTTTGGGCCAAGTTTTTTGTTGGCCCTCGTGCCTGTTTTGTTTTGTTTATAATAAAATCCTCATTCCCTTTTCCCGCATCTGGTGTCAACTGATTCCATATCATGTGGGCCATATTTGTCTTGTGACATTTGGGCGTAATTCTGCATTTACCACATGGGCCACTTTAGACTCACATCTATTTTGTCCAGGCCAAAGAATGCCAAAAGTGCCGGATCGTTGCCTGATGTGGCCCACATCCGTATGCTATCTGGGATCAGTGTGCGCTGTGCACAACTTTTGTACATACTGGATTTCAACTTAAAAAATAAACATATCATGACAGCAAGGTATCTAACAATAATTTATATTAACTATACCGAAGGACTGTGAAAAAATTTTATATATATATTATTTTTTTTAACAACCCCAATTCCGACATAGTTGGGACAAAGTGTAAATTGAGAATAAAATCAAAATGCAATGACTTTCAAATCACACCAGCCACTATTTTATTCACAATAGAACAGACTCAGCATAGAAATTGGCTCATTTCAAATTTGATGGCTGCGACAGGCCTCAAAGTTGGGACAGTTTTTAACACAGAGTGGAGGCGTCAGGGCATTGAGAAGACAAGTTTCTTGAGTTTGGCCCTTGGAATTTTTTGTTTAATGCAGGCTTCCAGTTGCTGGAGAGTTTTGGGTCTCCTTTGACGGACTTTTCGTTAAATTATGTGCCAAATGTTCTCAATCGGTGAAAGATCAGGACTGCAGGCAGACCAGTTCAGCACATGGACTCCTCTAATGCGAAGCCATGCTGTTGTAATAGCTGCAGTATGTGGTTTTGCGTTGTCCTGCTGAAATACGCAAGGCCCTCCTTGGAATAGATGTCAACAGAGGGGAGCTTATGTTGCTCTAAAACCTTTATATACCTTTCAGCATTCATGGTGCTTTTTAAAACATGCAAGTATTGATTTGTTTTCTGTGTGAACCGTTCAAGATTACAGTGGGTTGCTTTGCTTGAGGCATAGTATTTTCTTTTTATGGAGAAGCATTAGGGTACGGAATGTGTCTTCTTGTCAAAGAAGATCAAGCGTCACAATGAAGGTGTGTGCGCATGCAGGTGTGTTACTTGATTACTAAGAGTGAAAGTAAATGTCTGGGACACACGCTGCAGAATGAAGGCACTGAACATCTCATGGCTAAGATAAAGAAACCTGGCATCAGCTTTAAGATGTCCTTGATTAATGTCACTGATATCCTTGCTCTTGTCCAGTTCACCCTTATTTTTCCTTCGGCCACATGGTGTAAACCCTGGGCAGATTTCAGCTGCAAAACTTTATAGGCAATTTGGCACAAAGATATCATTATTTCAGTATCTTTTCTGACTCAAACCTTGAGGTGGGGCACATGGCAGGTGCAAGTGATCCGCCAGTTATGGCGCTACCGGCGGCCGAAACCCATTCTCTGTGAATTCACCCCACTGTGTGTTTATGGCATGCATTGGTATGGGCTATAACCCATTCATACCTGACTATGCAGGTATAGCGAGCTGGCACATGGCAAAATTTTATGCCAAAAGTTTCTGAAACTTTCAAACTTCCGTCACAGGCAAAGATTTATGAACTCATCCTCCTGAGAATACACCTTAGTCCGAACGAATGCAGAAAAAAAAAATCTGTCTATGCGCTTCAAAATCATAATTGTCTTCGATTTTCACATTTGAAGCTAACTCACAGGTGTCCCTTGGTTCTCATCTTGATTGAGCGATTCAACGCCTGGAATTAACCCTTTGAGCGCCATAGGCAACAATAGTTGCCCGATGGTGTAAGATATCAAAACCAGATGCTGTTGAAAACCTATCATGTGTCAACTTGTTTAAAAGAGCTCCCGCAGGGGGAGCTCTTTTAAACAAGTTGACACATGATAGGTTTTCAACAGCTCAGGATAATGACATTCCTAATTCCTTGAAAATGCATTCGGCACTCAAAAGGTTAACTCCACATTATAATTCACAAAAGCAACGCATTCTTGCCTGTTATACTATACTGCTGCTGCCAAATAAAGAATTTTGAATTTCATTTTTGTGCATGATGCTGTTATAATGGACATTTCTGTGAACAGCCTGACCCCTGATTGCCATTTTCAGATGATGATGTCTGAAGTTCAGTTTCACTCCCACTGAAATTGGAGGGAAAAGTTGTGATCGCAGGATGAAGTATGTCCCTGTTTTTAGGTTATCAGCCATGAGCCATTCATTTTCTGAAGTGGGTCTCACTGTATGATGACAAGTTACCATGGAAACCTCAAAACTGGCTTGTCAATGCTGAGAGCTTGGCATGGGAAGTGTGTGTTTGTGTGTGTGCGTGTGTGTGTGTTTTCTCTCTGCAGTCACTCCTCAACTGAGGTGACAGAAGGGAGAGAAATATTCTCGAAGATGTGAAGCCCACCATTATCAGCAATCTTCCTGCAGGTTTCACAAGCAGCGTGTTTCTGCAAAGGGCAAATGCGACCTCGCTGCGCATTTAGAGCAGACAATTTCGGCCAATCTCACTTGTAACTTTGGGTGCAAAGAGGGCCATTGTAGGCAAGCAAAATGGACACATTTGTCCAGGAGCCCCGCAGGAAGATCTGCATAAGTAATGTCAAGTAATGCAATTGTTCTTCCTGCACACTCACAATCTAGCTTCCTGTCTCTGTCCACTGTGTCCCTTTGCTTTCAGAGTGATCGATGTGAGTTTTGTTAAACTTACACCAGATGAGTAAGAGTTGATTAAAGGGGAGCCTCAAGTAGATTTGCCTGAAAAGAGCACACTTTGAACTTTAATTTGATGCATCATTCACCCATGAAGCCCCGCTCAATTCACCAGAGGAGTTGTAGAGGCAGAGCCCATACAGCACAACAGGGCTGTAGCCAGGGGGGGTGCGAATACACGTCCCTTTTTGACTGCAATTAGTAGATCTTAATCATTTTCCTTTTATGATGCGTTTACCGATTATCGTAATTGGGAAACAAAGACACTGTTTCTCTTCATATGCTTTCTAACAGCGATTAAATCATGGGCTAAATTCAGTACAGTTGCGGAACAAGAACAGAGTTGCACAGAACTTCTGTTTAAAACAATTATTAGTCCTGACCTGTTCTCAGTCATTTTCATGATGAACAGAAGGTTCACTCTGAGAGCGCTCCACACTTAACAGGTGCTGCTTGTTCTGCCCAATTAGGTAAGACGACAAGACTTGGTAGGCACAGACTTGGTAATCAGTATTCCTGTATTTGTGTTGAGGCCCAAAACACTCCAGAAATGTCAGGTTGAGTGCAATAATGATATTTTTATTTTCTGTTTCAATGAGTAACAGGGCCCGATGCCTTCTTTGTGCCATAGATTGAAAAGGGATTGTTATGGGAGAGCATTAAAAAACATGATTTACATTCAGAGTGTGGTGTATAAGAAATGTTCATGGGGCAAAAGGGATTCACAAGATGTGATGCTGTCCTAGAAACTCAATTTTTGTGATGAATTGCCCATAGGCACTGAATCTCAAACTGCCCTCCCCATTATCCCCACCAAACCCTCTATGGCTCAGAAGTTTTTTTGTCCAAATCTTCTTAAACCCCTCTCCTAATCTGGATGTGAGAAGGTGAAAGGATTTTGCGGCTAAAAAGGCATTCGTTCCTCATCTTACGTTTCGCATTTGTAAATGCTGGGTCAGTAATATTTAAAGAATCGCTTTTTGTGCCATTTGGTGAATTCCTGATATCCTTTCTGCTTCTCCCAGCTGGTTAAATGAATTTCTCCACATTGGAGTGAAAAACTCCCATCCTGATAGAGTAAGTCAAAGTACTGTATTAGTGGCTAATGCTCCAAGTTATGAAAAAAATTGATTCACAGAAAACCTCTTGACTCATCATATTTCATTCAGAATGTGTATCAACTAGTCCAGTGCGGCTCAGCTGCTGATGGCATGGTATATAGCGCCGTGCCTGATCACTTGCTGCTTGACTGGTATTAGTGCTTGCAGCTTTTTCAAAAACCACGCAGATCAGACAGCTTCAAAATCCACACTACCCCTCCTTGGGTCTTCAACAATACACCTACTGAGCTCGAAGTCTATCAGGCTCTGGTGATGTGCTTGTTCGGGTTTCAGGACAGAGTGAAGCTAAATGCAGAATTCTGATAGTGAAGAACTTCTTTATTACGGGGACAGAAATACACTGGTACTACAGCAGAGAAGGACGTGGAACAGCCTGACATGGGGAAAACGAAAAAGCGGGAACTTAAATGCACAAAGACAACAGTGAACGATGAGGGTCTGGTGTGAGGCACAAAGGTGGGAACAAAGTAACAAGATGATAATTAAATAACTGAAATCAATTGAGTGGACAAATTGAAACAGACACAGACAGTCACACTGCGAGAAAAAAAAGAATTAAAATGAGCAGAACGAGAGAAAAACTAATTACAGAAAGGAGCAGTGCGTGACAGAGCCCTTTTCCCCAGAGGTATAAGGTAGGAGGTATAAGGGGGAAGATAAACTGGACAGGAGGGGCTGGGACTGGACGGGACTGGGCAGAGGTTACCAAACCTGGATGAGCTGGACAGGAGCAGCCTGGAGGAGACCAACAGGACAGAGGGAGCGGGAGTGGAAGAACTCGGGCCGTGAGCTGAGAGAAACATCTGGCATATGCTGTGTGCACCGGGACTGAAGTTGAGAACCACTGATCTGGGGAACAGACTTCTCTTGAGTTCAGTAGCAGTAATATAACTTCGGTGTCCATGAATGTAAAAGGTCCCTCCGTGAATACTGCACAGGTCTGGATCACAAAATCAGCATGAGTTTGAATACGCAATTATCTGTAGCAGGCATCCTCTCCCAAAATTGCTTCTGTTTGTTACATTAGAATGACAATGTGAATTTGAATCGGAAGAAAAGTTATGGATAAAAAAATATAAAAAGTAAATGGAATGGGAATGATATCGTACAATTAACAACGAGAGATGGCAGCTATTCTCGCATTCTTGGAGTGTCTACACTATTGCTTGCCATAGAGATACAGTATATAATAGAACCAGAGAGAACAAGGAAGTACCTTTGCTTCAGCCAGTTAGCATGTTAGCTTCCTGCTTGAGCGTTTCCCACTGGAGACAATTTTGTGGCAAAAGACGCAGCGGCTCCATAGACACCAATTGAAAAGTGATTTTCATTTTTTTCTTGCCAAATAAAGCGAAAACAAAAGAAAATGTATTCGGTAATCCTTCATTATTTTGCTCTTTGTCTGACGCAACTGTTCGATGCACAAGTTTAGTTGTCCAGCTTTTGCTCTGACCCCAGCAATTCAACAAAAAGAGTGAAAAGTGCGGGTGCGTTCCGGATTAACAGCACTGCTTATCATTTCCCCTCAAAAACATTCGCCAATTCGCAGAGCCAACATACTTTCTTGGCCATTTGTGGAGTGTAATCAGTTTGGCAATCTTATGAAATGGTGCCGGAAATAAGCACCCATAAAACGCCATTTTTATAGATGGTGTCGGTCAATCCATCCATTCAGACAATTAGACACCATCTCATGACCAAAATGATCATCAAGACAATGACAATTGCCAGGAGGGAGACCAACGCTAACAGAAGCGCTGCTATACCTGAAAAGTAAAGCCAGTTTGCTTGCTAGCTAGCAAGCTTCTGTAACAGGTCACCATATTTAAGGTAGTGACAGAAATTGATAGTAAGGATCTCTACTCAGAATGTAATGAACTGCTTGCAGCTATGCTATTTTCAAACCAAAAAGCTTTTTTACCATTGATTTTTATTGCTATTTAAAGTGGCCTGAAACTAAATCTTGCCAGCTAAAAAACAGAGGAAGCCGGCTACCTAGTAAACCCAGATTCAGGAACTAGTTAGGCAGCTCGCTAGCTATGCAGTTAGAGCTAATGTTGACTTGCATGATAGTGCAGAATCTATTTACTCATGGACATATACCTTATTCTGAAGGGCTGGTCTACATTTTTTGAAGTAGGATTGGATGAAGCACTTTACTATAGACAAAGCACATTTGTATTAGCTACCTAACTGGTAGATGGCAATTTGCATAAGTTTGTTGAGGCTGACTGGAGTAATGGTTATCAGCATGGGAACCAAGCCATGTACTGCTATGGACGAGAAAAGCAGTGAACGTATTTTAGCCTCATACAACTCATCTGAACTAGATTACCCTTTAACAAGACAATTACGTTTGCTATTATTAGGCATCTCTGAACACACACTCGGTCTCTAATTTGTGTACAATTAGCAGCAATGAGTGCCAACAGTAAATTTCACTTGTCAAGTCAACTAGTAACTAGTAAAAAAAACTTAAAACAAGTTACTATTTGACTTGACAAGTGAAATTTACTTACCCCACTGGCAAGCTAGTAAAAATGACCTCAAAAAAAGAATTTTTTTTATATTACTAAGAGAAATGGTGATGGAAATAAGTGTTTTAAGTCTTAAAATAAGTAAATTCATCTTACCTAGTATTTTTATCTTATCATTTTTTGCAGTGTAGGTGTAGTGTCACTTCACAAACCTGTTTGAAAAGCATGTAACACTAAAACACAAGATTGTGCTTTCCAAGGGCTGATATGTAACAGAGGGGAAAATTTCAAAATTCATGTAGTAATTAAGAATTCTTGGTTCTGGTGCTTATGAGGCAGCAAGTGTCTTATTCAAAATGTCTTTCCAGGCTTTTACAACTCACTTAAATTTTACCGCTTAGTACGCTACGGAGCCGTTAAAGAGATATTCCAAAGTTTAGGGAAAGTACGCAGCATCCAACAAACCCAGAATGACACAAGATGTGCAATGACATTTTCCCCTGTGTGGGTCCAGAGGTTCAGTTTAGATGGGTAGAACTTCATGTCAGCACAGCATAAGGCCATAATTAAAAAAAAAAAAACTTGTGTTTATCATTCGGGAGGTTGCCCAAGATTGGCAAGGGAGGGCACTTTTTTGAAAAAAACGTCTTTATTTCAGCAACACTGGGTAATCTGACAGGATCAAGCTCCAATTTAGGTGGCAGCATCGTAGCTCTGCTCAGATTACCCAGCAAATGAGGCACCAGTCAAGGTAAACTCGGCACACACAATGCTGCTACACGATGACACGGCCTGCTTATCCGGGACATGCCGGAACTAAGTCTACTGCGCATGCACGGCTAGTTTTCTGCTGCAAAATTCAAAAATGAAAAATAAAAAAAATCATTGGCACAGCGCCGAATTTTAGGCACAGGCGGGGACGATAAACAAATGTTTGTATTTTTTTTTACTTCGCCTAAAGACTTCAGGTCTACTGGAGCTTAGGTCAGTCAAAGTGGGAAAAAAAACCTTACAGCAACTCTGAAGCTGTGTTATTTACACAACGTATCGTCTACTAGAAAAACACCTCTTGGATTTTTATTTAATGAGAGTCGTTTTAGGAGACATTTTGAAGTTTGAAAGTAGAACACAGATTCTTTGTGTTTAGCACAGAGATCTGCACACCGCTGATGGTATAGTTATATCAGCCTCCAAGTGATAACTGACAGAGCGTAACCAATCATGGGTGCAGAGATCCGCTGTGTCCACCTTAACTGCGCCCGGTGCTGAAGTGGGGGTGGGGTGGGATGGCGGGGTGGGGGGGTGAGGCAATCTGAGTGTGTACTCACAAGCGAGCTGCTGGAGACATACTGGGAAATAATATATACAATATGGGAGAACTGTGATGCCATTAGGGGACAAAATCAAATATTACTAGACATGTGAAGCGCTGAAAGCACTTGTGAACAAATAAAATAAATGCAGTCTTTGAGTAACATTCAAACAATGTATTGCATGTGGATCCACATTTGGTGTGTAAGGAGCCAGCGGTTCATTAACCCCCAGCTCCCTGTGGCAGGGGCACGTCATGCTAACGTGCTAATGCCGCACGCCATCCATGGGTGGCACACCAGCACATCACTGCTGACCGAGCAGCATCACTAGTCCCTCTGCTGACCATTGGTACTTCCCACCACTGACCGAGCCCGAGCACGGACCTCCGTGTTGCCTCTCATGGAATTTGTGAGCCGGGTGAGAAGCCAAGTGTTTTAGGGGCCTAACCGCTGTCACCTAAAGTGTAAGTGACTGCATGCACATACAGAGTTTATTATAACTTACTAAAACTAAACTATATACAAAGATCATTCATCAGAAATAAGAGATAACTTCAGTTAAAAAACTAATGACAAAACTGCTAAATTATTAATGATTGTATCATTAAAGCTGTATCTTACCTAGAAGCCATCCATCACCCACAGCACCAGCAGGAGTCTGTTCCCAACACAACTGCCTCCCAGGATAAAGGAATCATGTGTTGACCCCAGCCACCTTACCACAGCATTTGTGATACGCATTTGAGCATCTCATATTATTTGGATATTGGAGCGAAAATGCCTCCAGGTCACATGTCCAGAATCATTTTCCGATGGCGCCCTTATTGCAATATGAGTGCAGTCAATTGCTCCGAATATACTTGGAACTCGGCTTGCTGCTGCAAATTGCAATCTGACGTCGACCTGCTCTAAAATCTCTAAAAATTGCATTCCATTTAATGGCCCGCAGATGGAGACGTCATTGGTTGCAGAAAGAGGTTCAATGCTATAGAAGTCTATGAGAAAATGACCCTACTTTCCCACCTGATTTATTATTTCAATAATGTTTTTCCACATTATTTTATGGTATCTATCACAAGTTTCAACTCTCCTTTGATAAATCATGATGTCCATTTTTGTAAATTATGTTCTCAAACAGACTAGAATGAAGGATAAAGCCAGAATATGCATTAGGGGCGTGGCTATCCTCTGGTCCACAGATACAGTCAGGTCCACCCGTAGATCCACCCCTCGCTCCTCCCTGGATCTTCAGTTCATGCTCTCATCCAATAGGAATCACATCCGGTTTCAAAATGAGATAATGGCGGGGCGTCCCGGTGGGTCATCGGTCTAAGCGCGCGTACCATAGAGGCTGTGTCCCTCCCGCAGCAACCTCGGCTCGATTTCGGCTCAGGTCTTTCCCCATTCTTCTCCCCAACCTTCCTGTCTCCCTACACCATATAACTGTCAAATAAAGGAAAAATTCCCCGAAGAATAACCCCAAAGAAAGAAAACAAAAAGACAAAATGGTGCAATTCAAATGGCCAAAATTGAGACTTCCTGAATAGTATGCTGAAACCAGTGGGTGACGTCACGGTTGCTTCGTCCATCTTTTCATACGGTCTATGGATTAGAGGAAAGAAAGCGTGGGGTTGAGATGTTTCACAAGTATTTCGGGAAAACGGAGGGGAGAAAGCAAAATGTCAGCTCGGTATATAGTGGCTGATTTCTATAATTCATTTTGGCCATTACCTTTCAATAAAGCCTCTATCACACCATACGCGAAACAAATTTTTCGCACGACAGATTACATTCAAAGTCAATGCAAAGACGCGAATACACGCGTTTCATTTCGCGTCCAGTGTGAAGGCGGCTTAAAGATCAAATTAGATGGGTACTTACTAACTAAGAGGCTTTTGGGCAACTGAATTGCAGAGAAGAAAGAAGATTAAACTTTACATTCATCCCCAAATTTAATTCAGAAGTAATCAGTCGAATAATGGGCTAGAAACTGTAGTCGGGGTGATTGAAACAAAATTACCATATTTTTAATCTTAATTTTCCACGCTGTTTATCTGACACCGTCAATTCAAAATACAAACAGATAATGAAATGGCATTGTATTGACACTACAATCATCGCTTGAGCAGCCCTTGGCGATTAAACTGCTGGAATGTTTGATTACATTTTGTTGGCTGACATTACAAATGACACAGATGCTTTGCCCGGACTTGCAACTGGCTGGAAAATGAGCCCATCCATCAAGAAGGCCTGGCAGCTTAGGTTTCCCAGTCAATGGCTGCTGCCAATGGTCTGGGCACCCTTCTGTCAAACCTTTTAACATCCAAAATGAGGGGTCGGGACTGGTGATTCACAACTCATTGGCACTGCTGATGACACAGAGCATCTAGACATCACAAAGAGAGAAATATCCCAGCCTATTTATCATCTCTCTGGGCTTCTGGTACTTTTGTTGAGCAATAAAGCCATCGCAGTGCAAAGACCGTGCCTTTAAAAAAAGATAACTGACCAGAAAAATTCTGTTTAATGAAGACAAAGGTTAGCCTGCCCGGGGGACACAACTGACATCTGCCATATCTTTTTGTCTTGTTTAAAACATGAAATATTATTTGTTATTCGGCTTCTTCTCCCGGAGGCAACTAACACGTACCACTTAGTACCGCACTGTATGAATATTAAAGTGCAAACTAATGCCAGACCACCCTAGTGAGTTTGCTATTTTAAGAACATGCCGGCCACGACTAATATAATTGAGAATATGTGTGTTAGATTTACAGTAGGAGTGAAAATGGTCGACAATCGTCATTAGTATTATCAATGCCGAGGACACGGGGAAGGGCCCCGAACCAAACCCTACCTAGGGCCCGATGAAGGCTTAGGCCAGCCCTGGGTATGCAGGTTCTTTCGTCACTACCAAGTTCTAACGGCACTAATTTGTTCAATAACAACTTGTGCCCCTTTGATGGGGATTCTAAGAAATATTCAACTGTTTGGTTGAGGGGATGAGTAAAGCGTTTAAAACTTGGGCCCCGCGAACATAGGCTCTAAGTAAATGGCATGCAGCAAAGGTCAGCATTTTCCCAGATCATCCTCTATAAGAACATTTAACAGTTGCGTGCCAACTGATTGTGACCTCAGATGGAGCGGGCAGAGTCTGGCATACTGAATGTTGAAATACTGATACTTGGGCCTCTTTGGTGCTGACAACAAGAAATAATTTAAACAAAGGCTTAATTGAGGTTTGATTTTTTTTATACACGATTATTTTGTTTCTGACCAACAATAAAAGAGAGTGCGCATTTAAAAGACAACATGCGACACTTTTGTACAGACTCGTATCTTTCAATCTACCGGTGCCCACATGAAAGGGGAACTATGCAGGACTACGGCCGAAATTATTGTGCCTTGGAGTCACTGTGATAGTTAAGCGACTTGTTATGGGGAGAATGGGGCCTGTCTGCCCGCAACTAGAAGAGCGCGTTACGAAAACATTACGTCTGATAAATATCGGTTCCGAGGAAAAAAAAACTCAGAAAACATTAACAAAAAAGCCGCAGTTATCCTTAGCCTTTTACTTTGTCTCGTAATTGTTTTGTTTTTGTCAGATATACAATGTAAAACTTGTGAGATATATATACGGTTAAAACCTTGGTAGACATCGCTTCAGGACTGCCTTCTTGCCAGCTTCGTTATAAAAAAATGGACGGGGGGTGGAGATTTTTGTGACAGTTGTGAAATTTGTACTCCGGAACTATAGGGGAAGCTGCAGAAAGGGAAAAAAGCACCAAACCAATGAAGAAGCAAGCGATTTCCGACCAACTTACATAGTGCCTCTTTAATATGTTGACTACCCTAACGATGGTCCATGTATGGACAGTATATACCTACCAAAAGCGGACTGCGAACTCTCATTACTTATCATTAAAAGAATTAATTTGGTTAGTAGCCCGTGTACAAGCTTGCCCTATTTAATTTTTTTTGTCTGTCTGCCTTCTTGCCAAATGGTCCAGCGAAACTTTACAGGACCGGGCAGAGGCCATCTTGAATAGAACATGGACATAGTTTGCTTCAACATGCATATCAAACATGGCTATGTAAATTTAGGAGTGAGCTTTTTCTCCAAAAAATCTGCAGAGACTCTAGTGACCATTCCTCAGGTTGATCCTCGTCCTCATAGAGCAGTCCAACCATTGTATTTATTTTTTAAAGATTATTTTTTGGGAGTTTTCTCCTTTATTTGATAATGCAGTAAAGATAGACAGGAAGGGTGGGGAGAAGAATGGGGAAGACATGCACTAAATTGCATGGGCCAGATTCAAACCCAGGCTGCTGTGGGAAGGACTTATTGTGCGCGCGCTTAACCGATGAGCCACCGGGGTGTCCCTCCTGTTGGTTTTCAACGGCCTCTGTAAGCTCTTCTTAGTGGCCTGGAAAACAGCAGTAATGCCGGCTCATGGTTTTTGTTGGCCACCACTGTTCTTTAAAGCGGAACTCCAGTGTGAAATTGACTTGGGGTGTATTGAAACATGATAACGAGTACTAACTTTTGTCGAATACCCCACCTCCGTACGCACCCAACATTTCGCAATACAGGGCTTTTTAGTCGAAGCTCCCAACAGGCTTACAATGGTAGTGATTTGGGCATAGCATTGTCATGCAAAGAAATTGCTATTTTTACATCATTAACAAGACTTAAAGTAGCTCCACTTGGTAGAATTGTGTGGGCCCTGACATTTAAAACGAGGCACTGAGAACTTTGAAAATGCGCAGGTAGTTTATTAAAAAAGATTGTTTATGCAGACAGTACCTTGAGGTAGTTTCCCGTTGCCGCCATCTTGATAGTCACGATAAGTCGATTTACGAGCACATACAATCCACAGAATTAATTTTGCTATCTGTTCCCCTATTCTACCTATTCGTTTGTGCTCGTCAATACACCCCAAATCAATTTGACACCGGAGTTCCCCCAGAAAAGGATGTGTTGTGTCCAAGTCATTGGATGTCAGTGCCTGTGAACAAGGCGTACAAGTACCCCTCTGCTTCATCTTTTTCACAGTGAAGACTGTGATGTAGCCAATGGCTGCCTCCTTATACTCAGGGAGGTTGTGCACAGCTGGTAGGTCAGTGATAGTGTCTTCAGGCAAAAGCAACGCCTCAGGCTCCACATCCACCCTGTGCGCAACCTTCTCATTTGCTGGTGTTGGATTCAGGATGTCCGAGTTGTCATAAAGAAGTCAGTTGCCTGCGCATTTCTTCACCTGATGCCTTACTAAGGAGGAACCTGTCTTCCCCATGGAACTGCCTTGCTTTGGGGTTTTTGGGAAAACCAGAAAACCTGATGATGCACCAATTGGCGAGAACAACAGCTCCAGATGATCCTCACTCAGACCTCACAGGAGGTGTCTGTGTTGTCCACATAATCCACAAGGTCTTTGTAGACGTTAAGCACTTCTACCACGAGTAATGAAGCCACAGATTGGAGTCTTCTGAGTGATGAGCACGTAGACAAACTTGTTGCCCTTGTTTTTGACTTTAAGCTCACAAACACGAGACTCTGCTTGTTCCAAATTAGCACAGCGTGATCATTTGTTGAAGGCTTGATTGGTGCTTTAAGTCCTCTCCCAAGTGGATCAAGAAATTTGTTTTCAAGAAATTAACTGTAGACATGCATCCTGTGAACCGAAAATGGTTGAGTTATTTCTCAGAGTGCTCTAGGCATCAGCCATACTGCTGCTAAACAGTTGGGTTACAAAATGGACCCTCGTTGTTTGTTGTTGCAACTCGGTGTGTGCCATTCTCAGTTTCTTGTCAAGCTGCAGACCTTCCATTCTTGAAGTGTATGGATTTCTCCAATGTCTCTTTCCCATCTATTGTCTCCAACACTTCAGCCGTGGAAAAAGCATTTGTTAAGAGTTTTAACATGTGACATGGATTCATGAGCACATGCACCTTTTCTATGTGAGCCTCTGGATGGAGAATATGAGGTCTCATGTTAGTGATGTCAAGTTTGGCACCAAGCTCTTGGATTATAGCAAAGTTTTGTCACGGTCCATTGCATGTCAGTGAGAGAACCTGAACTCCGACTGTATGAAGGCAACAAAGGTTCTCCCAGATGGTATTCTCCTTGTCAGCTGACATTTCAACCTAAGCTTCGTGTGAGCTACAACAAGTTAATGCTTAACTGCATTTGCTTTGAGTTTATTTGTTCTTGTAGACTAAGAAACAATGTAATTGTGATCAGACAGAGATTTGCTGTTGTATTTCACTGAAGTAGTAACGATCATGCATAATTGTGAGTGTCTGCTTGTGGTACACTCAGTTATGACACCAGCAACAACCTCATCAACATCCGCGTGGACATCAATCATAACGATGTCATTGTGAAAAACACGCTCTGTGACACTGGTCTCATCAGCATTCTCTTAGCATTACAATGGCATTGTTATGATCGACAGAAGGAATGCTACTACTATCACTATTATCAATATCGGTAATGGCCTCATGATTCAACGCAGGACACAAATATTCAGGAGGTCCATGCATCCCGTGAGGCTGGGCTAGATGGCTGGATGAAGAACTCGAAGATGTCTGTGCGATTCCTCTTGGTCCGCATAGCCCAGGCAGTTTTTCTTTTTTCAACAAATGTGGTGGAAAGTTAAAAATGGTCGGTACAGCTGGGTCCTTCAGCCTCCTCTTGCCCTAACGATAAATACAGAAAACATTCATCGATAAATTGTGATGCATATCATAGGAGTTCTTTTTGCCCCCTTCACAATTCATGATGTATTTTGTTGATTTCAGTACAGACTTTTAAGGGCAGTTATCCAAATACTCAAACATGTCATACTTTGGAGCAGAAAGAAATGATAACATTAAAAACTAGAAGAGCACTCAGAGAGCGCAGAACCTCTGCCGCCAGGGGGCAGCCAAGCCCAAAGCACGGCAATTGGAACTGTGGCCATTGGAAAGACTTGAAATCTTGAACTTTGGAGTATATCTCAGCAGTACTTTGGCCTAGATATGCAAAAATTTAAATCACCTCTTCCTTGACTTAATACCCACCTACCCTGAAAATTTCATAAAAATCCGGCCATTAGTTTTTGAGTTATCTTGTACACAAACAAACAAACCAACAAACAAACGGCACCGAAAACATAAACCTCCTCGGCAGAGGTAAATTAATAGTAAGCCACAAATTGTGAAACCATTTATATATAAGAAAGGATTGAAATAATACAGTATTGAAAACATAATGGCATCACATTTGCTTGTGCACCAAATTTTGGCTCTTGTAATGAAACTGTGTTGATGGTGGTAAGAATGAATAAAGTGGCAGCATGATCACTGACATCATAAAGAGTGACTTATGATTTCATTAAATACTGGTGTCCATGCGTTTGATTCATTTCCCCTGAAAAGTTACTCCATGTTAGGTTTCGTATTTCCGCAACTTTCGCCACTACGTATGGGTACATTAGCAAAATTTACCATGTAATTTGTGCATAAAATTCTGTCTGCTGTGTTCTCTGTGAAGTACTGATTCCCCTCAAAGTGTATGCTGGACAGACATGCGTAAGATGGGGTCCAGTTTCTCCTCAGGTTTATTAACCAGTGCATCAGCCTGTCATCATCACCTTCGAGACATTCCTGGTGGCTGCCTGCCTTTCTCCATTATTCAGTTATCCCCTGCCCTCTCCTTGCTCATGATGTCTCCTGGTTTTAATGAAGTTAATTATCTCCCTTGCTATTTACACTTTGGTTTTTTGCTGCACAGGCAGGTAGCCTCACATAGTATCATTATTGTTTTTAGAGCACTCCTGTTCTGTTCTTAATCCCTTGTTTAGTTTTGTTCTTTCTGTCAATTTGAGCACTTAGCTGATTTAATAAAACTCCACATTCTTGCTTTTTGGTCCTCCACATGTATCTATTGCCTGGTGCCCTTAATTCATCCCTGGGTTCGAGGAGTCCTAACATACCTACAGGAGAAGTCTTTACTGTTCTGCATTCAGGCTTTAAATTTCAGTTTTATTACGGTTTATTAACTGTTTATTAACAGTTTACACTGACATGGCACCTCATCTGCTATGTGCATCTGCAGTGAGAAATGTGCATTGTTCCAGTTAATTCATTTAAGGAGGGACAATAAGCATTAATTAACATGGGGACTTGGATCCATGATGTAAATATGGCAGATTTGGCCATTCAAGCTAATTTTCATCTTCAGGCCCTGGCAGGCTGTTCGAAAACCATTAAGAAAAACATGTGAAAGCTCACAAGGCCAGACAAATAGTAAAACTATGTAATTATTGGCTGGAAACAAGCAGCCATTACCACATAACAGTACATTTAAGCAGGAAAAAGAACCAGAAACCCAGCAATCCAATGTTCACATTACTGGGGAAATCATGCAGCATGGAAACACAGTAGCTTGTTGCACAGCATTACACAAAGCACAGCATGCACATGTAGGTGGACGCATATTGTCAATATCAGATTAAATGGAGCCACACAAAAAGCAACCAACAAGATAGGACAAAAGTTATGTCAAACACTCAATATGGTAACACACCCCAATGAACACATGAAATTACAATGACATAACAACTACTTGAGTGCAAATTTGATTGTCCAATAATCACAATATTTGGGGTCAATAAAAAAGGACACGTCCAAAATGCTATAACTTACAATCTGTTAGCCACACTGCCACTTGAAAGCTGGGGTTGTGTTGCAAAATGAATCTGCAGATTTTCTGGTAATGAGTTGAATTTCTGGATCTATCCATTATGACCAGCTTGCTGAGGTCATGAAGCAGCAAAGTAGGCCCAGGCCATCACACTATTACTGTCTTGATTTTACTGTTGAATGAAGTTCTTATTGTATAAGTCTGTGATGGCTTTCTGTCAGATGTGTCTCATGGTTTTGATTCTATGTTATGCTACTGTCTATTACAACCATCAGATATATGAATCAAAATCAAAAACCTACCATTCATTTACGCATGGATATGTTCCTCGCTGGATTCAGTGGTCAGTGATTGCCTCGAACAATCTCTCTCAGAAATACAGTCTGATGAGTACCTGCTGACATTGTACTGCATAAAAGCACAGCTTTTTACACTTTCATGGTACTTATCTGTTGATTGGTAAGCGTTTCATCTCAGAGAGGGGGCAGCACGCTGGTGCAGTGGGTACCATTGCCATCTCACCGCAAGAAGGTTGTGGGTTTGAATCCGGCCTTCAGCCTTTTTGTGTGTAGTCTGCATGTTTTCCTCATGTTCGCATTGATTTCCTCCAGATACTCCAGTTTCCTCCCTCAGTCCAAAGGCATACATGCTAGGCTAACAAGAGACTCCAAATTGCCCATTAGTATGAGTGAATAGTATGTTGTCATACAGCTAAAAAATAGCTAAAAGTGTCATTTAACAATTAAGAATCAATTAATCAATATCTAACTGAGGACAACTTGACCTTTCCAAAGATAACTGAAATAAATTGATTTGGTCTCCAGAATAGGCATATACAAACCGTTGTGTAACAGAAAGTTTTTACGACGCAAATATTTTAGCATGTTGCGAAAATAACCTTTGAGGTGTGTTGTGCTATGTTTGATTTGAGAATCATTTTATGACCAACACACACCCAGTTGCAGCAATGGTCAACCAATGTAGCTGGCTAGTAAGTGAATGTGATGATAATGAGCAGGTAACTTGGCAATACAGGCTATCTAACAATAGCAAACATTGCTGTTGGTAGTGTATTTTTTTATAGCACTGTAAAAATGGTATAACAATATTGTCGTCATATACAGCATTCGTCTAGAACAAAAAATTGCTGATCCTCGTCGTAATTAGCATGTGAAACTGAGATCACTTCACAAAATTCATTATTCATACATTTAATGGCATCATAGTTTCGTAGTTTACTTGTTTAGCAAGGCATGAACAAATAAGAAAGCTCTCCTGTGCTTACTTTTCCCATGACAAAGATTTGCATTTTTCGAAAAATGATTCAAATAGATACCGTGTTTTTTGTGTTTTTGAAACGCTTCATTTGGAAATGTGAAGTTTGTCCTTGAGGTGGTACTCATCCCATAAAAAACTCTAAGTTATTGCACAAACATAAAGGATCTGCGGCAGTGGCAACCAAGGCAAATCCATAATATCCCCGAACACTCGGGGATAAAAATATGGTGTACCAAACCTAAAGTTAATCATTTACACACCACATTGGGATTAAATAATCCATAAAAGCTCTGTCAAAAGGGATCTTAAATTGTCTGCCTTAAAAAAATAATTCTCTCAGCCTGGGGTACCCATAACTCAAGTTCTGAAAATAGTGCTGGAAATCTTGTCTCCCACAACGGTGGCAATTATTGTCTTGTACGGAGTCAAATCTGCACCATCTGCCAAAATCCTGTATAATCTTGAAAAAACACGATCTTAAAGGAAAGAAAAGGAAAACCTCAGCTACGTGTTCAGTACTAAAACCCTCAAATACAAAAGAACATAAGCACCCCCCCACCTCCCTTCACACTGCTGCCCGCCACGACATGTCAAATTCGACTCTGAAATCGTACAGAGAGTGGGAGAGGAAACGGGTTGTTACAATACGACCATAAATCAGTTCACTCCATGATTGTGGATGGAGTAAAAGCTTGTTTTGTGCTTAAACATCTTGCTTATAGCAGCTGAGTCTGATCCGAGAATTATGTGAGAAAACATCTGTATCTTCATGACCCCCTCCACACACAAATAAACACAAACGTGTTCCTACACCGCTCCCTCAACAACGCCCGTACACCTTGGCATCGTTCAGTGTCCCCTACAGAAGTAAATGATCAAAATTAATAAAAGGTGACTTGCTATTTCTCCCTCACTCTCTTTCCTTCCTGTTTTCAGATCTCAGTTTTTTTTTTTTTCTAACTTGCCACCGTTACTGGGCTTGGCGATAAACTGCCTGTAATAGGATTAACATTGATTTTCTTTTTGCAAGAACAGAGATGTGTCGGTTCCAGCTATTTGATATACTGCCAGCTTTGAACTTTGAAAACTAACGGAAAATACCTAATGCAGCATCTCAAATGTATGCTGCTGTGCATCTTTCTTTCTTTTTGTAATTTCCTCCTTTGCTCCCTTTCTTTTTGTCAATGCAGGATAAAAGCGGAGGTAGGAGTCTGTGTTCTCGTACCAGTAATGACCCCACTGAAATCAGTTTTCTATACCTGTCTTTGTGTTTACGATTCCACCTGGTACTTCATGTCTAAAATATTGACATCTGATTCATTTTGAAATGAAGACCTATGTGCCAGAAATACAACATACTCAAGTCACATTTTGCTAAAAATGAGTTGACACCAGTATTAAAAGCCACAATGGCCAGAGCATCATCTGACACCAAAGATTTCTGCAAAGCAGGCCCTTCCCCCTGCTCTATTCTTTGCCTCCACCTTAACGAGCTATACCTGTTGCTCGTTAAGGTGAGGGTGAAGTATTAGTATTTAATGAGCTGGCTGCACCTATTTTGGTGCAACAGTATTTTGTTCGTTGGTCTCCTGAGCCCTGCTACATTTTGTCTTGCTGCTGCTCCCCTCTGGGACGCTTTTAATCTTTATATTTTAAATGAAAGATTTGTCTATTTTTACTCAGTCTGTGCGCTTGGGTCCCTCACCGCTCTTTGAGAACATGGTCCCAGCGCCCGCCGGCCTTGTCTCTTGCCAGCGGGCCAAATTCCATGACAGAAACTGGCAATATATCAAACTGATGTCTAACACCTTCACGGGCTACAAGCGTTTATGAAACGGACAGGTTGAGCAGATAAAGTTAATTTAGCTGTTGATGTTTCACTATAGAGGCAATCAAATATGAAATTGTATGAACAAGTCACAACTGTTATATTCTTTTTCAGATTCTACCTACATCGCCAAATGTTGATAGAAAAGTTCTTGTCAAGTACATCTGCTGACTAAATTTATCCTGGGTAGCCTATGTATTACGCAAGCAATCTTAGTATGGTATTTTAATTTCATTATTATTAATATTATTATTATTATTATTATTGTAGCCCCCAGACAAAGTCGGGCAGCTACTATGGATTTATTGTCCCCTGCTGCCTCGGTAGCGAGCCAAGCGGGCGACATAGTATTCAGCTCCGTCCGTCCATACGTTCCTCTGTCACGTCCCGTTTGTTGTGAACGCGATTTCTCAAGAACGGTTTGTCCGATTTCACTCATCTTTGGCTTCAATGTGTATTGGTGTCATACACCGACCCCATTCGATTTCCGTGACCTGGCGGGGGGACATGGCCATGTTTAGTGGCAACACTTGTGCTTCTTGACTCTGCCGCCTTGCCAACGTCCGTAGACAGTGGACACTTTACAGACTTTAATTTTTGACCGATTGCTTTCATATTTGGTACAGACATGTGTTACACATGTATATATACAGTTATGGAACCTATTGATTCTCTTTGCCGTGGCAACATTATTGGCCGAATAATGCCAAAAAAGGGGAGAGGCGAGGGGGCTACATCCATGCGGTAGCGGGCGACTGGACTATGTATTCTAGTTATTATTATTATAATTATTATTACACTACTGCTCAAAACTTTGGGATCACTTGGAAATTTTCTTGTTTTCCATGGAAACACACATGAAAATAGTCTGAATAGGAATTATTGCAAATGAACAGAACATGCTGACATTGTCTGAGTTAGACATAATGCTTTTAATGGAAAATGATGAATATGTACCTCAAACTTTGCCTTCATCAAAAAAAAAAAAAACCACCTTCACTGTTGATACTGAAACTGCTGTTTGACGGGAACTAGAGATGTCACGGTACCAAAAATTCAGTTGTCGGTGCCAATACCAGTAAAATTACACGATTCTCGATGCTAATTCGATACCATGGGGAAAAAAAAGATTTTCAAAGATCACATGGCAATGCAACCGTTTTTGCCTAGAAAGTCGAGCAACAAAGTCCCACAATCTGAAAAGAAGTTATCATAAAGAACGTTGTTCTTTTGTTCACGTTCACTCCGTTCCCAATAAACTCTTTTAGTTATTTCAGCCGAAGAGGGGTGTGTTCAGTTCCCATTCTTCTTTTTCTTCAAAAAAAGGAACATGTTCAGGCGCAACACTGGATAATGCATTGCAACACGTGCCCGCGAGCCATCCCAAACATCATGTAACGTGTATTTCAGTATGACATAAAAAAAAAAAAGAAACGATAATTCGTTAAAATGTTTGGATGTTGTCAGTGGTGAGTGGTCAGAGGTTAGTTTAGTGAGGCAGAATCTTACCCTTTGCTTGATTAGCAGTCAGACGATTAACTAGTTTCGTAAGACTATTCGGCAGAATGACGGGCCAGTTTAAGTATCCGTGGCGTTATTACTCAGTAGGCTACATCGAACCTGAAATGCTCACGAAACTGCAGATTAGCAAGTACTCGCTTACAGGAATCCAGAGACATACGGTGAGGTGAGGCAGTGACCCAAACTTTTATCACAGGATTTTGTGAACCTGTTCACACACTATTCCTGATTGACAATTAAAACAATTAAGACCAAGCCTATGGGAAGCCCATATACTGACAGAGGAGATAATGACAAAAAGATTCATTCACATATACGCTTCAATTTGAGACTGCAAGGATGGAAATCTGAATAATCAATTAGGAAAAATTCTTGGCTCTCGATAATTCTATATATTGTTTAAACATTTTGTTAATCGGATTATGAAAGAGGACTAAAAATAAACGCCCGCTTTTTTTTTGTTTGTTTGGGTGTAAAAGCGCGTAGTTAATGGCGAATACATTGTGCATTGATTAAGCATTGAACTCTGCATAAGTCGAACTGTTTTAATATTTGTTGATGACATTGCTTCGGCTTCCTTGAAGCAAGCACGCGCAAATCCTCCGTCTAGTGAGCATTTCGGGTTCAATATAGTGAGTAATTATGCCGCGGAAACTGAAACTGGCCCGTTATGCTGCCGAATAGTCTTACTAAACTACAAAAGTGGTTAATTATCTGATTGCTAATCAAGCAAAGGGAAGGATTCTGCCTCACCAAACCAAGCTCTGTCACATCACTGCTTGGTGCCCTTTTTATCAACAAGACGGGGGGCTGTAGCCGCAATATCCATCTTTCACATGGGATTTGTCGTGACATGTGAGGTCTACTTCTTTGTGACCTCCTTCTGAATGCAGTATCAACTGGAACACTCTGAAGCGTATACTGCCCCCATTAGTTCTGGAATAGTCACAGGACCGAAACGTACCATGCCTCGGTGCTTATGGCACCTCAAAATAATAGACATTGTCAGTGTTTTTTCATGTAAGAATCAAAAAGTATCGCAAGTATCTGTTCTTGCGACATCCCTAACGGGAACTATTTAGCACAGCTGCAAGTTGACAACCTGTGAGGCGTCTTTGTCTTAAACCACACACTCTCAGATGTTTGTCTTCTTGCAGAGTTGTGCATCGGGGCCTCCCACTCCTTTTTTCTGTCCATGTTAGGGCCAGTTTGTCCTGCTCTCTGAAGGGAGTAGTTGACAGCATAGTAAGAGATTTTAAGTGTTCAGTGTCTTGCATTGAATAGCCTTCTTTTCTAAGCACATCAATAGACTGAAGGGTCTCTAAAGGAAGTTCTTTCTTTCTGGCCATTTTGAGCCTGTAAACAAACAAACAACTGCTGATGCTTCAGGTACTAAACCAACCTCAAGAATGCCATGCTCCCTTTTGCGCTCCCTTATTAGTTCAACGGTTTTCAGCTGTGCAACACATTTGCAGAAGGGTTTTCTAATAATCAATTCGCCTTATAAAATGCTTAACTTGGATTAGCAGCCATACCAGGAGATTGATACAGAGGACTGACAGTTGCTGATAATAGGCCTCTGTGCAAAAATGTAGATCATTCTTTGAAAATCATCTGATTAATTTTAATCGTTTGTGAAATGCATTAAAATTTATTTTTCTTTGGAAAAGAAAGAAATTTGCCAGTGATCCCAAACTTTTGAGTTGTAGTGAATTTCGGGACCGATTCCTGTCAAATTATAAAAGAACTGCAAGAAATGTGCCGAATATCTACCTAAGTCAGTAGATAGTCAATCTTGTCCCTTCTCTTGCTTTCTCCTGCAGGCCCCCCTCCGGACCCCCCCGTTTGCATCCCCTCTACCGCTTCACTGCTGTGTCAGTTATAACAAGAGGAGAACAGACGAGACACAGCTACCTCTGTCTCTGAA
Organism: Gymnothorax reevesii; assembly: GCA_029721435.1. NCBI lineage: Eukaryota > Metazoa > Chordata > Actinopteri > Anguilliformes > Muraenidae > Gymnothorax > Gymnothorax reevesii. The sequence continues at coordinate 8,653,210 of CM056575.1, read as the reverse complement.
GATGCTCATCGCCCTCCCCCAGACTGCCTCTCGGTCTGCTAATATTCCCTGACAAAACAAGCAGTGAATTAGTTTAGTTAGTACAAAATAACTAAATACCTTAAAGAGGGCAAGAGAGAGGGGGAGAGACAACGAGTGCGAGGGGCACTCATTTGTGTCCAAGCTTTCCCCCCTGGGCAATCACGAAATGCTATAATTTGCAACTGGTGGTGTCATCCTGGCGAATCGCCAATTGAGCGAAGATTTATGCCGGCTCCTCAGTGGAAGTGATTTATTTATTGGAGTAAGCACAGTATCATTAACCTCCCTGTGTCTCTAGAGAATGGCACATGTGTCTGTGCTCGCGAATGCCTGGGCGTGCTTCTCTACCTTTTTGGCAGAAGCAAAGTCAGAGGATCTCGGCATGACAGTGATTTCATCCCAGATTGATGTGACCCGTATGTCCCGTAGCCTAGATAATAGACTCTCATATGCTAAAGCCGCTTTCACACTGGACGCAAAACAAATTTTTCGCACGACAGATTAGATTCAAAGTCAATGCAAAAACATGGTCAGGAAACAGCAGAATCATGACACGTGTTTGTCTGGATCAGTTGCTCTGAAATTAAATTCAACTTCCACACCACTGAACACTAACTTTATGACCTTTTCCCAAAGCTTCCTCTCTGTCACCTGTTCTATGGCCTCTGAGACCTTTTGATCTTTTGCCGATGACCAACACAATTTTTTGTTTCCAGAGTATGTCTATAACACTGTTAGACAGTCGCCTTTTTTATATGGCTTGTGTGAGTAGGTTGGCGTCCTCTAGTTGTGCCTTCTGAATGTTTCCTTGACCTGTGATCTTTGGCTTTTTCCCGACTGACCAGTTGAACCTTTTCTGTAATTTTCTACTTTTTGAAAAAAATATCCTTCCTTTTAATATAGCACATCAAAACCTTACTTTAAGTCAAGAAAACCAATGCAAGAATTAAAATTGACCCACGACCTCAACTGGACATTTTATTTGACCTTTGACTTGTGACGGAAAACTCAGTTGTTTTTTGAGAGTATCTCCCTTGCACCGGCCTTTCAAAGTGGCTTTTTAGTCCCCACCATTAGACCTAATGGGCAGGTCGAGGGAGAGTTGATTATGGCCAAGGCTGTCCGTCTGTCCAACAGTCTTTCGGTCCGTTTGCGTGTTCTTTGGCAGCAGACTTCTGCGGTGTCTGACCAGCTTGTTCTCCTTGTGATATTTATTTTGTGGCCTCATATATGTTTGCTTCTCCAAGCCAGCATTATAGGAATGAAAGGATGTCATTTTTGTTTGTATCTGTCATTTTACTCCATCTCCCATATGACTTCTTAGTGCATCTGAATGTGTTGAAGATAATGTTTTGGGCGGAACAGTATAAGCGAAAAGATAGACTCCCAAGGACTAATATCTTTATTTCTTGAGGGATAAAAGGATTATGTCAGCCATTTTCAGCTGTTGACAGCTTTTCTTATTAACCGATTTTATTTTTAATCTGCTGATGGAAAATAATGTGGTTTTATGTCTCAATAAAATTCCGGTCACACCTAATGATGGAATGCAGCCCTCAAACAAATAGATTTCTCAAAGCCTTGCTGAGAAATTTGAAGTAACTTTAAAGAGGTTTTATTGCACGGTGCAGATAAAGTCCTTATCTACAAGCTTGTTTCCCTGAGGAGTATAAGATTTAAAGTATTTTGCAGTTGTACTGCATTTTCATTTGTATATACAACAGTAAGCCAAAACATAAAGACCACCTGCCAAGTATGCTGGTAGTTTTTTGCGTTTGCAACCAAAAAAGCGCGTCAAATGAAGACATTCACATTGACACGAATGCCTTGGGCCTGAGGTTACCCCAGCAGAACATCTTCCAGAGGTTCACACTCTTCTCATTTGTTTTTAATTCCTCCCACAGAGCATTACCGAGGTACAAGTGGGGCAGTATTTTTTTTAGAACTGTAACTGCTGCATTCTGTTACAACATACTTCTGCCTTTTTTTTTGTCAGTTCTAATGTGACATGTTTAGTTTTCAAAAAATATTTTACATTCATTATGTGTCTTCTTTAAGGAGTTTTTTTCCCCTACAGTATTGATTAGCAATGAACATCCAGGAACATTTGTGTCTATCTGAAACAAACATACATAGATGAGCGTTCACCTTGTTTGCATTGCAGAATTTTTTCACCAGAAGTTTAGCTTTGACTGTTACCTGCTGAATGTTTGGTAAGTTTCCTGACCTTTGGGTTGCATTTTATAAAATGCTTTAACTGCCATGCTTGTTTCTTTGACAAATTTGATCTCTTTCGAGTCTTTACGCATACACTGCATTATTTTGTTGAAATCCATCATGTCCTGCTGCATGATAAAAAGTACGAAAAAATTAGCGGCAAAAGTATTTGTAAATAAAATAAATTGGATATTAGGAATGAGATCATGACTTTTCAGGTAAGAAGTCAGCAATTGGTTACTTGCCAGCATACATTTGCCCACATACACAAAGGCCAGCTGAAATTGACATTTTGTGGCCGTGATCAGATGGACTACTGAAAAAGACCTTTACTTTCTGTCATCATAAGATTTTAGTACAAATTTTATTGGTTGGTTTTTCTATTGCTTTCTATGGACGTGAACAAGTCACAATTTCTCTTTAAAAAATATATTGAGAAGTGTTCTTCAATTACCATCTCTCCATTATCTCCTCCGCACTCCCGAAATCTCTGCTCAAGGAGACAAAAGGTCGCTTTAGACTGGCACAAATGAACCCCCCCACCCCCACCCACCCCTCTCCGAGTTCCTCTCCCATCTTCCTCACTGCGGTTATATGCATGAAAAACACACAAGTGGATTGAAACCATTCAGTGACCATTCAGCTGGCGAAGAATGGAGATCTTTCCAGCTTTATTAGATATGAAGATCTACAATGAAAATCAATTTCTAGCCTCTTTATGCAGCCTAAATGACAAAAGCCTCCACCAATTCAGCACCCATTGTGTGTAGGAAAGTAATTTGCCAGCGCTGGCGAGACAAGAGCATGGTGTGCTTTTCTGACCAGAGATTGCAGATTCTAATGTGATACAGACCTACAGAGATAATGCTGGGCACTTAATATCATCTTAGGAGCAAAAAAAAAAAGTTATCTGATATCTTTTGGGGGTTAAATAGTTTAATGGGCAGACATTTAAGTATTCTGGGACAAGAAAACCTGTCCAGTCCCTCAACCTCCCTACAAACTGTTAAAAAAAAAAAGAAAGTAAGTTTCTTCAGGTCATGGAAAATGCAAAAAATGCATTAAATTGTGTTTTATGCGTTTGTAAATTATCTGATTTACGCAGGTGGTTATGGCCATCCCTGGGTTCACCATAATTTTTTGGCCTGAATTCCATAAATGCGGGTAAATTGTCACAGTGCCGGAGTGAAAGTAACATTAGGGTTGGCATCATTTCTGAGGGGTCAGATATACAGTGTATGTGAAATTGCCAATACTGTACCCAAAATTAAGATATAAAGAACATTCAAGCAACACCTCACAATAATTTGCGTGTGGAGCTAAATACAGTTTTTGAGGTTCACTTTTAATGCAGTATACAGCACTGTAAAAAGTATTTGCCCTCTTCCCACGTACTTTTATTTTAATATATTTGTGAAACTACTTTTAGTGTTTCAGATCATCAGATTAATTTTAATAGAAGACAAAGACAACCCTAGTATGGACGAAATGCAGTTTTTAAATGATGAGTTACATATATCAAAGGAAAAAGCTATCCAAACCTACCTGGCCCTATGTGAAAAAGTGATTGCCTCTTAAGCGACAGAGTTAACCAATTAAACCAATTTAATCAATAACTGAGTTGAATTTTACTCAACATGCTTGAGCATGATTACTGCCAATCCGGTTGAATCCCAACATCATTTAAGTAAAACTTATCTGGCAATATGAAGAAGGCAAAAGTGATCACATGATGCCATGATCAAAAGAGATTCAAGAACAGAAGAGAAAACCAAAGTCAATGATATTTTTCAGTCTGGAATGAGTTTCAAAGCCATTTCTAAGGCAAACCATGGTGAGAGATATCATCTACGAAAAAAGATTTTGGCCAGCTAGCAAAAATTCCTTTAAGAGTATATTCATGACTCATCTAGGAGGTCACATAGGAACGGAAATTTGATTTGAGAGAGCGCAAGAAGACAGAACCGTTGTTGATAGAACCATAAATGAATGAATGACCCAGATGGAAAAAGACATTAATTTAATTTTGGATTTTGGTCAGAATGGTTATTTTTGGTTGAGGTTTAATAATCTATTTTGATTCAATACTTAAATGAAGCTCCTATTACTAAAACCCCATAAGTCACACTTATGGACAGTCACAAACTGAGACATTTTACATTTTTATCCACAAAATGAGCCTATTTCAAATTTTCTGGCGGGGGGACAGGGGGGTGGGGTGTTCACAGATATTATATAAGAAAGGCACGGGGGAGTTCGGCAGCTCACGAGACCAGCAAGATCTCGCGAGACTTGAGTTCAAACTGTGGCGGGCATTTGGGCATTTGTGGCAAGTGGGCACAGAACGGCAGATAAACAATACTTTGTCCATCTGTGTTTGAGACAAACTGGGAAGTCCTTATGGAATATAGTTTATTATCCCATTCAGATACATCATCTGGCTGTCATCGTTTGACTATAATTTTAATCAAGTATGGGGTCTCCCCAAACACGTCCCTGTAAAGTGGGGTATTTGTATAAAAAGGTTGAGAACCACTGCAGTATAGCAAACTTAATGGACCATTTCAGCATTTTAACCTTTGTCTGTATGTTTTCAATATGCCTCATTTAAAAAAATATCATTTTACTCTATTCAGTGTTTTAAAGTTCCGGGGGGGAGGTTGCTCAAAACTTGTCTATTAGTGACATCACTACAATTCAGGCATATCACTGACTAGCAGACTAATTTGGCATGCTCCTTGTTGATTAAACCATAAATAGATAAATATATTTGAATCATTTTAATGAAATTCCACATTCTTTCAATGTTAATCATATCATAGTTGAATCAAGGTTGATTCATTGTCAGAATTGATTGGAAATTCAACGTTATTTCCATGTTGATCATAGCGAGCAGTTTCAATGTTTTTTTCAATATCTGACATCAATTGAAGCACCTATTACTAAAACCCCATAAGTCACACTTGACTTGACTTGACTGGTGGGGTTTTAGTAATCAGTGCTTCAATTTTGATTGCAATCTTCAGCCTGACAATATCACAATGTTGATTTGATCACTTTTTGCTATTTGGGGAATGAATTAGAGTTTCAGAGGAATAACTCCTGACTGGAGTGAACAGAGGGGTATATAAGCATTTGCATTTAGATAATGCTATAAATCAAAAAGTGTTCATCTTCTGTATCATATTTAGCGGTCGATTAATAATACCTGCAGGGCTTGGTGGATTTTTCAAGGAAAGACGGCGAGCTCACGTGCTTCCACTTATTCTTTGGCTTTCTTCTCGTCTGTTTCTTTTCGTGTCTGTCCTCTTACCGTCGTTGTCCGAGAGTTTTTATTTATTTATTTATTTTATCGGACCTTTTCTATTTAGATCACAACATGCACATAAGCTACAATGACACTGACTATCTTGCTTACAATAGCAGGCACCAGATCATGTGCGGCTATAAAACTTTTGCAACGGAAATAACTCATGTATCGCTTAAGCTACATGGTCCGGTTTTATAGAATACTTTCCGCCAGGACTGGTTTGCATGGAATTTCTAGCATGTCTCATTTCTCTTATTTTAATGCCGTTTGCTTTTATGAATCCTAAATTTGCGTAGAACTTTGCATAATCATCATTTTCAGTGTCTACTCACTGCTTATAAATGTGACCTCAGGTTATTCAATAATAATTGGACATTGTACTGCCATTGATCAGCTTTCATCACTTAAGAGACTTCGGTTATCTTGTTCAGTGGACTATGTTCTTTGTGTGATCAGCTTGGTGGTTCAATATAACTGGCCCACAAATAAATTCATATTGCCATTATTTACTTCTAGGCTTTTGAAAGTAGCTGAATCATTTAGCTGCTGGCAGAGGTACAGACAGGAAAGTCTGAAAACGTGGCAGATAAAAACAGGAATCTCGGATCCAAACGGCACACGCAGTCAGAAATTTGCTTGCTGCATTTACCATGAAAGCTAGCTGTAACAAACACTCTAGTTTTCAACCATCATTATCATTATTAGATATTTTAATGTTAAACTATGATTATATAATAACTAAGTTAATGCTCTGTATTTACTGCTGCTCTTAAATAGCCTTGAACAAACTTGAAATAAACATCCAATTGAGTAAAATGAACAGCCAATCAAATGTACCTGAAAGATTTTGCATTTGAGGAGTCCACTCGTCAGTCAGGTTGGTCCAATTTTTTTGTAAAAAATCTGATTTTTTTTTTTTTGGTAGATATTGAAATTATCCTACGTAGATACCAATTTTCACTATTCTGAAACTATAAGCCTTGCAGACATAATTCATGAGGCAATTCATTATTTTTTTAAGAAATGACTTTCATTTTGCAACACAAAATTTTGACTTAGCTGGTTTTGAAAGTGGAGTGGAAATTTAGCAGGTTTTCACAGTGTTTGAACCAGCCCTGTTGCTCAATAGGTGAAGGTATTTGACTCAGGACCCACTATACATACAACTCAATGCTACAGACAGCACAGTGGTTGAATAGCTGCTAAGACAATGACAACATAAACATGAGTCCATGGGTCCAAATATTCCTTTTATTTGTTTGCATTTTCTGCGATCAAAATTAAATTTGAGTCTGCATCCCCCATCTTGAGTTAAAGAAAGAAAAAGCTCGATAGTGATTGGTTCCTTCTAGCGAACAAAAACGGAATCACGTTTCCACATTGGCTGATGACTTAGCAGAATTTGACGCAGTTTTCCTCTTTGACTTGGCGGGTTTTGACAGAGTTTCGCTTTTTCTGTTACAATTTATAACATAATATAGTAGGTTTTAAAAGTGGAGCTACCAGTGGGACAAGCACAGGTGCCTGAAAGAGAGGCTAAGAGAGATAACGCATTTATTTTCAAAACTTGACTTAGCAGGTTTTGAAAGTCGACTCCGCATTTTAACCTCTGGCCTGCTTCCCCAGCTTCCGTGTGTGGTAATAGGCTGTAACAGTCTCCTCATAGTAGCTACCGTAAGGACCCTAATGTCAAGGGGTCTTATGTGGCACTTACAAGACATCACCACGTGCATACTTTCGGACACATTTTCGCTCTACAACTCCAGCTTTTTAGCCTGACTCCGCCAGCCTTCGTACTTCTGCTTAATTTCATTTCGCTTCAGTACTCAGTCTGATCACTCTGAGCTCTGCCTTGTTTACCATCCACGGAAAATACTCCGGACCAACCAACGAACAGGAGGCGTAACAGACAGCCATGATGTAGGTGCTGCGCCGAGTTTGAAATTGTAGTCTCTGAAATCAACAATGGCTACGGACCACGCATTTGCAAACTGCCCATAAACATTAAAGAAGGAGAACAACAACAACAATGGCTACGGAGATAGATACATTGGAGGCCATTCGCTCTGTCGTGGAAAAAATCCCGGGTATCAGCAACTTATAGCCACTAAGATGAAAGTTTGGTTAGTTTTTTGAATGGAAATGATGTTGTAGCGCTACTCCCTACAGATTGTCATATCTACTTAATAGCCATCATGAAATAGGCACCCTGTTCATCTCTGTGAGAGACAGCCGAACCACCTCAGCTAGCTTGTAGCTTCTAGTGTTGCATTGCCCGCGAATTTCACACTATTTAAGTTAGTAGCGAACTTTTTAAAAGCCGTGTTTTTGTTCATGTCACAAGACCAATTTGCTGTCTCAGTGTTATGTTGTCATTATCCATGAATGAAATGGCTGTCTGAGACAGCCAAACGCTCAGAGCCAAACTCTGTTGCTGTAAAGTTAGATAGCGAGCTCAGCCTCAGTATGATGTTAGCACAAGTATGGTTAACAGTTCAGTTTTCGCAGATTTCGTCCTGATGTAAATAATGCGTAATTCTCGCCGATTCTGCCGATGGTTTTGGGTCTCTTGCGTTTACTTAACAACAGAAATATCCGCAGGAAAAACGGTAGCTCAACAGTTTGTTTCTTGTAAGGAGAACAGAAAGAGCACCTTTGGTTCTATTAAGCAATGAGTGACGGTTAAAATTTGGTAGATGGGCATATGTATGGGTACAGTATTAACTTGTACTGATTTACTGATCAGTTTGTTTTCGCTGCATTCCTGCTATGAAGGACTGTAGTTTCCAGCAGAAGTACTAGGCGGCTGCCCGGGCGCATAACATACATCATCGCCAAACGTTAGTGATTAGTTTACGGGTACACCAATGATTTTAAACTTCAGACAAGGGCCCACCCCCCAGGAAGTAAAAACCTGTCAATGACGACTACACAGACTCTGTGTACAAAGCAAAGCGAAGTAGCGGAGCCTGGTTTTACCAGGCTACCTTCATTTTGCTATGAAGGCAAAAGAAGGGGATAGGGGTGCTTGGTTATGTTGAGATGCAATTGATGGATACGGTTGGGAGACTTGTTTGAAAGATTGATGGATACGGTTAGGAGACCTGTTCGTTGTTTGAACGGGAAATGAAAAATCCAGCTGTGAGCTCAATTTTTTTTTTGATAAATAGATGAATATGACCACAATTTGGTATGGTCCTTCAAGGCAGAAAATAGGAGTGATATCAATTCAGCATCGACTCTATCATTACAGAGCTCATTGCATGACAGGTCTTCCTATGCCAGACTCAGATTTTAAATGTGGAACAATCTGCAAAGAAACAATAGTGTTATTCCCCGTAAATAGGATGCAGGCTAATTAATGTTTGATATTCTCATTGAAAGAAAAAGAGGGAATAATGTACTGAAGAGAAAAGAATGTACTGGGCTGGGGAAAGAGAGGCCAGGTATTTCCCGGCTCTTGTTCAGAGGTATTTCGTCTTCAGCTTCCAACCTTGAACTTGCAAATCCATGTCCATTCCCAGAACAGAGATTAAAACTGCCGAAGTCAGGACGCTCACGAGGAGATGGATGAGGCACTGATGCACTTCCTCTCTCATCTGCATGTTTGCATGCCCACCCTCGCTGCTCCTCCTCGGAGGATTTCTCCAAGAAATACTTATTATCCCCTCTTCATACCTCCGCTCCTTTTAGCAGCTCCGCCCCGGGACCCTGCGGACATTCCTCTCCACTCTCTCTCATTCAGAATGCCCGGGAGGCAGTCACATGATCGGCTCCCTAATTTGCAGGGAGTCCCCTGGAGACGGGTCACTGCAGCCATTTGTAGCTCCTTTTCCTACAGATGATTATGTGCAGCTCTGCTGTTACTCTATGGCTGGTGAAAGAAAGCCCAGCAGTTATCTAGGATTCTTTCCTGCAAGTAATTCAAGGTGCAGATACGATGTCACATCTCCTCAACAATGAATTTTAGCAAATGTGTATGGCAAATAAGTGTTTGTACTGCATAGCTCTCTCGCAGTCTTGAAAATATGGCATAGTTTAAGGTTAAGGTAAAGGTTCGGCATGCCTTGCTTATTGTTAAGATTAGGGAAACGCTGTAGAGACACCCTAATGAATGGAATGGAAGAATGAATGGAAGTCAGTGTAATGTCCTCTGAAAGATAGAAATACAAGGATGTGTGTGTGCGTCTGTGTTTGTGTGTGTGTGTGTGTATTTGTGTGCATGTAACTGTGAGTGTGTGTGTGTGTGTGTGTTTGTGTGTATTTGTGTGCATGTGACTGTGAGTGTGTGTATGTGTGTGTATTTGTGTGCATGTGACTGAGTGTGTGTGTGTGTGTGTGTGTGTGTGTCCGTGTGTGTGTGTGTATTTGTGTGCATGTGAGTGTGTGTGTGTGTGTGTGTGTCCGTGTGTGTGTGTGTATTTGTGTGCATGTGACTGTGAGTGTGTGTGTGTGTGTGCGTGTGTGCGTGTGTATTTGTGTGCATGTGACTGTGAGTGTGTGTATGTGTGAGTGTGTGTGTGTGCGTGTGTGTGTGTGTGTGTATTTGTGTGCATGTGACTGTGAGTCTGTGTGTGTGTATGTGTGTGTGTGCATGTGACTGTGAGTGTGTGTATGTGAGTGTGTGTATGTGTGTGTGTGTGTGTGCTGGGGCGGAGATAGGAGCCAGAGGCGACAGTGAAGTTCCCTGCCTCCATCAAGGTGAAGACGAAGCGATCGTCTGCCCACAGGGCAGGAAAAACAAACACAAACCTGAAGAACTAACCCACAGACACTAGGAGCAAAGTTACAGCTGGTCCTGAGCTACAGCACAACACAGGAGCCATAAATATTCCACACAACAAGAGGATAAACTCTTTCTCAGGGACACAGAGTGGTGATCCAGATATTAGCAAAAACAAAGAAAACCCGGTACATTAAGCTGAGATCATTCCCTTAATATACAGCTCTACCCCAGACACATGGCCAGGCTGCATTCGCCACTCGTTTAATGAGGTAAATGAACATTCTTCCAATGGTGCGTTCGCCCACATGGCTGAGAATGCATTTCAGGACTGCGGACAGTGGCCAGGAATGCGACGAGAGCGGGGCACGCCAATTTCAGAACTGCGGACAGCAGCTAGTAGATCAGGTGAGGATGTGACTGCGACTCAATGTACTCATACACTCATACTAACAGACAATTTACAGTTTCCTATAATCCTATAATGCACCGCTTTGCATTGTGGGAGGAAGCCAGAATAGCCTAAGAAGCCCCAGATGAATCTGTGGAGAGCATTCAAACTCCGGGCAGGCTCAAGTCACATTAAATGATACATGATACATATGTGAGGAATATGTCACAACACACAAGTCCCAAATTATTGGGGATGAAATTCAACCAATTGGATTATGCCCCGCATATAATTGCCCCCGGCATGTTAACATTCACACCTGTAGGTAGAAGAGCTGCATCCTGATTAGCATTTCCAAATCCAAAGGAAATCTGTCACACTGAACACCAAAGCCAGACCCTCATGCATGAAGTTATAATTGAAACCAGTGAACAGTGGGCCATTTCATAGCTGTGTTTTCCTGAGTCACTGCACCTCAGTTGTGTCTCTGCCTGATGAACTGCCAATCCTCGTCTGGGACAAGGAAAACTGTGTCGTTAATATTGCTCTGAAAATGGATCGATAAACAAAGCAGATAATGTCAATATTGTTACAAAATTTTAGTACAAATTGATTAGTGTGTACGTACGTGCGTGCATGCGTGAGAAAGAGAATATGTGTGTCAAAGAGACAATCTTCGCAAAATAGGAGGCACAGCTTCATAATGACAAGTGTTCCATCCTAATACCCTGAAACGGGCAGTGTTTGTGCCGATAGATACTGTATGGCTTTTCTGTTGCTCTTGTCAAGTAAGGCAGCACTCATATGAAGCAGAACACACAAGCGAGCACAAGTTTGACCACTTTTACAATGTCCACTTTTTGCCCCTCTAGGAGCTTGGGAAGGACCGAGCGTCTGGACTGTGCGCTCTGATCTCATTTCAAGTGATTGAGTGTGTTGGACCTACGACCATCATCTCACAGTCCTGTCTTCAATTATGTATCCAAATACTCTCCTTGCTCTCACATAATAGACTCTCACTCGTTATTTTGCGTCCATCAAATTAACACTGTTAGCTAGTGTATGTTTATCGATTTAGTAAATGCAAATGCTGATATTCAACCGAGTTATTGAATTAATATGAATCATGGTATCTCAGGGAAACACCCAGGGAAGATGGAACGCTGGCTCCTCCTTATTCAGTGTTGCAGATAGCTCAGGAGCAAAGGTCATCGCTGGTGCGATTGTTCCGAAACGTCCAATATGACACCTTCAGAGCAAAGGGCAAGTGATTATCAGGACAAGCGATACACCTCAGTTTGTCCAATGATTATGAGCGTATTGTAAAATAATGAGATAATTGTCATGGATTATCATTCTCTCCGGACAACCGCAGTGATACCTGTGGCTGTCATCTTCCCCAAGCCTGCCCAACATATCCTAACAAGAGAGAGACTACAGGGGCGCTACCTGAACCTCAAAACTATGCACTGCCTCAGAAATCATTGAGCATATTATACTCCACAAAAATACCTTGCAGTTTTTATTTTACAATCTTAAATAAAGTTGAATATTTTTGCAGAAGTAGCCTTTTTCATCAAGTTCCATCGCAAATAAATGTGTCTCGATAGTTTTCTTTGTCTGACCCCACATCTTGCTTTCCCTCCAGTGGAGACAAGTAGACAACATGGAAACGGGAAAGAATTCATTTCTTAGTCGCTCTGGAGAAGAAACTAAATAGTTTGACCTTTTGATTTTGTCAGTTCCAGCTCAGGGCCCCCCGTCCACGGCTCTCCCATCTTCTCTCTTGCCCTCAGCCATTTGCTGGACAAATCTTTTTTGGATGGATAAATAGGTCCTACGTTCTTTAATAGCCCCAGTCCCAGACAGCAGCCGATCATAAATAAAAGGAACTTTCCATTTATTTGTGGGAGAAAAAGAGTCCGTTTTGGGGTCTCTGTTGCCGCAGGCAGATTTCCTCCTTCGCTACATGCCTTCCAAATTGCATAGTCTGTTCAAGGTGCTATAAAAACCCTTCTGGGACAATTACACACTGGGCACCCCCCCTCACAAACACACACACACACACACACACACACACACACACACACACACACACACCACTGACCGCCTGTTCCAGGCGCCAATGGATTAGATGTGTGAGATGGGACAGTTAGAAGCGGAAAAATGGGGTAGAAAGGTTATAATGGTCTGCATAAAGGTTAGAATAAAGCATGGTTGCTTAATGTCTCAAGTCAGACACTGACACTAATACAAGTATTCGACCTCCCTGCTACATATCCATCAGCCGAAAAATAACAAAACACGCTGTATATAGAGAGACAGTGTGAGGAAAATATTGAAATAATTCAGAACATTTCTAGAGTGACTTCATTTTGTTCAGCTACAGTCTTCAGACGTCCCTCTGTCTTTATTTTATTTGTATTTTCTATCATTTCATGGCACAAAAAGCACTGATTGCTTCAAAGAACCATGTCGCTTCATCAAATGCCAGTGTTAGGTAAAGCTTGCCCTGCCAGTGGGATCATGTCACTCTCATTTCAAGCAGGTCCACTGGGCAACCTGTAATTTTTTAATTGATTAGGGCATCCAGGCCCAAGGGGAGGATATGTTTTCCATCCAAAGTCTTGTTAAATCTTACACCTTTTACCAGTCAATTTTCTTTCTTTCTTTCTTCTACAGAGCCACTTGGTGATTTTTTTTTTAATTGGATAAACTTAAATTACAATAATTTAACAATTCCTCTCAAAAATCAAATAACCACATTTTTGTTTTAACTGTTTATTTACCATATGTGTTGCTATAATAAAGATTTGAGCTGGTTTGCGAATAATGTTGCTCCACTGGTAAACTTATGGTGACAGAAATGTCTTTTGACCCACTAAAGCAGGGGTGTCCAATCTCATCCAGAAAGGGCCGGTGTGGGTGCTGGTTTTTGTTTGAGCCCAACACTAACAAACCTGATTCTACCCACTAAGGCCCTGATTGAAACCCCTGATTAGTTAATTAATGGAATCAGGTGCAGTAGCACTGCTGGAAAGGACAAAAACCTGCACCCACACCGGCCCTTTACGGATAAGATTGGACATCCCTGCACTAAAGCATTAGCCATTTTGTTGCCCATTTCTGTGATTCTGTTTGCCATTACTTTGTAATTTCTTATTTTCAGGTGTTATTATATGAATATAGAGCCTTAGTCAAAGATGAAACACAGAAATAAAGCAATTAGACAGTGAAAGCACAAAGGGGAGAGAGGAATGCTGATCCAGGATCAGGAGACTATTTCTGCATCTGTCTCTTTCAGATCTCGCTTCCAATAGTGGCATTGCTAAATAAGAAGACACAATCCAGACATTAAGACAATGCTTCGCGCGAATGCTTTTTATACATGCAGACACACGGTATGATCAGAGCCAAAATGCCACATTTTCTCATTTCGAGCGGTTTAAGATGGTGAACTAATTGGAAAATACAAGCTTGTAAAAGGGCCTGCTTTCAAAATGTGCACAATAGGATGATATTACTGCGGTCCAAACTGAAACCAGTGTTGTTTTAATTGAATTCAGTGAATTCACTTGTTTAAGGTGTGGCGACTAATTCATAAAGCCCAATCCAATAAAATGTCTCAGCTGCTGTTATAGACTGCATAGTTATTTTTGGTTAAGAGGTCACAGTCTTGCTGATTTAAAGGATTTGATGTGATCAACCCATAAGTTCAGGTTTGGTATTGCTTTTCACCCTGGGTTGGACACCAGCAGTCCAATAAAAGGCGCCCTTTGGATTAAAATAAGCAGATTCTTAAAAGTCAACGATTGAATCATTATGGCTGGATTAATATCCTTCAAAATGGCAAAAATTCTTTAAACCCAGACTGATGCAGTGCATAGCTTCTCATTTCTTAAACAGCCATGTTGGGAGATGTATCTTATGGACGTGGGAAAGATGTTTTATATACTCTTCCAAAAAAGAAACTATACATTGTTTTTAGCATCAATTTATTATACATGAGATGTTTTGACAAATGTGGAAAACATATTGAAAAGAAAGTGTAATCAATAATTCAATATTTGTATAGTTTCTTTTTTGGAAGAGTGTATTTCAATATGTTTTCCACATTTATCAAAACATTTTATGTATAATAAACTGATGCTAAAAACAATGTATAGTTTCTTTTTTGGAAGAGTATACATAGTAACATGAATTATTAAAAAAATGAAATCAATTAGAGAGATTGCGGAAATCACTCAATCACATACCACCCTCAATCCACAAAAAAAATGTCGACACACCTTTCGCTCCTGCATAGCAACATATGAACTCCCTAAACTCACTGTGCGAGTGTTATCTGGTTCTGATGCTATCCCGTCATTTCCAGGCAATGTTTTCAATGCTTGGACAAAACATATTTGTCAGGCCTACTCTCTGGAATATGGTAAGGGTACGGTTTTTCTTACACCATGTTATCAATTATTTTGTGGTGTCACATTGAAAAGTTACCCATAAACTTGTATCTCAACTGGATTACTACATAAAGTTAAAAGAAAAGCCTGATATATCTGTTATATACCAGCTTTCTGGCAACAAGGGCGAAGGAGAACTGAACATCAATGGAAACCCAAACGGACTCTATCCCTCGGCACTGCAAAGCGAATTTCGTGCTGCACTCAAAGGGCAGTTAGCCACAGTCGGCACTGGCATGGTGCGGCTTTAATTCCAGGACATGGTGGTCACGACTGTAGCACCTTTACCTTGTCAGGCGACTCAGCAGCCACAAATGCAGCTTTTTAAGCAAAATGAAAAATATAGTATGCAAGTTTCCTCATAGACAGGGAAAAGTTGATTTATTTGTTGTCATCATCCATAATCGATCATCATTTTCTATTTCATAACATCATTAGGCTTAAAAGATGTACTAATACCTCCATTAACTCTCATAAGGATACTTTTCCACAGCTTTGGCTAAGTGGTCTCGTTCACCTCTGATAGGATTTCTGTGAAATACGTTCCAGGGATAGCAAACCCCTGGTAGCACAGCTTCTCTCGCCAGCCCACTTTTGGCGGAAAGGAAGATACAAGCAAGAGATCGGAGGTAACGGGAGAGAATTCACACAGAGTTTGGCTACGATCCAGAGCCATCGTCCTTGCATCAAATGTAAGAACAGGGATTTATTTAAATGGTGAGATGAGAGGAGAGCTTCACGGTGCAGGGTTAATCCTTTTTGTTTTGTTCAACAAAAAAAAAAAAGACTTTGAAACATGAGAGAAGGAGGAGTTCTATTTTTACAACTCCAGTGTTCACTCATTTTAATTTCTGCTTCATTAGCATCTTTTTTGAAGCATTTCAATGTGGACAAAAGGAACCGAAAGCAAAAGCCAAAAATATTGAAATATCAGTTGAGTAGTATTGAACTGAAACCGAGAGCTCATCTTTTTCAGTTGCATGGCTTCACAATTATCCATTTGTGTCGTAGGTTGAGGCCTGTAAAATTGTTTTGTGCAGGCATGCTACTCATTTGTGCATTACTATTCAATCGCACCAGAGGAATTCTACTGACCAGACCACAGGAATCACTGACAATTGCTGTGACACATTCGGTCCTTTCACTCAACATTAAGGCCACCAGCAACAATGTGACACAATGACAGAAAAAGCAGAAGACATGACAAATGAAAACATCATTAACATCACAAAGAGAGTGAGTGCAGAAGTCTAGTGCTTTGGATAATGCTGAAATTGCTTCATAAGTGCCCCCCCCCCCCCCCCCCCCCCCCGAACTCAACAATAGTCGCCACCACATTCATTTCAAATATGAAATATGAATGCTTTGGCTGAGGAGGTAGAGTGGGTGGGCTAGAGATCAGAAGAGTCCAAGTTTGACCCCTAGTTCCTCCAGAGAACGTGTTGACGGGTCCTTGAGAAAGACACTGAACACCGCGCAGGTCGTGATGTGCAGGTTGGCACCTTGTATGCCAATCTCCACTATCAGGATGAATGTGCGGCAAAATTCTAAAGCACTTTGTCAAATGACATGAAAAACTCTAAGTAAAAGCAGGTCGTTTACTATGTACGGTCGAGCACTGCTAGTTTTCAGAATTTTTAAATATGATTTTTGTATAAAACCAGAAATCACTAAAACATCTAACCAATCAGTACTGCAGCGTTCAAGGAATACTACCTTGAGACTTTTTTTTTTTTTTTGGCCTAGCACAGTAACTACACCACAAACTTATTATTACCACTGCATGGTACTCAAATCAGTTTACTAATATTTAAGATTACCTAATTTGAGTTTTTTCCCCCAGTAGGTTTAGAAACCTTAGTAATGGCAAGGTCTACAAAGAAATGTAAAACTCATGGAAGAAAATTCTCAGCTGTGGAACAATCCTAAAGAAATAATAAATAAATAATAAATAAATGTCTGGAACGGTTGATGTGGCGGCAATGCACAAGATCGCAGAAGTGGAAAAACCTCTGATCCATCGTGTCCCCGATAAGTTCATTAATTGCACAATATAGTGGCGATATTTAGTACTTGAGCTGGTTTGTCAAACTTCTGAAGGACCACAGTGCCTGCTAGCTTCTGTTGCCTCCATTCAATCACCAGGAAACTAAAACCTTGAAAACAAGGTGTGTGTGCGTCCTCTCAGCCAATCAGTGTATTAAATTAATGACTTGTTCAGAAACAGAACAAAAACCAGCTCTCACTGTTGCCCGCCGCGACTGGGGTTTGAGAATCCTGCACTGGAGGAATCACTCCTGTCATGTGACGTGCAACAGAAGCCAAACGATGTCAGTTTCTACGTCCACAATCTAGTGTACTGGCATTTGTAAGATTTGCAGTTAGTTTCAAAATGCCCAGAAAGAAGCACTTTCTTGAAACTCAACTGTCAAATTATAGCTTTAGGGATGATTACTACTCCTAAATTAAAAAGAATAATTTCTAATTGTAATAATAGTGTATAATATAACATCATCTGCCTTTCGGTTTTATGTATTATTGATATAATGTAACCAAGAACAGCTAAATTTTTACTTTCTTGAAAGAACATTTTTCAGTGATTCTAAATCCTAACTTTTGAACAGTATTGTAAAGTACATAGCTATATGCAACCAAATAATAAAAAAAATAATAATTAAAGAACCAGGGTTTTTTTGGCATGCGCACCAGGTCTCATTGTTCAGTGGCTTGTCTGAGGTGCCCTCCAGTTTGCCCAGTGAGGTGTAGGAATAAACAGTCAAGGGGAACCATTGCGTCCTCTTCATATAAGCATCTGTGACTCATCTCTTCATCAAGCTTAAGTGTGTGATTTAATGGCTGACTAGATTGGCCCGCGTCTAGCTGTTGTTATTGAAAATAAAACAGCTCCCCCCCCCACACCCCACCCCCCCTCCCCTCCGACTCTCTTCTACCCTGACCTACTGTGAACATGTTTATCTTCAGAAACATGCTGGCTGGTTATGGTAATGATCAGTGTGCATTAGCCTCCCTTGGGACACTGCATTATCCTTCTGGATTGGGGGCTGGGCGTGGGACGGCCCCCTCGAGGGTTCAGATAAAACCTACTATTAGATATTTGGGAGGCGTGTAAAGAGATGGGACAGGCATGAATGATAAGAGTTGAATGTGTCCACACATTGTGAAGGTATAGCAGACTGAAGGAGACTGGCGTACCTGCGCTACGTTTATGAACTTGAACTTTTTAGGTTATATATCTTACCGGCCTCCTACGTAGTATTTTCAACAAAACCAATAAACATTAATCAAGGGCATTATGAAGACATTTATCATGGAAAACGTTGAACATTTGAAAATACATTCAGGGGCCAGTTTATTAGGAACACCTGTACACCTTCTTGGTATTGAAAATATCGGTTCAAAAGCAGATGTACATAATGCATCAAAGCATGTAGACATGGCCAACACATTCAGTTCAGCCCTGACATTAGAACGGGAGAGAAATGTCTCCTCAGTGACTTTGACAGTGGGGTGATTTCTGGTGCTAAACAGAAACAGCTGATTCCCAGGGATTCAACTCAAACAGTCCTTGGTGTTTAAAGGGAATGATGTGGAAAACAAAAAAGCATCCTGCGAGCTGTGGTCCGATTACCCAACCAAATTGTCCAAACAGGAATTGCAGTTTGGTACATTCACTAAAAGCAAAGCCACCAGCCTTTGAAAAGTGGCGGGGGCGTTTCGTATCCCGAAGGACAAAACTTTGTCTTGCCGGAAATTATCAGCGGTTCCAAAAGCTGATGGTCGCAGGGTTAATGGGACCTGTCCACAACCATTTAACAAATCAAGTTTACTGACATACAGTATGTGGCTGATTCTATGTGATCAGTCTTCCACCAGTGGAATCAGCTAAGAGTCAGGTACAGTGACAGCATTCACTTTCTGAAAATCGGTGCAAAAAAGGGAAGTGCAGTCTGGTTTCGGAACTAATAAATGAGCAGAGCTCCACAGGCTAAAACTGGGTTCGGCCAAATTATTATTTAAAAGGTACTTAACCTCTGTCATTATGGCCCACTTGATAGCATTTACATGCCTAAAGGGCGCTAAATTTTTCACGTCAATGATGTGCTATTAAATGGGGTGTTGGCGATGAAAGCATACACCGAATATGCGCAAAGACATAACAATCACATGGATTAGCTGGGTATGTTTTCACAATTTGTCTAGAGAAGAGATGGCACCAGGATGCACTATGGGAAGAAGAAAAACTAGTGGCAGGAGTGTGATGCACTGGGAAATGTTCTGCTGGAGAACCCTGGGTCCGGGTTTCGAGTGGACACCCGCTTAACAGACGTGAGGGACCTACCCAATATTAGACAGAATATTATGGTTTTAATGTTATGGCTGACTGGTGTATGACCCAGCCGTGTATCTCTGTCAAATAATCATCCGGTTTTTTTAACCGAGATAAACTTTACCAGTAAATGAAAAACACTTGCCGTATCGGTTAAATGAGCACACTTCATAAATTTAACCAATTAACCATGTGTAGTAAGGAACAGCACTAGCGATCAGCTGAGGGAATAAGTCAATAATTAAAAGGGCAGGAAAGAAGTACCAAACAATGTCAAATGTGATGTTGAAAGACTCTCAGATAAAAATCACCCATTTAAACAAACCGAACGCCTGACCGCTCTCCGGGCCTATATTTCATGCATAAACTGTGTTTAGTCACCGATAGGGCCCTTATCTTAAATGGGAGGCAAGTGAAATTTGCCGTCTGTATACCAGGATTGGTTGCTGCAGTTGATAGAGGCCCAGACCCAGAGATGTACGCAAGATTGCATCTGTCTGTCAGGCAGGCAGACTGGCGGGCTGGAGCATCAAGGAGAGAGGGGAACAATGGCTGGTGGGAACAGGGTGGGCCAGTGACCAGCGGGTCGCAACTCACAGAAGAGGCCTCCCACTCCATTCAGACTGCGCTCGTGGAGGGCAAAGTATGCGGCGAGTCTGGGCACTGTGTCAGGAGTGGGGAGAAGGACTTGAGAATTCTCAGATGGGACTTGCAATGCAAGGTTATGGAAACATCAGCATCTGTCCTGTGGGAGTAGCCCACTGACTTCTGAGCTGGTAGCTCCAAACTTTTTGGAGGAGTTGCTTTGGCAACTATGGCATGCAACCGCAACAAAAGGAAAATATTAACCCTTTCAGCACCACGGGCAACAATGATGTGAGATATCAAAGTCAGATGCTGTTAAAAACCTATCATGTGGCAACTTGTTTAAAAGAGCTCCCGCAGGGGAGCTCTTATAAACAAGTTGCCACATGATAGGTTTTCAACAGCTCAGGATAACTACATTTTTAATTTCTTAAAAACGTATTTAGAGCTCAAAGGGTTAAGAAGATCACGAAGTTGGCTATGACAAGGCAAGCTGATGAAATTGAGCAGGGATCTTCAAATCTGGACCTTGCATCCAAATCCAGTCCAGGTTTTCTTTTATCCCGGGTAAATAAATGTATAGAATAAACATTTTAGCGCCCCTGAATGGCCAGACTGTCCTTACACCTGACTTCCAGGTAAAGGGAGGATGGAAACCCAGCAGTTCTGGGACCTTGAGAACTGTGATTTGAGGACCAGGGAAATAGAGGTTCTACGCGTGATGTATTGTTCCGTCCCGCACTGACTGCACTTGCAGGGGACACTCGAGTGCCCGGGCATTCCCCCAAAAATATGTAATATTGTGTCTCACTTGCGCCCACAATACTCTTTTTTCCAGCATCCCACCTGCAAAAAATGGGAATTACGTTTTCTTCAGGATGCGTTTTTGTGGCTGGACTCCTTGTCCCCTGACTTTTCGTCCGCAAATTTGTCATCCGTAGACTTTTCATACCCTAGAAATTTTCGATCCTGGATGGTTCATCCCCAATAATGCTTTACCCTCTTTCTACATTATAACACTAGCCCTAACCCTAATTCTAACTCTTATATCCGGGGTGGGGAACCTTATCCAGAAAGGGCCAGTGTGTGTGCAGGCTTTCATTCCAACCAGGTAATTACACACCTGATACTACTAATCAAGGTCCTTAGCAAGGATTCCAGAGGTTGATTAGTAGAATCAGGTGTGCAGCAGCTTGGTTGGAATGAAGGCTGCACCCACACTGCCCCTTTCTGGATAAGGTTCCCCACTCCCGCATGCCTTATATCATGGTGATCTGTCCATCGTTCATCCGTCCATCAGTCTGTCAACAATGGTGGCACGTTCTGTTATCAGTAAGGGACGAAAAAGGACAAACAGGCTAAACAAGTTTGTACTTGAGGACGAAGAGTCTGGGGATGAAAAATCCATGGACAACAAGGGAGGAATTTTTGTTTCATTTTATTTTTATTTTATTTTCGAATGCTGTACTTTGGTTTACAGGCATCCGGTGAAGATATCCGACCTATAAAAAAGGTGACATGAGTAATAAAAAACAAAAATCCATCGTGAAAACATATATATAACTCTTTACCTTTCATATTTCATTTTAGTGCTCTGTGGGCCTGTCCTGGGGGAATAAAAGCCTAGTTTGTCCCAAGACAAGTGAACGATCAATATTTTTTTGCTCGAACAGATTATGGGCCAGGTTGCCATGATTAGTCCTTAAAAGCACCAAATTGTGGCCCTTTCTTTCGCGTTGTTGATAAGGCCAAAATGAAGGAATCCTCCTTATCAGCCCACCACTACCCATAAATCACAATTGCCTGTTCCATGTGTTACCCCTGTGGTTCCTATCTGCATCCAGCCTCGTTGAGATCCCAGCACTGCACACCAATTGCACTGCTAGCTTTCTAATTCCTCCTGTGCCCGGCGATGTGGCCTGCTGCTGTCTAATCTTCTGTACAATAGATGTCTTCAAGGAGGACTCGCTCTGGGGTGTGTTTCCCAAAAGAGCAGATGCTAACTTACATAGCTGGATCCACTGATGGACGAACTATGTAAGTTTCTGACTTAGTTAGCATCTACGCTTTTGGGAAATGCACCCATGAGTAGAAATAAATGGATATGACAGCATTATAAAATGATGTGATATGACAAAATTATAAGTAGTGTCGTGGATTTTCTTCATCATATTGAGATTCCCCCATCCTCAAGCAACTGGAGAGAGACAGATTCTTAAAAAGTAAAAACTTAGGCTTTATTGTGTCATGATGAAAAATGCAAAGCTGGGTTCCTCCTCTCCCGATCTGGTCCCTCACGAACCGTCCGTAGCACTCCCGATTTTCTTCAACCCTGTAAAAAAACTCCTCAACTGAGCTATGGCATACAGTTTTTATACAGGAAAATATGGTCCCTCCCCTCATTACAATTGGTCAAGTAACTTGAGATTGCAATTAGGTAATCCTTCTGAATTTGATGTCACGCATGAATCACGCAGGAGATGCATGCGCTTTACAATGGACACTCACTGTCTCACCCAGATGGAAAATAGACAGAGATCAGAGATACAAAGACAGAAAATACAGCCAAAAGAAAAAGATACCAGTGGATGAATTTGATGCATATCAAATTAAAAACAAATAATTCAATTGATTATGTTTTCAGTAGCAAATAATGATTTTGCTGAACAAATATTGATCAAAGCTGCAGAAATCAAATACATCCTATGATTATGGTTTTTGAATCAACTAAGCAAAAAGCCTGCTTATGTGTGTGTACTGCTCATGCAAGTGTGAACTGAATTGCCCTGTTTGTATATTTGTCTGTGTTTGCACGGCAGTATATGAATTACTTGTATGTATGCGTGTGTGTGTCGTGTGTGTGTGTGTGAGTGTGTGTGTGTGTGTGTGTCTTTCTGCTGCCTGCATAATATAATTATTGATTATTAGTATGAGCAAATGATAAAATATATCTATAATCAATATTATTGAATATAACAAACAATGCTGAAATAAAATCCTCAACAGTAGTATACAGTATTTTTTACTGTCAGTAAAGTTGAATGACTGGTGTGAGTATCAAAGAGTCTATTAAATGATTCACCCATTTCATTATTTTGTTCTTTTCTGTAAAGTGCTCCATTGATACTGTCTGGAAGCCATTTAAGCTTGAGTGAGCGTGGTAGTGGCAGTTCTGCAGTACAACAGGTTGTAAAATACTTTAATCCCCACGGCAGCCAACATAGACAATGAGCTACAGTACAAACCTTTTTAAAGAAAAACCATAGCTGGCATTCTCTAACTCACCAATGAATTTACAGAGCATCTCCTGACCACTCTTCAATAATATCAATCAGTGGGACTGCAAAAACCGTTTCAGCAAACCCCATCACAAGACATTACAAGCTGGTAATTACAAGGGCTAGCAGGTACCGGGAGATAAAATCACCTTTAGGGCATTAGTGGAAAGTGAAGCAGGATGAGGGTTGAGTTTTGCTAACTCCTGAAAGGCAAAGGGCAGAATATTTCTCTCCGCTTGTGAATTAATGAATGGGTGTTGTTCGTACCAGACAAGAATACTAGAACAAAAAACTCAGGATGTAATTACTGAACTCAGTCCTGGTAAACAGTCTGATGCTTTTAAAGGCCGGCTTAAAATAAATAAATAATATTTCAAGACAACCCTGAGCCCAGTGAACATTTTATGCAAAATCAATAATTTAAGGCCTTCAATGGGCAGGATCATTTGAACCTGAAGTGCCCTATCAAGTTGCCTACTGCAGGCATCTGTACCATGCTCTTTGGCTTTGGCCTTTCACCCACAAAAAATTGGGCGCTTGGTCAATTGATTTAATTATCTAACTCAAGAACAAATTGAAGACCTGGGTGCGAGAGGTACTTAGGTCACATTTTCCAAAAAATGAGCTGACACTACTACCATAAAGTAGAGTGTCATGTGTATCATTTAAAGCCAAAAAAATTCCAAATATTAGTACTCAAGTCCTCAATACTTATATACAGCCTTCCCTGAATCAACTGAATTTTTGTGCAAGAAATACTCAAGTCTCTGCAGAAATACTCAAGTCCTTGACGTCATCAGGAACAAGTGCCTAAGTCCATGACTGTCCAATCAGCTGCTAGTATGTGTCATGTGACAAGTGTAGCAAAAATGACTGTTTGGCAATCAGAAAATGATTGAAACGGCATTTGTTTGATAAAAGTACCGAAGTCTAAGCATTTTATGGTAAGAAGTACCAAAGTCCGAAAAAAAGTCCACAAAAATGTGTCTGTCTACTTTGAATAACCCCTGGGACTAGCAGCAGGCGCCACTGAATGCTATTTTTTAAAAAAGTGTCTGCAGCATGTTTTCAAAACTTTGACCTTTAATATCTCAAAAGTGTTATTTTGTGACTAAAGTACTTCTTGCACCCAGGTCTTCAGTTGTCCCTCTGCTGAGTTAGCTGAGACGTGGTGAAGGCTTTCCCCAGTTTGACCACACTCTTGCCACCCTGGTTCAGTTGGTGCTGTTCAGCATTAATTACAGTGGAGTGAAAAACCATTAGCCAGCTTCCCAATTCCCTCTATTTTTTTTGTCATATTTAACCCTTTCAGCACAGTAAGATATCAAAGTCAGGCGCTGTTGAAAATCTATCATGTGGCAACTTATTTACAAAAGTAAAAGAGCTCCCGCAGGGGAGCTCTTTTAAACAAGTTGCCACACGATAGGTTTTCAACAGCTCAGGATAACTACATTTTTAATTCCTTGAAAATGTATTTTGTCGTTCAAAGGGTTAAATGTTGCAGATTGTCCAGCTAATTTTAATGCTAGACTAAACCAAGCTTTAGGTCAAGAACTGATGGGAGGATATAATCCCTCAAGATTTGTATGTACAGAGCAGAATTCACAGTTCCATCAATTACCGCTACACAGTTCCCCAGGTCCTGAAGCAGCAAAGCAGTCACAGACCATCACATTACCGCCACCACTTTTGAATGTTGGCATGGTGTTTTAATTATGGCATGCTGTTTTGCCTACAGGTTTTGTTGACTGACCCATGTTGTCAGGGCAGAAACTGTTATGATTGGTTCAAAGCAGAGAGGAGGTGGGCCAATTTCAAACTTGTGGTGGACTGTCACAAACAGAGGACCAGTCTAGGATCAGTGCATATTTGGTTGCGGGAGTAACTCACCTGGTTACCTGCATGATAAGGGGAACCACCTTGATATTGGATCAAGTCCCGCAGTGCCAGGAATCAATGTCTTTAATCATATTCGAAACAAGTAATTTTTATAGAGCGATAAGAAAAATGCTTTTTAAAAGTATTCATTTCACATTTTATGTAATAAAAATTTTACATGATAGATTTGCCAACATAACTTTGTCTTTGACAATTCCAGTTCCTCCCATAATGGTCTGGTGAAAGTTTCAATTTGGCCTGCCTCCTCATTGTTTTGATTGGTTGCCAGATTTAACCAATAATAATAGTCTCTGCCTGAAGAACATATGAAAGAAAGGCGTGTCCTGTCTGCTTAGCTTTGCACCAGATGTGATTGGACCTCTCCTTCTCTTCCCAACATTTACCCACAAGTCGATCTTTGTCTCATCTGTCCACAGAAGATCGTTCCAAAAATGTACCGAGTACTTTACAACTTTTGGCAACCCTTCTGTATTTTCCCTGCTGAAGTATGACTTTGACACAAATACAGCTGTCCTGCCATCTGAAAGGGGTTCATTTCTGATCAAAACTGAGGTGAAGGAGTTTTTCTTCACCAGGGAAAGAATTTGTCCCCCACAGTTGTTGTCCATGGTTTTCTGGGCCTTTTGGTGTTTCTGAGCTCAGCATTTTATTTTGTGTTTTTAGAGTGTTACATATAGTTAATTTGGCCACACCTAATGTTATCACTATTTCTTCACTTTTTTATTAATATTATTGTTACGCTTAGTGATAGCTTGCTCCACCTGCAATGAAAGCACTTTGAACTTCCTATTCAGAGTTAGTATCAACAAATTATAAATGCAAATGCCACCCCGGAAATCAAGTATCATCTGCTCACTTGTAAATTAAAAACTTAAGGATTAACATGCACCTGGCCACACTACTGCTTATACACAGGAGGGAATGATGTACGTAAAGTGCTATGATTCTCACTCAGTTTGCCCAACATTAATGTACAACTAAATACCGTCAAATTTATTCAAATATGCTGTGTGGTGCTTGATTGCTCAACCAACAATACCAATGATCAATTTTTTTAATGGACCTGACCGTGCAGTTTGCCTCATTCGGTAGGCAGGGAAGATAATTACAGAAGTTTTCTGTTTAATTACGTCATTCGGATGCTTGCAAGGACAGTGTCAGTCATGCTCCATCATTTATAATGCATGTTAATCATGACAATAGAAAAGATCATGGCTCACGTGGATTGCTCCCATTTCTTGCTAACAGCACATTTTAAATTTGACATTCCTGTAAAGTGGTAATTTTTGTACCTAAGCTCTTGAAAGTCAGATGAAATAAACGGGAGAGCCAGCAGTTTCATTGCTCAGGGATATCTATAATCGTGATGAAAAGGATTATGCAGACTTCAGTAAGCCCTTCTGACAAGACATTTTTCAAAGAGAATGGGCATTACAATATGTGTCAGTCGTGGGGCTTAGCGCGTATAATGTTTCTCCATTATAGGGTAATCACAGACTCTCGAGGAGACTGTATTTCTCCTTCTGCCGAGCGGATATTTACACTCTACCATTATTCCTGTGCCCTTTCACTGTTCTCCGCACTGCGCACATGAACAATACAAAGCTCAGTATTTTCGTTGTATTTGTAAGCAATTTTTTCATAAATACAAACAGAGCAACACTGGCTATCATGGAGCCCCCACTCTGATCTGTGATTGGATGGAAATGTTATGTCTGAGATACTCCTAGAGAAAGTTTCAAGGTGCAAGGACAGGCTCTACCCATGAACACTACAGAAACCTTATTTTACCTGAGAATTTGTGTTTGGTAATCAGTAGAGACTTCCAGAATATTTAATATGTGACAGGGATGGACTCATATCAGACAATAGTAGAATGTTCACGCAGTTATCTCAGCTGAAAGTCAGGGTCAGACAGTCCAAGTCAAAGCCAGAGGTGGGATTATGGCACAGAATCACAGGACAATAATAAGTGTCAAAAAAAAAAAACAGGCAGAGATCCAAATACCAGCCGAGCAAAGTGCAGAACAAAAATGACACTAAATTCAAAAAGCAGTAATCCGGCAGAATCGCAAACAGAGGGCTGTTAGCGATCCAAAACATGTAATTGGTAACAAACAGTAGGTCAAAACACTGGAAATCAGACTCGGAGGGAAAGGCTCGTATGACAGAGTAAAAAGCAGCGGAGACAAATGCACAAAAAGCAGAGAAACTGAGAGACTTTATAGAAGGAGAGGTGATTAGGCAACGAGGGTCAGGTGAGCAGGAAGTAAGATAGAGCACACAGGGGCGTGGCTACAAACAAGGAAATGATGCGATGAGGAAAGTAGAATGAGGAGGGCTTGACACACAGAGGAAGGAGTGTAAACACAGATACATGGAGGAAAAGGGAAAACAAAGATGTTGACTATACAGTACAGGACAAAAAATGAAAACATCTGACTCGAAAACATGAAACAACCATTACTGGCAATGGGCGGCTTATAGTCATACCACCCAGAAAATGCCCAATCTCGTCCGATTTCATCAGCTAAGCTGGGTAGGGCCTGGTGTCTACTGGGACCACCTCCTGGGAATACCAGGTGCTGTATTTGGGGGAAGTGTTGGCGAGGTGGTTAAGTATGCTTGACTTGGGATTGAAAGGTCCTAAATTCAAGACCTTGCCATGGCTTTCACGGTGTGTTGTTGGACAAAAACATATCACTTCCACAGAGCTTCACTCCACCCAAGAGTATAATTGGATACCAGCAAATTTTAAGGGAAATTTGACTAAGAGCTGGTGGGTAACCTGCAGTGGACTAGCATCCCATCCAGGGGGAGCAGCAATACTCCTAGTTGCTTCATGCCACAGAAATCGAAGTTAAAGGGAAAGTTCACGCAAAATTGAAAATTCACTCATTATATACTCACCCCAAGGCTAACTGAAGGGTCGGTTAATTTTTTTTGTCTTCAAAACAGTTTTGGAGTTTCAAGGAAAACAGCATTGAAGAGAAATCCAAATGAAAATTCAATGGTGGCCGCTCCTTCATGCTTAAAAAAGAAATAAAATGTAAAAAAAAAACAGTAAATGCCTCCATACTTCTTGTGCGACATTTTGTGTCTGTGTCTGGAAGCCCTGACATTATGATTTGACGCGAAAGTATGTCATTTTCACTGTGTTTTTTGTCTAAATGTCCAACGTAGCCACTTAGGCAGAAGCCATGTTTTTTTTTTTCCTGGGGAAGAGTGAAGTTCCGTTACTTGGAGGACTCAAAATACAAAGAAGTGGACCTAGAAAACTTGAGGTAGCCTCAAACTTGTGTTCACATGCAAGCAGTGAACTAACGCTGCACGCAGCATAGAGAAGTCTGCTGGAGGTAACAAGTGCCTTTGTTGCACTAATAATTACACTCTCAGTTTTTTATCGGTTACCAAACAGTTCAGCTTCTTTGAATTAGGTCTTTCATCTGTTTCCAGACTGTTCAAGTGTGTGCCTTTCCTTGATGCTTCAACCGAAAGAAGCATGTGAGATCGGTGACTTTCCATTGACTACCAATACATGACTAATACTGACTACGGCT
Organism: Gymnothorax reevesii; assembly: GCA_029721435.1. Taxonomy (NCBI): domain Eukaryota; kingdom Metazoa; phylum Chordata; class Actinopteri; order Anguilliformes; family Muraenidae; genus Gymnothorax; species Gymnothorax reevesii. The sequence goes on along the minus strand of CM056575.1, from coordinate 8,624,418 downwards.
GCGGCTAATCGCTCTTCGGCTGGATCTTAACGTCTCCATTGAATCCCTCAGATTTCTCTGGGTATGTAGTGAACATTATTTACTGGAGGATTACCGTCCAAACGTCCCGGACAGACAAACAGGAAAACTTCTATTGAGGTGCAGTGCTTTGCCGACCGCGTCACTACCAGGGGCAGAGGTATGTATCTAATAGACGTCTTATATATTTATGCGTATGTTTACAGACATTTTTGACAATCTTGGAAATTACAATGTAGACTAATTTAGGAAAAAATACATAAGCAAACGGTATGAACTTAGAGGAATTTGCACTTGGGCAAGTACCTTCCGTTGGACGTGGAAATTGAAATTACTTTATGAAAATAATGCAATGCATGATGCAATTTCTTGATCTTCTTTCTCTGAAAATGCAACGTGTGAAATTGGGTTACAAAAAACAGTTTGTTGGTCACATACTTCCACCAGCTAAGCACAGGAATCTGAATAATTGAGTGTATGACAAGGAGATATAAAAATGTTTCACTTGTTCTAAAATTTACACATGGCTCATAGTAATGTGGGCATAAATGGGTGATATGAAATTGTGAATGATTAAACTTCAGTGGTTGATCATTTTTGTATTGCTTCATGACAAATTATATTGCCGAAATACGAGTATGGGGATATCATGGTTTCTCCCCACCCGCCGCCGCCACGTCTTCGGCCGCGGCTGCAGGTTTTAGCTCTTAGCACGATAACTCACAAAGTACTTTACATTGGCTTCTCATTTTTAGCATATGGGTAGATATGGTAGAGGGCATGAACTGATTAGATTTTGGGCAAGTATGCACTCCTAGGTTTGCCACCAGGTGGCGCTACATATTGAAAAAATCAGTTTTTTAACCGTATCTCTGGAACAATTACTTACAAAGACCTCAAATTTGCCTCATGTTGTAGGTCTAGTAAAGGGGAATCTAATAAAGGGGACTTAGAGGATTGGGGAATTTCAGGGATATACCCCTTGCTGTTGGCCACTGACAGCGTAGGCCTAGTTTGTCCATGAGCATTTATTGGTTTTTTTTTCAGGCAATCCTAGATTCAATTTGGTGTTTCCAAAACAGACAAAAGAGTGGGTAGCAAAAAAGATCTACGTACCAACAACCCAAATGTTCCATCAGAATATACTCAGCAACAAAAGTTTCTGTGACACCAATATTGTTAATTATTTTTCATAACGCAATTATGAAATTGTCATACATGGTGATATCAGGCTGAAACAGTACACGTAAACACAACATTGAAATGGAAATCATGAAAATGCGAGAAAATGACTTTGCACGTGAAAATGTGCGTAAATCATGCTTGTGGATGGCAATAAAAGAGGAGAATTTTTGGAATGTTCACATTGTGCCTGATGAACGACGGAAGCATCACTTATCGAAAACACAGCCATTTCGGATCAGGAACTCTACCCTCTAAATGCCAAGACTGTCTGAAAATGATCGGTGGAGGGCCATTGGGATGATTGAATCCGGAACCTCGCAGAGGGAAGTTGCTCATCGCCTGAATGTCCACCGAAACACCATTTGGAACTTATGGCAGCGTCATCAGCAGACAAGACATGTCAGAGACCGTCCTCGTAGCGGCCGTCCACGAGCAACCACTCCCAGACAGGACAACTGGATTCGAACAACCCATCTCCGAAATCGATTCCAACCTGCAACCATAACTGCAAGAACGATACCTGGTTTGAGGCGACTGTCTGCACAGACAATCCGTCGCCGTCTCCATCATTTTGGCATTGTCCCACGTCGGCCAGCAAGACGTCCAATACTCACAGTACAACACCGACGACTGCGTCTACAGTGGGCACAACAACATCGACGGTGGATCCAACGTCAGTGGGATCTTGTACTCTTCACTGATGAATCAAGATTCATGCTTAACCGATGTGATGGTCGTTTACGTGTATACCGTCGACGTGGAGAACGTTATGCCAACAACTGTGTTCAGGAATTTGATCGTTTTGGAGGTGGTAGTGTCATGATTTGGGGAGGGATCACGGCTAGAAACAGAACAGATTTGCTTGTTATTGATGGAAATCTGACAGGTCAAAGATATCGCGATGAAGTGCTACGGCCATTGGTGGTACCGTTTTTGATGCAACATGGTCCCGGAATAACGCTGCAACATGATAACGCCAGACCACACGTTGCAAGGATTGTACAGCAGTATCTGATGCAACAACATGTCAATGTCCTGTCATGGCCAGCCAGATCCCCAGACATGTCCCCAATCGAGCATCTTTGGGACGAGATGGATCGACGTTTGCGGCGGTTGGATAACCCGCCAGTTACACTCCAGGAATTGCGACAACGTCTACGTCAGATTTGGAATGACATCCCACAGCAATTTCTGGCACATCTGATTCGGTCCATGCGCCGGAGATGCGTTGCTTGCATCATGGCACGAGGAAGTCACACCCGGTATTGAAGTGTGAAGGTCACAATTGGTTAGACGTCAGACAAGTGCTTCATGACGCATGAAAATGACATTTTTCGTTTTGAGTGACGTTGGCACCGAAAAGTCAGTGTTTCTCCTGTTAAATAAACATATTGATTGCATTGAGATCTTTGCGTGTCATTTATAACATACACATAAATGGTGTCACAGAAACTTTTGTTGCTGAGTATATGATGGTACGAGTTCTGCAGCGACGCTTAGACCCCACCATCAAGTTCAAGGGCAAACTGTCACATACATCTGTTCCCTCACTACCTTCCCGCACTGCACTGAAGGCAAAGCCTGACAAACAAGAGGCCATAGAAAAGCATGCATCTCGATTTCGCAAGTATTGCGAGCACAACTTCTTTCCTCAGTTTGTCATGAGCAAGATATGAATACAAAATGCGTATAACAATACAAATACAACTCTTTTGTGAAGGCAGTTGAATCGTAGGTATGCAAATTATCTAAAACATTTCACACCTAGTTGGACTTTTAGTTCATTTTCTTGGATAACTATAATAACCCCTGCAATATGCAAAATTTTTTCTTTGGGTGAACTCTCCCTGTAAGCAACAACCTGGTAAGCCAGCTGGGCCTGGGACAGACTTTGGGCAATGGGCAAACTAGTGACCTTCAAAGTAGTGGCTAACCTTTAAAATTATGATGAAAGGTAAAGTTTTACAGGAACGAAAATGGCAGTACTGGGCACTTTGATAACTGCATTGCAGTAGAGAAAAGTAGAATGAGATGGTAATGAAAACGATGCACTTTCCAAAAACATACGGCCGTAGTACCTTCACATGCTGAAACTCTTAATATTAAGTCTTCTCTTTTGGGGAACTTCAAGATCTCACTTAATGCTCAAGTACTCATCACTACATGAATCAAATGTGAATAAATGTGTGTATATTGGTACAAATGTGATATTTAATTAAAATTTCAGAATAGCATGTAGAATCACAGAGGTCAATAAAAGATTTGTCAAGGATTTGATTGCATGTAAAAGACAGAAAGGAGACTGTAGAACGGGAATAAAAAAGGAGGCTGAATGCTTTTCATAAAGGATAAACAAAGATTAAAACTAATTATTGCTGGAGGTCAGTGCTCAAAGTGTTTATTCAAAAGCGTGGGGCGTTCCATAAAATTTATGGCTTTCCTGCCTTTTTGGCAACCTGAATAGTTGATTTTGTACTAAATCGGTAAAATAAATGGACACAAAAGTTCTGAAAAACTGATGACAGGCCTCTTGAACGCGAGTAAAATGAAAATGACCATGAAAGATGGGTCAGGAATGAAATCGGTAAGAAAAAATAAATAAACTCATGGAACATTCTTTGTAATAATGCCAAGGTTAATGAGCTCATCAGTAAAGACTGATTATTAAATCTGCAAGGATTGGTTGGAAGAACCATGCAGGCCTCAGTGGATTGATACGTGCAGTATACTAGTTATAATCTTATACATTGGAACACAAATCGGATTATGCAATGTGCCTTATTATACTGAATCTTATTATCCTGAATATTATACTGAATTTCAAACAAATGTTTAACCTATACCCGTAATATTCCTATGATATGCTATCAACCGTCTCCATACAAAGCTCTTTCAGGTAGTAATATTGATCAGCTGGGGTAGGTTTAAGACTCGAGTTTGCAGCACTAGGAGTCGTTGATGACTTTGTTTGCAGTCGCACTCGGCACGAAGAGTTGCTTGCATCACAGGAGCAAGCTGAATGCCATAATGCTTACGCATGCATACATGCGTGATGAAATCATGCTCTGTGCTACGCCAACATGCAGACATGGATTACAGCTGTGCACACGGTGTTACAAATTGACTGAATTTAACAGTTAAATTAACGCATTGTATCCTTTTTATTTTAACTGTAGAGTCCTGCACGCATTTAGCTCTGGTTTACAGTTAAGGGGTCTTCATGGTCAAGTGTAGAAATAACCATAATAATGTAAAAACTAAGAAATAAACATACTCAACATGATTTTAACCTCGTAATATACAGTATTTTGATTTAAAAAAAATTTTCATGGCTGCCATGGAAACGGCACTTTAATGACAGAATCAGAAAATATTTTGCGGCACTGAAATTTCAATAACCCATGGTCTGATTTTACTTGAATTAGTCTCGTATGAAAGGTATAAGATAGTTCTATGAAATGAAATAGGATTTCTTTTGTTTGGAACATTTATGAAAATTTAATGAGCTCTGTTATGTAACCATAATGAAAATTGGTATGTTCAACTTGCTTCATTTTCAAAATTAACCCCCTAGGGATCCACCTATCAAGAAAATCCGGTCATTTCATAGATCTCCAACAGATACAACTTCAGTCCAAATTTAAAGTCCATCAGATGAATATTAATGACTTTATGAATGCCACAAGGTTGAAAATCAGTCAAAATTTAATTTTCTGTAATTTGCATTTAAAGTCACAAGTAACAGTTGAGGCAAAGGAAAAACAAAGATCTTACTGACGCCTCACTTCATTCCTTTATTATATCCCCCAATGCCGAATGGCGTTTTGGGGATATTATGTTTTTGGTCCGACTGCCGCCGCCACTGCCACTGCCGCCCTACGAGCTAACGCGATAACTTCGGTAATATTTCAATTAGAAATTTCATGTTTTGCATATAAGTAAGTATCATAAAGAGGAAGAACTGATTTAATTTTGGGCGATTTACAATTTCTAGATTGGCCACCAGGAGCAAAAACCCGAAAAATCACTGTTTTTATATGATAAAAACAGTGGAAATACTCTGGAAATATTTGTCCGATTGACCTCAAATCAAGTGCAAATGAAAGGTCATGACCTGAGGATGTGTCCCACAATGACATTATACCTGTTTGGGTCAAAATTTTTGACACAAGGTGGAGCTTTGTCACATAAAATTCACCATTTTGCCCATATCTTTGGAACCATTAGTCCAATTGACATAAAACTATGTGCAACTACGAGGTCATGACATCACAACGTGTCACAAGATGACATTATGCCTGTATGGTTCAATATTTTGCCCCCAGGTGGCGCTTTGTGGTGGAAAATTACTATTTTGGCCATATCTTCAGAACCATTTGTCCGATTGACCTGAAATTAAGTTCAAATGAAAGTTTATTCAAGGATTTGGGGAATTGGAGGATTGGGGGCATTTGGGGCTATACCCCAACCCATCGCCTCCGACGGCATGAGCTTAGTTTATTTTATGTGAAAATCAAAAATATTGAAATTTTTGGAAAAAAAAAATGACATTTTTACTTTGTACTATTAAGACCCTTTAACATACAAGGAACCTCTGTTATGAGCTGATCATAAAACAACTGACAAAAAAGGTGCCAGTTTATAACAGTGCATGTGGAATGAAAGGCCATCTTTGGAATAAAGATCTGCTTCTGGAACAAGTGCATGTGGATGATGCCAACCTGATTTGGAGTACAAATGCTTGGTAACAGATTTTACGGTGTAACATGAGGTTCAGTGATGGCACCGCTGCACAGCTGAGCAAATTTCTTTAAGTGTGAGAAACTGTGTTTCACTCATTATTACTTAAATACAGACCTTTGTCATTTTGGAGTACACAAATTCTGGAATTAAATGCTTCAAATAAACTGGTTTTGTCATCAAATGTATAAGCCAGACAGATCAAACAAAGGCAAGTCTGAACAAACGGGTCTTCAACTGCTTTATAAAAAATTTCCACAGAGTTCGTGGCTCTCACTTCCAGTGGAAGACAGTTCCAAAGATTGGGGCAACAGTCTCAAGCACACAGTCTCCCTTGGTTTTCAGTCTGCTCTGAGGAAACCTGAGCAAACCTCAAAGTCCTGATGCAGTAATATACAGTATCTTTCAAAAGTTTGGACACGCTTTGCTCATGAGCCAGCACTCTGTTTCTAGAGAAATTTAAACGTCTTAACTTCTCTATATAATCTCAAATGCAATCTTGTAAAAGGAAAACAGTCAGAAGTGAAAAGAGAATAATTTACTGGTTTGAATAGTGTCCAAAATTTTGGAATTCTCAGTGAAGCCATAGTAAAGTAAACAGGCAAATTAACTCCGCCTATTTTCCAACAGTCAAATTAAAGTCAAGCAGTTTTCGGATTTATTGAGCGAAAATGTTAATGATGAAAAGCCACCTCAAGTGCAGCACGTCTTTGGGAAGTTAGACCGCTGTGCAGGCGCAAATTCATTACAGTCATATGACTGGTCTTGTTAAAAAAAATGTGTAAATGCCCTGCAAATATGACAACAAATGATGGTTGGTTTGATGAATTTAAAAATTAGATTTTTTATTAGATAATGAAAAAATTAGATATTTTTATGCCAAATAAAGGCTGCTTATTTCTTTATTTAACATATATTGTAAAAAAATGTGGGCATGTCCAAACTTTTGACAGGTACTGTAGCTTCAGAAGCTCTTGAATGTGAGCATGTGCTTGACCGTTCAGTGCTCTAAATACAGTCACTGCGTTATAAACTGGATTCTGAATTTAATCGGAAGCCAGTGCAAAGACATTAGAATGGTAGTTAATGAGATCTTCTGGACAATTTTGTTGGAAGCTTAGCAGCAACATTTTGGACCACTTGTAGGCATTTCAAAGAAGTGTCGCTGAGTAGAGAATTCCAAAATTCTAGCCGAGATTAAATGAAAGGATTATAAATCATCTACGGCTCAAATCTGCGCACAGCAGGCTGGAATTTAGTTATATTTTTTAAGCTGTAAAATGAGGAGTGGACCAGACGATTCACATACAGACTCAGAGCCTGGCCCATGGAGACACCAAGGTTATGAACAGCAGGCTAAACAGCAGAAGATGGAAAACCAAGACTTCAAATCATGTTTGGCACAACATGTTCAGGGGCAGAGATGAGAACCTCTGTGTTCTGTGTTCAGTTGCCGAAAATCATCTGTCATCCCAGCTTTGATACAGTTCACAAAGTTAACTATTACAGACCATTTAGAAACATTTTCAGGTTGGAAAGAATATATATCTGAATGTCACCTGCATGGCAATGATAGAAGACACTTTTAAAAGTTCTCGTAAGATACCCCAAGGGGAGCAGATACAAAGAAAACAACAGTGGGCCCAGGACAGAACCCTGAGGAACACCAGAAGACAGGAATTCTACCAACGAGCACCATTTTCCAACAGTAACTGAGTATGGCTCCCTGCATTGAAGAAGGGGAGGGGGGGTTTATGTGTTCAGTTAAATTATAGAGATTTTACATTTCAGTTTCTCGTGAACAGAACTTTGTCTTGTAAAGCATTTTACCTCAACTGTCATCAAAAACAAGTGGTATACAAGACAAATGATTTTGAATATTTTTTTATGCTAAATATGCTATTGTGTTGAAATGTGACTGAATGATACATTCTTATGTTAATCTTAGTGTAATCTATGATCTATTCCTTTAAAGTGAGCCATGAGGAATAGTGAATCACAACAGTTAATTTTCAATAGTTTGTAAATGTAATTATAACAACAGCAAAATAATGCTTTGATAAGATTGGATGTATTGACTCCATGAGGTTAAAATAAATTCTGAACAATTCAGAATATGCTCTGTGCCCTCCTTTGCCCAGCACGGTCTTTTCCCACCCACCCCCACCCAACCCCCACCCTCCACCATTCCATACCACTCCTCAGTCTACACCAGTGGTTCTCAGTGTCGATCCTCAGGGCCAAATATTTAGGCTGGCTTTTGTTCCATCCACTATTGCAATTGAAGAATTTGAATTAAGCTATATATTATTCTACCACAATACTGAAACATATTGGAAACAACTGTATTATTGAGGGGAAAAAATTAAGAGCTCAGTGCTAAAAGTACTTAACGTCGCATTTTCACACACCATGTAGTAAGGGTGGGAAAACATCTTTTATAGAATCCTTAGACTACTGCCTCAATTATCTCAAAATGGGCATTTTTTGACTTAAGTACTGTTAGCAATAAAGTCTCCACATGTAACTAAACAAATTGAAGAATTTGTCGATTCCTAATTGGAGAAAACCTACTGACACATTGTCAAAAAAGTTAACCATACATGATACAAGCAAATGATAGACTCAAAACTGTTTTACATTATGTCGGAATGCAGAACATGAGAGCCAAGTGCAAATCCAGAGAAAGCCCCATGGGGAGCATTTAATAAACGATTATTAAACAGCCAAAGCCATAGGAGCCGGCGGAGAATAATTGTGGGGGAGGGTAGGGAGGGGAGCTCCATGGTCAGGTGGTCCGTGGTCAGGCAGTGACAAACTGAAGTACGGGGGTCCGGCAAATTGCAGTGGTAAGGATTGATCCAACTTTTTTTTTTTGGCCAGACAGTGTAGCCAGCAATTTCTATTTTGAAAGTATACCACCACCCCATGGCTCACCTAAGAATTCAAGCAAGGAGTACGTTTCTGAAAGGCTTAGTTGCAAAGCTATGTTTGCAACTTACATAGTTTAAACCAGAGCGCAGAGTTAGCTACTGTGCTTTTGGGAAATGTACCTCAAACCACTCAATCCTTCAAATCATCATATACATCCCAGTTTGACCAATACTTCAAGCCAGAGGCCTAGGTCTTCATCAGACCTCCCACCCCGGTCTATGCCGGCTACGAATCTGCATCAGCCACCAGAGTAAAATGGTGGGCTGTCAGCTGAGTGACTGTCTTGGAGTTGCGCTAATGATCGCAACGCAGCTGTTCGGTCTTGTGATCCACACCAGCATCACAGTCACCTCCAGGACAGGAACCAGGCTTGCTGGACTTTCCTTGGATGAAGAGGTGGTGTAAAACAGTGGTTGTCAACCCTGGTCCTGGGGTAAGTATTGTCAATTATGGGAGGAGTTTTGTAACAAGGACAGAAAACAGTAGTTCCCGTACTACCTGTGCGTAATGGTGGTAAACTTTTTGGCGACACCCGTTTTCTGGCAGATATGATTAAATAGATAGGGAATTACTACGACTGAACTTGACTGCAAAAAAAAAGATAAAAATTATCACGTGCCTGTGCGTGGTTCTCTATGCGCACCTCCATAATTCTAAATATCATATTCAAAAAAGAACAAATGATTTAGGTCTGTCATCACCTTGAAGCCAGAATATAAGAGGGTGGAAACCTCCAGCCATTAAAATGTTGGCTGTTCACCAAAACCAGTTGAAGGATTTTAGCTGGACAGTGACAAGGGGAACTAACAAGGCCTTTGGCTGGCAGATGGAGCTTTTCCTATCCGTGAAATTTGGATACTTGACAACTAAGAAAACAATTCTTGCTGGTGTGGAAAGCAGCACCCCATTCATGTTCGGGCGGAGCGGTGAAGACTGTGTGCATGAGAAAAAATGCAGAGTTTGATTAATTGCTTTTGGTCATCCATAACAATATAATGCAGCTTAAGAGGAGAAATGGTGGCGAGAAAGGCTGATAGACATTTTATAGTTCAAGTTAACGGTTCATTAATTACGTAAGAGAAATCTTTTACTTCAAAATAAAGAGAGTAAATTATAGGGAGAGAGTGAGAGAGGAGGAGAAATGAATTTGAGTGGGTCACAGTTTCAGGGTGCAATATCATGGGCCTTTCCTTCTCTTTTTAGCTTCCCTCCGTCCTCTCTCCAGTCCAATCTCTCTCCCTCCATTTTTTTTAAAACTGCTTCTCATGAATGATTTATATGTGTCCTGTTATCAGCTGCGATGTCTATAGACCCCAACATACTCCCCGAGACATTTGTGGCGTAATTGTTAATTTTGATGCCATTATGGCTTCAGATGGGAGCCTCGATTAGACACTTATTGCACAATTAAATGAAAACATACTCAAGAATCACAAAAGGCTTCCTTAATTATTTCAGGCCACGGATAAAATGGGCATTAAATTATATTGGACACAAAAGAGAAGTGAAATAGATTTACATGAGAGCAATAGAGGCAGAGAGGGGTAATAGATCCTGCCTGAATTCGCTCTGAAATTAATTGTTGGCCAGCCTATTTGCACACAGTGGAATAAATGAATGAGAAAGGAGGGGGGAAAAAAGAAAGAGGTGGTGACTGAGGACTGGGGGGGATAAAGGGTGGGGGTGGGGGAGGGGGGGTTCAGAAGTGGGCTGCTCCGTTTAGAGTCTCATAACAAAAAAAACGCTTCTGTTTGATGACCTGCGATACCCCATCCCGCATGATTCAAAGTATTGATTTCTACTGACCTCCTATGTAGTGCAGCTATATACATACAATATAAACATATACAAACATTTGCAAGGCTCTATTGAGTTCCACGCATTTGCTTTTTTAATCTTCTTGTTTCAGGGAGAGTAAATACATGAATAAGAGCGGATGTGTGGAGACGAGGTCTGCGCGAAACACTGAGTCGGCCAGACGTGGTGTAGCGGAATCTCGATGAACCCTACCCCTATGAAGAAGGTCCGAAATGCCCTTATATTATTTGAACAAACTCTACACACCACCCGAGGGGTGCTCAAAATGCATTACAGTCAATGTGCAAAAAAAAAAGAAATAAAGAAAAACAAGAAACAAAGCTTCAATAATCGACAAATCGATGAGGATGTATTTCCCCATATCTTCAGCAGTGGACTGTAATTTGATTGCCGGTTGCCGGTTTTGGAGTTCTGCATCGCATGACGATCTGAAAAGATTTTTTTTTTAAAAGCACATATTGATAGACTATTTTTTTTTCCCTTTTGTATTAAAGGGTGCAGAACGGCAGGTATCCACAATTACTCGTAGCTCACTGAAAAATGGGCTGATGGTTGAGGAATGGCAAGTGAATGTAGAGGGAATGCAAGATGTGGCAGCACTTTAAAGTACAGAAAACAGTCAGTACTCTCTAATATGTTTATTTTATTTTTCTTTGTTTTCATTCACTTCCGCATTCGCCCTCCCCATTCCGTTTGTTCATTGGTTAATTAATTCTCTTATTTGTAACCATGCCCCTTGGTACACTTCCTTGTTCTTGTTGCACCTGATTTGAGTTTGCCCTCCTGATTTGCTTTCAAAAGTTCCCATTTCCCCCTTCAGTTTGTGAGTCTGTTTCTTTCCCAAGTTACTTAGAGCCTTTTTTCCCCAGTTCTGAATTCTTTCATCCACGATTTATAAGTTTGCCTAGCCCTTTATATTGTGTATATTACTGGTTACAATTTTGGTTACAATTCTGTCTAATCCCTGGTGTGGCAATCTTACCGTCTGGCCTGTCTACTAACCCTGATTTTGATATTGGTGCTGCATTCTGCCTGATTGTTCATGAACTGGACCGTACAACTTTGCCTTCACTGTCAGCGAAGCTTGAGAAGTTTATCCTACGTCTTTGCCTCAGTCCTGGGTCTCCTGTCCGTCAAGAACAGCCTGACAGTCTCACATATATATATATATATATATGTGTGTGTGTGTGTGTGTTTGTGTGTATATATATGTATGTATATATGTGTGTGTATATATATATATATATATATATATCAGTGGCGACTCATGAACTGGCAACAACGGAGGCTCAAACAATCCCTTAAAAAGAATGATTGGTCATGACCTGTTTTTAATCATTCATTGAAATTACCATTACAGAAACTACAGAAACTCTCAACATTACCAGGTGTGGTCAGTTTTCATTTATAGCGCATATGGATTATGACTCCGGACTTCTTGCGCTTTTCTATACGCAGCGGTTAGAAGCAATGCATGTGTTTTGCAATCGTTTACATGAAATAAGATAATTGGAAGCAGTGGAATTGCATAAAGAAGTTTCAAATGATCTTATTTCATTTAAACTATTTAAACGATAATGAAACACATGCATTGCTTCCAACCCCTGAGTGAGAAAAGTGTGAGAAGTCCGGAGTCATAACGCAGGTGAAACTGATTAACCTCCATGCACAAGGACTTCAATTCCATGCGAGAATCTCTCACAAACGCATTGAATTAATAATTGCTGACTACAGCAGGGGAAAGTAAATATACCACTAAAACTCACGCGGAATGCATATGAGTTGACAGGTGTGCGTTATTAATGAAAACAGACCACCCCTAATAATGATGAGAGTTTTCAGAGCTTTTGTAATGGTAATTTAAATGAATGATTGAAAACAGGTCATGACCAATCATTATTTTCAAGGGATGGGTTTGAGCCTCTCCTATCGCCAGTTCACCAACCGCCACTGATATATATATATATATATATATATATATAAAAGCAGATAAATAGATGGAGATGTGAATGTTGCATTATGTGTCTGTGTGTATGTATATATATACAGTATATGTATATTGTACACACACACACACACATATAATGCAACATTCACATCTTCATGTATTTATCTGGTTTTAGATCTTTAAATTGCCTCACGTGCACTGCTGACCTTCCACTTTTGTGGCACCTATTTTACATGAGAAGAGCCTCAGGGCTTAAAATTGGCAGAGCTGCTATAACAGAAACCAATAAAATATGTTGTCGTGAACTAATTCTTTGTGAGCATTTGATTTAGCTTAAGGTTCATGAGATAAAAATGGAAACAACTATGTTCCATATACTCTGTAATGAACATATCTTCATCACATAAAGGAAATACAACATTCATGACGAGTCCGTGCCTCTTGCCAGATGTCCTTGGTCGGTTCTTCACATTTAAGCACAGAAAAACACTCTAGTGCACATTCAGTCTACATTTAAAGTGTCATACTGAGATACCCCTACCAATAGACTATTTTTATTACCTTTTGTTGCACTTAAATCACCAGTGATATATAAAGACCAGTTACAGTGTAGAAAAAGGTAAAACCAGCATGAAGTCCAAAAGTTGCATCTCAACGCTTTTCGATCTGTTCTCTCTCGGAAATTGAAAGTATAATTGGAACATAACTCATAAATAGAATGAATGCACGCACATCCAAAAACCAATATCACAGGTGCCGGACCCAAAGAAACAGTAGAAAAAAGAGAGAATAAAAGTCCGCGCACAGTTAAAGTAGCTCCCAGAAGACTTTATTCCTTGCGCAACGTTTCGGCCGACGTGGCCTTCTTCAGGTGAGTTCCACTAAACTCACCCGACGAAGGCCACTTCGGCCGAAACGTTGTACAAGGAATAAAGTCTTCTGGGAGCTACTTTAACAGTGTGCGGACTTTTATTCTTTCTTTTTTCTACATAACTCATAAAAACATGATATGAGCAAAGTTAAGCATCATTGTGTCTAAATTAATCATGTCTAAAATATCTTTATCCAACTGAACCAAATTAATGTTTTTTTTTTTATTGTATATTTTCATATGCATATCAAATCATTTAGATGAACTGATACGGCTATACAGTAGCTGCTTGGTTAATACTGAAAGTCTCATACGTTGTTATCAATTTTACTCTTGCTGTGTACACTTGTCAGTCTGTAAAGAAGATCAGGGATCAAAAATCTCTTTTTTTTTTCTCTTACAACACATTTTGTTATTCGCATGTGCCCCTTTAATCCTAATTGTAGTGTACGTATAATTGTGCAACGCATGCCGGACGGCCTGTGATGATGCTCCTGTTCTTTCAATATGTGCACATGCTATGGGCCTCTTCAACTTTCTATTTCCTAACAATGAGCGAACCATCGTGTCTCCTAATTGTACACTGGCAATATGTTTGAAACATTTTCCATCTCTGAACAAAATATATTTTTTAATAATTCAAATTTGCCATTTATTCATCGCAAAATATCCATTGGTCCTCTAAATATCTATTTCTCTGACTATTCAATTTACAATTTTTCAGGTTGTTCTATGGTAATTGCCATTAATTAACGAATGGAAATAGGTCATCTCCAACCATCGATTGATCCAACCACACATCTGTCCATCCATCCAGACTCAACCTGCTAAATTGTGGCACATCAGCTGTGACATCCAAAAATTGATTATTTTTCATCGCTTTGTACAAAAGCATCGTGTGGCGTATAGGTTAATCAAATTTCTTCAGCAGCATTTTAGTAAAAATATTTTCACCAAGATTCAAGAACTTACTGCTGTGACAGCTGACCAAAATCAATTTCCACACTCGTGAATGATGGAACCTGGAGTAGCAGCTTGAGCATATGTCAAAAATTATAATATATGAAATAATACAGGTCTGTGTGGGAGTTGAAGGCAGGGCAGGGGGCGGGGGGGGGAGGAGCAAGAAAGGCTCCGGATGGACCAATAGTGTGATACAGGTCAGTCTGTCAGCATGGTGGTCTGAAATATGTGGACTGCATGTTTTCCTGTTATTTCAGCCCTTTAACCTGTATTCAGCATAATCTGGAGTAATTTTTCTTTTTAGTTAGCAGTATTACAACAGAAGGAGCCTGTGAATTTAAAACAGTGACCAGTCCAAAACATTCAAGATGAGTTTTGTATTAGGATCATGATAAGTGAAGTGAATATGGTGGCCTATTTAGCACACAGACTCTTTGCTGTCCCTGAGTGCTGCAATACATAATTATTATGCAGTAGAGTTTTTTTTTTTTTTTTACTATTTTTTTGTTTTACGCATTATTATGAGCAAAGAGTGTCGGCCACATAAACATCTCTACTTAACACTGATTTCAAAATCAATCTCTTCCCTTTCTGACCCCACCTCAGGGTGTGTACAGCTGGTTTAGAGAGAAACACCACAATAGCCAATGTTAAAGTAAAATGAAAACCTTGATAATGGGTTATTTTGCAGGTCTATTTGTTGACTTTAAGTTATAGTTATATATATATATATATATATATATATATATATATATATATACACACACACACACAGAACGTATATATATATTTTTTTTTTTTTTAATAAGTCTCAGACGCTACTGTTCGCTACCGTTATCACTAACATTAGTCAGCAAAAAATAGTCTGACTCTGGTGGCCATTTTGTTGGATCCGAACATTTTTCATAAAGGCTAAATACTCCCCAAAAAAATTGCTCAGTCTTATTTATGAAAGGTATTTCCCCGGGATCTGCTTTGTATTGTGTAACAAATTGCACAGACCCCCATTAGAATTTATTTTTTTCACTCCAGCTTTTCTTGTTTTCCATCTTACAGTTATGGCAAGTTGCCCAGTTGCCCAGTCCAATCTGGCGGCAACGTTGTCTTATTGTAATGGTGGAAATTTGGAGGCCAAATGCAGCGGACTGGCAAGCAAAAGGCCAGCAATAATGAGCACTTAAAATCACCAAAAGGAGGAGTAGATGACCGGCAGCAAATTAACTCTCGCGCTTTCCAAGATACAAACTTAACAATCAGAACCTGGAAGCCGAGCGAGAGAGAGAAACTGGCAAAAA
The DNA here is from genome assembly GCA_029721435.1 of Gymnothorax reevesii. Lineage (NCBI taxonomy): Eukaryota > Metazoa > Chordata > Actinopteri > Anguilliformes > Muraenidae > Gymnothorax > Gymnothorax reevesii. The sequence goes on along the minus strand of CM056575.1, from coordinate 8,608,646 downwards.
CAAGGACCAGCTCCTGCATGCAGCCGTGCAGTAAAGCAACAAAAAGGTCTTGAGAAAAGAGAATTCTAAAACACCTTAATCGGTGCAAACCTAATGAGAATGAGGGAAGAAATCAAAAGGAAATCCCCCTACTAATATTTTCCTGAAAAATCACCGCAAAGAAGATCACAAACAATCTCTAACTAGAAATATCTTCTGGCTGAAGTGTTAGCTAAAATCAGACACTCTAGCAAAAGAGGCAGGGCAGACCTCCGACTTAAATAGAGTCCAGGGAAGGTACCGCCCAAGTCCAATCAGCCAGCTGGGTAAAGAATCTGATTGTAAAATAATTTGATGTCGTCCCGTGACGGGAGTCACAGAGAAAATTCTTAACACACACAACCTAAACCATGACACTTATGATGCAGGGGCTTATGTGGCATCTCTGCATATGTATGTCTGTGATAAACCAGACAGTCCCGTTTCAGAGAATGTCCAGCTCTGCCTTCAAGGCTTCAAGGTCTACAAAGGATGTGGCCTTTGCAGACCTCAATGATTAAGTCCACCAAGGGTTGCAGGCCATAAAATGGGGCACTGCCATAGTGCAAGTTTGTTGCAATTGTTGACCACCTTCCTGTAATTTCTCTTTTTCATCTTTTTTTGATTTCAAGCATTGCATCACATGATCAATGAAGCACTTAATTAGCTCGATGTTGGTTTGAGTTGAGACAGATTAGATTGCTAATCTTTAGTATCCTGAATATTTAAATTGAATTCTATAGGATCTGAATTTGACCGATTGAATTTGGGCGATTTGAGCATATATTTGACATCAGTTGCGGTGAATGCAGTGATTTATCCACCTTGGACAAGTGATATTCACCGAGGTGCAGCATCCCCAAATGTTAGTTAAAACTCTAACTTGTAATGATTGAACCATACATTAACAAGATCCAGAAATGCTGTTGCATTCTCTGGGACGAAGCTCATTTAAGATTGACTGAGGAAAAGTGAAACACTGTCATGTGGTGAGACCAATAAAAAATGTGGAATTCTTGTCGGAAATCGTGGACACAGCATCCTCTGGGCTACAGAGGAGAGAGTCCATCTGGCTTTTTTTTTTCAGTCTACAGTTCAAAGGCCAGCGTCCAGAATGGGAAAATATGTTGCTTTCAAAACAACAACAGTTCGTCGCCTCAGTTCCCAAATGCTTACAAAGTTTAGTTAAGAGAAAAGATGATGCAGCACAATGATAAACATGTCCCTGTCCCAACTCTTTTAAAACGTGTTGCTAATATCAAAATTTCAATTTCAACATTTGATATGTCGAGGTTGTTCCATTATTGATTAAATATAGAGTTTAAATTATTTGAAAATCACTGCGCTCTGTTTCTATTTTCATTTTACACAACGTCCCAACATTTTTTGGAAACGGGTTTCAGTACATATTGTGATCTAACTCTGTTTTTGAACGGAGAGGGCAATAATGCCCATGTGACTAAACGCTTGTATTGATTATAGGCTAACGAATCAGGAAGCAGATATGGAGGTTATTGGATCCAGACAACGGACCAGAAGCAGAGATGGAGTACAACCCAATAGTGGGGTTTATTCATAGTAATACAGTAACGACTGAGGGATGTAGTCCAGACCTAAATGGCACAGTTCAGTTCAGATGGACTGGACTCGAGGGTGGGGACATGTCTGCGCCCAGCCAGTGGCATCCCAGGACAACAGCCAGATGGAATGCACACTGAGCAAGAGCAGCATTGTCAGATGGCAGGAGTGGGGAGTTCAGCAGGAGGGCAGTCCAAATCCCAATAACTGCAAAAGGCTTTGAAGGTGTTCCTAAGAAACGAGGGTGAGGAACAGACTGAAAGGTCAGCGAAAGGAATGAGGACCAAGTCCTGAAGACAGAGAGAAAGGCTTAGGAGCTCGTTCCGATTAGTGAGGCTAGGAAGATGAACTCCATATTTAACAATCATTAAAGATTACGAACAATTTCTGAAGATGGTTAACTTTTACTATTAAGATACTGACTGGTTGCGAAAAGGCATATGGAAAGCAACAATCCAGCATCTTGCACACTCAAGGTTAGTGGAATATATGTTACTGTCAGATTGTGAAACCAGTCATTTTGTGAAATGGCTAAAAAATGTTGTTGTTAATGGCTGAAGTTTAGGGCTTGTCATTTCATGACATGACTTAAATTTTTAGTCATTACATAAAATGACTTGCTTCCCAATCTGACTATAACACATATATACACCAACACACGGAAAGAAATTGGAAAGACGAATGTATGACAACTGGCCTGGCAGGCGCGCAGGATGACAAACCAAATAAAGGAGACAATGTAGTTACAGTTTCTTAAAAAAAAAAAAACACACACGCAAGCTGCTGGATGAGCTCGGATGGGAGGATGGAGGTTTGTGTCATGGAAGAAAGAATTTCAGCTATTGTGCCTTTGGGAGGTTGTATGTCTTTTAACATAGGCTCCTTGAAAACTTTGATGGATTAACTCCGCCAATTGTCAGTCGAACTGGGGCCCCTCAACGAACTTCTGAACTCTTAAAAATCAATTTTATAATTATCCTGCGTGATTAAGACTATTACATAACTTAAATTGGCATATGTGGGGGTAAGCTACCATTTGCTTGTCTGAACTTCCTGAATATCCCGCCATTAGTAAGATACATATAGAGTATTTGTGATTGTTTACCCTCTAGCGATGTTCACATAACTGTTCTATCCGCACATATCGAAGAAAGGTTGCTTGATTTCGATCCGTCAGACATAGGCCTATTTATACGGAAGCAGACGAAAATGACATAGGCCTACTCTGGCCTCCCGCCTAATCTAAATGTTTTCCATCAGTCCCTTAGATTAAATATGCAATAAATGTGCTTGACAATGTAATGCACGGGTTGGAAAATTTGTAATGGTGTTATATTGTGTCAGGACTCGGGAATCACTTAGCCTATTTCACTCAATAATCATAACTAAACGAGAAATACATCAACGTCATCATGCCTCGGGGAGGTGCGGGTTGTTCAGACGTCATTTTTATACTCTCTTTATGCTTATAGCCTACACAATCTAAAAGCTGATTAAAATTTAAAAACAGATTAGGTATTCATAAATAATTACTTCGAATGTAATCTCTGTGATATATGTAGGATACATCATCATGTGTAAAATTGTTTCCTCCGTGGACGGTGAAGCAATGTTGGCTTTAAGTTCAATATGTCCTCGCAGAATGTGAGTGCAGTTATCGATTTTACATTAGCGTTTCCATTCGCAAGTAGGCCTTAATAATAATTTTATCCGCATTTCGAATAAATACGCAAAAAGGACCAATGCAAGTAGGCCTACATAGGCTGACCTGGTATTCTCTTTATAAGGATTGTTCTGCAGTGAGCTATAAAACATTACTTTCAATTTTTTCCGTTTATCACCAGCCAGTCTCAACATTTCAGGTGATCTCATTCAGGACTGATCTGTAAGCATGCACTGACATGCTGTCGTTCTGTTACAATTTTAGTTTGACAAATACGCGTGCCAGGACAGCTGTAACCGACCCTGTCTCAGGAGACGTCTGGACCATTGTTGTCTTTTAATAAATATATCCCCTTGGGGCACTGTCGCGTTTGAGCGAGCATTATTTCGTAAATTGGGCCTGATTGTTCATCGTTGAATTTTTTTAATAACCGGCCTTTAGTTTTTTTATTAATTAACAACGCGTCCCTTTTATTTGGGCAAAGCATATAAATTGACGAGTACCATTAAGTCCTTTGAAAGTGTTTTGGCTAAAGCAGAGGGTCAGATTAACACCTAAGCCTACCGCGATAAATGTACATTATAATCATTCTTAATCAATAATTTTAAGTAGGCCTATGGCACGATGATTTTATGTCAAGGAATATGCAGCTATGCACCAATTCAATTCATAATTATAGTTTGTTTTTTCTCTAGGTTTTACTCTCCTGTCTGATTTGCTGTGTTGGCAGCAGTCAGACCAAGAAAAAAAATATATTGCCGAGGTTGGATGTCTTGTTTGTTGTCTGTCCAAAAAATGTATTCCTGCTCTGAAGGTGTAACCCCAGTTTCCTCTGAAATCGTTGTTTATGTAGCAATATGCATACATTCGTAAAGGTATCTCGTTGGTCTCCGCTGATTGGTGCCCAGGTTTGTGAGTGAACGCCCGGCGATTATGTCAGATTGCGTGCAGATCAAACCAGCCCAGCCTTTGAACTTCACCGCCTTTGGCTCCCATTCGCGAGCTTTTCCTCATTTCCCAGCCAGGTGGTTTGCAAGGCGAGACGCCTCTGGAAAAACACAAATAATTTCAGACCAATTTTCATCGGGATTTGCGCGCCTCGGTGGATCTTGCGCCAGTGGTTATTTTTCCTCGCTCCTCCTCGCGTTGACTCTGAGACTGAAGAATCAAACATTGGATTTTAATTGAATTATTAATCCGTTTTTTTTTTCTTTCTGAAAGCATTGCTCACTAGATAACTGATATGAACATTTCCAATTTTGAGGACAGCTGAATACAGTTTTTTGTTGATTTATAAACTTTATAGAAGGGGACTTAAACGTGAGGTTTTAAAATGTCAAAGCCGATAGATCACATCAAAAGACCGATGAATGCCTTTATGGTTTGGTCCCGGGGTCAGAGGAGAAAAATGGCGCAGGAGAATCCCAAAATGCACAACTCAGAAATCAGCAAAAGACTTGGCGCGGAGTGGAAACTGCTTTCAGAATCTGAGAAGCGACCGTACATTGATGAGGCGAAGCGACTTAGAGCGCAGCACATGAAAGAACACCCTGACTACAAATACAGACCAAGGCGCAAGCCCAAGAATTTACTTAAAAAAGACAGGTACGTCTTTCCCCTTCCGTACCTTGGGGACACGGATCATTTGAAAGGACTTCCTGTATCTGCTGCGGACAGTCTTCTAGGATCTTCGGAAAAAGCCAGAGCGTTCCTGCCGCCAACATCAGCGCCGTATTCCTTCCTTGACCCAAACCAGTTCAGTTCTAGCGCGATACAGAAGATGACAGAGATTCCCCACACTTTGACCACGAGCACGCTGCCGTATGCCTCTTCTCTAGGATACCAGAATGGCGCTTTTGGGAGCTTGGGCTGCCCGAGTCAGCATACCCACACTCATCCATCACCTACAAACCCTGGGTACGTTGTTCCCTGTAACTGTACCGCCTGGTCAGCGTCAAGTTTACAACCTCCGGTTGCCTACATACTTTTCCCGGGTATGACCAAAACAGGGATGGACCCTTATTCTTCAGCGCATGCTGCTGCCATGTAACGCGAAAAAAAAGTCTAATATAGCTTCCCAGACTTATTTATGCTACTGCAATGCATGTAAATATGGACATGGAGTCCAAACGAATTGATGCAAGTGGAGCCCTGGACTCTGTTTTAAGGAAAACGGTCTGAAACGTTTTATGATCACTTTCTGGACGTTTCTGCAAAGACCTCCGCTGGGAATATCTGTAAGGCAGGTGCCCCTGTGAACTCTAAGGATTGTAAATGCTAAAACCTTTTGGCCTTTAAATGGCCAAGGTATAAGTGGTATTTAAGTTTATTTATTATGTGAATTTGATGCAATGACAAATAGTTTTGTTGAATTCTTAATAGTAGAATTATATTATTTTCACTACATTTTTGTTTGCTCAAGCAGTTCTTGTCTCCTGTATCATGGAGTAAGTTTTGGCGTTCAGAATTTTTAAATGATGATTCGGATGAGAATTGGGACGTCTGAATAAAAAAGCCACATTCAGCCAATTGTTTATAATTTTTCAACAAGCTCATACAATTAGAATGTTTATATAATATATCAGATGAGTAATATATATTCTTATTTTTCACATTTGTTATGTGATTCAGTGGAAATAGTAAAACGTTCGTTTTCTGTCAGGCAGAACTTCTTATATGAATTCAGACAGTTCGTGTTGTATTTTTATCTATCGGGAATTTCACCTGCCATGACATGGAAAGGAAATGTATCCAAGGGGATGTGACTTCGTTTTTTTCGGTTGATTTGCATAGTGAAGGCATTTTGAATAAAGACAACCTCATTTCAAAATATATTTTAAAAACTCGCATTCCCATGTTCCCTAAATGTAGTGGTTAATCTGTGAGATACTGGCCGAACTGAATGTTGTCAAAATTGGCTTTAGCCTAGGAATGCATCCCGAAAGCGATATTTAGGAGTGCATGCAACATAGATTTTAAAATTCACATATCTCTCTTGCAACTCGGTAGGATATCACAAAAAAAGTCACCTTAATGAAAACTGATCTCAATTGGACCATGTCGTTTCCACTGGGATTATACAATGTTTATCATTTTAAGTAGGCCTACAGGGCAAGTTTTGTTCTTTGCTGCCTGAATTCCGTTTTAGTCAACCCGGTTTTAGTCTTCTTAGCCTATTGTAGACTATCTTATGAAAGTGTGCATTGTCGACATTAGGCATAAAATGTTACTACGAAAAGGAGAAATTTGGGATGGCTCGTTCTATAGGCTCCAAAAGCTATTGTCACTGCCCTGTACATGCATAATCGATTCCATAGTTAAGAAAGTTTATTGAACAGCGATCGTCTACTGCACTTAGATTTGTGCCCCTGAAACCAGAGCTGGGAAAAAAACACTTAATTTAATGAAAGATCCGAGAACAGAATTTCCGAAAATCACGCCACAAATGTATTTTTAAACAGAAAAAACTACAGTGGGAAAATATTTTGAAAGTGAAGTGTTTTAGGAGAGTTTAGCCACCCGGCTTGGTTTCAGAAAGCTTTCAAAGCGGAGGAGGAGTTCCAACATTCCAAGCAGATGAACCGCAATTTAAGAAAATCTAATCTCTCGATAAGTCAGTAGGCTATATAGCGGCACAGCAGATTTGATATTAGCCGATATCTCCATCGTTCGCTGAGATCTTATTCCAAATATATAATTTTTTTTTTCAAAATTTTCGTGTTGTCCTTGTCATCTATGCTACCTTAAAGTTCCACGGAGAAACCAAAATTGCGTCAAGAAGTATAGTCAATGTTGTCCCAAACCATTTGGTTAATAGCCTATATAGCTGCATTATTTCAAAATTAAAAGCAAACCCAAAAAGCAAACCATTAGCCGACTGTGCACTGAGGGAACCTTGAATGCTATCGCTTTAGAGACCAAATAGTTATTAGCCTGTTATAAAAACGAAATGGCAGTAGGACGAGGCCTAGACTGGAATTAAATTGCTTTGTAAAATGTAAGCTATTTCATGCCTCATCTTTTCTCGCACTTGCGACTGAACTGATTTCCGCATTTATTGGTTGAATGTGCGCAGATTTGCTCCCCTGTAGGAATCGCTGTCAAATTACCTGCTTGCTAAAAGCGGCTTAAACGAGTGACAGACTTGTCTTAAGTTTACCAGTAAACTTATTCAGCTCTAGAGATTTCAGGAAAAAAATTCAATGGCAGTGGTCTCATCTGGGTTTGGAATACGTTAGGAATTGCCAAGTTCAGGTTACAGCGTGCGAAGGTTGCATTTAGGCATATAGCCTGCGTGTAAAGATCTGTGCCGTCAGAGTTTCAAATAAGCTCTGAAAGTTTTTGTAATACGTAGGCTAACTTTTTACTGAATTGTCCACACACAGCCTAGATTTGGAATAATGCTGATGTGCGCATGGAATTATCCACGCATACTTTCATGTTGTCGGCCAATTGTCTTTAAAATAAAACAAACAAACAAAAACAACAACAGCAACAACAAAACATTTAGCCATAATTGGTGGTATTCCCTTATACTCAAATGAACCCATGAATTCAGTGCCCTTTAATTTCTTACGGGCGTGACTTGGTTTTTGGAAAGATAAAAACAGAGAAAATCAGACCATGTTCCAAAGACGAAGGGGCATCATATCATTATACAGCCCAGTATGCATAGCCTACTATTCGCTTCTTAGACAAACGTGAAATAACTTGCTGTACCGAGCTGGATCACATACCAATGCTACGGTTTTTAAAACATAAAATATTTACAAATGGAAACTGGGTTTGCTTTCGTTATTCATTTATTCAGTAATTAACGTATTTGTATATTTGGCTGTAACTATGATAATCATTTAAATATAAGACGATTTTAATCCCTAGGGAACAACCTGGCAATCTGTGCTCGGGCCACAGAGAGAGGATTGGAATTCGCCTATATTTCCCGTCCATTTTCGCACGTGATGGGGATGCGATTTTCACACTGAGGTGTAATAGCATTACTGCATTAATTAAAATTTTCATTTCACATCCAGATTGTTTACTTATCTGCCAGAAACATGTGCTGGGAGAAGGTAAGATTCCGGATTCCGCACTATTGCCCAAGGTGCAATTCGATATAGCGGAGGAAGTGGGGCGGGGGGGAAGGGGGGGGGGGTGGAAGACGGGCGGCCTCAGATTTTTATGACAGACTCTTATCTGGGGCTATAAATTACGGTGATACTCCATTGAACCAAATTATGAAGTTTTACATCAGTCCGCTAAAGCATAAATTCGGCTTTGAAATTGGATATTGTTAATTAGGCCTACTTTCAGGATGTTTAAAAATGGTAATATCTGTATTTTCTGCAGTAATGTTTCAAATAGGCCAAATATTTCATCTTCTGTGAAACATAGCCTATATTTAATTAACTTGAAATAAGCCAGCATTTTATATCCATAATTACTGACTGTAAGGTGATGCTGTGGTACTTTAGTACTATAAAATATTTACATCTAATCCTTATATTCATTAAGTGTCCAATAACTCTGGCTGTTCTGATTAATGACCCCTTTACTGGTCACTTTGCTTGCATTGCGTCAGCATACAGGACCATAAGTTTATTTAATATCGAAAAGGAAACTGGCGGTGGCCAAGAAAATTATGATTTAAAATTACAGACATCCTAAGTTTCTGTGCAACTGAGCTTCTCAATGTTTTCATTTGAGCCCAAGAGAAAGGTCGTGGTTCCGCTGTCTAATTCAATCTTCCTTATCGCCACCGGACGCCTTTCAGCCTGAGATCACAGAAAAAAAAGATAGGATAATTGTTATTTAATCTAAGTTAATATGACAGTCAGTACCTTCAGGTGTTTTGTAAGCTTGATTAAACGATAGAAGTCATACAGGATTGCGCAAGCGCCCGCTTGTCAAACACTTTATTAGGAAACATAAAATACACGCGACAAAAGCGGAAGAACGCGTTACTCTTAATTGAAAGCCACAGATCATTTGTGCAATCGCCTTTTAAAGACGCCATATAATCAACGTTGCAGAACGAAGTTTGTTTAGCGGCCTTTAAGTATCTGGGACTGTCTTGTCATGCTAATTTTCTGTTTCATCACTCTTCAGGGTGCAATGGCAGGCCCCTTGCTGATTATAAAATATAGGATAGAAATAATAATAATAATAATTATAACAATAATAATAATAAAATCACGTGGCTATTCAAGTTTTGTTTTTATCGGTCTTAAGGATTGGAACACCAAATCATCAACACACATGGGGTTGTTTGTCACAAATAATATTAAATGTTAAGGGTGATCATTTTCAACATTTATTTTTTTTAAAAGCGGGAGGCCGTGTTATAAATATGTGGACTTTGCGATATCTGGGCTATTTAATGAAGAACATAATTTTTCACTGTCTGGAGCTTTTAATTTTCTGGAGTCTTGTCTTTATGATTAATGTCCAAACCATTCTTTGTTTTCGTTTTTTTACATTATGACATTGCACTAAATACTACTAATAATAATAATTATTATTGTTATTAAAATTATTATTATTGTTTTTGTTGTTGTTGTTGTTAAAGAGATCATCTCGCTCCAGCTGCTTCAGCGATTCAGGTTTTGTTTTCAGAATAGCAGCCCTCAGTTCATTGAGCGCGCACTCAGAGCACACCCTGTTCAGTAAGTGCGCACTCAGACCACACCCATCTTCGAACTTTGCGTTCCTTTTTATCCCAGAAACTCGCTAGTAATGTTTCATGGTTGCGTCTTAAACGTTTACGATATCGCGTTCGCAAGAATTGTCCATAACTGATCCACAGACAGACATTTTAACAGCTGCAGAAATTCTGAAAACATGAAAACTTTCATGACAGTTGTCAAGTGGTTTCAGACAAGTCTTGTTTGCCCCAATGACACACACGCAAACCGACTGAAAACAATGCTAGCTAGCGTCGCTTTTGCTGCCGGTGAAAAACGACATTGTCATTAACATCACCCGCAACCAGGAAATCCCGTTTTCGAACTCAATCAAGGTCACGAAAAGCAACAAACACATGCAAAATGTCATTCATGTGGTAGTTTGAGAACTTGTTCCCATTTATCCGGACGAACGGATGAGATCCTTTGCAATATCCACCACTCAACTTCATGTAGCGGCGGAGTTAATATTATTAGGCTATTATTATTATTATTATTATTATTATTATGTGCATGACAATCCTTAGTGCGATATGACATAGGCTATTCAATAGGCTAAATTGTTTTTACGTCGTAGACCTGTTAATGATTTGGGCTCATATAAACATAGGCTAATAGCTAATATTAAGGATATATCATTCTTTTAAAAGGTGTGCTCGAAATCAAAATATATTACTTCATGACATTGTAAGAGCTATTTCGTGACTTTTAGGGTATTAAAACAGCAAGCAAATCGACCATGGTCTTACTTGTAGCATTACAGTATGTAATCACTGCTTTCAACTGTTAAACCTGGAAAAAAAAAAAAAAAAACTTAAAATAGCGACATTGATTGAGACTTTACAATGACCAAGTACTCTGAATGAACAGAGGTCCGGAGAACAAAAATGTATGTCTTTATGTTAATTTTAATGTTTTACAGATAGCTTCCCCAATGGCTCTGGATACACACGCTGTGCCAACTAATCCCTTGTGCCAATCATCCTTATTCTCCTTTACTGCATGGGCCTATGGTCAATATAGCCCCGCACCACCACCCTCGCGCACGCGTGCCCTGACGCTTGCAGTTAAATTATAGACTGACTAGTCGTTCAGGCTATGCGTGGCATCGTTTATTAAAGCGAGTACTCGACATAATTTAGTGCTGCCATATGTATATGTATGTATGTACGCACGTGAAAATACTTGAGCAGGTGAATGAACTCAATTCAATGCCGTTCAATGTAAACGCATTTCATTTCAGGTGCAGCCAGAATAAAAAAGTAGGGTCGAGTCCTGGATCCTCAGACTTTCGATGGATGATCTCCGCGAGAGCTTCCCCAGTGTTCCAATTTCAGTCCCCCCCCCCCCCCATGACCATAACCCCTGGTGGTCTGAAGTTGACTTATTAAGGGGGGGGGGGGGGGGGGGTGGGCGGTAATTTGAAGTTAACTACAGTCGCCCGAGGTCTGCATAAAAGTTCAGGCGAATTTCCTGATACGCCCAGAAATGAACGCTGTCTCCACATGAACAAGTAGGCTAGCCTAAATTAAAATATATTGTATTCAACCATCGTGCACACGATTATAAACTCAGTAAACCAACCGACAAACAATTATAAACAAATAAATAGATAAAACGCAGTTAAACTTAGTAATTTAACATTAGTCGTTATAGGACGTTCATTCACTTACAAAATTAACCTCGTTTAGGTCTATCAGTTCTGAATCCATTTCGATGTATAGGAGCTTAAGGCTTTGGCAAAATAACAAAATTCTACATTTACACACTTGAATTGATTCTTGGACTTTCTTAAATGGATCAATTTCATCTGGCCTTCTTTTAATGCAATCCATCAAACATGTAACAGAATTGTTCTGTCAATATATGCGTTCAGTAGGCCTGTCTATTAATTATCAGGGCCAATCAGTTGTTCCCAGGGCTCACTGTGTATATGCTGGTTTAACGGTCGTTCATTACGTTCCCAATTTGGTGGTTAACTTGTCAATAATTGTCCATTTTTAATCCACAAAACCTGTTGTTTCTTTAAGTTCTGCAGTATCAATTTCCCCCTCTATTTGTGTACTAAAACATGCAATAGAATGCAATATGCATATGGAACTTCCAGTGCACGCTATTTCTAATTTTTTGACATAATATGTCTTAAAAGAGTAAATAATTGTAATCAATATCAAAAGTGTGCTTAAGAAAAACTTAGACCTTGTTAAAATTCTGTGATTACAGTTGTGGATAGAACAAAAAACAACACAGTGGACTGCATTATTTCTTGCTCTGATGCAATTTATTTTGTTCTGACTCTAATAATTCTGCAACCATTATTTAGGCTAGAAAAGAGCTACAGTCATAACAGTTGGTATAAGACCTACTCAGACTTCATGAAATTCTGTTACATCTATGTCCATTTTGTGCGTTTTTAGCAGTTATTGCCTCTATTCTGCTAAACTTTATCATGCTTCGAGTGAAATATTTGCAGCCTGATGTTTGCGGTGAAAGTGCACGTGTGTGTGTGTGTAGGTATGTGCGTGTAAGCGCGCGTGTGCGCACACCTACATTCGTGTTTGTAGGCCTATAGGAAATAAAAGTTGAAAGCTTCATTTAAAAAAAAAAATGTGCATCTTAGTATTATTATTTAAATTACTTTTACCAAGCAATCCTGTTTATATAGAAGTAGTTTTCTTTATTAAAGTTAAACAAAAACAAACATTGTTTCGGGTGCCAATAATCACACTAAAAGCTTATGTAAAGTGCTGCTTTTCATATAAACCTTATTTTTGTCCAAGCAGCTACCTAGTGATCAAGAAAATGAGATGTCTTTGAGCCAAAGGCAACAACAATGGGTTTCATTCAACTAAACTGCTGTGAAAAAGTATTTACCCTCACCCCAATTCTTTCTTTTTTTGCATTTTTTCACAGGTAAATGTTTCAGATCATTCACCTAATTTTATGATGAGAAGAAGACAATGTGATTAAACATAAAATGCAACTTCAAAATGATCATGTCACGTATTTAAGGTAAAGTTATTCAAAACCTGTATCTGCTTTTAATAATAATAATAATAATGACAATTATTATTATTATTGTTATTATTATTATTATTATTATTATTATCATTGACGCAGTGGCGCAGTGGGTAGCACAGCAAGGACGTGGGTTTGAATCCAGCCTGGGCCCTTTCTTTGTGCAGTTTGCATGTTCTCTTTGTGTTCATTTGGGTTTCCTCCGGGTACTCCGGTTTCCACCCACAGTCCAGTCCTGCATGCCAGGCTAAGTGGAGACTGTTAATTGCCCATAGATGTGAATGGTGTGTGTGACCCCGTGATGGATTGACAAGCTGGATACAGGGTGTGTTCCTGCCTTTCGCCCAGAGTCAGCTAGTGTAACACTTGTGCTCTGAGCACCGGTGATGTGTATGGAGGACAGGAAGTGTTTGACTGGACTCAGGTGAGAAGATGGACTTGGTTGCATTGATTATGCCTTCAGCACAGCAAGAAGGCAAAACAGGATATAATTCAAAATAACAAGGAATCGAGGTTCCTGGTAATAAAGTTAAAGAGCTGATATTAACAATGAACAGCACTGAGTTCAAGAGTTATAATATATACACGCAAAATGAGGGAGGTAAGTCTATACAAGACCAGTGAGTAAAGATAGGCTTGTGGCTTACGAGACTTTGCGATGACTAAGTGCGAAGCTCGGTCTTAAATAGCACAATACTACTACTCAGTGGAAATGAACAACAGGTACATGCAATGATTGTGGAGCTGAAGAATGCGGCTTCATAGACCGGTGAGTTGGAAGGCTGGAGGCGTGGCCTTACAGCCGGGATGGGCACCAGCTCCACTGTGTCCCTAGTGAGGAAGAAGTGGTATAAATGATGGATGGATGATGATGATAATGATGATGATGATTATTATTATTATAAAACAAATAAAACTGATAACTACATTTTTTTACTCGAAGTTGTTGAACTTTTGACCTGACATGAGTGATGAGGAAGACCAGAAAATCTGAAGTTTCCAAAATTATACTTTTGAGACACAAATGGGCATTACCACTGAAAATACATCTGAAAAATATTAATTTATGGGTTTAATACCATAATACTTGAACCTGTCTTTGGTCAGCCTTGAGACTGTGACTCCTGTGAGTTTCAGAGCTGATGAAGTTTTGGTTACAGAGCCACAGGACAAGAGCAAAATGTATAATCCCTTTAACAATTTATTTATTTTTATTTTTTGGTAATTCTGACTTTTGGAGAGCAATCTCTTGAGGTTCAGTTTTGAGAAGAGACCGTACTTATGATTGTGTTCAAAGTGGCTCAAGAACATTAAGTGCTCTATTTATGGTAGGTCATAGAAAAAAAAGGGGGGGGAATGCTAATTTAAATGTTCAAATGACGTTCCCACTGGTGCCATCTAATTTACATGGAACCCCCCCCCCCAGAATAGAACTACACCCCTGAGGCTTGCGATCCAATTCTCCACCCTGTAACACGTAGCGCTGGCAGGAAATCACACGCTTGAGGTGGGCAGAAAATCAAAATAGAGGAAGGGATCTGTCTCTGTTGAGCAGCTTTTAGTTTTTGAGAGGCAGTGGATAGACTAAACCCCCTATTACAGCAAAGGGACGGGAAGTGTCAAAAATGTACCGAAGTTCAAATACCTGAAGAATCATCAAAAAACAAAAAATACAGAAACAAGGTATGAGATTTACACTGTTGGTGTCCCTACAAAGTGCATGTATAAGTTCAATGAATTTTGTTGGTCGGATTTTTAGAAGTTGATGTACGATGCTTCCTATCAACATGATGAACCCCGTATGAATGTATGAACAAGAGTAACTCTATATGCCCCCAGTTATATATCACAGGGGCATAAAAAACATGTATCTTAATATTTTTCCCCAAAACACATGTGGCACCTTTATTGGCACCCCAAGAAAACCATTCAGTAAAACCTTAATTGGAGTTAACCGCCATTGATAAATTTTATCTCCTGTTTCCCCGGGGTATAAATAAGAGGTGACAAATAGGTTCACTTCCCATTGTCATCCATCACCGTGTGTAATATGATGAATAGAGCAGTGACCTGGGACAGAACGTTTTTGAGCCATTCCCATATTTGGAAGCTGAAAGAAGAGTTAAAAAGTAGAAAATACCCATTTTGACGATCAGAGCTATAATTAATGATTGTAAGGAATATAGCAGTGTTATAAATCTCTCTGGGAGAAGACATGTGCCTATTTTAAATGCCTGCACTTTGAAAAGGAGAGTTCAATAACTAAAGTAAATGAAGGAAACTGCAGGCATTAATTATATCACGGGGCAGAAAACCTGCTCAAACACAGGGAGAACATGCAAATTCCACACAGCAGGTTGTTATGGCCCCAATTTGTTATGACCTATCAGACAGCAAGGGATGACAGACAAAATTTTTAAAAAAAGCTTCAACAGATTTAATTAAACAAAGAAAAACTGACCAAGATTGATATAAACAAAACTGAGATATTTACAGTCCCTTTGGTGGGGTTGCTTTGTGATAATCTGGATGAGGAAAATGCTCCAACACAGGCAAAAATCCACAAGAAAAACTTCACAGGTCTAGAAAAGAGGGACAGGTCTGGTCAAATGTATCCTTCTCCTTGCAATTTCTCCTACTACTTTACTCTCTCAATTTTTCTCCTTATATACTCTTTTCCAGCCCCCTCCCACCTTCCAGACTTTTTTCAATTCTCTGGGACTTTCCCTCTCAGACATGCCCAGGACATGCCCAAACCTAGCTACAGACTGGCTTAACAAAAAAAAGTCAATACTGCCATCTAGTGGCTTCTTTTTTTCCCCACATTACAGGTGGCACTCATTTTCAAGAAAAATATTTAGTTTCATAATCATAACTATTTTCTTTCAATCAATGTACTTCAAGTAACAGTGATATTTTGTTCCTATTTTTAATTAGATATCAAGAGGATAAACAATAATGGGATTCATGCATAACCACTTCTGTTAATATTTACAAAGATTGCAATGTTAAATGATGGCATTGTATACCGTTACGTGAAATACGGTATGGCCATCAGGATTTCTCAGTTTTCTAGTTCTTTGTTTCTTTGTTCTTCCTTTTCCGTTCTGTAATGTGTGCATGTGTTTTTGTTCATTAGTTATTGCTATTTTCCCTGTGCTCTTGTCTTCACTCCCTTATGTTATGCATCATTCTGTTTCCGCTCACTATTTTCATTACCTGTGCTACACTGTCAGGGTCTGTAATTTATTCATGCAGCCTGTATCATGTTTTCCATTTGTAGGTCAATGTTATATTCTGTTTCCATGGTCCTCCTCTTCCCCTGTGTCTCCGCGTGTCCATGTTTTCTTCCCACTTCCTTGGGTCACGTCTTTCCCGTTTACTGTTCCTTTCATTGTATTATTATTCTCTCCTTCCTGCTCTACCTGTCTCTAGTTCACTAATTAGCTTTCCCTGTATATAATCCCTCTGTTTGTAGCTCTCCGGCCCGATGGGCCAATAAGCTATTGTTGTGGTGTGGTGTGTCGTCCAGAACATTTTTTTGTCTTTTTTTTTTTGGCCTGATAAATTTTCGTGTAAATTTACAATAACATACTACTAGACCATATCTCCAGACATTTTTTCTCAGATTTTTGATTGAATGATTTTTGTCCGTTTTATGGGCCCTTGAAATTTTGGCACCAATGTTAAAGATAGGACTGAGAAATAAAAAAAAAATGATTTCTCAAAAACTGATACATTTTTTTCTAAATCTGGCAATCAACTTACTTTGGTACCGTCAATGTACAGGACGACTGCCTTTTTGATTGCATTGACGGAAGTGGGTCTATTGGGAGCGCTGTACTTTATGAATATGCTAGATGGCCTGTGGAGGCCAATGGTTGCAGATAGAGACTAAGTTTGTATCATCAACATATTGGAAGTCATATATGACCTATGTTTTGGCAAAATTAAATTTGAGCACAATTGACTTTGAAAGGTCCAATTCGAGCTCAGGGAATATATTAACAATGTTAGAAGATATGACTTCAAATTTCAAAAAATTATTTCTCAAAAACTGTCTGACAACTTTTTTTTCTAAATCTGGCAATCAACTCACCTTGATACACTTTATGAACAATGCAAGCGCCATTTTGATTGAATCGACAGAAGTGGGTCTATTGGGGGCGCTGTACTTTAACATTGGGTCTTATGGAGAATGGGCCAAATCGCCTGGGGAAGGTAAATCGTTGCAGGTTGAAATTAAGTTTGTATTACTGACATATATGACCTATATTTTGGCTGTGTTAAAGTTGACCTCAGATGACCTTGAAAGGTCAAACTTGAGGTCACGCAAAATGTTACAATTTTCAAAGGTTTCTAGGCTTGAAAGTAATGAAGATTGGGAACATATGTGCATTGAACACTTACAGGAAGTCATGTACGAACTTTCATTTGGTGGCCTTGAACTTGACCGTTGGCGTCCTTTGAGGTCAAACTTCATGTCGTGAAATTTCAATGACTTCTACCACCAAAACTATAACAGATAAAGCTTAGGTTTGTATTGCAGGCATAAAGGAAGTCATGTATGAAGTTTCATTTGATGACATTGAACTTGACATTCAGTGACCTTGAATGCCCAAACTTCACAGTGAAATTTCAATGACTTATATCAGCAAAATGGTTAGAGATAGTTTTGGTTTGTATTGGAGAAGTATAGGAAGTCATACATTAATTTTCATTTGGTGGCCTTGAACTTGACCTTTGGTGACCTTTGAAGGTCAAACTTCACATTGTGAAATTTCAACGACTTCTATCACCGAAACTATTACAGATAGAGCTTAGGTTTGCATTGTGGCCATATAGGAAGTCATGTATGACATTTCATTGCGTGACCTTAAACTTGACCTTCCGTGATCTTCAACGGCCAAACTATACAATGAAATTTCAATGACTTATATCAGCAAAATTGTTACAGATTGAGTGTAGGTTTGTATTGGAGACATATAGGAAGTAATGTATGAACTTTCATTTGGTGACCCTCATATTGACCTTTGAAGGAAGAGAGAAAATTCAATGATCTCTGTCACTGAAAAGGTCACAGATGGAGCCTAAGTTTGTGTTACAGACATAGGAAGTCACATATGCACTTTCATTTGGTGACACTCAGCTTGACTGTTCATGACATTTGGAGGTCAAACTTGACATAATACAATTACAATGACTTCTATTGCCAAAACGGTCACAGATGGAGTCTAGGTTTGTATTAGAGACATATAAGGGGTCATATATGAACTTTCATTTATATGAAAATCCATTCACTGACCACAACTTGACAAGTTCACAATTGACATATTGAATACATATTGACATATTATAATGACTTGTATCACCAAAACTGCTAGGATTGTATTACAGAGGGTCTTATGAATGTATGTGAACTTTTATTTAGTGACCTTGACATTGATTTTCATTGATTCAAATGTCAAACTTCATATGAAATTTCCATAACTTGTATCATCGCTGTAAGACTGCTTGCCGGTAAGCTACAGGACCCTTGGTCCTATTTTTCTCCGTTGTTTGCGAGTTTGTCTCTGCTGCTGTTACTCAGTAGCTCATTAGCATTTTTTTTCCTTCTGAGTCCACATTTTGCGTGTTTGATTTCCTTTGTTTCTGGTTTTTGAGTTTGGTTTGCTCTCCATGTCTGTCTGTCCTTCTGATGATGATTCAGCCTGGCTTTCAGGTTTTTGGATTTTATATTGTGTTTCTGTGGCTGCATCCTGCTCGCCTGGCTTTAAGAACTTAAGCTTGTTTTTAGACTACGGCTCTGTCTAGTTTTTTTGTACCACTGCCCCATCTCTGGTTTTGGGCTATGACTGTTTCACCTTGTTTGGCTAATCATCCATTTGTGCTGTTTAAATACTGTCTGCACCTGGGTCCATTCACCGCAGTGACAATGAAGTCAGCAGTTCAACATCCCTATTGCTCGCTACTCAGTGAATACAGAAAATGTTAGGAAAAATGCTGAAAGTATTTTTTAAAAACAAACCATCTTTCATAAAATGGGTTACTGCTGAAAACGACTCAGATTGTCTCATCCCAGGAGCCATTTCTGCACAAAACCAATTTGCATCAGAATTTTCTCTACACATTGACTATGGTGGACAGGTTGCTTGCTCAGCCAGCTATGAAGGAGTACAGTTTGTCAGCCCAACTGAGAGCCCAGTTTGGAACTTTACTTTGACACCAGGTAAAAGCATTACTATACTGCAATTGAAGCACTGATTGCTAAAACCCCACAAGTCAAGTCAAGTCAAGTCAAGTGTGACTCATGGGGTTTTAGTAATAGGTGCTTCAACTGCCACCAAAACAAAAAAATAATAAAAAATAATCAAATAAAAAACCAGGACTGCTCAAAAAAATAAAGGGAACACTTAAACAACACAATATAACTCCAAGTGTTCCCTTTATTTTTTTGAGCAGTATATTGAGCAGCAGGGTTTTTTTTTTTTTTGGAAAGATTCATTTGTCCGCATTAATGTTTTTGGATTGTTACTTGGTTATTGAGGACCATGCACGGAAGCGAAGTCCAGCCAGACCCACTGAAGCCAGGCTTTCATAGAATTGTTGGCAGATTCAAGTATATGCTTAGTCTTAATAGAGTATAGAACAATACTTTTTCAATGATAGGCTTTCTCCACACAATTCAGCATCTGGTGGTCACAGCTGCTGGACAGAAAACAGCTGGTGGGTGTACCTGCAACCAGCAAATACAGAATATGTATCTGACATCGTCCTAAATTATGAAAATGGAATAATGTAAGTCAATTATCAATTAGGTGTGCATCGATCTAGATGCACACCTTTTGCATGACCCACAACTTCCCCTCTTCGTTCTTTTGCGAATGACTGCAACAATATGCACCTTAAGTTAGTTTAAAACGAATGTCCCAAAGTAGTACACATTTTTCCCGCCACTAGTAGGCAATAAATGCTTTATCCAGTTAGAGACGACAAGGAAAGACTTCCGGGTGATGAGAACAAACCTTGCTTTCCACCATAAAAGTGCATCATTAGCATTCAATACATATTATTATACAAAATTCACATCATAAACCAAAGTAATTACTGACATGAGAGCAGGAAGGGAAGCCAGTTTACATTGCTACTAATTCGATTTGCATCTGTGCATGCTAATAAGTTCTTTTGTGTGGGTTCACCGTCCTTGTTAAAACACAAGTACCATTAGCCTGCAGGCTGTAACGGAAGAAATGTTGGTGCAAAAATCTGATATTGAATTGCGTTTGCTTTGAGCATTCAAATTTGAGTGTGGTCGTTTGCCAGAGGCCACATTTGATCATTTTCCAATGTAGTACATTTTGTGAAATTGAAATTCCGCGACAATGTAGATAATTGGGTCACATGTCTGGATCACATGATTTTTGCCATGTATATTTAAGATGAGGCTGTGCATTGTTAATGGGAGTCTGATGAAGAGCTGTAGCGCTGGACGAGACTCTTTTTTGGTGGAATAAATAAGTGGAAATTAGAGCCCTGCAGTGTGTGAGTCATTCGTTTGTTATATCATTTACTTACTTACTTTACTTACTTTTTATACAGCACAAGCTCGTCTTGGTTTGGGATGTGCATGTACTCTTCCTGATCTGAAATTGAAAATGGGTCATTAATGGATGCCACTGCTTTTGCAGGCAAATGAGGTCAGTCTTCTTGTTTGTTTTGGGGGGGGGGGGAGGGGGCGAAGCAAAATCCTGGCTGCCACATCGGCGAAATGAAAGTGATTATACTCTTCCTGTACTGACGGTCGCATGAATAGCAGGTTAGCAGAATGAAAGCAGAAATTATGCGGAGAATGCTCCCAAGATGAGACAGAGAACTCCAGGCCTTGCACGTGTTTGGCTGTTTACCTTGTAATTAATGCTTAACTGTGGTGTGGTGTCTGGTACCTGAATGTGCTGGCATGAAACGGATTAGCTGAAGGGTAGTAGTTAGTTTTACCCCTCATTTACTCTCCACTATGAGAAAACAAAGGGAAAAATACCAAGAAGAATTCACCATTTATTTTCCGTAGGTACACAATTTGAAATCAATTTTATCTAAAAATGTAAAGGCATTATTCATAATTTTAAGTTTACAAAGTTTACACATGAACACATACATAACAAACTAAGAAAGACTTCAACAACCACAATGACAACAACACATTCAGAACACAGAAAAGACAGCAAATCTGCAAACAAAAATACAAATAAAGAAAAGGTCACTACAGAGAGACCAACATATCCAAGCGAGTAAAACAGTAGTACCAAGTGAGGTGTTGTGTCTCATTGACATGATAAACAGAATGTACATTATACAAAAATAATTCCAGATATGAATCCCTCTTGTTTTACAGCAGGCTCAATGCTATTCAGTGAATTTCAGAGAAGAAATAAACAGGCCTGGTTTATGAAGATCACACACATCACTTTTCCACACAATGAAATTCAATACCGTAATTTTTTAAAGCCGCATCTTGAAGGTGGGGCTAGTTTTGGAAATCCATCAAGAGAGAATGATTTTTTTTTTCTTGAGAAAGTCAGACGCACAATTTTATTTTTAGATGTGGCAGGCTTCAGGAGATAAAGGGACGGGATCATCCCAGCTGGAGACAAAATATTTCTTTCAAAACTTCTCCGCCACAAAGAAACAGTAATTTTCAGGACCAAAACAAGTGCCTTTATGTCCCTATTTTGCTGACACATTTCCCACAAAAAATGGGGAAATTAATTATCAAATTTATTGAGTCTGACTAGAGTTAGGTAATATTTAAGCAGCAGTTTATTGTTAGTACAGTATATTTAATACTAGTAGCAGGAGGAAAATACAACTTACTGCACAAACCGGCCTAATCAGATTAAGAGGAACCGAGGTCCAGCTCCCAGCTGCATTTTAGGGGGAAAATAATATTTGTGGAACGGATAAATGTATTGGACTCCCTCCCGATTTCTTCAGTTTTTGCTCATTTGTCAAACTCAATGTTTCAGATCACACAACTTTTTTTAATATGAGACAATGTGAGAAAACACAAAATGCTGCTTTTAAAGGATCATTTTATTTATTGGAGGTAAATAGTTTTTCAAAACTTATGACACCCATGTGAAATAAACAATTTCCCCACTAAAACCTAATAACTGGTTGTGCCACCCTTGGCAGCAACAACTCCAATCTAACATTTGTCATAAGTGGCAATGAGTCTTTCAAATTGGTGCGGAGGAATTTTAGCCCACTCTTTGCAGAATTGTTTTAATTCAGCCACAATACAAGGTATTCGAGCAGGAACTGCCTGTTTAAGGTCAGACCACAGCATGCCAATTGATTCAATTCAGGACTTTGACTTTGCCACTCCAAAATCTTAATTTTCTTTCTTTTGAGCCATTCAGAGGTGGATTTGCAAGTGTGCTTTGAATCATTGTCCTGCGGCATAATCAAACTGCACATGAGCTTTCCTTCTCCTTCAGGATGCTCATGTCTGCTAGAAAGCAAAATGTATCATTCCATTACTTATGGCAAGTAGCCCAGGGCCTGAAGCAGCAAAGCAGCCCCGGACCGCACCACCACCACCACCACCACCACCAGCACCGTGTCAGACCGTTGTGGAGTGATGATCCTCTTATGGAATGCAGTGTTAGTTTCACCCCTGTTTGAAGCTTTGATACTCAAAGATTCAGAGTCAGAGACTGAAAAGATGACTTCACTGAAGCAAGACACTTGTATCATTTGGGAACAAAACTTCTTTTTTGCTAACTTTTAGAATTTTTGGACAAAGAGTGCCCCGAGCACAAGGAAAATTCATGAAAATTCAATGAGATACAGAGAAATAATTTAAAAAAATCTCAGCAGCAAAAAGATTTGTTTCCTGGATCATAAACTCATTAACTAGAAGTGTGCTGCATCTGGGGTTGGTATTGAGAGTTATTGATTATCTGTGAAGCCAAATATAAGTTGCATCCCACCCTCCCCAACAGCTAAAAACGGAGAGATTTTTGCTTTGGTGTTAATTATAAATATTGAAACATTTTACTGCCAACCAACTGTTTTGATGCATGGAACAAACTTTTGAATCAAATGCCAATAAATGTCTTTTTTCTTTTTCTTTTTTAACCTTTTTGGCGGTCAACTTAGGGGGGGGGGGCCCTATTGTACCTATCTATTCGCTCTCTGAACTTCACAAGAAATGAATTGAAAATTATTAGGCTCCAGAATCTGAACATCCTTCCTATGCTCCTAATTTTTATTTATTTATTTTTTTGCATAATAAAGACTCATAACTGACTCCACATAAGTGCAGTTGGTGTTACAGCAATATTAAGATGAAAAAATGATTGGTTGATAGCGGGGCATACCTGAGATGCAGTTATTAATTAATCCACATTATGCAGCCTCTTTGAAGCTTTTATTGGAGTCAAAGCGTAAGTTCTGCATTCCAACACTCAAAACCTATGTCTGACTATGTCTGCAAAGAAAGTATGTCATGCGCCTTTGACCCGCAATATTTTTATACCACCATCAGGTGAAGGTGGAAATTTTGGGAAATTTATATTCAGTTTAAAATAGTTCCAGATGCAAATATCTCAGATATTTTTTTCTCAGCCTGTACAGGATGCCACATAATTAAAGTGCCCACATGCAGCTCTAATCCACAGGGAGACGATTCATAAAAGGAGCGGGGACTGAATTCACGTTTAGGCAGGCATCAAACCCGTGATTAAGCTTTTCGCCATAATCCACTGTACATCTAATTATGCTCACCAGTCAAAGGCTGAGTGATGCAGGTTCTTTACAGGTCAGGCTGTGAAAGTAAACCTGTGCGCATTTGATCAGTGTAAGTGGGTCGTTTCACTGGCAATCATGACTTTTGACCATTACAGTGAGAACGGTCCTGGTTTTTGGTGTCACACCTCACGCACGCACATGCTCAGAGCGAGGAAGGGACTAATAAATGTTTGTGTACTTAAAGCTAGAGTTCAGGGTATTTATATGGAAATTAACTTCTATAACCTTAAAGTTTGCGTAATGCTGATTAAGCCCATTTTGCAAGATACAAGTTTTAAATCTGGATTCTCTGGGGACATTCCCATGCTGAGGCACCGGTAGTTGTGCTTTTTACGTCGACCTGCAATGATTGGATGGACAGAGCTAAAGGGTGGGGCTACTGTAGCAACAAAATAGGTTATAGAAACAAGGGGTTTGGTGGAAAAACTTAAGAGGCATACAAAAAAAGTTTTGGAAGCTCCAAAAAAAAAAAAATATATATATATATATATACTGCCCGGCCAAAAACCGTTTGGAAATTAATGAACAAATTCTAGAATTGGATCATTATTGCGGTTACTAATATGTTTCAGCTGGCAATAATCATTTTTCCCCTGACTGATGAAGCGCATCGCTACTCATTTCTCAAAAAATCATGTCGGAAGACACATCCCTTCCTGGTGGAAAAGATGGTACAGTATTTCTGAACAGGCAACTTATTGGCCTGTATTTAGCAAAGAAACTCACTCATTTTCACAAACATATTTGCCACCACAAAGTCCTGATCTTAGACACAGTAAAAGTTATTGGGATGCGCTCAAGAAAGACCACCGAGTGTTTCAACCATTATGTCAAGAAGACAAGATCTCGGCCAAAAATTATGGCATGTATGATCGAATATAAATGTTCTGGCATTGCATATAGTTGTCAAAACAATGACAAAATGAATTTGCACTGTAATCAAAGCTACAGGGGTTCCAACTAAATATTTGAGTGTGCGACTTTTTTTTGGCCGGGCAGTACATATATATATATATATTTATAGCAGCAAGCAGTGATGAGCGGGTTCCGTACCCAACGCTGGTCGCCGAACTTGGCCAATTCCTGTTCGTGCCAACACGAACACCACAAAGTCCCGGAAAGCGAGGTCCCAAGGTACAATTTTCCCCAAACTCATGCACTCAGGGTCAGCGTAAAAAGATTTTACCCAGCGAGCAACCATAGTACGCCTGTCGGCTTTGGCGCGCATCAACGGTGTCCCCGCCGTGCTTGTCTTGTCCACCCAGTTGGCGCGATTGCGATTTTCACAGTTAGCTGCGTCTCCTGGGCCCAGTGCCCATTTGAGAGCATCTGCATAGATTTGAGGGTGGCTTAGTGCAGTGTGGTCTTCCGTGCAGATAATAGATTGTTAAGATGGGCAGGTTTGTCTGTGTGCGTTATTGTGTGCCTCTTTGTGTATGAGTCCATGTGTGCGATACGAGCTCAAGTGCTTGTGAGTGTCTGTGTGTGCGTGTGAGATAGCAAAATTGGTTTGATGGGGGGGTAGTTTCAGGATAGTAGCCATTACACAAACATGCTGGTCACTCAGCTAGCTTTAAGGAGAGTAAGTGTTTTGTGTGTGTATGTGCGTGCATGTGTGTGCCCGCGTGTCGTTCAGTTTGTGTGTGTAAGTGAATGTGTGCCTCTTTTTTTACATTTCTTAAGTATTAGTATGAATAGTATTAGCAAAATTAGTAGTAGTAGTAGTAGTAGTAGTAGTAGTAGAAGCAGTAGACGTTGTTGTTGTAGTAGTAGTAGTAGTAGCAGTGATAAATGCTTTCACAGCGCCCCCTGTGGCCAAACAGCCATACTGTAGTCATATGTGTTTAAAAAACAGTGTTTTTAATGAGAAAAAAATTAATTACTCAGCCCCCGTCCGACTGAAAAACTTCAAATTTGGTACATATCTTCCAAATGCAAGGGCCTATCATAATCAATTGTTCAATCTCAAACTTTCCGGGCCAACTTGGAAATATAGACATTTGTACATTTTTTTTTATTTATCACGCTGATTTTTAAGCCACGCCCACCAATCTTTAAGCCATAAATTCCAATAGCGTCCTACATGACCCTGTCAAATTTCAGGTCATTAGCCCAAGCGGATCCTGAGATATCACCATGTGGCGTTTATATAACTCCTCAAAGTTTGGCAAGGCTCCAGCAAAGCAACTTGACCCTTAGGTTTCCTAAAGTTTGAATCATGACATCCAATAATACAGGCATAAGATTAACTATTAGCCCCGCCCAGCAAAATTCATCAGATCGCTACGTCTGCACAAAAAATCGTGACATGTTAGGGATAAATTCATTTAATTGTCGACCCTTGACAATGTTTTGTCCCAAATGACATGTAAAAAGGCCAAATAGAGTAGAACAAATCAACTTTTAAAGGTTTTTCAGTTTTTTCAAAATTTTGAAAATCTTAAATTGCAGAAATGGGCGAAATTATGCCTATTAGATGCATGAGACTCCCTGCAAACACAGGGAAGAAGAATTTTTCAAAAAGACCATACAATGTCCAAGATCTGAGTCTAAATGCAAACACACTTGTTATTGCGCCACCTAGGAGTATATTGGTGGGATTTTTATCATCGGAGATCATCTTCAGCCAATGTAATAGTGTGCCAAGTTGCGAGTGACAAACCCTAGTAGTTTTTGCCACCCAAACAGCGAAAATAAGAAAAAAATTCATTACTCAGCCCCCGTCCATCCAAAAAAACTCAAATTTGGCACATATCTTCCAACTGCAAGGACCTATAATAACCAATTGCTCAATCCAAAACTTTTTAGGCCAACTTGGAAATATAGACATTTGTACACTTTTTTTAAATTTTCTCGCTGATTTTTTAGCCACACCATCAATCTTAAGAACATACATTCCAGTAGTGTCCCATATCACCATGTCAAATTTCAGGTCATTAGCCCAAGCGGTTCCTGAGATATCACCATATGGTGTTTATAGCGCCCCCTTTTGGTGTAACTCCACAAAAATTGACATCGCTCAAGCAAAGCAACTTAGTATCATGACCCTTATGTTTCATGAAGTTTGGATCGGGATATCCAATAATAAATGCACAAGAGTAACTATTAGCCCCGCCCAACAAAATTCATTGGACCGCTACATCTGAAAAAAAATCTGATATGTCAGGGATAGATTCATTTAATTGGTGTCCTTTGACAATGATTTGTGCCAAACTTCGTGACAATCGGACAAACAATGCTGAACGCATTAACTTTTAAAGGTTTTTCAGTTTTTTCAAAATGATGGAAAACTTTTCATGGTGGAAATGGGCAGGGCTATTCCTATTAGATACAGGAGACTCAAGAGAATCAGCAGAAAAAAGAATTTTTCAAAAAGACCAGACGGTGTTCGAGATCTAAGTACAATCGCAAACACATTTGCTATAGCGCCACCTAGAGGTATACTGGTAGGATTTTTGTCGTCGAAGATTGGCTTCAGCTAATGTAATAGTGTACCAAATTGCAAGTGAAAAACTCTTGTAGTTTTTGCCGCCCACGCGGAATTAGGTCAAAACGGCGGAAACAAAAATAATAATAATAATAATAATAATAATAATAATAATAATAGTAATATTATAATAATCCGAGCAAAAGCAATAGGTTTGCTACAGCTCTGCTGTACAGAACCCTAAAAAAAGACATTTGGCTTTCAGTGGAAGGATTACAGTCAAAAAAGAAAGAAATCTATGGGGAGGACGCACACGGATAACCACTGGTGTAGCTTTTCTTCTTCTGAGAGCACTGTAAGAAGAGAAAAGGGACCTCAGGCCAGGTGCGAATGAGTAAATGCGGATGAGTAAAAAACAAGCAGTTGGCTCATAACATCCATGTAAATACAGTGTTTTGCTGGGAGTCCTCTTTTTGGGAAACAGGCCGCACTTCTAGCTGAGATAATTACCTCATATGACAACTCCATCACTTGACGGCTTTTCTCTCACCTCTTATTCGTCTGCAAAGACTGGAGGAGAGAGAGAGCACTCCCGGGACAGGGGGCAAGCGCACTTATTAGTGTACACATCATAAGCACACATTGACACTGTTAGTGTAATTACTCTCACTGCCAGAGGGGGAAGACAAAAATTTTGCATTGCATTAACATTAAATGTTAGTTTGGGTCGGATTTTCATCGATGATTAAGCTGCTCTTGTAATTCCACAGGTCAGTCTAATGCAAACTCTTTCTATTTTGTCATCCACCATTCATATTTTGCTCAGACATTACAACATTCAGAGCACCGTCTAACAGAGGCAAAAAAGGCTAGTGTCATATAATTACAGAATATGGAGCGTTTCTCTCTCAGCGTAGCGATGCCTTTTTTTTCCTTGGTTAAAACTGCAAGCACAAACTTTTCTTTGTGTGCACACTGCATGACCACCATGTTCTTGATTGCTGCCTGTCTGTGAATAGCAGGAAAGGCATTCCTCAAAGCAGATGAGGTTGTGAGGTTAAGACGGGGCCTTTGTTGTCATACAATCACATGCTATTTACCTGTTGGGCCCCGTCTTTCTTCTCTACGCAACTGTGACCCAACTGTGAAAACCAGGCTTTTGTCTCCATGACAAACAGCGGCCGCACGTTCAGATTCACTTGCTTGCACCACAATAGCCACTACCTCAGGGGCGTGAGGACTTCTGCTATTGCAAGGATCAGTTTTCTCAAGTGAAAAGATAAAGGAAAACTGCCCAGGTGATGGACAAGTCCAAGCTTGGGCCCGGCCACTCCCTCTGTATGCTCATTACTTTCATAGTTTGTCCTCTTACAGAAACTGAATTTTCCATCTTCAGCCGGAACAGATTTCAGTAAAATTTACCTCAATGTTATTTACAACTTGAAGCTGTAGTTTATCATTTTAACCTACAGTGGCAGATTTGTGACGGTCTTTTATACATGTATGGTAGATGATTTTGAACCCCCTAAAGTCTATTTTTTCATTTAAGTTTTCCCTGAAGTTGGTCCAAAGTTTAAAAAAAAAATTCCACATTATAGGAAAATGTCATATACACAGCCCTACTCTGTATCTGCTGGTTGCAGCACTTCACTGAAGTTACATCACACTTACAAGAAGTGAACTACTTAAGCCTAGGATGCCGTGTTTTTTTAAGGCCACAGCATTACATCACATGAAGACCTGTGTGCAAGAAGTACTTAAGTCACATTTTGCAAAAAATGAGCTGACACCAGTATTAAAAGCCACAACGGCCACAGCATTATCTGCTACCAAAGATTTTTGCAAAGAAGAATTGAAGTCTTGCGTACTGGTGTGTTTCCATTGTTCATTGTCATGCTCTGCAACATGCTTTAAAAACATTGCCCCCCAAAATCTCAAAGTATTATTTTGTGACTTCTTAGTACTTCTTGCACACAGGTCTTCAAATGGAAAATCTCTAGATCTTGCACATCATTTTATACATAATTCCCAGTAATTCAACAGGAAACATTTGGGATCGTTGGAAACCTTGGGATTTCCACTAGAATGTAAAATGGGCCTGAAGTTTCACAGGTTGAATACAGTAGCTGCATTTGCCCAACCCATATATGGATTCATAGGTATTATAGAGTTAAAATTTTGGGACAAAATTCCTGCAATGTATACCCATAAAAAAATCAATCATTTTGTATTTTATATTTATATTAACAGCAGTAGAACCTAACCCTGGAATGTTAGAGAGGCTTTGGGGCTTTAGGTGAACAATTGGATCATTGAAATTTTTTAATCCTCAAAGTTCGGTTCATGAACTGCATTCTCTGTCAAAAAGGTCAGCTCTTATTAGGGGACCCCCTCTATTGACTCTCCCTGTAGATTGTACCCCACAATCTGCCCATGATGAGCCATATAACTTAAAGTCTCTGCCAGACTTAGGAGCCAGATTATTGGGTCAGGACAGAAGAGCCAAAATTATTGGGTCAGGACAGAAGAGCCAAAATTCACTACAGTATTACTGTATCCATACTGATTTTAATCAGTTAGTTTCATGACATTCAATTAACATGCCGTTGCAGCTATAGCAGTCTAACGCATTCAAAAAATAGTTGGTTAGCATCTTTCACATTTCAAGGGTGGGCGGGAGGCTTTTAATTTTATTATAATAAGAGTTTAAGATCCAAGGGCCCTGAAGGTTACTGGTAGTTACAGCCCCAACAGGAGAAAAGTAACTAGCATCAGTCCGCGGATTCAACAGGAAGCCAACACGAATTCTTACTAAAGCAACACATTGTCTACATGATACTGGCGTTAAAAAGCTCCAGCTCGGAAATCCGCAAAAAAATTAAACCTTTTTAATTTTTTCGCAAATTTCAGCGGTGATGGCGAATGGTCCCATACCATTGCAAATCAATTCACGGTTCTTCAAATCAACTCTTCTCTGCGAAAGAAGAGAACTGTTTCATCCGCTCACTTCCGCAGGCCAACACAGCTCAGTGAGAAAGGGGTTTTAGTTGCCATTATCGGGCAACTCGACTGAGCGGTCACACTTTTTCATGAGTGAAAAACAGCAACATTTTTATGTCACATTTCTGCCATTTAGAAAAAATATTATCTTTAAGAAGTCAACATCATGAAATCCGATTAGATTTTTTTCTAACCAGAACTTTCACTGTCATCTGCTGTCAATTTGCGAAGTGCGCCACCTTCTCAATTCACTTCTGGTTCTTGCTCTGATTTCAGACAATGATTTTCTTTACACAACACTGCCACCGAGTGGGTCTAATTAGTATTATTCTTTCTATTCCACGATGCTAATAGGAACATACATCGAAAAATGGGTTTTGACCAGTTTTTGATCACAAAAAAAGGTCGACTATGCGGTTACAATGCCCGTTAAAATTTTAATTAATAATGGGTTAGTGCCTAATACATGATAATGTCTAAAGACATTATTTTACGAGGAAATAAATAGATTGATTTTGTCATATGACCTTGAAGACCAAAGTCAAATCCAATATGATGTGTTTGATCAGCATACATGATTTTTCATTAGTCTCCAATACATACTGAGGATCTAAAGCCAACATTAAAGGACTTTTAGGCCATTTTGTCATTACCTGGACCTTGTTGCCCACGGTCAAATCCAATATGTGGAAAACAACCGGCATACATGATTTGCTATTAGTGCCAAATACATACCTAAGCTCTACAAACAATATTAAACAAATATGGGCCATTTTAGTCATATAACCTTGACCTTGAGGCCCAACATCAAATTTGACTGACTGCCTAAGAAGGTTCAGCACACATGGTTTCCTATAGATGCCCCAAACATTCCTGAGCTCTAACTGCCATATTCAGCAAGTTATAGCAATTTTTGCCATTTGATCATGATGCCCAATGTCAACTTGCTGAGAATGTTTGGCTTACATGATTCCCTATAAGTGCCTCACACATACCTAAGCTCTAAATGCCACATTAAGCTGTTATAACACATTTTTGCCATTTGACCTTCATTTTGAGGCTCAAGGTGAAATTCGAACAACCAAGAATGTTTGGCATACCTGAGTCCCTATAGTTGCCTCATACATACTCTAAAGCTGTTTAAGAGAGTTATAGCACATTTTAGCCATTTGACCTTGACCTTTCGGCTCAAGGTGAAATTCGACCCACCAACAACGCTCGGCAAACATGATATGCCGTACATGCTCAATTCATACCGCTACTATAAATGCAATAATAAGCAAATTACGGCACATTTTGTGGCAAAACACCCCGAAAAATGATGAAGTCCAGACACGTTGCCTAGGTGGCGCTATGAAGGAGCGATTCAATCAAAACGCCATTTACACCATTGAATCAGGTCATGATACTGATTCCACTGCTGCGATTAAAAAAAAATCATCAAACAGTTTTTGAGAAAATTGCACCCAAGTGCCAAAAAATGGCCATTTTCGACATAAAAATGGCCGCCAAGTCGAAACGAACGATTCAATCAAAAAAATTTTTGCTCGGGCATTAACTTGATGACCCATTTGATCACATCCCCAAATTAAAAAAAAAATTAATTGGACTGTTTTTGAGATACGGCTTTAAATGGACGACACCAACACCTCCGCCGGACGCAAAGTGACAACAATAGATTACTGGCCTACGGCCGGCAACCTAAATATCCAAATGAAAAGACCATGTATGAGGTTAAAGCATGAAATCTATCCAACACATGAGTGGCACAGTGATTAAGCCAAACAGACTGTCTGCTATATGGACAGGGATTCCAAGTATTTTTCTTACTTTATTTTAGATGTGATTTTGGCAGATTTTTTCAAATTAAAAAAAAAATTTAATCAGAGGTGGCAGGGTTTTTGGGGGCAGGCAAGGATTCTAACCAACATTTTTTTAATATACATGGCTTAATTGTATTGTACAGGCCTCATTAATGGAAACCTCTTGTGGGATTGTTGGTCTGTCTCAGCATATCCAAAAGGAAACAGACAAGTCATAGTTTGCACAGGTGCTGGATAAGATTGATACAGCGGTGCACACCAAGAATTTTGGGCTCCTTCAAAAAATCTCATAACACGCCCCACCTCACCAAAAAATCCTATACTCTGATAGTTTCTAAAGCCCCCTTGGAATCACCCTACCCCTCCCTCCCTTTAAAAAGGCTATGAATGGAAACTTCACAGTGGAGCAAATGACTCCTTCGGTGAAAGATAATAAATTCTGTGTGCCAGACTGTACATACTCATTTGCAGAGGTACTGTTGCTAGAGTTCTGTCTTTACGTATAATTATGCTTTTTTTGTTTTCAAATTGTGCAATGTATGTGCAACATTTGAAACTGGTGCTGGTGGTATCAGAGGAATTTCTTTCTTTAAGGGTTTTGCTTTTCAGTTCGGCACCTAGAGTTAACTGTTCTGAAATGCTTTGTTGTACAGGTTTTCCCCACTGAGGCATAAGGTCCCATTATAAGAGCAGGCCTATGACTTCTTACAGCAGAGGGTAAAGGGTTAACAGAAAACAGTCCCATCTTTTCTCTGAAGTGGGTCCCCCAATTCCAAACAATTTCTCCTAATCCAAGAGTAATAGGTACTGCCCTGGAGGAAGAGCTGCTCTCAACACCTGGAAATCCCTGCAGGTGTCGGACTGTTCAGCTGAGACAAGTGCTCAGTGAAGCGTGCAGTCTACCAAAAGGTACGGAGGCACTCAAGGTCACCCTCACGCTCACATGCTTTTCTATTCTATTTTGAATGAGGCTGTTGAGAGCAACAAATGAAAAACTTAGAGCAAACAGAATGAGAAGTTGCAGCTTGAAGATTCATTTATGTTATGTCATATGACACACACATACAGTAGTTCTGCATTTCAAATGCCTGCGCCCACACAAACCTGATAAACTTAATATAAAGAGTGCTAATGTGGACCAGGACCTGCTTCAAACAGTGTTTCAAAATACACTTTTTTTGTGGAATTGTGCCCATCATCCTTGATTTTTTTCCCGGGATAAGTGATAGCTTATTTCAACCTTGATTGGATTTCTTTTATACTCTAATTAATACACAGCTGCAATTCATTTCAAGCATTGTGAGGAAAGAAAAGACAGAAGTGGACTACAGTATGGCACTAGATAAGGGACAAAATTAAGACTGCAGGAAAGTTGGTGGAGGCAAAAACAGGGCAGATTAATGAAGATCATTCATGAATATGGAGAAGAGCAATGGACCGAGGGAAGAACCGTGTGGTACACCACTATCCATGATCATAAATCACAGACAGCTGTGATATGAGACACTCTGCCATCAAATTTGTGAAAATTCCATGTGTAAGAATATTGTTGCAGAAAAAGGACGATACTGTATGCCATTGCTACATTTTAGAGAGTGGTGGTTCTAGAGAAATTAGCTCTGGACTGTAATTCAAATAGAGGCTATATGTCAAACTCTTTGAAATATTGAGACAGCTGGATAAACATTATTTTTCTCAAATACTTTTGTGACAGTTTTAATAATGCAAATTAGGCTGTATTTGTCCAGAGGATCACCCCCTTTTATGAAGTGGGATGACTCTGGCACACTTCCATACGCTGGGAGTTCAGTAGTGAAAAGAGGAAGATTAAATCAGTCGGACAAAGGATATGCCAAAACATGAAAAGACAGTTTAACAAACATGATCTCTGATACTTTTCCATTAAGGCAGTTTGATGGCCAGTTCAGAATCGGCACCTAATCTTGAGCCAGTACTTAGTGCCCTGACAGCCAAAGAACAGAAGAAATCTGATGTTATATTTATGTGACCAGTCTTCAGCATCTGCTACCCCTATCAGCTCTATATAGACCGAACTGTTAAGTTTGATTTTCATCATCAGAGACAAATTATTTAGCCATGTCGCTGACAATGCTATGACAATAGGTTTGTCAAAAACAACCCATGCTCTTTAAAGATCAATATTAAGAACTTAGTTCCTCATTGTGAGATGAATAATACTTAAACCATTACTGGTTTTAATATGGCGAAAATATATATAAAAATAAAGACACATTCACCTGACCATTAAGGCGCTTAGATTACGATATGATATAGAGCAGTGGTGGTCAATCCTGGTCCTGGAGACCATTTTCACAAACAGTTGTCTGCATTTTGATTTATTTTCCTAAATCATGCAGTTAATTGTGCACTCTAGGGAATATTAGTCAAATTATTGTTGTGTTATTTCAATAAGACTTCTCAACTTATTTAGTTAAATGGTTTTCTTTTCTTTTTTTTTTGTGCTTGCGCAGACAAAGGAATTTTCATCAAACTGGTGTTGGTTTTCTTCATTTTAAGAATGGCTTTTATTTGTTTTAGCAAATGAAGTCTTCACCCTCATTGCGCTACACAGTACAATCACTGGCAGTCATCTACCCAATAAGCAAATTCATTATTTTTAACGGATTTGCTTGAAGAGAGCAGACGGGCCAGCAAACGGAGCCAGGCTGCAAGTACTTCACCACTCCCCCCCCCCCACCGACCATGTTCTGTCATGAACCCCCCCCCCCCCACACCCCAAACCCTCTGCCCCCCCTCCTCCCTGCTCCACACCCCGTCAGAACAGCACAATGTTAAGCAAACACAAATCACTCAGCCATGTCATTCCCAATCTCCCAGCATTAGTTCTGTTAACAAGATCGAGGCCGTTTGATAAGTGCAAAAGGCTGTGGGTGGCAAAACCATTACCCAACGCTCACAAGATGTCATCACTGACAGTTGTTGCCACTGTCACGCTAAAGTGGTTTCCTCTGTGCTTTTTTTTTTTTTTTTCAGTAAGATCTGCAAACCACACAGATGACTCCAGCATAGCTTCTCAGAGAAGCATCATATGCTGTTTTAGGAGAACCTTGAGTTTTTGCGCAGCGCCACTGCATTTTAAAAATAAACATCACCAGAGCATCAAATCTGTGAGGTTATTTTTGAGTCAGTAAATTGATGTTGGTTGTTTTTATGTTGACATCCATTTTCTAAGAAACACAGCCTGAAGTTTTTTATCAAGCAGTCAAGGCAATGCCAGTATGTGGAGGAGAATTTGAGTTGAAATAAAGAGGAGGTTATTACCTTAAAGAGAAAATGAAAATTAATATTAATATCACATCAGGGATATGGCACAGGAGTCAGTGTTGCGCGAAATGCCCAATCTCCAAGCGCATGCCCCACAATGTGCTTGTATTAATATCAGTTGACCTATTCAACAAACCGCTCAGGCCCCCTGATCTGGCATGAATTATAGAGGACTGGCCCGGGTCAAGAAGTTGCCAAGGATGACTTCTCCTGTCCCGCCATGCAATCAGGATCTTATGGCAACTACTCCAACGAACATAGCGCAGAATCCAGTTCAGTAGTGGCAATAATTTATTTATTCATTATCAGAGGGCAATCAAGACAATCCCTGCTTTTTTCTGATGGGCTTGTCCCTAAGTCTCATTATATAACTGAGTTGAATTGGATTTTTGATTTTATAAGCAATCAGCGTCTGGATAAGTGTCATGAGGTGTCCCTGATGTGACAACGGCCGTGCATTGAGCTCACACAGGTCCAGCTGAGGCTGGATGAGATGTGGAGATGGAGGCCATATTGTATAGTGTGAATTTACCTGCCTCTCGTAAGTCCTTCCCGTCATGTGCTTGTTTCAAGCCCATTCTCACTCCAACGGCGTCATCTATCGGCATTTTAGTGGACACTCTGGACACTATTCATATCTTGAGGGTAAATTTCAAGGGGTTAAACGACTGGATTATAATTATTTTATCTTCATACTCAAGTATCAGTGGGTGTTGTGAACTGGAATCACTCAGGTCAAATGATTCACAGCCTGGATTAATAGCTAGGATTTTAGCGGCTCTCACCGAGGCTATTCCGATCATTCCGAGATGGGGTGCGAAAGGATGAGCTTCCAGTTAGAGAGAGTTGCATTTCAAGGTCTATGTGATTACATAATTGGCCTTATGTGCATCTCTTCCTGGAAGCCTCAAAAGAATTAAACTGACATCTCAGAAACTGACCTGCTGACGGTGTCAACTCTGTCATCCATCGTCATTTAAAATCCGTGGACAATTCGATCTCTAACCTTCAGCGGACTTAAATATTGATCAAATTTAACAAAACGTGGTATATGCAACATCTTTAGCATATAAACTTTAAATTACATTCCAGCCCTGCAACGCCAAAAATGGGCTTGGCAGGGAACTCATATTAAAAAAACTGAAGTTTTCCATGTTACACCTTTCTAATGAAGGCAAAGAGCTGAGACTTGGATGTAAGTAGCATTCTACATGTTTCGACAAGGGAATGATGGGTTTTTATGATTTCTGAAAAATGACTGTTCGGTGGCATTCATTCCCTCCCCCAACAGCAGTGGGATCTGGCTCAGATCTGGCTTCAAGCCGGCACTGCTGGGCGACTGCAGGGCAAGTGGTATGTTGACCGAATGGGGGCCTGGTCTTGCAATGATGGCACCGTTAATGTGATGGCATGCCACATGTGGGCCGAATGTGTCCAAGCTGGTCGTCAGCTCCAGCAAACCAGATCTGGGCTACTAAAGGGCCATAGTTCTTGCTGTATGTGGGCCAGAACTGGGCTGTGTAAAGTGCATTATGTGGGCCAGACCTGGGCAAAGCCAATATTGCTATATGGGATCATGGGCACCTATTTGAACAATCTGTAACCTTCAGCTGTCACAGATATGATCCAATTTGATGAAATCTTGCATGAAACATTTTTAGGACATTAACTTTTTTGATATTTCATTGTAGCCTGGTACCTCACTCTCAAATGAGAGTGGCGGGGTGGCAAATCAGTTGAGTTTCAGGGTTTAACCTGTAATTACATGGTTGCTGTACATGTTGGATGTTCTTTTTCCGAGAGTAAATTAAATGATACGTTAAAAGAACTTTAAAAGTTCCTCCATTTTCTCCTAATTGCATATCACATTTCTTATGAAGATCAGACATTATTTATTCCATAATTGTAAAAACTTGCTGAAATAGTTTCACTTTGCAGGCCAGACAGCATCCACTAATTTGTTTTTGTAAGAAATGCTCAGTGGTTAGAGAACTTCATCTGAAACAGTAAATGGATAATAGAAACAAAAGGGCACAGTGTGCGAGGAGTTCTTGCTCCTGTGGAGGATTTGCCATTGAAAATATTTGGCTATCAGGATTGAGTCAGAAAAGATCAAATGTATTGGGATCTGCTTACACTATGGAGCGTTTAATACAACTGTCGGTTACCTCCGCTTCATCATTGACTGCCCGCTGAAATTCGAACGCTATCGCGCGCGATCACATGTGCTTGATTGCAGTGCCCTCTTGTGGTCAGGAAAGGAGGCATTTGTAGAGTCATCATTTGAGAGGCCTCCTCAGAATCCCGGGGACCTGCGCTGATGTTTCTACTTTTGTGCCGCTAGTATCAGGAATTCCATCATCTGTGCTCACAATAGGTTGATGAGTGGAGCGCGTATGGTACAGTTCAACAGTAGAGGAGGACATGAAACAGGTGCCTACAAGTAGAACTGTGTCCTGTCTGAGGTTTTCAGAAAAGGACAACAAGGGTTTTCACACATCCTTTTGCGCAAAAAATGGAGCAGTAAGTATAAGCAATAAATTCATGGTTGACGTGCAATCTTTCCGAGCTTTATGAAAGGGGAAAAAACATTTATGTCGTCTTCATGCAAGAATCTCGGCCAGCTGACCCAGTTGACATTATCGGCATGAAAGGAGCTAACTGTTTTTCCACGATATTCAGAAGACCACAGAATTGCTATTTTTGAACATAAGCGCTCATGACGTTTTGTTCATGTAAGGGTAGAAAGGGCTCTGCAATTATTTATCCACAACAGAGCCGACAGTTTGAAGGCTATGTTTGGTCTAAACATCGTATTCATTCACCGGTTAAAAATTTAATGGAAGATGGATATCTGTGTCGTGTATTTTAAAGACACATTCAATCAGGAATCACCCCTCCTGTGTTGTTCTGCTGTTTTAGATTAATATTGTTCGCTGGTTGAATATACCCTCAATATTTTGGCTATTCAAATATGGAAGCCTACGGTATTTGAAATATCCAAATGATCCCACTGATCACCCTGAGACCAGTGCCCTGTCAATGTTTTGAAGCATTTTCCTTTTTGGAATGACATATTGCTTGGTCTCTACTAGAATGATACTTCTATTAAACGTCTTTTTTCAGTCAATAGTAAGCAATGATGTTAATCATACCTCGTTAATTTCCTTTTAACGCTGGGATTATTATTATTATTATTATTATTATTTGTGCCTATACTATACAGCACTTTGGTCAAAAACGGTTGTTTTTAAATGTGCTCTATAAATAAAGCTTGACTTGACTTGAAAAAATTCCGGGGAAAAATTTAGATATTCATCATTATGTGAGTGATTGCTCACCTGGGACCCCTCAGCTTGCTTAACACATGCATCAATCAATCAGGTTTAGATACAGTAACTTAATTACATTCACTATAGATGCAGCCAGTTGGAATTTATTTGTTGACTTTTTAAAAATAAATTATTTTTGTTTGCCTCAGTTTACACCATCCCTCTCTCTTGACGACAGGGAATAGAAAACCAAAATGTTACTTTTTTTTTCTTTTTGCATAAGAGAAACATATCACACTGATTACTGAAAAAAAGCCTCGTAAGATTAAATGTAACTTCAAGAGTCAGCATAAAAATCAATCATTCAAAAATTCACTCTCATCTCAATAGGGTGAACGGTGAATTGTTGTCCACAATATGTTAGAAGTGAAAAATGCCGCAGTTTAATTACATTGAGTGAAAATATCAATGTGATGACCCTTAAGGCTGTTTTATAGTTCTAAGACGTGTGTGTGTGACAGTATCTGGAGACTAAATTGATGTCTGAGAGACAGAAAAAAGTGTTGCACCACAGAAATCATGTATCGCAATCATGACAGTGACAAGTCTGGAACCATAGATGTTCTACAGTATTGCACTCACCAAATAGCTCTATAGTCTTCATATTCTTTCAACTGAACCTCCCAGAAAGAAAAGTATATCATAATCAAACAACATCAGCAACCCACTTAGAACTGGATAGAATGTGTATTGTAGAATTCAAAGAAAAAGGCCCACGCAGACAGTTCAGCACAGTTAAATCAAATGATCTTTGACTTCCTCCAGTGTTTGGCTGAGATTTTCACTTTAATTTTTTATTAGTGGGAGGACTAGTTGGCCAAGGGCCGACTGAATCCTGTTTTGACGCCAAGTGTTTGTCCAGCATCTGCTCAAATGAGGCTCATTTTCCTGTGGGGCAAACTCCAGGAGAAATGATAGGATTACGAAGTGACTTGTGCTTTACGGTGACGGACAAGCTGCCATTTGCTGCTCGTAATGTGGATTTTGATAGTGCGGCAATTAGTAACTGTAATGACCTCTTTACAGTCAGTTAAGAGGAAATGAGTAGTATTATGTAGGTTATATTTTCATCACGTACAATCAGGTCCATTAGCTCCATACTAAGCATAAGTTTTAAGCACATTTATAACAGTTGTATGTGGCAAAGATGCTTCCAAATGTCATGAAAAGACAGGTTTTTGAATTTTGAAAAATGTTCTGTAAGGGTCCGGGAACAGTTAAAAGCCTAATAAAATCAATATTTGGTGTGATTATCCTATGTCTAAAACTTAGGAACACTGTCCTGGAGTTTGGTACAAACCCGAATTTCAATGAGTTTGGGACGTTGTGTAAAACGTTAATAAAAACAGAATGCAATGATTTGCAAATCTCATGAACCCACATTTTAATCACAATAGAACATTGACAACATATCTGATGTTGAAAGTGAGACATTTTACCATTTTGTGAAAAATATTGGCTCATTTTGAATTTGATGGCAGCAATACATCTCAAAAAAGTTGGGGCAACAAAAGGCTGGAAAAGTGAAAGAGACTAATAAAATCAGCTGGAGGAGCATTTTACAACTAATTAGGTTAATTGGCGACAGGTCAGTAACATGACTGGGTATAACAAGAGTATTTTAGGGAGGCAGAGTATCAGAAGTAAAGATGGGCAGAGGCTCACCAATCTGCTAAAAACTGAGTCTAAAAATAGTGGAACAATTTCAGAAAAATGTTCCTCAATGTAAAATTGAGAAGATTTTGAATATCCCACCATCTACAGTACATAATATCAAAAGATTCAGAGAATCTGGGGAAATCTCTGTGCATGCGGGACAAGGCTGAAGGTCAATATTGGATGCTCGTGATCTTCGGGCCCTCAGGCGGCACTGCATTAAAAACAGGTTCTGCAACGTCTGCACTGGAATACACTGCAAGGGCTCAGGAACACTTCCAGAAATCATTGTCTGTGAACGCAGTTTGCTGTGCAATCCACAAATGCAAGTTAAAACTCGGTAATGCAAAGAAGAAGCCATACATGAACACGGTCCAAAAATGCCGCCGTCTTCTCTGGGCCAAAGCTCATTTAAAATGGATAGAGGCAAAATGGGAAAACTGTTCTGTGGTCAGATGAATCAAAATTTGAAATTTTTTGGAAGCCACAGATGCCGTGTTGTGCGGGTAAAGAGGAGGGAGACATCCAGCTTTTTATCAGCACTCAGTTCAAAAGCCTGTACCTCTGATGATCTGGGGCTGCATTAATGCCTATGACATGGGCAGCTTATACATCTGGATAGGCATTGTCAATGCTGAAACTTTTATATCGAGGTTTACAAACAACGTCTTTTTCAGGGAAGGCCTTGCATATTTCAGCAAGACAATTCAAACCCACATACTGCATCCATCATAACGGCATGACTTCTCTGTAGAAGAGTCCGGGTAATGAAATGGTCCGCCTGCAGTCCAGACCTTTCCCTAGTGGAAAACATTTGGCACATTATAAAACGAAAAATCTGGCTTAGAAGACCCAGGACTTGTGAGCAGCTAGAATCCTACATCAGACAAGAGTGGGACAACATCCCTCTTCCAAAACTCAATAGGTCAAACATTAATGAGGAAAAGAAAAAATAAACCTCTAAGCTCTAATAATAGAAAAAAAACTTCAGGTGCCTGAAACATTTGCACAGTACTGCATTTTGACATTGACAAAATTTTCAGAAATTCAGCTCTGTACGGCACGACAATGGATTTTAAATGATACATTCACCGTTTTCTTTCTTTCTACTGTAAAACTCAAGCATTTGTTCCAAAATACTTTCCAAACCATACAATACAAAGAAAAGCTGAAAGTGTTCACTTTGAAATGGCACCGCATTCATATTCATTACTGCAATATGCTGTAATAGACAACTAAAATGACAGCAGCTTTGTCAATGTCCTAATATTAAAGGACCTCACAGTGCAAATGGATACCACCTTGTCCTTAAGTATGTAAAGTATTATGTATTGTGAACATGTTAGTGATAGGAGAATGGTGAGCCCAGTTAGGCTGAATGGCCTGCTCTCGCACTTATGCTATGCTATGCTATGTTGTGTTATGTTGGGTTGTGTTGTGTTATGGTATGTTATATTAATGCTTATACTTCAGAAGCACCCGTTCAGGAGGCATCATTGTAGCAGTTTGTGTTGCAAGTCATCGTACCTTCTGTTTATGACACGTCATAGAAGGCCTTGAAAAATGTTTCAAAAGCTCTATTTTTCCATCAACAAATCAGCGCATAATTTAGAAGGCACACTGAAAAGCCATATTCTGAACTAAATTTTTTTTCATTTGATTAATTTCTCATTTATGAAGGTTTAAGTTAGGAAGCCCACTTGTGATGCCAGTACATATGTTTTTATTCATGATATTAGCATGTGGTTCGAGATTTGAGACACTTTGTGATGGTGGCCATACATATTTTTCTGATTTTAATATCAGTTGAATAATCACTTTTAGTGCATTCCCTGCAGTAGATTTTTTTTTTTCTGTTCGTTCATTTTAATGCATAAAGTAAGTCTTGCTCAGACACGGACACATACCCACACATATATGTATGTATGTATCTATGTTTGAAAGTACTTAAAATCAAATGTACAAGGTCTAAGGCCTTATTTGATCCAAGACTGGATGCAGCCTAAAACGGCGAAACACTGCTTTAGGGAGGCAGTTCTCTCCGCAGCCAGTCATCTTTATCATAATGTGAACATGGAGCTTCCTGAAAAGGGATGAACTAAACCAGTTTAAAACAGCGTTTGAAATTCCTTTTGATATGCCATTGTGTGCATTTAGAAAAGCTCAAATGAAGAAGCTGGATTGTAAATAACATCAGTCTATTGTACGGTCCCCCTCGCTTTGCCTGGTTTTCGTTCCACTCCCAATAAGGCAATGATCAATTTCAGAAAGTCCATTTAGCTTTTGAAATTTAAAAGAAAATGTAGCCTGGCTACAAAAGAAAAAAGTGATGAAATGTGAAACCCCTCAGGCAAATAAAAACATTTAAGACTCGAAGGATGAAGGCAGCCGAGCCATGCTAAGCTAGGATGACTCACTTCAGTGTGTCCATCCTTCTGAAAACTGCTGCTGCATTGTAGAGAACATGTAGAGCGGCTTTAACACACAAGAAATTAGTGTAAAAATGAAAAGTTTGAAAAAAAAATTAATAAATAAAACCATGGCAGGGTGGCAAGATTTTCTCCGAAGTCTTCATAAGCAGGATAAAGAGGTCACCTGACATCAACTGTGCAGTCGTTTCGTACAGAAACGAGTGGCCAACATTTCCGTCGAACATGACCTGTTAAAAGAAAAGTAAGCCAGAGTTCCTAATGAGGTATATCAATGGCTAGCAACCTTGTAAATGAATTGAATTAACATCAGTAACTATTTCTTTGAGCAGGCATGCAACGTTACTTTGCATTATTGTAATTTAGCAAACACTCTTCTCCAGAGCGACGTACATCATTTAAGTGCGTTTGAAAGGAGAAGAAATGCAGGGAACCCAATAGGGAAGTAGCGTCAATGCATAGGAAGGACTTTGCTCTGTAAAATACCTGTGGAAGAAAATAAAAATAATCAATAAAACGAGCCCAGTCTCATTCTGACTCGTCATACTGTGACGCTTTCGTGTCAATATGCAACAAAAAAACGAGGCTTTTGGTGTCCTTATTTGACACCGGTTAAAAGCGAACCCTACCTCCAAACCGCTAACCCTTAATTTAAACCCTAACCCTAAACATCAAAAATGGACGCCAAAGGCCTAATTTTTCGTTATGTCAACGCCCAGTCAGGTAGCGTCACTATATGACGAGTGGAGATTAGAATGTGTTCATAAAACAATAATATACTACTACACAGACCCACTCAATAATTTTAATTGTTACCCAGGACTGGCTATTGACAGCAGTGACAATCAAGGTTTACTGACTAGCCGTGGTCACCACTGACATACACACAGCTTGTTATCTGTAGATATTACACTGCTGTGGAGTCTGTGGTTACATGAGGTTCTAACTCCTCCCCCCTCCTCTTGAATGGAATGAGGAAGGGGAAATTGAGGAAGGCGAGAGATTACGGAGGGTGCTGTAATTGCGGGGAGGTATCAGAGTCGGCATGCTGCGATTTCGCCGGATTAAGACAAGGAGAGAGGCTAATCTAGGATTTGAAGCTCAGGCTTCGCGGGGCTGAGTCGTCACAGAGCCCCAGGGCCACTTGGACCAGCTTAACGGCAGGAGTTGGGTTAGCGAGAATAACAACTCCTCAAAACCCTCTCAAAATCCTACGCACCACCCTCCATAACTACCAGCGTGAGGAAACTAACATCTAACTCCACTTACATTTCATGAAAACTGAAAAATTATCTTGTGGTTGCCAGAATATTAGAATGAGATCACTTCACTGTTCTATGGCTGACAGAAATTTGGTGGTTGAACGGATAAGTAGTCACTGTTGGGACCTTTGGTCCTGTTTCGTTGTTTTCTTGACTCTCTAGTGTTTCTTGACAGTTTATTTATTTATTTTTTTTTAGCATTTCCCCTTTGTCTCCATCTTGTATCCACAGCCTGGCGTTGTACGCATAGGGGATCGTGTCAAACTAATCATCTTCGCAACGAAGCTTCTCACGCAAAACTGTGAAAAGCAACTAGCTGTTCAGTTGGCTGAGATATTAATCTTGCTCTCCCATTCAACTGAAGAAATGCTAGCATTATCTTCAAGCGCTAATGTTTGCCTCCATTTGTACATACGCACGTTTGTGTCTTTATGTCTCTTGTGTGTGTGGGAATTGGCAGAAAATATTGTTCACAAATCATTGTAATATCTATTTAAAGTGGCGACAGCACTGCCAGCCAATGCTCAGTATTCATGAAGCATTAACCAGCGGTAAGACTA
Source organism: Gymnothorax reevesii (assembly GCA_029721435.1). Taxonomy (NCBI): domain Eukaryota; kingdom Metazoa; phylum Chordata; class Actinopteri; order Anguilliformes; family Muraenidae; genus Gymnothorax; species Gymnothorax reevesii. The sequence goes on along the minus strand of CM056575.1, from coordinate 8,564,079 downwards.
GAAAGCTGAAAGGGCTTATCCTTATATTCTTAAACTCTCTTCTTTTATGTGCATCTTAGGCATTAAGGCCAGGATTGGGGAAGGCGATTGTTGTACTGCTGCTGGAGTGAGTGAGCGCGTATATGTGGGTGGGGGTTTTTTATTTTCCGGCAAAATCCGTTCCTTTCTCTCATTTTTCATGACTAAATACTAACCTCACACTTAATTCTTAACAATGTATGGGACAGAATAATGTGCTTTAAAGGAAGCTGCTGCTGGGAAATAAGAAAGGGCCATTCTACGGGCCCTGAAAACAAATTCTCCACTGCTATAAAGTGATTTTGGAACAGACGCTACTTTGCAAAATAAAAGTCATCCCCAAACAAGGAATGAGATTCTCTCAAAGTCATGGGCAGGATTATTTAAAATTGCCACTGTCATTTCTTTGTGCTTCCTGATCAAATCCATGCATGGTCTCTTTTAAGATATAGTGTTTTGCTTAAGCTTTTCAAAATAATTTTGCTCGGCACAATACAATGTAATTGTAGAAGTAGGAAAGTAATTCCGCTTGGGAGAGAAATACAATGCCCGGGTGAGTGTACTGAAGTGTTGTTTATTGCATTGAGGGAATGTTCATTCGCAGCCTTATGCTGTGCGTGCATGCTTGTATGGAAATTTTTGAAACCTATCTAGAATTTTTGACCTTTAATGTAATGGGAGGAATGTTCAGATTCAAATTTTCTTCTCTTTCAATTTTTCATCTTGAAATTTCATGAAAATGTTAAATTGTTAGCACTTACACAGAGCGATTGTGCTATTCAGCTGGGCAATGGTCTTTTTGTTATTATTATTATTGGTTCGAATCTGGCCTGGGGCCTTTCTGTGTGGAGTTTGCATGTTCTCCCCGTGTTCGCTTGGGGTTCCTCCGGGTACTCCGGTTTCCTCCCACAGTCCAAAGACATGCACACGAGGCTAACTGGAGATGCAAAATTTGCCTGAAGGTGAGTGTCAGAGGGAATGGTGTGCGAATGGTGTGTGCGCCCTGAAATGGATTGGTGAGCTGTCCGTGATGCGTCCCTGCCTTTAACCCATAGTCAGCTGGGAAAGGCTCCAGCTTTCCCGCGACCCTGGTGAGGAATAAGCGGGTATAGAGAATGGATGGATGGATTATTATTATATGTTTTTGTTGCTGTTGTTGTATTATTACAAGGTCAAACCCCATTCGTTTACTCCTTCTAGTCTCCCACTATTGCACCAGTTTAGATTTAATCATGAAGACTGAAATGTCGATAATAGGAGATGAGGCCTAAATAAAAAGACATTTTTTTTATTCTAAATCAGTCTAATAGTGACATTTTAATTGAAGTTGTAATCAATCAAACGCACCCACCCTAACTGAAGGCTCTGTTGAAACTAACTGGAGTTGCGAAAAAGAAGGATGGGTTGTGTAGGGAAAGGGCAACAATTTCCAAATTAGTGTGCAAAATTGTATGAAACCCAAAACCAGTGAAGTTGGCACGTTGTGTAAATCGTAAATAAAAACAGAATACAATGATCTGTAAATCCTTTTCAACCTATATTCAATTGAATACAGTGCACAGACAAGTTACTTAGTGTTCGAACAGGTAAACTTTGTAATTTTTTGCAAATATTACCTCATTTGGAATTTGATGCCTGCAACATGTTTCAAAAAAGCTGGCACAAGTGGCAAAAAAGACTGAGAGAGTTGAGGAATGCTCATCAAACACTTATTTGGAACATCCCACAGGAGAATGGGCCAACTGGGAACAGGTGGGTGCCATGATTGGGTATAAAAGCAGCTTCCCTGAAATGCTCAGTCCTTCACAAACAAGGATGGGGCGAGGGTCACCACTTAGTGAACAAATGCGTGAGCTGATTGTCGAACAGTTTAAAAACAACATTCCTCAATGAGCTATTGCAAGAAATTTAGGGATTTCATCATCTATGATCCGTAATATCGTCAAAAGGTTCAGAGAATCTGGAGAAATCACTGCACGTAAGCGACAAGGCCGAAAACCAATATTGAATGCCCGTAACCTTCGATCCCACTGGCGGTACTGCATCAAAAACCAACATCAGTGCGTAAAGGAAATCACCACATGGCCTCAGGAACACTTCAGAAGACCACTGTCAGTAACTACAGTTCGTCGCTACATCTGCAAGTGCAAGTTAAAACTCTACAATGCAAAGCGAAAGCCATTTATCAACAGCACCCAGAAACACCGCCGGCTTCGCTGGGCCCAAGCTCATCTAAGATGGACTGATGCAAAGTGGGAAAGTGTTCTGTGGTCTGACGAGTCCACATTTCAAATTGTTTTTGGAAACTGTGGACGTTGTGTCCTCCGGACCAAAGAGGAAAAGAACCATCCAGGCTGTTATAGGCGCAAAGTTCAAAAGCCGGCATCTGTGATGGTATGGGGGTGTATTAATGCCCAAGGCATGGGCAACTTACACATATGTGAAGGCACCATTAATGCTGAAAGGTACATACAGGTTTTGGAGCAAAATATGTTGCCATCCAAGCAACGTCTTTTTCATGGACGCCCCTGCTTATTTCAGCAAGACAATGCCAAGCCACATTCTGCATGTGTTACAACAGCATGGCTCCGTAGTAAAAGAGTGCGGGTACTAGACTGGCCTGCCTGTAGTCCAGACCTGTCTCCCATTGAAAATGTGTGGCGCATTATGAAGTGTAAAATACGACAACGGAGACCCCGGACTGTTGAACAACTTAAGCTGTACATCAAGCAAGAATGGGAAAGAGTTCCACCTGAAAAGCTTCAAAAATTGGTCTCCTCAGTTCCCAAACGTTTACTGAGTGTCGTTAAAAGGAAAGGCGAAGTAACACAGTGAAAAAAAAGGCACCTGTGCCAACTTTTTTGCAATGTGTTGCTGCCTTTAAATTCTAAGTTAATGATTATTTGCCAAAAAAAAAAAGTTTCTCAGTTTGAACATGAAACATTTTGTCTTTGCAGTGTATTCAATTGAATATAAGTTGAAAAGGATTTGCAAATCATTGTATTCTGTTTTTATCTACGATTTACATAACGTGCCAACTTCACTGGTTTTGGGTTTTGTATGAAAATACCCTCAGATGAAAGCTGTGAACTGCTGCATCAATCCATACTGACCAATTTATTCCAAATTTAATTAACCGTCTGATATTTAGAATTAAAAAATAACCGCAGGTGTATTTAAAGGCAAAGATTTTACTTGATTCCACCCACTGAATTTGAAACCTTAATGTTTGGTTCACAACATTAGTACTTTTGCGTTGCTTGACGGAGAGTGGAATACATTATGTCAGGCAAAGACGCATTTACAGTCAAATGGTCTTAAATCTGAGGTGTTTATTTCTGAATTTACCTGACAAGGAGTGTCAGAAGCATTTTCTCTGACAGACATGGTGGTACATTTTTGATCCATGAGATCCAAATTTAGTTGTCATGGCAATAGCAATTTCCTAGGTATTATTTGGCTATTTTTAAGTCAGTGTTGTACAAAAAGTCAAAATTATTCAATATTTCTTTAAACTTTAATTAATGCTAAGAGCGCTGAAATGAATTCTTTAAAAATATACATTTAATTATCTTGTGCTGTTGAAAACCCCTGTGAGAGCTCTTCTAAACAAGTTGGCACATGATAGGCTTTCAACAGCTTTTATTTTGATACCTTCCATCATTGAGCAACAATAGCCGCGTTTAGTGCTTTTTGGGGTTAAAAAGAGCATGAGAGCTGGAAGCTGAACTGCATGGAGGATGCATGAGAGAGAGACAGAGAGAGAGAGAGAGACAGAAAGATTTGCAAAGTTACTGGCAGTGGTTGGATCTTACCAACTCTAGAACATTAAAGACATTCAAATTACATACCACAATTGGCAAATTTCACAGTCCACAGCCAGAGCTGCCTTTGCGGTGTACTGTATCCCACAGTCTACATCACTGATAACGTCCCACAGAGACCCCTTAATCTTAATAACTTAGTGGTCTTGCAGGTGCGAGATGATTTACAAAAGCACTGCTTTGTTTTTGTATCTTCCATACCGTCCCAATTTCTTTAGAACAGGGGTTATAATTTGAAGGTAAATGGTTCAGTCCCAATGTAAGACACATAGTTGGGCTTGACTTAGTGGATCAATTGATTAATAAAGTTTTTTTGGCATAATGGCCATCCAGCACCATCTAACCTGCTCTGTCTTGGTCAGGTTGGCATGGGGGTGAATGCGGGGGGGGGTTACTGGGGCCTGAGGGGCATAAACACACCCTCGATTCTTCACCAACCAAGCACTAAAACTTACTGGCAATTGAGCCCCTCAGAACAATAGTGGTCTAACTCCGATTTTCTCATTTTCTGAGTTAGATCCATATTTTTCATGCTAAAGGTAAAATCTATTCAAGCAATAATGGGCCAGAAGATTGTTAGTTCTACCTCTGAAATATAGATAGCAGTGCGAGAGTGGTCCAACTCCAAAATTCTTAGTTTATAAGTGAACATGCTAAAATAACAAAAATCGTCAACATTGACAACAAAATACTTTCTGACCTTGAAAGCGAAGATTCAAAGGATGTCACTTCAGGACAGGTCTAAATGCTTACTGGCATGCTGAATTTGACAACGTCGAAACTTTGGAAGCTGTTTTCTCAAAATGATAAAAAATGGAGTTAGATCACTATTGTTCTGAGCGGCTCAATTCACAGTCTCCAATCAACCCAAGATGCACGTTTTCAGGCCAGGGGAGAAAACCGAATGACCTGGACAAGGCCCCCACCAATAGAGGGAGAATATTTTTGGATACTGCCTCCAAAATATGTCTCTAAGATATCATACCAGCATGATTAATAGTATGCTTCTCGTACAAAATATAAAATAAAGAGTATCAGCCTGTGCTGTATAATTGCATGACCTTGTATTTTATGTGAGGGAATTATGAGTTCAGCAATTATATTTCTTTCATATAAAGTAAATCCCAAGGATATACTGCTAAGCATAGCTTAGCTCAGGGACTAAAGCAGTATTGTGCATATTTTTTCATCCCACAGGTTTGGCTAGGCATTGCCCTTTTGCGAAGCATTAACAAGGTGAATGGGCTACAACCAGTACTAGGACACATTAGAATGACGAAATAGAAAAAAAAAATCTAAAGCCTAGAGACTTTGTTGGCAGAGATGAACGAGAGGACTGGTAATAGCCCTCTTTCTGATGCAACCAGTGGGCACTGTCTCGCTCTAAAAAAAAATCATCCTCAATCTTTTTTCTTTTCAGAAGGAGAAAAAAAAGAAGCTGATAGGAAAAAAAACGCGAGAAAAAGAAACGCGAAACAAGCAAAGCGAAAGACCAAACCAAACAAGTCCAAAGCAAGCCTGCGATCGGACAACTCCTGCAGGCAATTTAGATTATCCACTTGTGACGCGAGCAAAAATAATACACTTGACCCCTATGAGTATTTATTTTGAGAAGTTTGTTATAATGACGAGCCGGGTAATAATTCAATGTACCTCATGTATATTAAGTAGAATATCGCTGCCTTTTATGATAAATTGCTCGGGTAACAGGGGGGACACCTCTTTTGCATTTCAATGCAAGTACGTGTCAGGTTCTTATTTCATTACTGGCCGACACATTAGCGGAGGGATTTTAATTTGCTTTTTTCCTGCAGCCGGCTATCCTCCGAGACTAGGTCCGGGCTCAGAAGGACTGAAAGGAGAATTTAATAAATAAATAGAAATCAGTGTCAAGGACTTTCTGCCGCAGTTCTGAGTCTATCACAAATAAATAAAAATCTACACGCGCATTCACATACCTTCATATGGGGCCGGAAAAGCATAATATAATATAAATCACAGGGCAGACGAATTTCAAGGTTTAATTTATCTCCTGATAGAAATCGGGATGTCGTTGGAACTAAGACATGCAAAACTGAGGCAATATTTTCCTGAATTTTGAGCTTGGTCAGGCATCCTGATGACAGCAAAAAGCCCAAGTGCCGGTTTACTTTTCCTCTCTGTAGTAGGCCTTTACAGGGGCTGAGATTAACCAAATGGGAATTTCGAATGAAGCTATACAAATTGCTTCAGTCTTTCTCCCTCTTGATTTAACTGCATGTGGAAAACCCCATTAACAATAATAATAATAATAATAATAACAAATTAGAGCGAAAAACTAAATTGAAGTTACGTCATTACTACCCCAGTGGACAGTGTCTGTTATTTGAAAAAAAAAAAAACGCTGAGATTGAGAGGGAAATTCTCTCATGATGTAAAACTAAAATGCCAGTGCCAACACATTCATAAAATATAATATACGTAATTATTTAAAAGCCAATATCTTCATCTTATTGGTGGAATTGCATGTCATTTGAATAAAATTAAAGCCAGTTGAAAATGTTTAGGCGTTCCCTGAACACCGAGGTCATACATTCATTTATGCGTGATCAGCATGTCACTGCTGTCAGCCACCGGCCCTCAGGGCTGTTAAATGTCAATTTCCCTCGCCTGTTCCAGAAAATTCATAATTGTAAGTGATTTGTTCGTTCCTCTCAGTCCGACTTTCTGAGTATGCAATGTACTAAAGAGTGCATGGTAGACATGGCTAACAAGCGAGGACTTTCAGCGTCGTCGTCACTGGCTTTTCATAATCTTCCCAGCATGCCAAGCGAGACTAATTTATTGCTGGCAGGTGAATGTTTGTAAATGACTGCATGTTGTCGTGCATCATCGAAGCCCGTAATTCAATCTTACTGGCTACTTAAGCTGAGCTGAGCAGACAGATGTGATTCTTAACACAAAATGAACTAATAGTTACTGAATTATGACTGACAGAGATGACGGATGGAACAGAATAACTCCCACTTCATTAAGTTGCGAAATATCGGTCATCGCGGTTACAGTGGGACTGGCTTTGACTGTCAGTAGGCCTATCGGGGTCACTCACACCTCGGTGGTTCCTTTATATCTCCACTTCCTTTACTTTCTTACCATCCCCTAATTATTTGCTATACTGAAAATGTTTAATCATTTAAGTGTGCTCAATCTTCTATGATTAAATGACAACTAATTTAAGGTATCCTACAGTGAAAAAAAAATCTATTCCTTGAGTAACTACAAAATGCAGCCTCTATTTGATTGTTTCCTATACTGAAGGTAAATAATTATTCAAAGCCTGCATCATCCATGTGAAAAGAACAAAAAATTGCCCTCCTAAACCTAATAAGCTGGTCATGCTACCCTTGATGGCAAAAAATTGCTGCCGAATGTTTGCGGTAACAGGCAATGAGTCTTTTACCTTGCTGTGAAGGAATTTTGGCCTACTCTGCTCTGCAGAATGGTTTGAATTCAGCCATCCTGGAGGGTATTTTAGCATGAACTTCCTGTTTAAGGTCATGCCACTGCATCCCAATTGGAGTCAAAGTCAGTACTTCGACTAGCCTCCCCAAAACCTTCACTTTGTTACTCAGCAATTCAGTGGTGCTTGGGTGGTTATCATCACCACTATCCTAATGCATGACTCAAATGCATTTGAGCTTTAGGTCTTGAACTGATAGCCAGACATTCTCATTCAGGATTTTCAGCTAGAGAGCAGAATTCATGGCATGATAAAAAGTGGCCCAAGTCTTGATGCAGCAAAACAGCCCTAGACCATCAAACTATCACCACTATGTTTGACTGTCAATATGATGTTCTTTTTGTGGAATGTTGTGCTAGCTTCACATAAGATATAACAGGACCCATCGCTTCCAAAAAAGTTCTACTTCTGACTCATCAGTCCACAGAATATTATCCCAGAAGTACTTAGGGGGTCATCAAAATATGTTTTTGGCAAATGTGAGATGAGCCTTTGTGTTCTTTTTGGTCAGATGTGAATTTCACCTCAGAGCTCACCCATGGATGCCATTTTCACCTTGTCTCTCCCTTTTTGTGGAATCATGAACACTGAACCTAACTGAGGCAAAAGAGGTCTACAGTTCTTTAGATGTTGAACTAAGTTTTTTCATGACCTCCTACCTACGGAAATCCTCGGATTCTGCTACTGAGAGAACTTATTTCACAGCATTACACATGATGCATAGAATCAATAGAGAACACCAAAACAACAACTTATGATCATTTATCTGGCTAGTTAGATCAGTGGCATGTTTGCAAAACTGAGTAAGCCATTTTTGCAAACTTATGATCATTTATCAACTATTAGAATATGAATGTTTTAAGTCCCACCACTATTCCCCAGGATATAGTATGAATTAAGCTCCTCAGCCACGCCAGATGTGCAAACAGCCTGACATATTTGGATATGGCATCCACTAACAATCAATAAAAATTATCTTTTGCTTCAAAAAAATTATATATATAAACCCACAATAGCCCAAATATATGGCAGTTTGGTACTGAAAAAAAACAGCTTTCTGAAGCAAAAATTCAACATGGTATTGATATCATTTTACTGTCCATTATAGTCATTAGATATCAAAAACACATAGTATCCTTCCATTGATTTATGCGTCGATTTGTTCCTTGCAGAATTCAGTGGTCAGTTATTGCCTGAAACAATCTCTAAAGAAAATCCAGTCATATTAGTGCTCACTATAGTTCGAACCGACATGAAACTTTTCCAATAATTATCAGTTGATTGACAAGTGTTTTATCCAATATTAGACAGTACTGTCTGAACCTTCCATGGCAATTGAAATAAATTGATTGGGCCACGAGAAAAAGTGTAGAAACCCTTGCGTAACAGCAAGTTAGATTGCATCTTCTCAACTTTGTGCAATTACGTGAGTGCACTGAAAAAAATGCTACCACATGCAACCCAGGGGTGTTCACTGTCCACAATATTAACATGAGATGAAAAAGCAACACAGACGTGGACCCCAGGGTGAGTCCAAATGGGACAAGACTGAAAGGTTCCACAAACCTGACAGCACTGATTCTCTGGATAAGATAGCCTTTTTCCTCTATGTGAGTAGGCCTTTTGTTGTTTGGAATGGTTCAGTTACTTAGCTTGCTACCTATCTTTAGTTTTGCCATTTACCACAGTTGCCATGGTAATCATACTGTTGTAGTTAGTTAATCACATTGGTTACAATCATAAAATGTTAGCCTTTTCAAAATATTGAATATGGCTGCGTTTTGCGCAGTGTGGTCAGGTTTTAGAATTTATACTGCACTCAGCAAAGTCTTGGTTTATACTCTTTTATAATGCAGACAGCTCTAGGATGTCAGTATACCGACTGTTTTATTCTATCCAGTGATTTCTGCTCAATCTAGGGTAATGCATTGCATGCCTTTTAGTGATTGTAAAATATATAGATATTTTGAATATTATGGAGTAAGTGAATTTACTTGCTCCTTATAGGGCATGGAAAGTGTTGATACAAGTGTGCTTTTTGCTTGTGTGCTCGGAGGTTGCAACAGCTCACTGCTTCCTTGTAGGATAAACATTCTGACAGCAAGATAAGCTGGTTTTTATTGAGTATGTGTGCTGGCTGCTAGGGGTCTGATGAAAAATTGTCAAATTTCAATATTTCATAATGGAGAAAAACATTTTTGGGGTTTGGAGAGATTGTTTTTGACCATTGATGTCCAGCCCCTCCTATATTAATGAACTCAGGCTAATTCCCACTTAAAACTAATTGATTCATACTGAGTCAAAAGTTAATTTATCCTTAAAACTTCATTATTTTATGATTTGACTGTGCACAACTTTGAGAGCTTTGGAGAGCCACCCTGACAGTTATCTTATAATTTTGAATATCACACTCTCATGTAGAGCATTGGTGGTCAAAGAGTTTATGATCCTGGAAATGTATCGTTTAACTTACAATACATTTTTAAATTCTCGGAATTGTTTTTTTACAAATTGTTGAATTTACGTTGATTTTTTGCATTTGTGGCCCTCATTCTGCACTAAAATTATGAGAATAAACAAAAATATTTTGGTATTCTAATGGCTACAAGTGTTTACATCAATGAAGTTATTTTCCACTCTCTCTCCTCTCTCTCGCTGATGCTCAAATCTTGAATCATGAAGCCTTAAATAGGGGGACACATAAATTGCTAGACTTGGCTTCAGCATAATGGGTTAATTGGCTTACTAGATCACAAGCTACTACTAGCAAGCTACATGTGGTGCATAGAGATCAGTCAAGAACTGGGAAAAGTGAGTAGTGATTATTTACCTCGATAGCAAGGCAGGTCAGTAACACATTGACGAGATTGATGTTCGCGGCAAGCTAGTTCGTTAGCTGTAGGGTTTTTGCACTGACTAACATTGTCAAATTGTTTAAATTGGCAGTAGCTAGCTGCATAACTTGCTAATTAGCTTGTAGGATATCGAGGGTTTGGAGCACAATGGTTATATGTCCATTTAAGAGGTTTTGACAAAAATGGACTTTTAGGTTTCCAAGTGTTCATTAAATCAGGTATTTTATATCATTTTTTTTTACCAGTGATAATTCAAGCACATGATGTGACGTAACACAATGGTGATTGGTTGAAGGTAAGTTCCTTTGCAATGGAAGACAGACTATTCTGTATTAAAATTCATGTTTATTCATCAAAATGTCAATGTTTCCTTCATTTAAGCAGATTTTGTCGGACATATCACAAAATGAAAATGTGAATTCTGATTAAAAATGAATGCAGATGGACATATAGTTATTGTGCTCCAAGGATTAGCTGACAGAAAGCTGTGACCGGGGGGTAAAAATCTCAAAACCACAAAATTTGGACGTATAACCATTGTGCTCCAAGCCCTCAATATACAGTAACAAACTATTTTGTGAAAAATACCATCAAGCTGCCTTGCTCTTTAAGTTCCCAGTTCCCAGGAAGTCTCAAACGCAGCATTTAAGCCTCGCATTTTGCATTGAAAACCAGATGGATCGTGAGAGACATTATTTTTATTTGAGCCCCTAAGAACAAGGTGGTCCAACTCACTTTTTTTCCATTTTAGGCCACTATTGCACTGAATACTTTATGCATTCTTGAACTGTGGAACATATGACCCACTCAATGTGTAGTGCTGGAACTACACTGATTTAATCCATCATTGCACTAAACAGATTGAGCACACAGGAACTATTCTAAGGTCAAAACTTAAATAAAGGCACATATGGAGTTAGACCACTGTTGTTCTCAGGGGCTCATTTATCTCATTTACTGATTCTCATTATTTAATAATTGTCTCATTCCGTTCCCCCTCCTTCTTTCACTCTGTACCTTCACAGCCTATTTCTATTTCATTGATTGTCATCTTGTTTTTTTTAGTTCCTGGCCCATGTCCTCCTTTTCCGGATTGTTCTGAGTCTTGTGTCCTCAGTCATAGGTATATCTCTTGGAAATACCAAATATGTATTTATAAGGAGTATTCCCTTCCGAGACTCAGTCCTGGCAAATGGGCTCATCTAAGTACCTTCTCTAATATTCAAAGGCTTGCGCCACCTTAGTGTGCCCTGGTTCTTTTGGCTTGCTATCCCGGTAACTGACCTCAGATCAGTCCCTTGGACTCATCCTAAAGTTCCTGTCTGCCTCTGCCTGTCCATGGACCTGTCTTCGGAAAACACTCTTCAGCTGTAGAAGCTGGTTTTGTTCTTCAGTTCTGTTAATAAAAAGCCAACTTTGGCGTTTTCTTTGATCCTGCATTTGGCTCCATTCAGTTACACGTGACACGTTTTAAATTTGATTGTTTCAGTGCATTCATGTATAGATATTGGATAATTAATTTTATTATTTTTTTTGTTTTCTCTGTACTGCACTGAATGATGGTACCTAATTTTGTTGTTAACCATGACAATGACATTAATGGGATTCTTCTTCTGTGATTCTCTGGCCTCGGTCCGAAGCTCGTAGTCCTTTTTTAACTATGGTGAATTCTCTTTTTTAAATAATTAGATAAATCAATTCGTCCTAAATCCTTACATTTCTCCTGGCTCCACAGAGGCGAAGAAAATTTGCTAATACTCGCGGAAGTTGCGAAATTTTAAGGAACTTTAATGCAGAATGAAAATAAACTTGAATCGACTCAGCAGGATACTGAAGTCCGGACCGTGCGGTTCGTACAATCGCTTTGCCCTTAGTCTAACATTCAGAGACTGTGTCCCTTTGTTATCCAACCCTTCTCCTTGGCAATTATTGCCTACTTTGCTTACCCTGCCCTCTGGAGCATTAGGAACCAAACGGCCAGACCGGGAGAATAGCTACATTTATAATTTTTTTTTCCCCTCCTCTTTCCATAGATTAATTTTCCAGGAAGCCTTGTCACTGCTGTAAAGGGGAATGAAAGAAAGAATAAAATGTGGAAGGTGGGGGGAGAGCAAAAGAGGAGAGATTGGGGCTGTGGTGCGCAAGCTTTCCGTTATTCTCCAATTTCTTTTTTTCTGCCTTGACAGATCATTTTCCATGCGGAGGTATCAGGGGGTCTGGCCAATAATTGGCATGCAGATTGCAGCTGATGGCATCGCGCGACAGAAGAAAGGGCCCTGCTAGTTAGAATAATGAGCTGGCCTCTCTGATGGATGAGAGAGAGAGGAGGTCATACAAAATGTTTCAGACACAATTCCTACCCCCCCCCCTCCCCCCCCCTCCTTCTCGCTTTAATTTTTTTTCATACTCTACAAAGCTGTAATGTTTCATTATCCCCACCTCCCATGTCCCCCCAACCCTTGTCAAGATCCAAAAAAAGAGAGAATGCTACCATTTTTCCACATTTTTCTAGGCCTCCACAGTCCTCTCTCCTTCCCCTTGGAGCAATACTGCGCAGAAGTCAGCAGTTAGTATAATAAACTCCATAATGAAATCCAAATTACGCCAATGTCACGGCTCATTAGGCACTGGGTATCCTGAAGCACTGGGAGAGTTTTGATTACCGCAAAGTAATTAATTGCAAGCGGGCAATTAGCGCTAATACCAGCAGTAACACAACAATTCGGTTTCTGGAGCCTGTAGAAATCTATTATAAAAATCAGAGTGATCTAGAAGGCTGTCATACTGCATTTTGTCTTTCGCTCCTTTCCCTCTCATTTCCGTCTCCGCTCACCTCTCCACATTGCATTTAAAATTAATGTTAATTAACTAAAGTTAACGAAGATAGCAATAATTGCATAATTTGCTCACAGTTTCCCATTCTAGAAGCAAATAGCAACTGAAAAATTAGATTCTTAAATTAATTTATTAGTGGAGAGTAGAATTTTTTTCATTTGATTCTCTGCCAGCAATTTGCTGCCAGTCTTTTCATCAATGATTGAAATGTACGTTCCACAGGAATGAGAAATCCCTGCTTACTTTAGCGAAGAGTTTGGGGGTCAAGGTTGCTCTCGTCCTACGTCTTTCGCCTCGTCAAATACATGGGTTGTGGGGACCACACAAAGTGTAGTAACGGCTCTGGAAAGGCAAAGAAACACAATGACCACGTTGTATACAGAAATGGATCTGCGCTTCACCTGCTCTGGTTAGTTGGAAAGCGCTTGGACAACAAGGTTTTTGTGGGAGAAATGCAGTTCTCTGTTAGCTTTCGCACCCTCGTCACTGTGCAGCACATTATAATAGCTGTGTGCTTCTCCCCCAGTCTTTTTAATGTAACGGGTGGACATGACTGTCGCTGGCTGTCTGGGACAATATTACCTCCAGGGTGCTCTGACTAGCCAGTGGCAGATATCAACAGAGCAAATTTTGTCCACCAGCAAACTCACATTTTTTTGGAATTAGTAGGCTCGGACAACATTATGGCTCCATCAGGCACCCCAGCACCCTATTACCAACCAGCACTTTTACCCCAGTTTGCCTTGGCGAACGTATGGCTGCATAACACTGATCTGAACCCTGTGTGAGTTTGTGGCAAGTGCCGTAGCCTGCTGTGAATACTGCTGCAGCAGCTCAGCCTTGTGACCAGGACCGCGGTAGGAGCAATACAGGCCTCAGCTTTCTAGCCCGACAAAGTTTGTGTGATGGAAATAATTCTAAACGTGCAGACCACTTATTTGTACATATATTCACCCATCTCCTCCTTTCACAGTGCAGGCACATTGCTGGCTTTTCGCAGGTTGAGCGTCAGCAAAGGTCTGACCTTTAGGTCGCGTAATTCACGATCTAAACTTGGAGAAAACAAAAACCACTGCTGCATGCTCCTGGCAAGCCTTGTTGAACCAAGGGGTCTAATCACTGACGACACTGTAAGCTTCTGTCAATTATAGTAACCAGGACAGACATCACTTCCTTTTTAACCATGTTATGCCTTGCCCATTTTCTTGTGCAAGGGCAGAGAGAGGGGAAGGTGCTTTCCTGGCCTGCTTGTCACACGGAGGACCTGTAGGGCACAACGTGACATTGTGATGGAGGCTCCCGCATTGACACATTCCTGTCCGGACGAGTCATATAGTGTCGCTACCTGACTACGCATTGATACATATGGCAAAAAAGGACGGTTTTGACGTCCTCATTTGATGTTTAGGAATAGAGTTTGAGTTCGAGTCAGAGTTTGGGGGTAGGGCTTGTTATGAACTAATGTTAAGGAAGGACACCAAAAGCCTCCTTTTTCGTCGTATATCGACGCTAGGTCGGATAACGTTAGCGTCACTATATGACGAGTCAGGATGAGACTGGGCTCCTTAAACTCATTTCTGGAGGCAGTCCCCACTCCCCACCCACAGCAGCTTGATCCATTTTTCTAGAGCACAGACAGGTGTTTTGAATCATTAGTCTTGCTCGTTCAGCCCTGAGCCAGTCACCACATCTCATGGGAACAAACCAAATTGGGGGAAAAAAAAAAACAGAGAGCCCATTTCAATCACTTATGTATTCTTCCTTGCTTGAACCATAGGACCAACGTCACAAGGGAAACAGCAATCGGTTATATCACTCATTAAAAATGAGAAAAGATCTATGAATCTGAATTCTTCTGCCTGCACCTCTGAATGGCTAAAACGAAGCAAATTAAGACTTTCAGGTAGCAATCACAGCATTGTATAATTCATATCACCAGTGAATGCAAGTAACAGCTTTCCTTAGCTTGATGAAACCGCTGATCGTCAACGAACAATGCAACTGCAAGGTATTAAGAGGCATGCACCAAGCTTTTCGAGATGTCCTGACTAACTAACTTGAACTGACGCTGTCATGTCCCGCGTCTCCAGTACTAATTTTTATTTGATATATTTTGCATGTTTGCAAATTTTTGTCCCATTTTCTTTTTCTGTTGTTTATCTCATTCATTGCTCGTTGGCGGCAATCCAAAACGCCTACTGTACAAGCAGTACATACTGATTTGGCCATACGACATGCCATATTTGAGCCAGATCAGTATATACTGCAAGTATAGTTGGGAGTTTCGAATGCTGCCTCTGTTTTTGTGCTGGCATTCCCACTGTCACACTCCGCACCTGTTTCCTCCTGTTTCTCATGACCTCTGTGTACTTAACCTCCTCCACCCAAGACTTTTGGTGACGTGCCATCGGAGCAGTGACGGCTGGTGGGCTGAAAACAGGTGAAGCACAAAACATCCCTCGAACGCAATGATTGATCCTGACCTATTTTCAATCATTCATTTAGATTCACATTAACTACAGTCCGAAGACACTCAACATTATCTGATATAGCCAGTTTTCCTCAGTAAGGCAATACGAGAAAGCAAATCCAATGTTTTGATGCGAAATTGCGTCTCAATCAACATTATTCTTATGCAGATATTTGTCGCCAATTTGTTGAAAATCTGCACTGTAATTTCCCAGATGATTACTGCATATCACACAAATATCACACTCCTCTATTAGGTGAGTGGCTTATTGATATTACCAAGACCAAATACAAGTCCATGGAGTTACCATAGCCTGGAACTTTTCTTGAAAGACATTAGGGGGAAGTAGGCCTACTGGAAAGGTTCAAAACATCTGTAAATGTTGTTGGAAGTGGCAGTTTCAGCCAAAGATCCCTCTAACTTTAATGCTCCGACTCCCCATCAGCTAGAATAGCAGAACAAATTCACCATTTCATCGTTACTCGTCCATGCATGCTAAGAAGCTGTGTTCAGTGCGCGGCATATCAAAAACTTAATTGAAAAATAATTGTGGGCTCTAAATCATTGAAAGCAGTGGGCTAATTGAAGTGAAAACAAGAAGGCAAGCGCAGGGCCCGCGAATCGCCACATAAAGCAGATATTGTGCAGCTTGAGTCCTTAATAAGGCATTCTCTAAAATCCCCATTGTCTCCCAGATTAAATTCGAGAGGGCAATTAGTGGAGTTAATTGGCTCCATAATTTAGATCTCGCCACTGAATGCATGACGGATGTTAGCTCATCAGCCAGTAATTTGAGTACTCTGTCAATCCCTCTGCAAAGGACTGATTAGTTATTCTTTAAGGCTGCAGAAGTTTTCCTCAGTACTCGGGCTAGTGCCCAGCGCAGCTCACCTGCCTTTGGGCAATCTATGTGATCAGAAATACCTCCTAAGAGGAGAGCCATGGTCGAGAGGGTCTGTTGTACAGAAAGTTTGACTCCAGGACGGGTTCCCTGGTCGCTGCAGTGATCTGGAGCACAAGTGACTCCTCTCTTTCAGCAGTTGCAATCTTGTCACCAGTAAGCCAGAAAAATCTACGTAGCTGTACCTATAGTTGCCAAGGTTCTCATTGCCAAAACCTGTAGTCGCAACATTTATTCTAATGCCTTTCAGTGTTCTCTTCACAGACAGCAAATAACCGGCAGAACAAAAATGCAAACCCCCCCCCCCAATAAATCTTGACTGTTTAATTTTCACAAACAGCAGCTTTAAAAACGATACATTAATGTTTAGCCTTATTAAGTGCCGTACCATTAAAGGGTAAATTGATTAGGAAATCTCTTCGGCAATGAAATAATCCTTGGGTGCAACAGGGTTTTACCTGCAAAATGAGAATTTTAAAATGTCTTGATCTAAGCAGCGTGCCTTTTCCTGTAATGTTATGTTTGAAATGGTGACTATCGGTTCACACGACGGCAAGTAGGCCTACAAGCACATAGCAGAATGGTGAAGTTTTCTGAAAAGAAACGATTAGCGAACTTCAGTCAGGTAATCTTTAAATTGCAACACTTTCCTGATAAAAATGAAACAACTGGTGGGATTGTTCGGCTTTCGTGGCTTTTTTCTTTTTTCGTAATAATCAACGTTTCATGAAAAAACAGACGCGGAATTTTGAAACGCTGTTGCGACCATATACGCAGTTACACCAGTTAATTCTGCCTGCTAGAGACGTGAACTACACTTGGGCATGATCTCCCTGTGGAGGAGATTGTCATTGCTCTTTTCAAGACACAAGCGTGTGAGCCAAACCCTTCACAGAGTGAGAGAGGTTGTCAAGCCGTAAAGTAGGGTCGTCCATCACTAGACCTCACTCGCGTTGAAATACATGCAACAATTTAATAAATTACAAGTGGTTAAACCCCAGGTGTCAAGGCCAGTTTCAGGTAGAAATGATAAATACAAAGCCAAACTGCATATATTTTCTTCATAAATATCTGGTTCCTCATTCATTTTGTTTTCTATTAGCTGTCTTGGTATTAGAGGAGTGTGTAAGTTGCCAACGAAGTTAACATATGCTTTTGGAAAACGTATCCCTGTTCCTCACCCAGCACTGGGTACAAAATCCTTTTCTGTTCCCAAAATATCAGTCTGACCACTTACTGACAAAGGACATCTTTCATGACATCTTGACTGTGCTCTTGGAAGCTATCAACAAGATATCCCTGGGAGACCTTTACAATTTGAATTACAGATGTTAAGCTCTGAGGAGAAATTAGAATAACACCCTCTCACACAGATCCTCACTGTTTCTGCAATAGGAGTCACACTAAGGCGACAAACACATTCGTACCCTGATGTGCTGCAGATGTGTTTTTAGACTAACTCTGCTCTCTAGCGTAAATTGCAGTCAGTACAGCCAAAGCTCTGGTGCTGATTCTTAATAATGCCAATTTTGGGGCATTTGGGCAGATATCTGAAGGTAGAAGGCTGTAAATGCCCCTATTTTGCTATTTTCCAACATGGCCTTTCATCATTCAATACTGCCCCGTTTTCTTCCTCTGCATTTCCTATAATAAACACCAGTGAAAGTAGGCTTGGTTGGCAGAAATGGGAACCTAAAAGAGGAAGCCAAAAAATGATGAAAATCTTCATTACCAAAAACTTTTACCTGCATTCAACTGTTGTGGTTAAGCTCAATGTAGCACATTCATGGACGAGTAATGAGTTCACTAATGGATACATTACATAGCCAAAAATGTGTGGACACCTTGCTGAAACCTCATTAATATTCACTTAGAAAACAGACTTTTTAGATGGTAAATATCTGATATTTAAGTTAAAGTTGGAATTCATTGCTCATTATGGCCTGAAAGTATAAATGTTTCAGGGTATTGAAATTTGAATCCATTTGACCATAAGGATTTTCTAGCACTTTCTATACCCCTTCACCCATCTCTTACTTAAGGCTCAATTGAAACTAATTGGAAGGGGTTAGCGCATACAGAAAGTGCAGCAATTTCCAAATCGTAATCAGAATTGTATGGAAATACAAAAACAAAAGTCTGTCCCACACTCCCACTTGGAATAAATGATTCCAAAGATCATTTAAATCATTTAATATTTAGAATTTAAATATGTCTGTTTTCTATGTGCGTTAATGAGGTTTCAGTGAAGTGTCCACAGGCTTTTTGAGTTTATTTCAGCGTAAAGAGCACAGGTGGCCCACATTGCAGGAGGAAAAATGGAGTAATATTTTGATTACTGTATTTTCTGCTCACAATGAACAGAAACTGATAAGAGAGGAATGGAAGCCTACATTTGCCCGCACTGCCACTGTTGACTCAGAGATAAGAACTAAAAACACGTCCACGGCCGATCTCAAGCAGGAAGGCATCTCAATGAGCCGTTCTGTGCCATTGTACAATGCTGCTGAAGTCAAGTCATACTTCCTGAAAATGTTTTCACAATGAAGAACTCTCCTTACTAGCAGACATGCATGGTTTTTACAGCAAGTATACGATGTGTAACTGTCAGTATTACTTATTTTAAATTGCCACCATCTCATTATTAGAATTTAGCTGCTGTGTTAATTGAACAGAATGAGAACTAATAGAACTGCACAGTCAAAATTCAAAATCATTTTCCATCAGAATATTTCCACTGAAAGATCCACATTGTTTCTGCTTTTTATATAACTTGACATCAATTTCCCTTTTCCCCACAACATTTTTTTATTAAAAGAGCATCAAACATTTTGTATTTAATTGTTGCAATTCGACAGAAGCTGTGTGTTTAACTGTTGATGGCTTATTCTTATAAAGCCTGTTATTTAAGGAAAATGACTGAAGACAGATTGAGACTAATATTGCCGTAATGGCTCAAATGGTGGCACCTTTGTGGTGATTATGCACAAGCAGCAGTAACGTTGTTGTGCGTGTAATGGCACGTCACACGAGGGCGCCGGCTGTTGGGGTTACACCTCACAAATGGACACCATGTGTTCCGGCAATTTGCCTAATCGTATTATTAATCTCACCATCAAAATATCATAATAAATATAATATTAATGTTAAATACTATTAATACCTCGATACCTTGTTCAGAAGTGAAAATGATAGCCTATTAATAAAACTTCAGTCACAATATCACTAAGCTACTGATATGGAAATGGATTAATAATTAAATTAATAATTATAACCAAGTCACCCTATCGATAGTTTCATTGACGGATTTTGAGCTCTACATAGAAGAGCTTGGCAATTAATTCACTCTTGTACTACATTAAATAACCACAGCATATGTCTTTTAAGAATATTTACTTAAAACAAATAAAACACACAATCTAGGCTACACTACACACTAACACTATATACACAATGAAGAAGGGGTGTGTGTGTGTGTGTGTGTGTGTGTGTCTGTGTCCGTGGATGAAAGAGAACAAAGGGATGATCCAACTCCAAGGTGTGAATGGAGGTGCCTTAAGCTCGATTTATGGTTATGCATCAAACCAACGCCGTCGCTCTGCGTCGCCTGCCGTGCACCTCGAAAATTAAGCGAAAAGTCCATCAAAGGAGACCCAAAACTCTCCAGCAGCTGGAAGGCCATATTAAACAAGAGTGGGATCAAATTCCAATGGCTAAACTCAGGAAACTTGTCTCCTCAATGCCCAGACACCTCCACTCTGTGCTAAAAAGCAGAGGGGATGCGACACCATGGTAAAAAGGCCCCTGTCACAACTTTTTTGAGACCTGTAGCAGCCATCTAATTTGAAATGAGCTCATTTTGTGGATAAAATTGAAAAATTTCTGTCTCAACATTTGCTATTTTATCTCTGTTATATTGTGAATGAAATACTGGCTGGTGTGATTTGAAAGTCATTGCGTTTTGATTTTATTCACAATTTACACTTTGTCCCAACTATTTCGGAATTGGGGTTGTACATTAATAACTAAAAAAGTGGTCAAGACCAATCATTACTTTCAAGCAATGCTCTGTGCCTCACCAATTTTCAGTTTTTTTTTCATTGAGAAAAAAGACTGAACATACAATGGTGTGAAAAAGTATTCGCCCCCTTCCTGATTTCCTCCGTTTTATGTTTGTGATATCAAAATGAATTTCCATGAGCTAAGGACTTACTTAGACTATGTTAAAATAACAAAATGGCCACTGATCTTATTTCTGTGTACAGTTCTTAGGTTTGGTTTGAGTGAGGCCTTTTACAACAGATCCTCACTATCGGTGCCAAGAAGAATGGCCCTGTTTTCACAGACAGATTAGTTTTGAAAAGTCCATTCACCCTCTACTGATTGGACAACAGTACAACAACACAGTACTAGATGCTATTATTGAAAATATACAATGCGATGACTTCAACAAAATCCAGAAAAGTTGGCACAGTCAATTATTTAATACTTCGTTACATCACCGTGGATTAAGTTTAGTCCTGAATTGAACTGTTTTGTGTGGAGATTTTCCACTGAAAATTGAATTTAATCTAGCATTAAGATTAATTTGTGTCTGGCAAACTGGCTTTATGTCTTTTAATTACACTAATTAATTGTTTTGGCACTGAAAACACAAGTCGGTCAAGTCAAACAAGCAGAATTGTCCCAAATTCTTCCGTTATGCAGGTCCTCAGCTGCAACTGGGCAGATCGTCAACTGCTAACTATACTATTCCGTCGGTGCCGAATATTTTGCTTCCTAATGCACCAAACGTCCTTAATTGCAGACAGATCAGGACCGCCACTGTGCGAAATCCTGTAAGTGCGACATTTAAAACTATTATAATTTCCTCAACATATTAGTTGCAAGACTCACATTGTACTTGACTGATATTAGACACTTAACACAAATCCAAATACATGGGGCAAGAGGCATAAATGGCTTGAACTAAGGAAACTCGGAAGAAAAGAAAGGCGAATTGTGAGCCCAACCGAAACTTTGCTTGTCCGGTAAGCATCGAAACGCACCTTATCGAAATATAAGCCAATGGGAATTCACCTTGAGTTTCATGTTTATTCTCGTCAGCCCACCCCACACTCACGAATCTGTTATTCCACTCAGGTCCCGCCCAACACCCAATGAAAGGTGAAAATGCAAACAGAGAGGTATTAGAATTGTGCACCTGTCTGATTCAAGCACTGAAAGTCAGACAAATAACCAGGCAGCCTTAACAGTCTTTACTGCCAACAGATACGTTACCAGACCAGTCACACTGAATACAGCCTCATAACAACTGTCAGCTTAATCCCCGAAACAGAGAGGTCGCCATGGCGGTCACTGCGTGCCAAGTGATGGGGTTTGTATTGAGCATCCTGGGGGTCGCCGGGGTCATTGCTGCCACAGCGATGGACCAGTGGAGTACGGAGGACCGTTTCAACGAGATAGTCACATCGGTCTACACTTACTACGGCCTCTGGAGATCCTGCGTGCGACAGAGTTCTGGATTCACAGAGTGCCGTCCATATTTTACCATCCTCGGTCTACCAGGTAGGACGGTACCAGCTTCTTCTGTGGCAGTGATTTATTTGGCTGGTCCATCTGATGAGCCATCAGCCTTGTAGAGCGATGGCAAACTCATGAAAATCTAAGAGTACTTTTACCAATCTTGTTACCAGGCAATTAAATACTCCCTGATGGCTCAGTGAATCCAATAATTGCATTTTTAAAATGGATCACAGCAAGAATGTTATTTCTGGAGTGTATGGTTCCACTTATTCTGTGCCTGTTAATATTCTAGACCTTCTTATTTAATCACCTGAAAAGTCAAAAATATCATAGACAGGACGGACATAATAAGCTAATATGATTGAGGAACTACAGTTCTTCACCTCAAGGAACAAAGCCTTCATTTCAGTAAAATTCACCCCTCATTTTTTCATCTTAAACAATTGCCATGTAATCTAGGGTAAAGTATGAAAGCTAACCATGACTATATGAGATGGCAGTACACCATGCTTACAACTAAAATACAATTACTGAATGAAATATAATAAATATGATTATTCCATTTATTCTATGTCCTTGAATTTCACACATTTATAGAGCACTAAAAATGAGCAGGACTTGCAAAACCTTTAAAAGACTCACAAAAAAACATGGACAAATTTTCAACTGCTTGCGAGACCTTGATATACTCTACTTTGTGCAGAATAACTCTCTGTGAAGGTCACACTATTGTGTAATCTGTCGAATCTATGAAGGCACATACCACATTAGAAATAAAAAAGCATTAGGTTGTTAAATCTATGTATTAAACAGAATAAATCTTGGCAGAAAAACTACAGGCTAAAAATCATGAAAACTTCAACCCACACCCTTTCTTAGACAAGGGAGTGGACACCGAGTAGCAAAACTAAAGATCGAGAGTATGACGATTGCATTACAGCGTTGAGTACACATAAGATAAGCATGTCGGTAGTGATAAGGAATATAGCGCCTCCATCTCATGACTGATTCAGCGGGTAAATTAGTTTTCATCTCCACATGACATAGGAGTTAAAATGGCTGCCAGTAAAGTTCATTAATTTGATACCTTGTTCTGCACCTGCACCGAGTAAAATATCTTATCACATTACATGCAAATGTGTCCTTGGGCTTGCACACACTTGCGTATTTCCAAGTTTTCTCAAAAATGTAAGATACCAGATCACATAATTTTCATGTTTACTGCAGCTCACTCCTGCAGCTGAAACTTCTGGTTGCAGTCAAGACCAGGCCCTCCTCTGCAGAGGTGCTCACACAGTGGTTCAAGTTCGGCTTGATTTACTTGTAGGGGTTATTGAATGCGGAGTGATCGTAGCTGGCTGAAACCATCCTGCCCTTGGGTAAAGCAGAGATATGCAGTTGTCAGCACATTAAGCACTGATGATGAAAACTGTATTGAGGACCTCAGTGCTAATAGTATTAAGTCACAAAATTTCTATTTTGAAAAAAAATGAGGTAGAGAACTCGGGTAATTATGAAAGGCGTTCTCACATCCTTACCTCACAGTGTGTGAAAATGTGACTTAAGTACTTTCAGCACTAGACTCCTAAATTATTATTTTTTTATTTTTTATTTTTTACAGCAAAACTTTTGACACAATGGACACAGATAATATAACCAGTCAGAAGTGAAGTTTATCTTCTGAATTAACAATACTAATTGATTTTACAATAAAATCAATTTTAAGTACTCATTACTGCAGAAATATCACTGGAATTAATTTTTTATTTTTTTTTTTAACCAAACAGGTCTCTTCCAAGCAGTGAGAGCTTTGATGATCGTGGGAATCGTTGTTGGAGTAATTGGAATCCTGATTTCAATTTTTGCTCTGAAGTGCATCAAAATAGGATCTTCAGATAACACAGCCAAGGCCAACATGACCTTGACTTCTGGGATAATGTTTGTCATAGCTGGTACGAGGACGCTATCACGCTAAAAACCCGCCTCTCCTGGTTTTTTCTACAACATGGATATGTTCTCATTTTTAATGGGTATCTTTTTATTTTCCTTAGGTCTCTGCTCAATAATAGGGGTTTCAATCTTCGCCAATTTGATAGTGACAACCTTCATGATGAACACGTACTCTTCAAATCCTTTTTTGGGGCTGAGTGGACTTGGCGGTGGGGCATTGGGAGGTACTATTATCCCCAGGTAAGCAGGTCAAGGGGCAGTCATTTAGACTAATTCGCTGAGGGTTCATTACCAATATTTCTTTGTTATCACAGGTCATTATAAATTTGGCCCCACAATGTATTTCCTTCAGGTATACATTTGGAGCGGCACTCTTCATTGGCTGGGTGGCTGGAGGGGTGTTGCTTGTGGGCGGGGTCATGATGTGCCTGGCTTGTCGAGGGATGGTTCCAGAAAAGGCTCAGTACGTCACGCACGTCCCGTCATTCCTCAGTCACTCCCCGAGCCTCGTTTTTGAACCGTGCATAGGCACAGAGACGATGTATACGCCACTTTATTTGCAATCTTGGATTTATTGAGAGACAGATCACATTTAAAAATGCAAAATTTAAAAAAAAATTGCACATTGTAAAAAATTTCTGGTAAACCCTGATTAATTAAAAACCGCATGTAGTTTAGTTCACTCACTGATTCATAAATAAGGATTTTTGTTACAATGCAAAGTTTCTTCTTTTTGAGCATACGCAATATTGAGGTATGAAGTCCATGCGTCGATTTATAAATCAGGCCTCTGACATTTACAAAAATGCAAACACAGCTCATCATTTTTGCGCTTTGTTTTATTTTAGCTTCAACGCAGTAAGCTACAAAGCACCTTCCCACAACACCATCTACAGACCTGATGACAGGACCAGGCAGACTTATGCTGGGTCTTACAAGGAGGACAGCAGGCGATCCAATCAACGATTCGACTACGTTTAAACCTGGGTCGGGTCCAAGCTGACTAGGTGGAAGTTCTAGTGATTTAAGTGATACTATACGAGTGACGAACGTTTAATGATGTGTTATAAATATGCACATACGGTCATCTTATTTTGCTCAGCTAGATTTTTGCATATTGGGATACAGAAAGAATATATTATTTCTTAAATAAAAAATCTCATAATTTTTATTACATCTACAATACCAAAAAAGTTGGTACATTATGGAAGATGAACATCAACAGGGTGTGTATTGAAAAGTCCATTCACCCAGGAAAATAGGGGTGTTTCAGTACACATGGCATGGGTGACTTGCATGTTTGTAAGGGCACCAATTATACAGCAAGATGCACAAATTTGGAGCAACATATGCTGCCATGTAGACTTTGTCTGTTTCAAGGATTACATATGAATGGCTTTTTAAGTAGAAAGCATACTTGCTAAACTGGCCAACGTAAAATTTTTATCTGTTGCTTATTGAAATTTATGGCATGTTATGAAGCAAAATATACAGCAAAGAGGGCCCCGTACACTTGCACAACTGCAGGCTCGCAGGACTGCGGAAAAATTCTCCTTGCGAGACTTGATTAACTGGTGTCATCAGTGCTCAAATGCTTATGCTAGCTTCACACTGGCGTTTTTCCCACGAAAAAGGGGTCAACATAATGCTACGGAATGATTTTGGGCTTCATCAGTTCATCTAAGTTTGACTACGCCAACCAAAAGTCATGAAACGTGGTATATTGGGGAGGCAAATTTTCCATCCAAAAAGTTTTGAACTGACCAAAACTTGATTGGCATTCCGCCGTCCTCCGTTGTCCAAAGTTATAAAAAGTCAGGTTGTACAATGCTTGGTTGAACTCTGTTGTAGGAAGTTGATCTTGGTAGATCGCATTGACGGCAGATATCAACTATGCACAGATTTGCTGATTTCATTTTTCAGCAAAAAGCGTGGGAAATCCGTTGATCTCAGTCTGTTCACACTGGCGGTCTTGTATACATTTTGCGCCCTTCTCCTTGTTGATCATTTTCTCTGCAGTCTAGTGGTCCGTGTCAGTTTTGTTTTTGTTTCATTGAAACTCATTATTCAATTGACTCATTTGTTCCCCCTCCTCCTGTGTTCC
Organism: Gymnothorax reevesii; assembly: GCA_029721435.1. Taxonomy (NCBI): domain Eukaryota; kingdom Metazoa; phylum Chordata; class Actinopteri; order Anguilliformes; family Muraenidae; genus Gymnothorax; species Gymnothorax reevesii. The sequence goes on along the minus strand of CM056575.1, from coordinate 8,538,097 downwards.
CTTCACATTTGCGGCACACCAGTCTTCCCTCATTGTTGATGGTAGTCTTGCACGTTTAATTCCTATTTTTTGTCTTTCGAGGGAAAGACATGTACGCTCTAATGTCTTTTTATATGTACGTTAAACGGTTTATGTAACCCAGGCTTTCTGCTCGTAAATGTGTCAAAATGTTTTGCTTGTAAATAACAAACACCTACATTTTTCTGTCAATAAAGGCCAATTTCGGCAAACTCATTTGGCAAACTGCGCTCAGATTGTGTTCTGAAATGCATAACACCATAAGAAAACCTACATGTTTCAGTAAATGTCCCCTATTATGTCACCAGGTGCACAGCCAATTAATCATTACAAGCCATTTCAAAATCTTTCCCCTCTTAACATCACATGGGGACGTAACCAACCAGAGGCAAGAAGAACTGATCACCTTCAGCCAAGCAGTCAATCAGATTTCATTATTCTGGGTGGTCACTCCCCCTTGTGATGTCAGGAAGGGGAGATTTTGAACTGGCTCATAATAGCAAATCACAAACACCAATCCCAATGAAGTTGGGACATTGTGTAAAACGTGAATAAAAACAAAATACGATGATTTGCAAATCCATTTCGACCTATGTTCAATTGAGTACACAACAAAGACAAGATATTTAATGTTAAAACTGATGAACTTTGTTTTTTCTGGAAATATTCACTCATTTTGAATTTGTTGCATAATTTAGCATAAACCTGCAAAACTTCTATCAGGGCATTTTTCAGTTTTACTTCATTCTCAGAAACGGTACACTCAGTATGGAACCCCATGGAGGACTATATTAAAATGATAAACGTGAAAATGAAAATGTAAATCCACATTAGCATTATACATTTTCACATTTGTATGTGTTATTTGAGTAAAAATATAAAATGGAAAATTTTGTGTGCGCATGGTGCTTGGTGCACATTCCAACAACGACCCCAAAGAGCGGTGGGTTTGTGCTCATTTCACAATGATTTCCCATTATTTCTCATCGAAAAAAAAATGTTCAGTATTTTTGCCATTTTTGCTTAAATGGGGTTTTTTCCTTAATGTCCCAGACAGGACATCATGCTAGACAGAATTTAATTATATGCAGTTTATATGAGAAATCCTCCCCCTCCTTTGCATTGTGCACTCTTTGTAAGATCACCACCTCTCCACCAAAAATAAGGACCTCACCAAGCCCCACCCCACTGGAAAGAACATCTAGTTAATAAAACCACAGAGATGCTTCATAAAGGAGGAAATTTTAATTATGGCACATAAAACAGAATTAAAAGGCCTTGACACACCAGATGCGTTTTTTTCGTGCGAATAATTTGCACGTAAAAAATATATTTCGAACTGCTGATTGGGCATGAGGTTTTACACACAGAATGCGATTTTCATGCTGCTAAAAAGCGAGCGATTTTTCGGATCGATTTTTGCAAACATTTGCACTGCGAGCAAACGCATCAACCAATCATATTTGAACAACTTGCCTACCTCAGACAGACTTCAAGCCATTCCTCCGGCTCAACAGCCTCTCGGTCAGCGGCATGTCGTCAAGAGTTCAGAGGGCTCTCTGTAACCTCATGCTTTTCCGCTCGATTGCTCTCAGGCTGTTCGCGTTTGAGTTTGCCTTATTGACAAACAATTTATTGCCCGAACGACCAAGACCAAAGCATGACCTAAATTAAGAACTGATAATGAAAAAGTGAATGCCTATTGCCTATATTCATAACATTGATATGGCAATGTAATGATGGCAATACTATAGATACTGTGACGGCCCCAGGGCTGACTTCGCAGCATTTATTTTCGCCTTCCTTAAAATTTTCATTCAGCTGTGCAACGTGCCCAACAACGCCCTTCAGCCATGACAACATTCAGAATGGCATAGAATGGATTCTGGTGGCTTATTGCTCAATGAGCCTCGCAAACCAACTTAAACAGATCTGTGCAGTTTCACAAGTGCAGAAATTACAAAGATATATTGATATTTTACGTAGTCACTTATCTGTGAAAGAAAACGCCTCCTTTAAGAGGTAAAACCTTCCTTCTCTATCCCTACTTTGTAGCTGTCATGGTTTGAGAGCTTTGAGAGCAGTTTGTGGCTCTCATCCAGGACAATATCACTTTGCTCCCTATCGCATTCCTGGGCCAGCTGGCATTGATTGGAGGCGTGGCCCGGACTGTATGTAAGCTCTTATTTCGCCTCGCTCACATTGATAGAGTGTCAGTTCTTCTTTGGCGCTTCAGCCGGTAAGGTCTCTAGAGAGATATTATCAGGGACTTAGTTGCTTATCAGGAATAGTGTCAGTGAGCAAGATAATCTTTGGTTTATTTCCCTTTTCTTTTGTTTTCCTCGAGCTCGCCTGTTTTCTACCACGGACGGCAGCAGGTCCATTGGTAGCGCGAGTCTCGTTATTTTTTATGTTTTTAGTCTCTCAGCACGCTGTGAGTGTTGCTTTTTATTTCTGGCCGCTGCTCTTGGCGTCCACTGCCAGAACCCGTATACAGTAACAGAGGGTGAACCCAAAACCTCCTTTTTTCTTAGAAAGTAAAAGATCTTTGTCACTGGAGGATGAGTCTATTTCCTCCTCTTTCCCTGTTCCTCCCCTGCACGTCATTTTCTACTTCGAAGTGAGCTGTGAAAACTTCGTGAATTTGTTTTCCCGAGTTTCTGTTGCAAATTTGTGTTGGAGCCGGTGTGAAGAGTTTTGATCTGAACACTACGCATCCGAACATTTCGTATTTTCGTATTGTTTATTTGTTACGTATCCGGTGTGTCAAGGCCTTTATACGCAGGATTTTGACAGAAACAGGTAAAAACAACATAGTAACAGGAAAAAAAAAAAACCACTGAACTAAAGAATGCAGAAACGGTAAGACGGAAAGACTTTAAAATAGGCGGCAAAATACATACAAACAGGGGTTTGTTTCCCAGAGGCTTAGCTGCTAACTATGCTAACCAGAACTCGGGTTCAAACTAAGTAAGTTGCTAAAATAGTTAGCGTTACCGTATCCCAAAAGGACAGACTGAGGAAGTGTCTACGAATCAGAGGTGTGTATCAGTGCTGTAGGGTTTCGTTATCAGAGTTGTGTAACAGTGCTGTAGGGTTCGGTGATCAGAGGTGTGTATAAGTGCTGTAGGGTTCGGCGATCAGAGGTGTGTATCAGTGCTGTAGGGTTCGGTGATCAGAGGTGTGTATAAGTGCTGTAGGGTTCGGCGATCAGAGGTGTGTATCAGTGCTGTAGGGTTCGGCGATCAGAGGTGAGTATCAGTGCTGTGGGGTTCGGCGATCAGAGGTGTGTATCAGTGCTGTTGGGTTACGTGATCAGAGGTGTGTATCAGTGCTGTAGGGTTCGGTGATCAGAGGTGTGTATCAGTGCTGTAGGGTTCGGCGATCAGAGGTGTGTATCAGTGCTGTAGGGTTCGGCGATCAGAGGTGTGTATCAGTGCTGTAGGGTTCGGCGATCAGAGGTGTGTATCAGTGCTGTTGGGTTACGTGATCAGAGGTGTGTATCAGTGCTGTAGGGTTCAGTGATCAGAGGTGTGTATCAGTGCTGTAGGGTTCAGTGATCAGAAGTGTGTATCAGTGCTGTAGGGTTACGTGATCAGAGGTGTGTATCAGTGCTGTAGGGTTACGTGATCAGAGGTGTGTATCAGTGCTGTAGGGTTCGGTAATCAGAGGTGTGTATCAGTGCTGTAAGGTTCGGTGAACAGAGGTGTGTATCAGTGCTGTAAGGTTTGGCGATCAAAGATGTATCAGTGCTGTAGGGTTCGGCAATCAAAGGTGTGTATCAGTGCTGTAGGGTTCAGTGATCAGAAGTGTGTATCAGTGCTGTAGGGTTACGTGATCAGAGGTGTGTATCAGTCCTGTTGGGTTAAGTGATCAGAGGTGTGTAACAGTGCTGTAGGGTTACGTGATCAGAGGTGTGTATCAGTGCTGTAGGGTTACGTGATCAGTGGTGTGTATCAGTGCTGTAGGGTTCGGTAATCAGAGGTGTGTATCAGTGCTGTAGGGTTACGTGATCAGAGGTGTGTATCAGTGCTGTAGGGTTACGTGATCAGTGGTGTGTATCAGTGCTGTAGGGTTCAGTGATCAGAGGTGTGTATCAGTGCCGTGGGGTTCCGCGATCAGAGGTGTGTATCAGCGCTGTAGGGTTCGGTGATCAGAGGTGTGTATCAGTGCTGTAGGGTTCGGCAATCAGAGGTGTGTATCAGTGCTGTAAGGTTCGGTGAACAGAGGTGTGTATCAGTGCTGTAAGGTTTGGCGATCAGAGATGTATCAGTGCTGTAGGGTTCGGCAATCAAAGGTGTGTATCAGTGCTGTAGGGTTCGGTGATCAGAGGTGTGTATCAGTGCTGTAGGGTTCAGCGATCAGAGGTGTGTATCAGTGCTGTAGGATTCAGTGATCAGAGGTGTGTATAAGTGCTGTAGGGTTACGTGATCAGAGGTGTGTGTCAGTGCTGTAGAGTTCGGCGATCAGAGGTGTGTATCAGTGCTGTTGGGTTCGGTGATCAGAGGTGTGTGTCAGCGCTGTAGGGTTCGGCGATCAGAGGTGTATCAGTGCTGTAGGGTACGGTGATCAGAGGTGTGTATCAGTGCTGTAGGTTTAGGTGAGGGACTGTGTTGGGGGCAGGACGTGCTCGCTCTTGTTGGACAGAACTGCGATCTCGAGCTTCAAGGCCGCAATCTCCTGTTCTTGAGCTGCGACTAACTTCTTCAGCCTCGGTCTCTCTTCCAGCTCCCAGCGCTCGTCCCTGAACTGAGTACCCTGCGGAACACATACGCAGCTCTTAAATTCAGTTTCAAAGCTTCACATTGCAGGAATTTAGCAGATGCCTCTCATACAGCTTTTTCATTTCATATAATCTAGCCTTCCACATAGTAGGATACTCATGTTTGATGGATGATTCAACTCACAGAAAATTGACGCATAGCAAGCATGTAGTTCTAATCAATTTTAAAAGCAACTCTGCCCCCCATGAAGTCTGGAAAATCTCAAGTTAATCGGTCGATTGCTTCAAGAGTTGTGAACATTTGTTTGCTATATTGCCACCTTTGGATGGATTTATACCAACTTCAGTGGGTTTGTGTCTAATAGCCTCAGGATATCATATCTCAAGTTTGGTCAGGATTGGATTTTGCTTTCAGGATTTACAGCTCATTATATCAATTGAGGCCACGCCTTCAAATTTCATTGGCCACATCTTTCAACATATCAAAATTTCAATCCGTAGGCTTATAGATCTTGGTCTTATGATGCTCTATACCAAATTTTGTGCAAATTGATGTCACCGTCTACGGCACGGGTAGGGAACTTTCTCCAGAAACAGCCACTGTGGGTGCAGCTCTCATACCAACCAAGCTGCTACACACCTGATTCTACTAATCAAGGCCCTTAACAAACATTCCAGAGTTTGATTAGTAGAATCAGGTGTGTAGCAGCTTGGTTGGTATGAAAGCTGCACCCACAATGGCTCTTTCTGGAGAAGGTTCCCTACCCCTGGTCTAGGAGGAGATAGAAATTAAAGGTTTTGCAAAAAATTCAAAATGGCGGAAAAATTTTCCATACGCAAATTGGCATGGCCTACATGGATTGATTCGTCTTGACCCACAGAATCTAATGGAAAAAAACATTGTTTCTAGGACTTACTGTTCAGAAGATATACCCTAAAACGCATTATACGTCTCTACAGCAGAGCCATACGGCCAATCTAGCCCAAAATCTAATGGGATCTAAGTTACACCAATTCCCACCTACTGTGAAAATTTCATGTCAAACTTCCATTAGATTTTCTGCAATGTTGCTAACTAACTAACTAACAAACAAGCAGATTCCAACGATTAAATAACCTCCTTGGTGGAGGCAATTATGACCCCCCCTTCACTCTCTTCTCATACAAACAGCAATACCATCTTCCTCTGTCCGGTGTTCAGCTCGTCTTCCAGGTTCCTCTTCTCCTGCAGTAACGAGTTCAGGGTGCAGACGAGCGCCGTGTGCTGTCTGTTCACGTTCATCAGGGCGTCCTTCGCTTCTGTCAGCTTCACCTGAGACATACACAATCATCAGCTCCAGCTAACACACCTACAGCAATCAGGTTCACCTGAGACATATGCAATGATCAGCTTCAGCCAACTCCTATACAGCAATCAGCTTCACCTGAGACATATGCAATGATCAGCTTCAGCTAACCCTGGGAGCGATCAGCTTCAACTGAGACATATGCAATAGTCAGCTTCAGCTAACGCCTACAGCAATCAGCTTCACCTGAGACACATACAATGGTCAGCTTCAGCTAATGCCTACAGCAATCAGCTTCAACTGAGACATATGCGATGGTCAGCTTCAGCTCACACCAACAGCAATCAGCTTCCTCTGAGACACACACAATGGTCAGCTTCAGCCAACGCCTCCAGCGATCACCTCCCTCAGAGACATACAGTTAACAACAACAGCAATCAGCTTCTTCTGAGAGGAAGACAAAAACACCCAGCTGCTATCAAAAGAAAAAGGTAGTAGATGTGCCACAATTCAGCAATGGAAACTTTAAATAAAAACTCCCGCTCTGAGGACACAGAAAAGCATTTTGAGAACCTTTCTTCCTTCCTCTCAGCACACGTTCACACTCACATAGACAGTGTAAAAGTACCTTCAAATTTTTCAGCTCACGTGTGTGCTGGACTTCCTTATTCCTGCAGTCGTTCTTCAGATCCGCCACAACTTTGTTCCCGGAGAGAGTCTGTAGAGCCTCCAAGTCAACCAGTCGTCCAAACTTCGCCATCATCATAGCCTCACAACGCTCTTCGAGTTCTGGGTGACGCATACTCAGAGTGACCCTCATACGCACAGATAGGTACGACCTAGAAAACAAGCTGCTGTGCCATATATCAGAACCCGCAGAAATAGAGACTTCTTTTATGCACTCAACAACAAATGAAAAGCAAATAAGAGATTAAATAATGTTTTGTTATACTTCGTGCACTCGAGGACGGATACAGCCACAAAAAAAAAACAATGCAAGCTGAACTTTGAGTGAATTAAATCTGTTATTGATGTTCAAGAGGAACCAACTAAAAGGAATACACAATGCAGAAAAAAGGTAGCGACGCAAAAAACTGAATGGATAAAACTCGTTCCCAAGACAATCCAAATCTGCAATTGGATTTCTCACACTGGCAAACTGAAGGAGTAGATTAGGATGAACAGCAAGGCTGAGTTCGCCTGTTTTCTGTTGGACAGGTAAGTGCCGGTGCTTTGATTAGTAACCTTGATAAAGTATTTGGTTCCCCATTACAACAAAAAAAGTAGCTATGCAGCGGCGTAATTTCACATACAAACAGCATACATAGTCCTAACATCGACCCATACAAATAGTAACAAATGTAAAGAAAATAACCCTTGAGGACTGTAATCATAAATTTTATCTTACAATCATTTCCTGACAAGCAAGCCACGTTGTGGCATTCTTGAACAAACACAACATTAGTAAGTAGATCATGGCGGACTCAGAGCTATTGTCTGTAATAAGCAGGTAACGTTATATAAGCTAGCTGATGATACCTAACATCACTGCTGGCAGAGTCAGTGCATGCCACGAGGCGGGCTTAATTGCGCCGGTGTCGTGTTATATCTGGTCCCCCAATAAAATCTGCTCCCCCCCACCTGACTTTCATTGCATATTGCACATCAATTTGCATCAAATCGCGTCACTTCAGTTATCTACGTGATTTGCGTAGTAACTAATGCCTCGTTCACACGCCAGTGAAATGTGACCCAAATCCAATTTTTTTTCAACATGCAACCCAGGTCTGATTTATTCATGATCGTGTGAACAGCTCAAGTCACATTAAAACTGATTATTTAAAATCCGACCTGGGTTGCTTTCGGAGGTGGTACTATAGCGGATATGTCTGATATTTTGCAACGCGCCCGCCATCTGAACAGTAACGTCGCTTTTAATGCAACTTTTACGTCACTCTGTTCGAAATCTACTATCACAGTCAAACGAATTGGGAAAACTCTTGAAATTTTAGCGTAATTATTTCTGAGAAAGAAGAACATTTACACTGTTTAAAATACTGTAAATATCAATTTTCTTTGTAACAAAAAGTTGTTAAAAACATGTGATTCATAGCGTGAATAAAGAACGCAAACCAATCAAGATTGCCAAGATTTTATTTGATTAGGCTACTCCAGTAAAATGTGCAAGCTAGTCGCGTGCATATTATGCAGGAATGTCAAAAAGCAATAGAGTACTAAAGTGATGACCTCAAGCTGGTGTCGGAAGTAAAATTTCCCATTCATTTTACCCATAGACTGTTTTTTCAGTTAAGTTCTGAATCGCTTTCCATTGTTTTCAAGCCTCCATCTTTTTTGAGATTTTGCATTATATTTCCAACTAAAATCAAGTATAATTTTCTCTGACCGGAATCAGCTATATTTCAAATCATTTTAATTTTTCAGTCTAAAAACTTTGCAGTCTAAAAACTACAGGTCCCATGATCCTCCTGATTCACGGGCTGAAGGAGTTCAGGACACGTTAGAAGTCTCCCGTCTCAAAGGGCTTATTCGAATCCCGGTTCTTGGCGACACTCAGGTTGACTCGACACGAGAACGACGTTCTGAACAGCCAAGAACCAACACGAGAACGCGTTCTTGTCACTCCCCACTTTTTGGAGAGGGCGACGAGTGTCGTCAAGCACAAAGATGGCGGACGCGGGAGACAGTCAAGGGACAATTTGAGTCCCGGGACGATCTGAGTCTGGACGTACAGTGGATGCGCAAAAACGTCGCCTATGTTTTAAGTGTCACTACAGCAACATTGCTTAGACAAATAACAGTTGTTTGTTCCCGGACGATTTGAGTCCTAGCAATCCCCCGAATATCGAAACATTACCTTCGAGAGGTCTCCTTTGGATTTGATTGAGTCGTGGTCATTTTAAAAGCTGTAAGTTCCGAGGTTTTCTATATTAAAAAAAAGTTAAAGACTCTACGTCATTTCACTTGGAGTTTTCCATCTATCGACATCGCTTTTTATAGGACTCAAGTCGTCCCCATTGATTTGTCTGAGCATGTTGCCGTAGTGACGCTTAAAACGTTTTTGCACATGCGCTGTACGTCCAGACCCAGATCTTCCCAGGACTCAAATCGTCCCTTGACAGAGATACGTATGTGAAATATTCATCAATTTCACAGATTAATCTTGTTAACAGCCCACTATTCATGAGAATGAGTAGTTTCAGTGGCAATTAATTATGGAAAGAAGCATGCAGTGACTTTCAGGCCAGGTTACTAGGGTTGATATTAGCTGAAATTTTGTAAAAACAGTCAGCATCACAATTATTTAATTCAATTAAATTTTATTCTGCACATTACACAGCCTCATGGGCTAGCCTGAGTTGGAGATGGACTTCCTTCACAGCTGCCATTTTGCCACTGACCGAGAACACTCTTCCGTGTTCAGAATGAAATACCCCACACCTTGCAATTGTGTTGACTCTAGTGGTGTCACGATTCGGTTCGGTTCATCGAAAATCGGATAGCAAGTTATACGGTTCGGTTCAATTCATCCAGCATTAGTTTCGGTTCGATTCATAAATTATTACTTGTCATTTTATTTCATCTTGAAACCCAAGAAATCTAGATGTAAATACGTTGTCATTACGTTCTCGGAAGTGCATGTTATTTTGATAGTGATATGGGTCATGCTCAGCAAGGTTAACTCTGATTGGACCATTTTCTCTCAATAGACCCATTTACTGTTTGCAAACATAACAGGCTGCGCGCGTATCTTGGCAACGGAAGTATGGCGAACCATAATGGCTTGTCAAGCTATGCGGGGGCATCAGCCATCAAAGATCGCAAATTCTACCTAAAATAATTAACATTGAAAAATGGCAACCAATTTCCAGATCCATATGGTATCAGTGAGTGGGTAGATGACGTTACGTAACATTTTACTTGGTTACTCTTTCATTGCTAGATATCAAGTTTTACAGTTAGTGCCAATTTACTTTAATAGTCAGGCATCTTTGGCCAACGTTTGTTTGCTTAAAAACTCGGTAGTCAGTGAACAAGCTTATCAGCCTTGTCAACAAGCTGTCAGCAGGCTAACTTAGCCAGCAAGCTAGCTTACTGACTTTGGTAGTTGTCTAATTTTATATTTTGATTTAAAGTTTAGTTAAACTTTAGTTAAATGCCAGCCTGTGAAATGCTCACAGCTCAACGCTAGCTAAGAAGCCAAATAATGGCTCTTCACTGCTTTTATTCACTTTGCTAGCTCGCTATTTTGTTAGCTAAGCTTGTGATATTTATTGAATAATCATACTAGCTAAATTGCTAAATAACAGTGAGTGATGGTACCATTTACTCTATCTATTGATTTAGCTATGTGCACAAGATGTAATAAGCTCACTAGCTGGCTAGCTCGATGGTTCGCCAACGTAGCTTTATGCTAGCTAGCTAAATGGCAAAATAACTATTCATTGTGATCCTTTCAACTCTAGGTATGTAGCCAGCGAATAGTTGCCCGCTATGTGGGGACGGATGCGTGGACATACGGCAATGTAGGGCACTAATGGGCTACCGTCGTGGTACGTTATTAATGTTGGCTGAAACTGAGGTACCTCATTGGCTTGGAACAAATCGCGGGGTACTCGCATACTTGTGTTGCCGATTTGTAGTTTGGAGAAGTGGACAACAAACTGGACTACAAGTGCAAAAGCATATAATTTTTGGCAATTAACTACAAATCTGATGTGATCATTTGAATCTGTATACCCTGTAGGCTAATCTCGGAGCGAGGCGGCTCTTAGAATTAATACGAGTTTGAGCAATGCCAGAAAGTGTCCAAACCCCATTATAAATTCCCACAGGGAACTTACTTCCAACACCAGAGGCTAAGTAGCAGTGACGTCATCACTTTAGTACTCTATATAACCAGGCAAAAATAGCAATACAAAATCTCAAAGACAAATGACAACGCTTGTGAAAACAAAGATAGCAAGGAATAGACAAAGATTTAAACACTAAAGCAAGGATTTCAAAGAGCAGCATAGGCAACATCATTTATTAGAAATGATCATTTTTAGGAGGCTGTATCATGCAACTAAAATTCTTTAATGGGAGACCACTTTATATTTTCAGGACAGCTGATATTCTGGATCGATTGTTTTCGATCGCAAAACCCATTAAAAGCACATGCTTTTAACCCAATATAAATTGGTAAGAAAAGCTATGCTTATCTAGCTGTGTGAAACGCCATGTGAAATACTTTCAACTTTCAACTCTAGCTATTTTATATTTCCAGACTGTGGTTTTGTGGAATATCCACTATGAATCACGTTTAAGGATTTTTTGTTGCTAAGAAAATGGATATTAACAGTATTTTAAATAGTGTAAATAGCCAATGTTCTTCTTTTCCATTCCCTTCAGTAATAATTACACTAAAATGTTAAGCGTTTTCCCAATTTGTTTGGCTGCGAGGGTCCATGGCACTGGTTCGACCTCCCATTAGCTCCCTTGCGCGATGAATAAAGACACATGCCCCGCCCCCCCCGTGTGTGTGTGTGAGATGTGCGTTCCTGAGAGCTCTCCCTCTCTCTCTCTCTATCTCTCTGTGTTCGATTTTGTCAGAGTAACGGGAGGTCGGACGAATGGGAGGTGGGACCAATAGGGTCATTTTGTCGGAGGAACAGGCGGTCGAACCAATGGGTCGTCGGACCAATGGGCAGCTACCGGCTGCAATAGTAGATTTCGAACAGAGCGACGTAAGGGGGTGCATTTCAAGGCAGGGGTGTATTTCTCGGCACAACATCGTAAACAGTGCACTGTGCGTGACGTCCTGACGTCTTTGTTATTGTTCTTCTGCGCACGTGGGCCTGTTCAGGGGCCTAGACTGTTCACACGGGAATTAAAGTAGATCAAATATAGGTCACATTTAAAAAGCAATGTGAACCGCCAAACTAAAAAATCGGATCAAAGTAAAAAATCAGAGACCTGCCTAAGTATTCTCGGATATAAATGAGCCAATTCATAGCATTGAAATGCAACGATTAGTACAGACGTTAATGGACATTGAACAATCATTCGCTTGTACAGAAGTTACAAGCTAGCTTACTTGCTAATAAGACCACAGTTCGCTTCTACTATAATAATCGCTGGCTAGCTAGCTAGCTAAACTAATAACGACCTGTTTAATGATTAGCTGACACACCATCCAGCTGAAAATTCCAACTGAGACCAGCTAGAATTCCAGGCTGGTTTATGATGGTCTGAGCTATGTTTTCAACATCATTAGCTGGTCATAGCTGGTCTTGATGTTTAAAGCTGGTCTCTATAGCTAGATGAAGATGGTCAAAGCTAGTTAAGCTGGTATTGTCAGCTGGAGTCAGCTGGTGAAGGGCTGGTCGACCAACTAAAATTGTCCAAAACACAGCTTAAACCAGCCTAGGCTGGTCAAAGCTGGAATTTTCAGCAGAGCAGTGTAGCAAACTAGCCCCCTTGCTTGCTAACAGGGTAACAGTTCCCTTCTACTATAACAATCGCAAGCTAGCTAAAGTGATAACAAACTGTCTAATGATTAGCTAGCACACCATTGTAGCGAAATAGCCACCTAGCTTGCAAATAAGGTTACAGTTTGCTTCCATGATAACAATCATTCACTAGCTAGCCAGCTAACGTGATAACAAACTGTCTAATGATTAGCTAGCATGCCAGTGTAGCAAGCTAGCCACATGGCTTGGTATTAAAGTAGCAATTCGCTTCTACTTGGCCTGTAATAATCGCAAGCTAGCAAGCCAAAGTTACAATGAACTGTAAAGCTGCAGTTGGTAAGTCTTATAAAAGTAACTTTTTGTTGTATTTTCTGAAACTGTCGCTATGTACACACAGCATTACATAAAACTAGTACTCTGTAATAAAAAAAAGGCTTGTTTTGCCCCACCTACTGCTCCGACTGCAATTTAGCCGAATTCATTCAGGCCGATCAAAAAGAACCAATCAGAGCCTAGATGGTGTCTGAGGGAGTGTCTGACAGCTGTCAATCACTGCACATGCACACGCTGCAGACAGCCTCCACCGTCTTCCTCCTCAGTTCATGCCAGTGCTCGGTCAAGGTCAAATCTCCGAGAGAGGCTTTAGGAGCTTAGATAAACCAATGCCACAACAACAGCCATCAGCGAGGAAAATGATACCAATACCTCCATTACCGTCAACAGCGCACACGATTAAAACATGGTAAGAAGAGGAAGCCAGAAGCAAAAAAAGCACTCAAGAAAGAACCAGAGTAAACATCGGAGTAGCTTTTCAGAGGTGGAGGGAACTCCGTGATCATCAAGGATTAAAAATCGACGCAGAGTTGGCGACTTTTCTGCTTGACAGGTCCTTTATTTACGTAATATTTGATTTTCGGTGGGGCTAAGAGCTAATCGTAATTGTTACTCTACTCCGTAGTACATGTGATATTGCTGTGATGTTGCAGTCGGGCTAACGTTAGCTTATTTTCCAATGCTAGGGCTAACGTTTCTGGCATTTCGTTGGTTCATTTTTGCTCCGCAATGCTATGCAAATAAGTAAGCTGGCATTGCTTATATGCATAGCTGCTACTACCCAGCCCGAACCGGCATCAATTCATTTTTGCTGTGCAAATAAGTGAGTGAACATCGCTTACAATCACAGTCACTGTCCGAATAGCCAGCGTCTTGTAATTGTTACACTACTCCATAGTACATGCGATGTTACTGTGATGTTTCAGTCGGGCTAACGGTAGCTTGATTCCGATGCTAAGGCTAACGTTACAGGTGCCATTTTATTATAAAATATCAGAAAATATCTTTATGAAGTGACCTGGCTGTCATTTCGGTGGCATGCATAACAGGTCTTGTGCCTTCGCGGGCAGGGCAGCCTCCTCTGGGGGAGGGTCTCAGGAGGCGGGGCAGGAGTGCAGTGGAGAGAAAGGGGGAGGAATCTGAAAGTTGCATTTTTTCAAATTTTCATGCTAAGTTCTCTGTCTCCTCATAGTTACCAACTGCAGCTTTAATGATTAGCTAGCCCGCCAGTGTAGCCAGCTAGCCACCTAACTCGCTAATAAGGTTTGCTTCAACTCGGCATATAATAATTGCTACCTAGCTAGCTAGCTAAAGAGATAACAAACTATTTCATGATTAACTAGCACACCTGTGTAGCGAGCTTGCCAGCTAGTTTGCTGATAAGGCTACAGAATACCAGATGCACGCAGCCGCAATTCAATTAATTCTATACTATTTCAACAGTGAGCTATACAGTAATCTCGCAAAACATGTCATTTGACGCTCATTCTGTGATGGAAGTCGCGTGGGGAACCAGATCTTACACGACACTGGTAATGAAAAACATGCCTGCCAAACATATGGGTGGAGTGAAAAAAAAAATAGTGCCCACAAGAGAATTGACGGGAGTAACAGATAGCGCCAGTGAAGTTTTTTCCTGGAATACACTGCAGTGTACTTTTTATAACATTGCTGAAATGGTTCAGGAACGTTGTCCTATACAGTGTCGGTCAAGATCACAATAAGGAGTAAATTTGCACTTAATTTGCATCTAAAATAACATTAGAGCTAGCAAACTTATGTTTCAACAAGATGGTAGCGTGTGCCAGCACTACCAGTCAAAGGTTTTTGCACACCCTAAGATCTTGTCAAGTCTTTATCTTGCATGGTTGTTTACAACAAAGAAAAAACCGGAGCCCCAAACTAGTTTATTACAAATAAAAATCCACAAGGAATCCAGCACAGGTGATTGAAATGATCAGCTTGCCATCAACCCCCTGAAGCTGCTTGATAATGAGTAGATCATTTGAATCACCTGTGCTGGTGCTGAAGGAGATCTGAAACATACAGGACAGGTGGGGCTCCAGGAGAAGTTTGAGAAGCACTGGATTAGACCATCGCTACTGATCTGCTTAAATATTGACAAAATAACTGATCCTGGTTTTCCTCAATTTGTTTTGTTATATACATGTGTATACACTAGGCTCAGTTTTCCTACCTTTCTGTTATACAGCCAATACAGGCAATAACACAAGAATGAACTATAAAAATTGGCACAATTACAGAAAATATTGGGGTGTGCAAAACCTTTTCACCGGTAGTGTAGCTAAGAAGGCAATTCAAACTATGTTCAACATCTGTGTGCTCCTGGTGTCATTGAGCAGAGGAGGAGGGGCCAACTCTGAATGTTGTGTTTACAACAAACAGCAATAGACAAACCCCACTCAGTTGCCTACATCTTATAAGCAATTAGCTAGTGAGCAGAAAACCAAAAAATGTATTGCTTGCATGTCATGCTTCAACATAAACAAAATATAAATAAATAAATAAAATAAGTGCTCTTTTATCAAGAAATGGGGACATATACACTGCTCAGATCGTACCCAAAACAAGTGAACAGACAAATTATATTTTCCTTCTTGGCTACACCAGGAAATATCATTCTAAGACTTGCAGCATTTACAATGTTAAATGTCACAGCCTGATTCCCAGCAGTCAACCTCAGCAATTTCACTACACACCTGATGAAATGGAATTCTCCCGAGAAAAGCCTGGATACAACCCTTCTCTAAGTTTGTGACGGCCAGATCCGCAAGTTTTAATACGGCAGTATTTTTTGCCATTGTGTGTAATGTAAATTTGCTACGATGACTTACCGTGGATCCTGGTTTCCATTTCTTTGCGACCATAGATGAGCTGTTGGTGGCGACGTTTGGCCTGCCGGTAGCGTTCCTCCTCATCGCTCTTCTCCTGTTTCAGCTGCTGGATTCGGTCCTGCAGACTCAACCCAGTCCCAGTATTCAGAACCAGGGAATCGGACAGATCATTGGGCAGCATCCCATCGGTTAGGAACTTAATCTAAAAATGAAAACCATACACACTATCGCACATACAGGTACAGTCAAGAGCATGCTGACATTGCCAATGCAGCGGTTGACGAATTGTACCACATGAGCATCTGAAACTTCTTGGTACATAAAAGCTCAAACCTCACCCAACCTCTGCCCCCCTCTGGCCCCAAAGCAAGGCACACACACAAGCGCACGCACACACATAACATACACTCACAACACACACGAACGCACACACGGACACACACAAGCACGCATGCACACACACTCACACAGTACACAATCAGAACACGCGCGTGCGCACACAAACATACAAATGCACGCACACGCACACACACTCACACACACACACCTGGTGGAGTCTGAGTGGCACCACCATATCCAGCTCATTCAGCTTCTGCTGTTTCTCACGGTCAAACAGCTCACGGTCTCCCTCTGCTGCCTTCAAGCTGCTCTGCACAATCTTCTCCTGAAAAGACCAATTCTGTTTCAGATGACTGGTGCATTTTCGCTCATTTTCATCATTCGACATCCGTATTTGGTTAGACACTGGAAGAGCACATAGCCAAAGACAGAACTAATTTGAAATTACAACCCCAAATTCATGAGAAGTCGACACATCATGGAAAATTCTAATAAAATAAAAAAAGAAGTGATGTCAAAAGTCAAGTCTTATTTCAAATTTGACAACTGCAACAGACTCCAAAGAAGTTTGCGGGGGGGTTTGAATTGTTCTCTTGTTCTATTGTGTGAAGCACTTTGTGTCACAGTTTCTTTGTATGAAAAGTGCCATACATATAATGTTTGATTGATTGATTGATCTGATGTAACCTCATTGTGGGGGGGGGGTCAATCTATACTTCGGGAAGGTAGCAAGCTTGATTTGGGATGGTTTCGGGGTGTTGGAGAAAGAAGTTAATTTTCATTCCTGGATATACTGAGTAACAAAAGAAACACAAGCTAATACAAGACTGACTGGAAATTAGGTATGAGTGTAATTATTCTAAAAATTTGATTCATTATTAGCACATGCACATTTACTCTCCTTTCTTCAAGTGTTTTTTTGTTTTGCAATCACTTAGACTGAGTGACCACGCAGGTACATGAACTAACTTGTTAACTTGAATTTCTTTGGTTGCTTAGTGTACATCTGTCTTTACAGAAATCCGTTTCATAATGTCGTCAGACACTTATAATAACAATGTGAGCCTGACAGAATCAGAAACACATTCTCTTAGAGGACACACTTTAATGCAGACAAATGCCCACTAAATTACACTGGAGCTGTTTCGCAGATTCCGAGTTTTAACGTTCTCGCTTAATATTGGAGTGATAAAAAAAAATGTGTCCTTATTAATCATTTAGACAAAGAAATATGGGAAAATAGGGACCATGTTCAAAAATAGCAGAATCATCCTTCAAAACTGAAATTCATATACGTTCTTTAACGGTAAATTTTATGGGACTCAGGAATGAAACCGATTACTGAACTCAGGTGAGGATTTCCCTACATTAAAGTGCTCCACAGAGTACCTGCGACTGGTAAAGATGTTCTCCATACGCACTCCAGAAGCAGGTTGAGCGTGTGTGAGCCTGCAGGCAGAACCAAGCCCTGAAAGTTTGGGCAGAGATCTGGTACCTTCTTGGCCAGAGCGTCACAATCTTTCTTCAGCGCATCGCAGGTCTTCTTCTCCTCCGCGATCAGGTCCTCTAGGTCCGCCTTCTTTGTGCGTAATTGCAGGGTGTTCTCAAACAGGTCCGGGTCACAGGCTGCGTCACAACATACAGAACTGTTCACCAAGTGTACCTGCCCTGAGGGCACAGTTTACACAGAGAACTCAACCTACACTGACAGAGAGCAGTCTACATGAGCAGCATAAAATCTGCAGTGACTGAATGTGATCAAAACCGAACACCATTTCCACCCTTTTAATCCTAACGTTGCCGACACAAATGCTCGCGTAATTTTGTACATACCATAACTACCAAAAGTTTTACGCAATAGAAAAAATTCCATGTTCCTGAAAGCTGAGAAGTTGCGCTTCAGTCGAAATACAGGTTACTACGGTAAACACGGCAGCACAACCCTCTCCCGGAATTTTTGCATTAGGCCTTAAAGCGTAAAGGCAGTACAGCCCAGATGACATAAGTTATACTACATTGAACCCCATGTGGTAATTTGTCCTCTGCATTTGACCCATCCTAGTGACTCAGTGCCGTGTGCAGCCACAGAGCAGCACCGGAGGACCAGCTCCAGTCCTGAGGCCCGTCCCTCCGTCGAGGGCACCGCTGGGAGTGTTGTTATCGTGTGTGTTTTTCTGGGTGGGGGAAACTGGAGTATTCGGAGGAAACCCACACAAACAAGGGGAGAACATGCAAACTCCACACAACGAGGTTCTGGCCCTGCGTCACCGCGCTGCCTGAAAACTGTGCAGAGGGGTTCCAATATGAATCGAGAGGTTGATGTAAGGACACGTACAGGGTGGGCAAACGCTGTCGTCCAGAGGACCGGTGCTCTCCAACTCCTCATCACTCTCCATGTCATCCCAGTCCGACTCGTCCTCGGACTCTTCAGTGCTGTCCTCCTCTTCTTCTGCGCACGACACGAGAACAGAGTGAATAAACAAGTCAACTCTACAGGGACACATGGACAAATGCATACACTCAAATACAAAACCACTCGCACGCGCACACACCATGCAAAAACACAAACACACGCACACACCAACACGCGCGTACACAAATATACGTGCAAAACCATTCTCAAACTGAAACACACACACACAAACTTCACTTGGAATCATCCCAGATAGATGCATCCCAGCTCTACAGTTCCCAGTTAGACACAATGAAAGTGACTGCGTTAATCCTTGTAAAGGATGGGGATTGTATTTTTGGGGAATTTTTTCATCGGAAGCCATGTACCTGATAATTCGTACGACACTGAATTAAGCCTATAGAGGAGTTTATAATCTAGGCTACTGGGCCTGTGGGTCACATCTACCTGAGATGCGTTCATCTGGGATGAAATCATTCCACAAACTCACACCTTTTGTATAGGATTATATTTGTGCCGCAATCCTGAGCGAGCAATTGGACATTTTGAGCGCAGAAAAATGTATTGCGCAAGCACACAAATCTTGTTTTGACAAAAAATTTAACGCAAGCAAAAAAAAAAATCCTTCCGATTGAGCGAACAAAACTCTATTCTGTGCTCGACAAATATCTTTGCATGTTTTTTATTATTAATATGAACGTGCAATATTAACCCCTCTCACTCAGTTTCACTCTACGCCCTCTCACAAACTCATGCTAGACACGCTGGCAGACAGCAGCATGCTCGCTCTAAGTGTGTCCTTCTCTCTCTTTCAATCTGCCCACTCTGTACGCGCTTAACTTCATCTGCGCACTCGCTCGAGCTGTGCACGGTGTTACAAATGTGCCACCATTCTGATTGGCTGCTTCGGCTCCAGGTATACGCATAATGACCAACCAGCAAAGAAAAGAGGAGGATTTTATGATGAAATTTGACAACAACTGTATTACAGTGCTGCCATGTTGCGTTGTTTGGATGAAAATTAATGTTTCATCTTCACTTATCTTGAGACATCGACTGTTGTGTGACTCTTTTGTATCGTACTCCTCTTTAGCAATCCTGGCTGCTGCTAACTGTGGCATTGGACGATGTCTTGTGAACGTCAAAACCAAAATGTCACACCAGAGCCACGTGTACCATGTTTTATGAACCTTTATGAAATTTTGTTGGTTAGACTGTACACCTTTGGCTTGCGAACTAAATTAGGCGTCTAGTTAGGTTGCTAGCGCTAGGTCAGCTAACTAATGTCGGTGAGAAAAGCAGAAGCTTACTGATATTAACATTACTTCCACGATAGCTAGCAAACTTGACAGTCTTAAAATAGCGAGAGTAGTTTTGGCATCGATTTATTTCAACGTATAATATAAAAAGGCACTTTGCCGATATGTCTGTAGCCATAAACTGAAATAGACTTATAACCTGCATTATGCTCACGTTAAATTTTTCCTCAAAACAACATTTATGTGCTTGCGCAATATATTCTTCGTCGCTCAAAATCTCCAATTGCTCGCTCAGGATTGAGGCACAAATACAACCCCATACTTTTGGGGAGAGGATTACTCACCATCGTCTCCTGTCTTCTCCTTCACCCTCTTGATCTTCTTCTTGAAGACCCTGGTGAGGAAGTCCCCAAATTTGTTGTTCTCTCCGAGTGAGGCTTGGAAGGATGCGTGAAGCGCCTTCTCTCTCTGCTGCAGATCCGCCAAGTTCTGCTGCCTGGCCTCTAACTGCTTCTTGCAGTCCTTCAACTTGGCCTACGCATGCACACACACATACATATACACAATATGTGAGCACTGCCCACCAAGCCAAGGAAATTCACGGAAAGGAATGTGAATTGAGCACACAGTCTCCATTGTTAAATTTTTATTTTTCAGTATTTTTACGCTATTCCGTTGATGGAATGCGGAACGCAATGTTTTCTGAGGAATATGGCAATGAATCAAGTCTCCGAATCACATGTGGACGAATCACATACGCATTGTATGAGAGTCCGCTGACCTACGTTTTACTCTGTCAGAGAGTAACTTTTTACTCTCTACCTGTGCGGGAGGAGACACAATAGTGTATGGCAGGGCCGGCGCTAGACCTGAAAATTTGGGGGATAATATCCATTCCTTTATTGACTACAATTAGTCCTGGCTAATTCTGGATGGTTTTCCTTTATTAACACGTTTTCCAATTCAAGAATAATCAAGTGGCAATTGAAGACACGGCTTCTCTCCCCCATACGATCTAAAAGCGAAAAAATAATGGGCTACATTCAATACAGAAAAATAATTTAATTATAAATAGGTCTATGCACTGGTACTCAGCAACATTATTTTTTTTTCCAGAGAGAGCTGCATTTCAGCGGCTCTGCTGTATGGCGTATGGTCTTTGGGTCCTCCTCAAATCAGCAAAACAGCACCCGTATGAAGGCCCCGCCTCCATCCACATCAACACATCTAGAACATCAACTTTCACTGATGAGCGTGACAGGAACACATGGTGAAGTCACAGAGTGGTACATTCTCAACTGCGATAACTTTTTTGGACACCGATGCAGTCATCACTATTTAGTTTCAATAAGCAATTAAATTCAGGTTAAAACTTAGTAAAACAACAGGTTATTCGGTTCTCAATAAAGTAGAGGGTGAATCAACTTTTTAAACCACTCTTTTTTTGTCGATTATATCTGTTTTCCATGAAGTGACAATTTTTTAACAAAATTGTGTCAGCATTTTACGATGTCAGCAAACAAATTCAATGGCTTAACGAAATGAATTATTCCCTACATTCGCTATAGTTTAATTAGTTATAACTCTATCCGCAGTGTGCTCATAAACTCCCGCAAAAAAAATTTGATAATTAAATTGGGGCGAAAAGGTACATGTCCATAACACCTGCTTTATGCATTTCATCTGGTTGTCGAAAGTACGATATCCACAACAAATTCAAGAGGCGAAACTTTTTCAGCTCAAAATTAACATTTCCCATGTTTTGAGATGTACATTTATGCATCCAGCAAACATGAATATACAAGAAGGAAACATGCATATCTTTGGTGTTGGATGAAAACCTTGTATTCAGATTTTGCATGTTTTTCAGAGACAGAAATTAGTTTTTTTTTCACTCCTGGCTGTTCTAAAATCAATGACAATATGAAAGCACTTCCCTGATTGACATTTCTCTTTCCTGGCAAAAAAGATGAACATTTCTGAGGATCATAAAAATATTCTTTGACAAGGTTTCCTCCTGACAATTTGGGCAGCTTGTCCAGGTCTGAGCTTATGTCACGTGACGCTTTTCTCTCTTTCCATTGGTCCATTTGTTATGAGGTTTTTTGCGGAAGTTCCAGTGGCTATTTCTACGTCTACTGTTATGGAAATTGGAAAATGGCCAAAAAGTCATACACGAGCTTTTGTAACGGACAACCTATCCCATGTGAGAGGTATGGGGATTGGTCTGAGTGCCATTATACATTTTCCAACTCATAGGCTAGTAGATCTGGGGGACTATTATTTTATTAATATTATTATAATTGATAATACACTCATCTAGAGACTTCCCTGGCTGTCAACTGATTGGGGTGAGGGTGTGCTGACCGTGTGATGTTTTCACCTGTGTGAACTTGATATTGCTGACATGGCAGAAGTGAGAGGGGGTGAATGAGTTGGTATCAGCATTGCACGTGACAGGGTACACACTCCGAAAGTTGCCCGAGAATGTTTTGAAACTGGTGTTAGAATTCTTTAATAAGATAGAAGGGTGAGCTTTTACCGGTGAGCTCGAAGAGGGCGTTCATTCTCCCATTTAATAAACCAGGAGAGGATCCTAGTAGTGTTGGTAGCTACCGGCCTATTGCATTGACCTCAAGTATATGCAAATGGATGGAGAAGATACCAGTGAAGAGGCTCAAAGACTTTCTACAGGGAAATAATTTGTTCCTCCCCAACCAAAGTGGGTTCCGAAGGGGAAGGTCTACCATGGATTCAGCTATTAGAGTATGCAAGAAATTTGAGAAATCAAGTGAAATGAAAGAATCTATGGCAATTGAAGCACTGATTACTAAAACCCCACAAGTCAAGTCAAGTCAAGTATGACTTATGGGGTTTTAGTAATAGGTGCTTCAATTATCCTCTTTGACATTACAAAAGCATATGATTCTACATGGAGAGAGGGACTGTTAATTAAAATTAAGAGAATGGGGATCATAGGACGTTTATATAATTTTGTGTTGGACTTTTTATCTGAATGTAAGTTCAGGGTAAAAGTTGGATCTGAAATATCAGATGTATTCGACATGGCTAACAAAGTTCCACTAGGTAGCGTGATACGTCTCGTACTTTTCAACATAATGACCAATGACATTTTTATGAATTTAGACAGAAGGATAGGATCAGCACTTTATGCAGGTGATGGAACCATGTGGATTAGGGGTCGAGATTATGACTTTAAAAAAATTACAACAAAGAAAACCAGCAATGACAACTTAAACTAATTTATTCTTCACTGAAAAAAAAACTTTTACAAAAAATCCACAGTTCAATCCTCTAATAATACTCTAATGCCGCTATGTAACTCTGTTGCCAAAACAAAAACTCTTCTTTGCTCTGCTCTGCGCTGACTAAAATCACAGCATTTATATAGACTAGCAACATTCTGGAAAGATCTACAGGATTCCTGAGTAATCCCGCCCCCTCCAGGCAGGAATATGCCAGAAGCTTCTAGAAAACACAAGTCTATTTCAAATGATATTACATCAGAAAATGCTTTGCTGCAGAGACACCACCAGAGAGTGCTGAAGAACAAAATAAATAGCTAACCAGCAAGGCAGCAAAAAAGGCAGTATGTAACAAATCTCCATTTACAAATGAAATATAATGCTGTACATAAATTTGCGACCATGAAATTGTGAAATCTCATTAGCTTTCTTTTAGTTGTAGGCTCAGGAAATTCAGTGATAACCTTTACTTTTGCATCAATTGGTTTGACTTGACCCTGTCCTAAAATATGACCTAAGTAAACAACTGTAGCTTTAAAAAAGTCACTTTTAACAAGGTTGATAGTCAGCTTGGCATCACTCACTCTCTAAAAGAAGTTTGTGATGTAGGTGAGATGCTCTTGGAAGCTGTCGCTGGTGATGATAATGTCATCAATACAGGCCTCACATCCTGGTAGTCCAGCAATTACTCTGTTTACCAGACGCTGGAAGCTGGCCGGAGAATTTTTCATTCCAAATGGCATAACCTTGTATTGGTATAATCATCTGGTGTGACAAAGGCAGAGATCTCCTTTGCTCTATCTGTTAGAGGGATCTGCCAGAAGCCCATGAGGAGATCAAATTTGGTGAAATACTTTGACTGTCCAACTTTGTCAATGCAGTCATAAATCCTGGGAATAGGATATGAGTCCGTTTTTGATAGAGCGTCGCTTTCCTGTAGTCTGTCACCATTCTATATGTTCCATTGGGTTTGGGAACTAGAATGCATGGAGACTCCAGTCACTGTTACTTGGTTCAACAAAGTCATTTTCAAGCAGATTTGACTTCCTGTTTAAGGTATTTCTGCTTCTCTGGATTAATTCCGTAAGAATGCTGTTTTACAGGCTCGGCATTATCTTGTAGGATGACATCATGATAAACTATATCCTTGATGGACCGTCCTTGATGGAACGTCAGGGAATATGTGACTATATTCAAATACGAGTTTCTTTAGCTGTTGTTGTTGAAAAGGGTCCAGGTGGGACAACTTGGCGTCAATATTTTGAAAAATGTCTGAATTTTCAAGTTTAGCTGGATCAAGTTCATTTTCCAAGGGGCAGTCACAATCTTCCTCAGAATTTTCCAGTTCAATTTTAATAATTTTAATCGTATATACTGTACATTCTAACAGTGAGAGACAGAATCACAAAGAAAATTCCAGAAAGTCACATCATATGAATTTATAAAAATTGATAACCATCAGATGAGGAAAAATAAGTATTTGACCCCCGACCAAACAGCAAGTATTCTGTGTCCCACAAGCCAGTTAGTCTTTCTTTAAGACACACCCCCAATCCCAACTAATTATTTACATCAAATACACCTGCCTCACCTTATTACCTGTATAAAAGACACCTGTCCACTCCCAAACAACCAGATTCCAACATCTCCACCATGGGCAAGACCAAAGAGCTGTCTAAGGACATCAGGGACAAGATTGTTGACCTACACAAGGCTGGGATGGGCTACAAGAGAATCGGAAAGTAACTTTGAGAGAAAAGATTAACCGTTGGTGCAGTTATCAGGAAATGGAAGAAGTACCTCACTGCCGCCAACCTCCCTCAGTCTGGGCCTCCATGCAAGGTTTCGCCTCATGAGATGTCCCTGATCATGCGAACGGTGAGGAATCACAAGGGGGGGAACTGGTTAATGAACTGAAGGCAGCTGGGACCACAGTTACAAAAGAAACAGTTGGTAACACACTACGCGGTCATGGATTGAAATCCTGCAGCGCACGCAAGGTCCCCCTGCCCAAGAGGGCACATGTACAGGCCCGCCTAAAGTTCGCCATTGACCACCTGGATGACTCAGAAGATGCCTGGAAGAAGGTGATGTGGTCAGATGAGACCAAAATAGAACTTTTTGGGCTCAACTCAACTCGCCGTGTTTGGAGGGCAAAGAACACAGAGTACAACCCAAAGAACACCATCCCCACCGTCAAGCACAGTGGTGCTTTTCAGCCAAGGGGACGGCACATCTCCATTGCATTGAGGGGAGGATGGACGGGACCATATACCGTGGAATTCTGGACCAACAGCTCCTTCCCTAAGTGAGAGAGCTGAACATGGGTCGAGGATGGCTGTTTCAGCACGAAACTACCCTAAGCACACCGCCAAAGCAGCAAAAGAGTGGCTGAAGACATACATCAAGGGTCTGGAGTGGCTTAGCCAGTCTCCAGACCTGAATCCAATTGAAAATCTTTAAAAGGAGCTTAAAATTCGGGTTGCAAGGCGACGGCCTCAGGACCTGAATGATTTGGAGGCTGTCTGCAGGGAGGAGTGGGCCAACATCCCTGCCAAAATGTGCACAAACCTTGTCAACAACTATAAAAATTGTTTGACATCTGTGCTGGCCAATAATGGCTTTTCTACAAAATATGAACATGCTGTTTGTCCAGGGGGTCAAATACTTATTTTTGACCAAAAATATAAATAAATTCCTAAAATGGATACAATGTCTTATTCCACTTTTTTTGGTGATATTCTGTCTCTCACTGTTAAAATAAATCTATCATTAAAATTATAGACTGTTGCACTCTTTGTTGGGCAAACCAGCAAAATCAGCAAGGGGTCAACTTATTTCCCCCACTGTATGTTGCTTCAGAAACCTCGGCTCTGCTCTGATGAACACTGCATATAAAGACAATGATAAGCAATTTTTTGACGTAGACTTCAGTCGTATAAATAAGCTACACCTGGGAAATCTCTGCACTCCGCCACGAAATGAGTCGAAGGACATTCCAAACGACCGATAATTGAAAACCCTACTCCCTGCCGCCCGTCACAGAGTTTTCACTACAAAGGGAAGTGATTTTGCAGGGTGTAGAATGTAGGGATTATTACCTTACGGAATTAAACACAGCCACTGATCTATATATAAGAACATAATCAGTGAATACAGCCCATAACGTAATGTAAACACTCTACCAACGAGTAGTGATGGTGTGATGAAGCCCCGTGAAAGTATCGAGTCTTTTCAGGCAGTTGCTTCATGAAAAGGCTAATCATGAAGCCCTGTTTCATAGCGCATTTAGAAGTGCTGACATCTGCAGGTCATTTGATGTACAGCAGTGCTACTGTGAAGTTCACATGTGGGCTACATCTGCAAACACATCTCTCTCTGTCTCTGTCTCTCTCTCTCTCTCTCACTAGACGTGATTGATTTCAGCAGATGTACATTATGTTTTACCCTGTTGGGTGATATCATCTCGAAATGTTCCCAAATGTCCTCCTTTTTGTTGGCTCCATTATCTCCAGTGTTTTGCATGTACCTCAGCAGATAACGCAGAACGCGGCTTTTTCAGCGAATCGAATCACGCAACGAGCAATCACGTGATATCAGAGAACCGGGGCCTCGTTTGTCTTTGGTCACGTGATATTCAGAAGAAACAATACAGGCCTCGAAACGGGCATCATTTGGACACACCCCCTTTGATCAATATAGGCCTCGGGGCTTCAGTGTCAGACGTAACGTCACTACCAACGAGCGGTTTGACCGAGAATTGCTTCGCGGCACAGTACTAAGCAAACGACCTCAACGCAGAATTTCGAAAGGTCCACGAGTCGAGTCGACGCAGAATCATAAATTCAGCTTTAGTGACCAGCTTTGTGGGTCGAACTGGGCGTGAAAAGCAACTGTGAATTCTCTTTGACTCTGGGGTTTTTTGGCCCCCTTGCCCACTAACTCTTATTTTTTACAACGCCGTCCCCATTTGGCCCTTGCTAATGAAACGCCAGGGAAAACTCGTGAACTGAACTGTCGACATTGCAGCGTGTGTGCGCTGTTCGCCCTGCGTCCGGCTTCGCCCGCCGCCCCAGCCGCACTCCGACAGCCAGAGGGGTAAGCGGTTCTTGGCGGAGTCACGGCCAGTGCTACCAGCTGCGGTGCCTGTGGAGAGGTGAGGTGAGGTGAGGTCAAGCCTTCCAGAGCCCCAGTCAGGACGGTGGCCAGTCGACTGACCAGCCTGCTGTTGGGAAAGGTGGCGCCGCTTAGCTTTCTCTTGACAATGAGCTCCGTAAACCTAGTATGAGCAGCCAGGATAAACCCCACATGCGGACCCGGTAATAGAATTGGGCGACTCGACCGGGAGTTGAATGTTACCAATGCGTAGCCGGCTTGTAATTTAGATTTGGAGATTTGTGCTAGTTCCAGTCATTAAAATCAGTACCAAGCTCTGGCTTTGTTAACATTTCGAATATATAGCGTTAAACTAGCTGACTGGTTAGGTTGGTAGCGTTTAGTTAGCAACATACAAGCAAATATTTGTGTGGAAAAGTAACGTTACACGAGGGTTGTTGGGGCCCTGCTAAAGGCTGCGCGCCAGGTAGTTTCGGTAGGTAACAGTTAGTGTAGTTAGTTTGTAAATGCGTGCAAGCCCAGAACACGGATTTTGCTGTGTCTGTACTTATCTCCACAGAAAATAATTGCTTGGATGTTGGGTTTATTTCGGTCTGATAATCGCCACAGCTGCAGCTTGTGTTGGCGACAGTTCAGAGCGGTAAATGGGAAGTTGACTGGTGCTGCCTTCACCTGCTATCGGAATTATGCTAAATAGAGTGATCGACGTGAAAATTGCACATGAATCCCCTCTCACGTCGTAATTTCCACTGGAGAACTGGGAGATAATTTAGATAAACGAGTTGCCGAGATGAAATAACTTTTCACCTTTTCAACATGGCGGAGACCGAGCAAGGAATTATCGCCAATGGTTAATGCACAGAGATATAAGAGAACTAGAGTGGACGACGTGTGGGCTGGACCAAAGCGGAAACGACAGAATAGCTACGCCATCTTGTGTGTAAAAATGTCCAATGAATTATATGTAAACAGTAGGCTAAACATGGGTGTCGACAACTTATAGACTTGCTTTCCGTGTTCTTTTTGTCTTTTCGCACTTAAAATGGACACAAATAAGGAATTATAATCAAACAACAAAATTTATTTTAAAAATGTTTTTAAATCCGGTGTATTCGATGTTTATTTAATCGGAAGATATCACAGAGAAATCGGAACTTCAGCTGTTGTCCCGTATGAGCGAGTTTTCGTTATTTTCGAGCACGGTTTAGGCCAGTTATACTGCATTTTCCATTGAACGTCTGCCCCGCTATACATAAACAAGATGGCGGCGGCATGCTGCCACGGAAACGACGGGATTGTACACTCTAGTTTACTTATATCTCCGTGGGTTAATGTGTCCGCCATTTTTTTTATTTCGCTCCAACAGCAAAAGCACTCGAACACAACGCGCTCTTAATTTCGAATTCACTAACGGAAAGTGTCATCTTCCCGATGGCACGCGAAGACAGCGTGATTTCTATGGAGGTACTCAGTCACAGTGCGTCTAACTTCGTAATTTTGTTGACTGGGTTTAACGTTTTGTAGCTCCCATTGTCGGGGCGCAGGGTTTACTTGTAGTGGCGGCAATGATTTTTTCTGAGAGACCGCCGTGTTAATTTTTGATAAGAACTTTTTCTATGTTTAGGGTAGGACTAATCAACTGGAAACATTCTGCTGAAAAACTACGACCACCTATACTTTCATTTATAATTTCTTTATTGCCTCCGCCAAGAAAGTTATGTTTTAGGCAGCGTTTGTCTACTTGATTTGTCTAATTAATTAGTTTGTCTAATTAATTACTTGCTAAATTTCAGCCAATTCTCTTATAGACTAATAGCTTTTTCAGCCCTTTTTTTGCCTGTGTCCCAACTTTTTTGAGACCTGTTGCAGCCAAAAATTTGAAATAAGCTCATTTTGTGGATAAAAATGTAAAATTTTTCCGTTTCAACATTTGAAATGTTATCTATGTTCTATTGTAAATAACATTGGCTCATGTGATCTGTCAATTTGATGCGTCAAAATAAAACGCTGTCTAACCTAATGGCGTGTTGTCTTCTCCTGCTGAGGCTTTTAACTCCTGCGTGTAACTGTGTGCTTCAGAGATTCCAAGTCTCACGCATTCGGCGTAGGTCTTACGCATTTTTTTAGGCTTATTCACCGTAGTTCGTAATTATTCATTAAATGTTAATGAGATTCTCACAAGGAATTAAAATCCTTGTGCATTGAAGTTTCCGTTACACTTGCGTAAAGGTGGACCTCATCACAAGTAACATGGAAGCGATTATGACTCAGGACTTCCCGTGCTTCTCTTTGCTCAGGGATTGGAAACAGTGCATGTGTTTCATGATCGTTTAAATTGTTTTCATGAAATAAGACCATTTGAAACGTTTTTATGCAATTCCATTGCTTTTAATCCCTCAAAGACTAGCCTGAGAATTCCCAAGTCATAATCGATTTCGGTGTCATTAGTGGGGAAATCCACCATAATGCACGTGAAACTGATTAACTTGATGCACAATGACTTAAATTCCGCTAGAGAATTTCTTCTGTGCGCTTTGATTGAATAATTGCTGACTATGGCACAGAAACGTGACGCCACTAAGAGGAGAAACTCGCGCCCAAGACGCAAGCCGTAGCATCTCTGGCTTCTTCATGTGCCATAACATCATAATCTATCATCCTTGCTCAAAAAAAAGGCTAAAAATCAAACATCCATGTTTTTCCCAGTAAAGAAGTAAGGGGGTAAGTCCTCTTGGTGAAAGCATGGCTAATGTAAGTGTAAAGTTACTCCACTCATTTCTGCAGCTTGAAAATGTCCACCTGCTCAAGGAAACGTATCACACACGCTTAACATTATAACGTTAGGTTAATCAAGAAAATATCAACAAATGGTTATGATATAGCTTGTTCATTTTCACAACTGTAGGCTACTTAAGTTATTGCTAAAACAGATTAATTTTTCTGCATTTGGCAGTGCTGCGACTTCCGCAAATAACACTTCCAGACCGTTCACCTCTGATGTCAGCAGGCCAGGGCAAAGACCACTGACCAATGTGACCTCGCTCGTCGCTATCTAGTAGCAAAAGATGAATTCTGCAGTTACATGTGGCCTCGGGTTTTCGGGGCCTACCAGGCCGGAGAAGAGCTCTACGCGGTGCTCTTTAATCTGCGCAACTGACGAGTGAATATTAAATCCTAAATTACAAATCCTGTTGCCGTCTTTTTTTTTTTTACAGATATTCTCTGTTCCTCGTGTGCTGGCTTGCTCACCAAACACTTTTCAAAGTGCGCCATAAGTGGTGTAATGATAAGGGTATAATTTATTGATATTCAAGATAATAATGGACATGATGCTGCATCACACTAAGCACAGACGCGGGGAATTTTTAAATGGAGACATTGTTTGAATATAGGAGACATTGTTATTAAATATATTTTATGTTAACACACTTGTATGGATGTTTATGTAATTCTAACGTTATTCCATGAAGAAAGCAAAATAAGCGGCATGCGGCTTTGTCTCTCGCTGGAGAAACACCACAGACAGGCAAGTGATAAAATGAGCAGAAATATTACTATAAGCTACTATCTTTCTATTTAGTCATCAAAGAAATGCCTCACACACAAATTTGGAAAACAACTAGTAGCTTTATTACTCTTATACTGTAAATGCAAAGCATGGAAGGGACAAGGCACATTTAAATCGAAAGGTCAGTGCTTTAAAATAAAATGTTTATATCGTACATTCCAAAAAGCAAATCTATTAGACTATTTGGATCTGCAAATGAAATGCTCACATAAATAACCAAAATAAAATTTTGAGCCAAAGACATTTTTGTCTTGCATTAGCTAAATAACAAGAAAAACAACATCAACAACAACAATAACAAGTCGACATGGTCTACAACATCCCCCGCCAATCGTGCACTTCTCATTTTCGAACTCAATCAAGGCCTTTATGGTCTGAAGCTACACACCAAATTTGGTTACTGTATCTGTAGTAGTTTCTGAGTAAAGCTGTCCCCTTTATCTCGGACGGACGGACGGACGCACACACGGTCGGACGGACGGACGGAGGTCAAACCTACATCCCCCTCCCACTTCGTGTTGGCGGGGGATAATAATGCGGCTGCCAGCAGTTGCCAACATAATTATCTCTTCAAAATAATATGCAGGGCCTGTTTAGCGTAGGCTTACTAAATGTTGTTGGAAATTATTTGCCAAGAAAAGGGACTCCTACCGATAGCCTATATTACCAAATAAATCATAGGCTAGGCTATAATCAACAAAATGTTGTGGCTATTGCCCCGGACGCCGGCTCTATTATTAGAGCCTTTCCTGTTATTGACCCGGACGTAACTTCTAATTTAGGACGAGCGCCCCCACTTCGTCCGGCTCAATAACTGGACATTTGAGATGATTGAACCTGACGCCGGCTATATTACTAAGCCTCTACCTGTTATTGACCCGGCGGCGTCAATTGTATTCCCCAAGCTTGCAACCCATCTTGGAGCGCTTAAGCCAGTACCGCAGCTGTGTGGCTCTCCGGGACGAACTTTGTCTCAAGACATTTGGATTTTAATGTCCAGTCTTTGGAAACACAGTGAGCGGTTATGGCCACATAGGGAGACATGTTAATGATCGACCACGTCAGTAGATAGAGCAATGAAACTGGCCTCATTTAATTCACTGGTTATTTCCCTTCTCGGCTGGTCTTAGAGTTTGGGGATGGCGATGTTTGAGAAATATTTCCTGTCAGGTGGCTCATATTGCGCATTCAGTGTAGCCAGCATTTCTTTGAAACTTACTTTCTCAACCGTTTGAAATGAGACAGACTCCTTTGCCCGATATTTTATATCAGCCTTTGTACCCTTGACTTATCTTAAGCTGTCTCACTTATATTTGGATGATTTGGCAAAAGCTGTCAATATTGTGGGCTGTCGAGATTCAGTTCGGCTAGCAGCACTTGTAGCAGCGATAGCTTGCAGCAGGTTTGCAGCCTCGGAGGGGTGATGAACCCGCAGGTGTACAAACAAGATAGTGGTCTGCCTGTCCTTCACTGGCACTCATCTTTTACATAACCTGCTGATGAGCCGAAAGACACAGCTCGAAAGATACCTTTGGTATCTGGGTAAAACGCATAATATGCCCAAATGGCAGATTTTGCGTTGTTTTTCAATATCAAGTTGCTGTCCGCCATGCTGACAAGTAACTACAGGGATTATTTGTTTATCATCACAGCAGATGCGCGCACAACTTGACTGCAGAAAGAGCAGCCTCTTTAAACTGTTTGACAGGCTGTCATGGTCGTCTTGCAGTTGCGATGTTAGCTAGCTAGCGATGGTGTCAGCGTACCACAACAGTTTATCACCAAGTGATAAAACGAGTTAAGCAGTGTCGACGTGTCCGAAAGTTGGTCAGGATTTCAATATATCTTCGTGTCCGACAGTCGGACAGTTTCAATATAATCCGATGTCCAAGAGTCGATTTATTGTTTAAAATTTCTTCAAATCTACCGAATCTTTTAGATATTAAACATGAATGTTCTTTTTGCGTTGATGACAAATTTAGCAACTATCGGACAGAGATCCTAAAATGCACAGTGTCTGAAAGTCATGAAACTTCTACTTTTTCAAGTAGCCTATTCCAGCAATTAGTAGACGTACAAACTTGGCTATGTTTGTGTTCAACCCTCACAAAATGCAAACTGATAGCTGTCGACTTTTCATGGTCTTTTTATTTGTCTGTTTTCTTCCTATGAAGATGGGCAGCAGTCTTTATTCGGTCTCTTTTGAAAATTAGTCAGATGGATCAAACAGATTCACGCTTTATTTCTGCACCAGAGACAAAATAGTGCTTGCAGTCAGTGAGCAAATCAATTCCATGACCATTGACATTGTGAATTAAATACCGTTCAAGACTGTCC
The DNA here is from genome assembly GCA_029721435.1 of Gymnothorax reevesii. NCBI lineage: Eukaryota > Metazoa > Chordata > Actinopteri > Anguilliformes > Muraenidae > Gymnothorax > Gymnothorax reevesii. Next base: position 8,505,111 of record CM056575.1, on the reverse strand, counting down.
TACAAAATGCAAAATATTCCATGTCCGGCAGCCAGCAAAAAGTAAAAGTATCGATATGAGAACAGATAACGAAATAAAGAATAAAAATACATTGATCCCATTAATATCTTTTTCTCTCAGCTTGGGGTCATGCTGTAGGCATGATGCAACGCTGATGCTCAAAGTCTGTAAAACTTGCGCGTTTAAGAAATGGTCGCAGCTCTTCCTGCTCTCTTTTTGTAGTCAACACGCGCAGTAGAGCGGGGTGACTTATGGAGTGACGTAGACTGATAATTCCTCTATCCAGATGTGCGTGCAGTGATGTAACTCCGCCCGCCCCCTCTGGCGATTGGATCGCCTATCGGCGATCTCCAGTTATCACGATTGGACGATATGATAATGGAGACGATTGCCCGACCCTAGATGATAGGATGATAGCCAGTCTACTGACCAGCCTGCTGGTCTCAGCTATTAGACCTGCTGTAGGGAAAGGCAGCGCTACTTATTTTTCCCATGGCAATGAGCTCTGTAAACCTAGTATGAGTAGCGAGGATAAACCCCACATGCGGGTCCGGTAATACTTTTTATCCGACACCGACAATATAGTATGCCCAGGAAATGTGTGCCTGCGATGGAAGAGCGTGCATATTTGGAATGAAGGAGGTGTGTGTGGGAGGATGATGTTCACCAGGATCTGTCTCTTCTCCTGCATGCGAGCGCTCAGCCGGTCCTGCAGTGAGTTCTCTCTCTTCTCGAAGTCCTTCAGCAGATGGAGCTCCTGAAACAGGGTGATGTGACGCAGGTCGGCCATCTTCATCTGCACGTCTAACGCTATCTTCTCGTGCCGCAGGATCCGCAGTTCCGCATCGAAACTCCACATCGCCTCCTCCATCTACTCGGAATCATCACAGGAAAACATGAGGAATGAAGCGTTTTCTTAAAAATATTCATAATTCAGCTATTTTTCTCCCCATGTGCGAGGGGAACGGTATGATATGTTTCTTTAACTTTATTTTTATTGAAATTTTTGCAGAAAACTTGCAGACAACACCTGAACAAAAAAAAAAAAAACAAGGTCATCAGGGGCAATACAATACATTACATTTTTCAATAAAGTTAAGTCAGAGTTGCTTTTTCCAGTGTCCGGGTGATTAATATTAATAGTACATCAGATCTTCTAAATAAATATGTCAAGAATAGGGCCATTACAAAGCATCTACAGGCAGGCTGATCATAATACTTAAGTTAGTCACCAAAAAGACCATTGGCACGAATTAAAATTACAAATGTATTTATACAGTTGACAATACGTACCAATCCTCTGCTATCATACATTTATGTTCAGAAATGTCATCCATTTGGACCAATGCCAACTGAATTTATCAAAGCAAAGTCTTAATAAAAAGGTCAGACTCTCCATGTCGTACAATTCCTTTACAACCAATATCCATTCTGCTTTTGTGGGCGGTACCTTGACAAGCCACTTCCTGGTTATTGCTTTTTTGCTTGCAACTAGTAATATTTTAAGAAGATATTTGTCCTGGGAATTAAGCGTCTGCGGTAAATTCCCCAAATATATGGTTCTGAAACGGTCATCCAGCTCAAGGCCTAATACTAATTTAATAGTGAATCAAGAAAAGGATGCACCTGGACATTCCAGTCTCCTCCACAAATCAATGTACCTCGAGTTTCTGTGATAATCAACTCAAATATTCTTTTCATTAGCAGAGTTTATCCTGTCCTTGTGGTTTATAGACATTGAGTAATGTTACTTCTATAGAATCGAAAGTCCCTTTTACCGTGACATAACGTCCCTCCTTATCGGAGATCTTTGAGAGGACCTTAAAAGACACTTCGTTCGAAATTAATATCGCAACTCCCCTTGCATGCCCCTTTACATAAGAGGCGTATTTTTAAATCCTAGTTTTTTAGGTTTTTCATGTTCTTTTTGCATCAGATGAGTTTCCTGCCAAAATATTGGGGAGGTTTTCCCTTTTCATCTAGGTGATAATTTTTCCCCTTTTCACCGGATTTTGCATACCGTTGATATCAAGTGTGATTACATTATATACCTGCTGACCCATTTTTCATCACGAACATGTGATTTATCCATATTGCAAACCCGAGACGACCTTAACACTCTTATACAAACAACAAAATGCATCTTCATGACATCCATAGTCAAAGTTTCTTTCAAAGTAACTCCTTCAATGGGAGGAAAAACCCTCAGATTTAAGAGGGGCCTCCCAAGTGCAACCTGGTATAGATCTACCCGAGAGAGCAACTAGGTGCAAAAATCAACCAACCGATAATTGAGTAGACTAAAGGTCCGCTGGCTTAGAGTGGGTTGTAGTCAAAATATCCTTCTAAAATGAAATTATCAGCTAATATGAACCCATTTTGCTGAAGATAAACATAACCTGACAGTTTTTTCACTTTACCCCTCAAATTACATATTTTACAGCCATATTTGTTACCTTATCCGGGGCATACTCGTTAAGGTGTGTTTTTATTTATTTATTTTTTTTCTCCTGAACAAAAGAAAGACACTTGTCCTGATATTCACGACGGAAACCCTGCAATAATCTCTGTATCCTCTCCCGGTGTGCGCCCCGATTCTGTTATCCTCTCCCGGTGTGCACCCCGATTCTGTCGCCTTTCTTCCTGCTTCGTATGCCTGGAGGTTTTCATCAACTTCTCTGGTGCTGCGTCGAAGGAGCTGTCATCTCCGGTATCATCCGCGATCAGTCCTTTCCTCTTTAAATCCGTCATCGCCTCCGCTGCGCTGCTATACGTGACTGGACCGCTGTCAAAAAACACCCGAAGCTTCGCAAGTGGTGGCGTTTGAAAGCGGAGACCCTTTTCCTTCAGTAATCTTCTGATCGGAGTATACGCTTTCCGTTTCCTCTGAATCTCCTTGGGGTAATCGTGATCGAAATGTACCCGGTGACCATCAAGAACTATTTCTGTCTTTTTCCATGCCGCTCGAAGTACCGATTCCTTGACACTGTACTCCAAAAAAGCAAATCACCACTGACCTGGGTTTGCACTTAGCGGTGGCTTCGGTCCCAGCCCCCTGTGGCAGCGCTGTATACCTAGTTCGCTCCGGGGCAGCGACAGTTCTATTTTGATAAACTTTTCCACGAACTCCAGCACATCTCCTCCCTTGGAGCCTTTGGGAATCCCATATAGGCGTATATTATTTCTACGCGATTGCGACTTTAGGTCTGTTAACTTTTCTTGCATCTTTTCCTGTGTATCCAGAACTTGGCTAATAGCCTCCTGAGCCAAGGAGGCCAACTGTGTCTTTCAAATCCGTAGCAATTTCATTCAGCTTGCGACCAATTTCCTCCGAGCATTCTGCCAGATTTTTCTTCATGTCCTTGGAAATGGTCTCGTGAAAGCTATTCAGCTCAGTCTTTATGTCCAAATGGATGGCCCTTAGTTCAGCATGTGTGGCTCCGAAGTTAGCTTGCAGGGTGTTCCTCGCCTCGTGCTCGTCACTATCCCAGTCTTTTTCTGCTGACTGTCTGCCGGATTTTTCCATTTCTTTGCGATATTTTGCTTCTCAATTGTCTGTGTTTCCCCTTCCATAACTGCCTTCAAAATGCAGTATATTTGAATTAGTTTTTGGGAAATATTATCGACCTGTCTAGGAGCTCTCCCTAATTTCGCTGCTACTCGTGTCTACCTCATGCCGGAAGTCCACATCACCTCATCAAAACAGAGAGCCTAAATACATTATGCTGCACGCCCGTCTACAGCCGTATATTCGTACAAAACTGGAAAGAAAGAAGAAAAAAAATAACAGATTCCAGTTGTGCATTCGGTATGCAGTGATGCTTAGTTACAGTAATGCTCCAGCTGAGCTCAGAAATTTTTGGCATTAATTGAGTCAGAGAATAAACTGCAAGGAAAAAAGTTCTTTAAGGGGAAAACTCACGCTAAAATCCAAGATAAAATTTAGCATGATTTACCAGCTGACCCGGTGTATTGTCAGGTGCACAATAACAGGCACCCTTGTATAAAATATGATTGAAAAGGTTGCATTTAATAATAATAACTAATTTGTTGGATAACGCAAATCCGGATGCCTTTGCTACAAGGCTAAGACTTGGACGAAGGTTAATGTGCCAGCAAGACAATGAGCACATGGAACAAAATCCACACGAATGAAAGTTAAAGTTCTTCAATGGTCCTGACAATCTTCTATCAAAAACTGGAGAGGCAATTACACAAGGTTGTTCGGTCAAAGTACTAAAGCAGGTTTGCTAATAGTTATGACATCTATGGTTTCCATAAAATGACATGAGAACAAATGTACTGAAAAACAAAACTGTTCTCGGACAAGTATATGTTTCAACCTAATGATTGTTAGTGCAGTTCTTTATCATAAGCAGCCAAATTTTTCTTCAATTTCCCAAGGAAGCTGACTGTTCAGCTCCTCCCAGCAGTACTGAAGTACTGGAGCTTTTTTGAGGATTGGGTTTGAAACTATTATGGTGCCAATACTTTTTGGCAGTCATGTTAATTCACCAACACAGACATGCACAAACACACACACACACACACACAGTTGCATATGTACGCACTGCTCTCACCTGAGACAGCAGGCAATCCTGTTGGTTTAGTAATCTGATATTCTGTCCTTCAGCCTCCTCTTCCTCCAGCTGGGTTCTCTGACACGGCTTCGCCTCAGATGGCGCGGATTCGCCGGGTGACGCAGGGCTCGTTTGGGCGGGATCGCTGCTGTCCTCCTCCATCAAACTGAGCACGCTTGGCTCCTCAGGCCCTCGCTCCATCACGTCTCCCTGTTTCCTCCGAGAGCGGAGGGCAGCGAATCGCTGCAGCGTTTGGGGAGTGTAGAGCAGCCTTCTCTCTGGGGCCTCCTCTGGCCGCAGTGTGGGCAGAAGGGGGCGTTCGCGGCGCAGCTCAGGAGCGAGCTGGGCCTGCACTGCTAAAAGCTGCTCCATCCACCGTCCCAGCTGCGAGATCAGCTGTATCTTAGCCTCCCGTAGGGCCAAAATCCCCTTGTTCATCTTCAGTTTTCTCTCATGGATCTGTGTGCAAACGTGTCATCACCAACAGCAAAGATGGACATCCACCATCACAGCTCCCGTAAACATCACCTCCATCATTATCATAGTACAGGACATACAGATGAGGGGGTAAGGGCTGAGGGGACTAGACTGGGCATATAAAGGGTTTGAGCGTGTGGTTTATATGATTACTGTAGATAAATTTGTGTTTTTACTGGTCCAGGGTTGAAAGAGCATCAGGAAACCCTTTCTGCCAAAATGCAGTAAGTGGCAAAATTACAAAAATTGAGACGATACCATAGAGCGATTTGCCTGGTAAAACCAGACTCTGCTACTTTGCTTCATACACAGTCTGGGTAGTCGTCATTGACAAGTGTTTACTTCCTGGTGGGTGGGCGCTTGTCAGAAGTTTAAAATCATTGGTGTACCCGTAAACTAATCACTAACGTACGGCGATGATGTATGTTATGCGCCCGCTCAGCCGCCTAGTACTTCTGCTGGAAACTACAGTCCTCCATACCAGGAATGCAGCGAAAACAATCTGATCAGTGCATTAAAGTTAATACTGTACCCATACATATGCCCGTCGACGTGACGTACCTCCTCTTCCAGGGCGACCAGCTGCGATGTCTTTCTGTCGGCGTTCATTCTCAGCTGCTCTGGGACAGTGAAGTCCTTGGCCGTTTTCAGTTTATAATCACCCACGTTCTCTTTCGCCAGCTGCACAGCTCGCATGTCCTCAGGATCTTCAAAGTTCTCATCTGGCTTTGAAGCCAAGCTAAAGACACAAAGCCACACTGCATTGATGCACCATTAACCAGACGAGCCCTCGGGACCTGTATCGATCACCTGGTTGGACGTCAAAACGACACTTTTCAGTAATGCAGCACTGTAAAGTAAACCTCAGCCTGCCAAAGTCTGGTGTGGGCATGCCTCGAGCAAGAGACAGGTGGGGTGAACAGTAACTAATTATTTTAAGGACCAGGCTCTCCGACCAGGCTGCTCTGGAAAGAGCTGCACAGAAAAGATGAAGGGTGCTCTGCTGAATGATTCTTCTGGTATTTTGACAAAAGCCTGCTGCAGACATTTCATTGAGACCCCGCAGTTTTAACTTTGTGAATTGCATGTGCCAACATTTACAAAAAAATTCATCTCAGCTTACACTCTTGGCTATCATATAAAAATACATCCATTGGCCCTAATGGTAATAAAAAAAGTAAGGGAATTCAATTAATTTAATGGCTCCTGTGCGGTTTAGTGCAACAAGATCAAACAAGGGGACGGACATAGATTCAAGATCTGGAGATGGCTTATCTGCAAGACTACTGTCCCTGACTGATGTGGAGAGTCTGGTTAAGACGGTGGGTTTTTTTCAGCCGAGTGAGAAAGATCCAGTTGAATCCTTATCCAGGTTTAAGCATGTGGTGAATATGTTTAGTCAGACTGACTCAGATGCATGGGTGCTGCTAATGGCCTGTCTTGATCATACATTTGAGAGAGCAATCTCGCAGGAGCTGCGAAAAAAAAAAAAACTGCAAATAAACTTGCACGAAGAGAGGCTTTGCTGAGATTGGTTGGACTTAACGTGGCGAACTTGGAACGATTAGCAGAGGTGACAATGAGGACAGTGGAACACCCCGCTGCCTGGGCAGAGAGGCTGTTAGAAGCATTTCAGCTAAACAGCGGGTCCTCAGACGCGACAACTGAGCGTGCAGCATATAAATCTGAAGTGATCGGTAAAAGTGACCCCGAGACTCGCTCCGCCATTAACCCCTTTGTTAATCATGATTCAGTCGATGAGGATATCATTTCAAAAATGACCCAGTTCTATAATAATCAGCGTCTGTCTAGAAAATCACATTCAGTTGCAGTAATAGGAAGAAGACTTTCCCACAGGAGCAGAGGACACAGAGGACAGAATCCACTCATTCTTCAGAGGGGCATCACAGACCTCCAAACCTCAGAACTATGGTTGGTTATGCATGCGGGAAGGAGGGGCCACATCGCAAGAAACTGCACAGAGAGGAGAACAAGAGACCAGGTACTTGTTTGTTTTTCATGTGGGAAAAGGGGACACAAAGCCAGACTGTTACTCTTCACCATTAAGAGTGAAAAGCTATCAAGACCTGCTCAAGAAAATTCACAACTTGGAGACGCAACTGGCTTTGTCTCCAAACAAAAGACTAAACGAGGAGTCCATTCAGACGGGGCCAGACAAATCACTGCCAGAGCGATTAGACTGTAGCTCTGTCACAAGCAGTTGATAAATTTGGACTAACATGCTCAAAAAGATGAGTGTATAAGAGAGGGTGTGTTAGTTTTGTTTGTGTTTATGTATGATGGAATTGAGAAGATGGGTGTGGGGCGGGGTGGATGGGGGCAACATTTTTTTCTTCAGTTATCATTTCAGGAATCCCATCACCACCCAAAGGCAAAGGAACCATGGGGCCAGAGTCCACCTGAGAGACCAGGGGGGTGAAGAGGTGAAAGATGAGCTCAAGGCCCCCACAGAGTGAACACAGGACCATGAGGGAAGCCTGAAGGATCAACCTCATGGCAGATTTATATGGAGCAGAACTACAGACAGTCAAATGATATGGATGTTGAAAAACCTCAGACTAACAAAGATGTGGTCTGCACAGAAAGCGAGCGAACTGGCAGGACACTTGTCTGAGTGGAGCCCTAATGACAGGGCGAACAAGTTTGAAAGGCTGGGAGAGGAGAACTTCAGGAAAAGACACACACACACACACACACACACACACACACACACACACTCTCAAGGATGCATGATAAGATTGTGAAAATGGATTTTGTGTGGTGATGCTAAGACGATTGTTTTCCAAAGTTTCATGTTATCTTGAATGTGTTGTGTTGAGATGGAAGATTCCGAAAGAGTTTGCAATAACTCTGGAACGGTCCTATTGGCTGTGGTGGTTCTCAGTTGATACTCTGTCAACCCTAATGACGAGATGCCATTGAAGGGGGAGAGATCCAGTATGATTGAAGGTAATGAGTCCCACGACGGGTAAGACTCCCTGATGGCCATAGACGGGGGCAACCTAAGGCAGGACATTACCGCTACTGGACACCTCTGTGTCAAGTGTCACTGAGGCACTTGGTGTGATGCTATTCGTGGCTAAATAGCATCAAAAGGGGGGACTGTAAGGAATTGTGAATCATTCTGCTGGAGAGCGGGAGATTCATAATCTAGTTAGCCCTGGTAATCAACAAACATACAGTAGACCCACCACATGCCCTGAAATGGTTATCTTGTCATGGTAACAAAGGGAAGGCCTGCACCCTGGCATCATGGTAACACCTGGAAACGGGAAAAGCCAATGACGGCCATCAATGGTTGAAGCTTAATTAGCACCCAAACTGCTTCACTGCAGAAAAGACAATGGTCCTCTGACCATTTGTTATCTAATCATGCTACACCTCATTAGTATACATTGAAGCCAAGCACCATCCTCTTTACTTAATATACATATGCATTGTTGTGTAGTATTGCCTTTCGATTGTTCGGGGCTCATTCTGACACCGATGACCCTGAAGCATTTGGACATGTTTCATTACTGCTAACTACTGGATTAAAGACAAACTTTGCAACAACTCAGAATTCTTTTTCTTCCTTTTTTTCTTACTCCTGTGAAGCCTCTTGGTGAGGAATTAATATCAAGTTTGAGGAGCCAGTTAGTTAATTTACTTAGGGTAAATGGTGGAAACAAACTTTTGCAAACACACCGGCTCTCCTGGACTGGAATTGCCCATCCCTGCCCCAACTGAATGGCATAAATATGCCCTTCAGCTTACTAACCATGCTTTTGTTTGGACCCAGAGCACATCACACTTGGCTGAAAGACTGGTGTCGACCATTGACTGGCACATGCACGCACTCACAAAGCAGCAATGTTTGTATGGCGATGCAGGTGCGGAGAATGGTTTGCCCATTTTAGCAATGAAAATGTGCAACTCACAATTCCACCCACTCCTGTTTCCGCCTTTCAATCTTTGCTTTCATCTTTTCTGCCTTCTTCGCGGCTCTCTGCTGCCTGTCAGTCATGGGACCTCCCTTCACCATGGGCTGTGGAGATTTACCCCCAGGCGAAGTCTCTTCTGAGGAACAGAAATGGGAAAAATGAAAAATCTTCGAAGTATCCAACATTTGGCACAAGGTGCAATTACTGAAACATCTCTTTAGATTACAAATTTTGGAAAATTTGGTTTCATCCCAGACAGACACGTCCCAGCCAGATGTGCCCAGATAAACGTGACCCATGGGTCCCATAGCCTAAATTATAAACCCTCCCGGAGCCCTAATTATCATGTCCCCCGCGAAAGTGGAGGACGTGCTGTTTTACCCGCCGACTGTGATTCTGTAAGTCCAAAACATCACCTTTCCCAGGTTGTGTCTCATAAAGTATATGAAATTTTTAAACTAAACTTAGTACATTCTTAGAACAACTGCTGACCTGTTGCCTTTTGCCATTTTGGTGTTTCTGAGATTCTTATTTTTCTCTATTTTCCATGGAAACGCATTTCATCTGAGGGCAGGAGACATCACAGTGCAACACACACATCACGAGTTCAATAATGAGCGAGTCATGAGAGGCGTCTGATTGGGTCATGTATAAACAGAAAACTCGGCCATAGTCACCCACTCATTTAAATTGGATGCGTCTATCTGGGATGTCACCAAAAAGTAGAAGACAGAGTGGGCTTCGGGTATTTGAAAGATCGCAAATGCTTGCACGTTAGTATCTACCAAAAAAAAATAGCAAATAAAGCAACAATATTCTTTAATGTTACCTTTTTGTCGCTCAGTCGACTTCAAACGGACATCTCGCCGTCCTGCTAAGGATGGACAAAATGGTAAATGGACTGCATTTATATAACGTCTTTCTAGTCAGACAACACAAAGCGCTTTACAATTATGCCTCTCATTCACCCTGATGGCAAAGGCTGCCGTGCAGGGCGCCAACCTGCACATCAGGTGCAGTGCAGGGTTCAGTGTCTTGCTCAAGGACACTTCGACATGCTCTCTGGAGGAGCCGGGGATCAAAACAGGAATCTTCCAATTCCTAGCCAAGCCGCTCTACCTCCTGAGCCATGCCGGCCCACAAAAAGCGGGGGAGGTGAGAAGGAAACGACTTCTCATTATTACCTCCGCCGAGGAGGTTATGTTTTTGGTGGCGTTTGTTTGTTGGTTTGTTTGTGTACAACATAACTCAAAAAGTAATGGACAGATTTCGATGAAATTTTCAGGGAAGGTGGGTATTAAGTCAAGGAACAGGTGATTAAATTTTGGCATATCTAGGCCAAAGTACTGCTGAGATATACGCCAAAGTTCAAGATTTCAAGTCTTTCCAATGGGCCGGAGTTCCAATCACCGTGCTTCTGGGTTTTGCTGCCCCCTGGCGGAGGTCTGCGCTCTCTGAGTGCTTTTCTAGTTACTATTACTATTATTATTCATCAATTCTGTAAGTTTACAGTGTGCTATTGACATGTGAAATGTTATGGCACGTGATCCAAATCTCCAGTGTATGATTAAATATGGGAAAGAAAATGAATAAATGAACAAATACAACCTGAACAAAATATATGTTCATAATGACGAGAAGTAAAAAATACAGATTTGGTTTTGTTGATGTTTTTGTGTGAAGTTTCTGTGTAGCTCTCAGCAGGTATAGAGAAGGATATATACTTCTGCTCTCAGTGTGCTCCACTCACACTTATAATTGTGAATCTCATACATTTCTAAAAAAAAAAAAAAAACATATCGCTGGGATCTCAAATAACCTCTGTGGAGTTTTACCTCCTGTACAAAAACAAAACATTTGTTCCACAACGGAGAGCGAGGTGGGGAGGTAAAGGAAGGTTGTGTTCGTATCTGATCTCACTTTTGACATTTAACTAGCAAATTGCTGCTGGTTCTGCCTCAATTAAGCAGATGCACTTGGACAGAAATCACCAGCAGGGGTTCCTTTGTAATTGCGGTTCACATCATGCAAATTTCAAGCAACTTTTATTTCTAACATTTTGTTACCTCTGCCAACAAAGAGTGGTGGTGATGCCCCCCCCCCCCATGTCTTTTTGTTTGTCCAGATAATATCTCGAATTTTGAAATCAATTTCAATGATATTACACGGTAGAGTGTGCCATGGGCTAAGGAACAATTCATAAAATATTGGGATGTATTTGAATTTCAATATGGCCACCATGACAGACATCTTGAAAATGCTATTTTTGAAAACTGCGCAGAAACATACTGTAGGTGCTAAAGACAAAGGCGTTGGTGGAGGTATGCACTCTCTGCATGCTCTCGTGTCATCAGGATTCACACACACACCTGTCGCTGGGTCATCCTCCATACTGAGGTCCATCTTGTGTAGCTGAGACCTGCCTGACTGGCCGTCTCTCTGCAGCTGCAGAAATCTCTCTGATGGCGGCAGCAGGCGATAAGTGGAGATCTTAAATTCACTTTGGCAGGCCACCACAGATATTATATCTGACTGCAGGGAATCCCAGAACCTGCGGTCCGAAAGGTGGACGGATCAGACAGATAAGAGTCAAAACGGAGAAGGAATCCTTAATTTCTGGAATTTAATTTGAAGCATCCTTAATGTCCAGCTACATGCATCCAGACATGAGATAACGTACCGAGGCACTGGGAGGTGTTCAGACCCCTTCACTTTAGTGAATTATAGATTTAATTTAAAATGGATAAGATCTACAATTCGGGCAACACACCTACACACCGCAATCCGTAGGGACACAGCACAAATACTTAATTTAAAAAATGACCCAAATTCAAAAACTAATCTCAGAAAGAGAAGTATTCAAACCCCTGGCGAAGACGCTCCAAATTGAGCTCAGGTCCGGTCTGTTTGCTCCTTGTTACAGACACACCATACGTCTCGCAAGAGTCTCAGCGACTTCCAGATTCCAGAGAATAATCTTAAATATCTAAATTGCTAGCTAGTGACTGAGAATGAGAATGGGGCAACAAAACTGTATTCCAACGTATGCTGCATCGCAAACACTCCGCAAAAAGCACAGAAACGGGAATTAAGTTCCTTTGCATTGTCAACCTGCTCTGCCCTGCCCTTGGAAACTGTGCTGCTACCAATTGCTTTGCTTCATGCAACAGCGGGTGTGAGTGGTTGATTAAACCCTTAAGCCCTGAGCCTTTTTTTCAAAAATGGCAAGCCCAAAATGAAATGAGTATATCTCTGCGACTGCTTGGTCCATTTGAATAATTTTGGTATCAGAATAAAGGTAAAACCATTTGGGATTTCTGCCCTGGTGTAAAACTCACTGTATATGTCACTGAATCGGAGTAAATGGAGATGGAACACAGTATAAAATCAAGATCTAATTTTGCACCTAACAGTTTTACTTCTATCCCTTGTAAAGTTGTTGAGTTGCAGTCAGAAACCTCTACAAATTACAGCACAGAATCTCATTATGATCTGTGCCAAAGTTTATTTTGATCACATAATTCAGAGCAAAATGAGAGAGGAATGTCTAGGTGGCTTCTCCAATTTGGCAATTTAGGTACCTTGTCTGCCATTTCAGATTTCTCAGATACCAAACTGTAAAACTCATTTAATTACACTTGTATATCACTACAGGCATCCATTCCATCCAAATACAACATTTTTTAATTTCTAGAATCAAATTCTAGATTTTTTAGAAAAAAATAAATTTATTATTATTTCTGCCAGTTTTGCTGCCTATGAAATTTCCCATTCAAAGATAATACATAAATTTAAATGAAGTTTGACTCCACTGGAGCAGACGTATTAAAAAACAGTTTATAAGTTTATAAATACGAAGGCAATGTGAAAAATTGTTAAAGAAAGGTAAGAATAACAAAAACCCCAGCGATTATTTGTAGACAGAAACTGCAATTATTTCCCAAAAAAAGTGTACCTTGACCAGGAATCAAACCTTCAGACTCTCCCTTGCAACACGGCATTTTATCCATTGGGCTACGCCAACTGACAACAACTCTGTGGTCAAATTGCCCATTTAACGAATGGATAAAGAAAATATGTACTGTACTGTTGTAGTCTCAGTATTTGTGCAGAATAGTGCAAAGATTCTGTCAGAAAACAACTTTGAAAATGAATGTTGAATATTTAGCGGATAATTATTCAGACAAAAGCTCAAACAAACTAGTTATGCCTTTATATTGTCGCGCTATTCAAGAACATGCAAATTGCCCATGGACTCGGTTTGACGCACTGGGAACGCAAGGCTGTAGCTCAGGCACGATTTCTGCGATTAAGGTGGTTTAGAGTTCGTTAGAATCATCAGAACTCATGCAATCAAATTCCTACCGGCATAGTCTTACAGACTATGGCAGAGAGGAAAATACATTGCAAGCAAGCTGAATGCTAAGGAGCTGAGATCTTTGAAGCAACGCCCGGGGAAAGAACATGCTAGGACACTGGCAGATCTAGTTTCGTTATAACACAAACACATTGGGCTAACAATAGCAAGCGCAGATTTACCCTCGAGCAGTTTTTTATTGCAAAATATCAAAGGTAAGAATTTTTTTTTGCTCATCGCATTAGACTGTAAAGTGTATGCCTGCTGTTCTTTGAGGGTGGTGTCGGTTTAAAATGACAGGGCTCATATCGTTAGCTAAGCTCCTCTCTCCTGCTCCATAACCAGCAAGAGGCTCTTTCTGCTGCCTCCCCCATCCTGCAAGCTGCTGTCTTTCTCTCTCTCCGTGTCTCCCCAATTGCTGTGAGCATCTGCCTCACTGACTGGACAGGGAATCCTCGACAGCCGACCTCGATTGGGAAGTCATGCAGGAGATCCTGGTATTTGGCACTCTTTCTTTCAAACGCTTTCTCACAACCCTCCTCCCATGGGACTGTCAGTTCGATGAGAATGATCTTCTTTGCCTCCTCAGATCACAGAACCACGTCTGGCCTCAGGGTTGTCTGGACAACCTGGGGGAATTGCAGTCTTCCCCCCCGGTTGCCCTTCAACTCCCATGATTGGGCCTTTTGCAGTAGATTGGCTCTTGTTGTTACTGTGGTTGCTGGCTTTTGACCCTCTCTTACGAGACTGATTGATTGTATTGCTCTCCCTTGTGGTTGGCGTTTCTTGCGTCTCTCTTGCTCCAGGGTATTAGCGAGTGTCATGAGCACCTTGTCATGGCGCCACCTGTACCGTCCTTGGGCAAGTGCTGTTTTACACCCTGACAGGATGTGTGCCATAGTACCCTTCTCCCCACAGAGCTTGCACAAAGGGTGCTCCCTCAAGCCCCACTTGTGCAAGTTCGGGGGTGTGTCATACACCGACCGTAGCATGAAAGAGATGCGGAGAGGCTCCAATCTCCACAGATCTCCCCATGTGATCTTCTTCTTAGGTAGGTTCCATTTGGTCCATGCTCCCTGGGATGCTAGCTCCACTGCCCTTGCCCTTCGTCCTTCCTCCTCCAGGTTCCTTACCTCTTCCTGGATCATGGCTCTTCTATCCTTGGATCCTGCCTTCCCCCAATGCTGGACATGGGAAGTTCCGAGACCCTGTCTTCCTGTGCATGGCGTTCCAATGATTTCACGCAATTTCAATGCACTTTCAGCTCGTGCAACAGATGAGTCAGCTGCCCACTTGCGTCCTGATCTTGTGAGGATGCCTGCATGTCTGACTTGTTCATCCTGGGAGTCTCAATTTGTCATTATGACTCTGCACATTGCTAGCTTAAATTCCTCCACCACGGATGACAGAGGAAGTTGGAGCTGCCCTGATCTTATGTAAAGGCCTACTGAAGTGAAGCTTGGAGGGATGCCCAGCCACCCTCAGAGGTACTTGTTGATCTTCTTCTCCACTCCTTCACCGCTTGTCTTTGGAACTTCATACACTGTCAGCAGCCACGAGTCTTGGCAGCAATCCATGTTGGTATAGCCATGCTTTGAATTTCCCTGGGAGCCCTGATTTTTCGATTCTCCTCAGCCATTCTTCTGCCTGCTTTTCTGTGCTGCTGATGTTCTTCCTATCAGTAAGTGATTCGTTGAACCACTTCCCTAGGCACTTGATTGGATTTTCCTTCATCGATGGAATCACTTCTCCTAGCACATGCAACGTGACCCTGTTTGTTAGTTTACCTCTCCTGATCACCATGCACCTGGATTTCTTTGGCTTAAAATTCATTCTGGGCCACATTGCCATGCGGTCCAGAACAGTTAGCACCCACCTCGCCTCCACATGGGTTGTGATCGTCATAGTAAGGTCATCCATGTAACCTCTCATTAGGGGTTGTCGGATGCCCGATTGCATTTTTGGGCCTCGGGCTTCCTTCTCAGCAGCTGTTATCAGGAGGTTCATTCCCATGATGAAGAGGATGGGGGAGATTGTGCAGCCGGTTACGATCCCTTTTTCCAGGTTTTGCCACTGGGTTGTAAAGTGGGCTGTCTTGAATCATAACTGGATTCCGCCAAAGTAATTGGTGATCATTCCCTTGATGTGCTGAGGGATGAGGTAATGGTCTAGTGCTGCATGGATGAGGGTGTGAGGGATTGATCCATAGGATGATGTAGCGCCCTTGCAACATAATTCCTGTCTGGAGTGAAATAATGGAGCAACTTTCAATTTTAATGCTGAAATTATAACTTTTGCTCATATCTTTTCAAAGACAACCTAAACTGAAGATGAAGATGACATGAACAAATTCCTCTTAATTAATTTTAGATGATCTAATCAGCTCAAATCATCTCACGGGAACATCTATTTATCTATAAAACAAGAAGCGTCTGTCTGTGTGTCTGCCTGTGTGTCTGTGGCTCGCATATCTCTCTGGCTGTTTGTCAGATCAGCCTAAGCTTTCGGATATGGCTTGCGCATAGCACTATGGTGTGCATCCTTCAGTTTGAAGCTTTTTCGATTAATTTTCAATAAATTACAATCCCATAGGCCTGTGTAACCTATCTAGCCTGTCGCGTGCTCGCTCTCAGCTGTAGCCGTGCCTCTTTGTACATCCCACCTTCAAACACAGCCTCATTTGGCCACAGGCAGTGCAGTAGTTATTTCGAATTTGATTTTCCTGGGTTGATCTACCAGGGAACATCAGTGCAGTTTCTTTAAACTGTGTTTCGCTTTTCTCGTTCCATAGAGAGGTGTCAGCGATAGCCTATGATATTCGATCACAGGTTTGATATTTCTCGTTTTCCTGATTGTCTTTTCACCTTTAGGGTGCACTGTATGCGAATCCGATATCGCTCTCTCTATCAACCAGGCTAAACATGGAGTGACACAGAAAGGATAACGAGAGACAACAGGCAGCCGAGACAGATAATCGTTACCGGTCCTGCAGTTTCTTCAGACCGACCCGGTGCCGCTCGGCCTCCCAGGCCAGTTCTTTCTGCACCTCTTGAATCTGCTCGGCAGTCCTCTTCTCCGCCTCTTCCCGAAACCGAGGGTCCAGCTCCAGCTCCTGCGGCACAAACAGGTCTCTGTGTGCTACAACTGCTCTGAACTGGGCAGACATTTTGCTGCTCTATACAGAACAACCAGAAACAAATTCTGAAATCCTATGTCGTTTCATGTTGGCGTCAGGCCTAAAAGGCATTGGTTTCAGCTCTCAACCCTTTACCTGCCTATTTTTACTTTTGTTAAAGCACATTTTGAGTCACTGAATCAAGGTGAGAGATGTGTTAAACTTTACCGATTGTATTTTTTCAGCAGAATATACCACAACTGAGGGTTAGAGGCTCGGTCTGCTTGAGTTAAGTTCAACTCATCTATCAGTTCAGATCAACTATAAATTATAAATATAATTTCCAGTCTTAATTTTACTTTCACATACCATCCCAACTTGGTTTTGGGTCGTTTCTGTTAACAATTTAACTTCAGTCTTTGGATTAGTGCTGGAGTTTGTGTGACTATAGATGCTGACAGTAAAATGTTCATTATCGCCTTCTGTAGGACCCCCTCTCACTGAGAGCCCCCTCACCCACTGATTCTTAATGCAACAGCAAATCAGTGCCAAATATTAGTTTTCAGTTTCTTCGATTAGTGAATCGGTGCCTGAAAAAATCATATTAATCAATTACTTATCCAAAGAAATTTTTCTTCTTCCTCTGTTATAAAATCATGAAAACAGAGCAGGGGTTCAGTTTTGTTTTTGTTTTTCTTTCCCCAAAGGAGTAATGGTGAGTGTCCAGGTGCCTGTCGCACAGCCGATATTTATAAAGGACAACGCATTAAACTTTGTGTGTCCAAATCAGCAAACTTCAGCTTAAATTCTCCAACAAGTTCTGCATTATTAAGCCTCCACCCCACGCAGTGGGCAGAAGGCGTCCTGTTTTCCAGTCATCGGTCCGTCACATGCATCTCGTGTGTGTGTGAGATCTACGAGAGGATGGGATGCAAATCGCACATGGTATCTCCTCACTGAAGGCAGCTGAACTGAATTGGCTTTGGCGATCGTCAGGTCAAAGGTCAAGGTCACAAAAGGTCAGCTGTACGCGGGGGCCGAAGATCAACTTATACAGAATCTGAAGAAACGGCAGGCGAAGGCAGAGCAATCAACGCTTTGTGTTGATTTTTGCCTGGTTTACTTGTGGTCCTGAACATTAGCTTCTTGAAAAGAGGCAAACAAAATGGGGACCAGTGGAAGATGGTGGGAGAAGTAAGGTGTCAATTACTTGAACCGTATAAATTTACAGCGGTAAATTACAGTGCGAAGCATGCTCCGAGGATACCCTCCACAAATACTGGTGCCCTTGGAAAATATTACTGTAACTACCAATCCAGAACATTTCCAATAGTCTGCAAAATGTAAATATGATCAACAGATCATTCAACAGAAACTCTAAGCAGTAAACATAGTTCACAGCTAACATTTGCCTTGTTGGACATTAGATCTCAGTGAATCCTGTTGTACAGTGCAAGAAGTACCCAGGAATCACTGCGCTACACGACTTTGCTGCACAAACAGGCCTCATTACATTTATACTGCTCCACGGTAAGGGTTTAGGTACCATTGGCTGCAGGCGAATATGCTCCGGCAACCTCTGGTTGGCCTCCAGGATCTCTCTTAACTGGCTCTGCAGCTCCGCCAGCTTCCTTCGCCGATCCTCCTTCCGGTTTTCAGCCTCGCGACGCTTGCGATCCAGTTCCGCCCGCTGCTTTGCAGTTTCAATGCTGTAAACAAGCACATACAAGTCTATACATTACAAACACATCACACATACACCAACCAATACATTATACATTACACCTACACACACACACATACACCAACCAACACCTTATACTACATTACACAAGCAACACACAAACACCAACCAATACATTATACATTACACACACATCACACATACACCAACCAACACATTATACGCTACAGACACATCACACATACACCAACCAATATATTATACTACATTACACACACCACACATACACCAACCAATACATTATATGTAACACACACATCACACATACACCAACCAATACAATTATCGTAATTGGACAACCGAAGACATGGTTTCTCTCCAAATGCGACCTAACAGCGATTAAACCATGGGCTAAATTCAGCACAGTTGCGGAACAAGAACAGAGAATTGGGTTACTAAACTTCCGTTTAAAACAATTACTAGTCCTGACTTGTTCTCAGTCATTTTCATGATTAACAGAAGGTTCACTCCGAGAGCACTCCACAGTTAACAGGTGCTGCTTGTTCTCCCCGATTAGGTAAGATGACAATCATTCATCTAACATAACATAACATAACATAACATGAATGGCGGGAACAGGCCGTTCAGCCCAACTACGCTCACCAGTTTCGTTATACTATTGTGAATATATACCTTCAGATACTCTATGACTCAATGGTGTCTAGCTTTAAGTCAAGCCTGCTCTTGAAAACCCCCAAGGTCTCTGCCTCAACAATATGGTCAGGCAAGCTATTCCACATTGAAATTACTCTTTGGGTGAAGAAATATTTCTAAATATCAGTGCTAAATTTACCTTTGGTCAGCTTCCATTTGTGACCTCGAGTTCTACTCACAACACTTAGTCGAAGGAATCCTACAAAATTCACTTTGTTAATTCCTTTAACATATTTAAAGACCTCAATCAAATCACCCATTAGTCTCCGTTTCCTGAGACTAAAGAGATGAATGATCTTCAGCCTCTTATAGCTTTCATCTTTTATACCTGGAATTACCTTAGTGGCTCTTCTCTGAACTTTCTCTAGAGCCTCTATATCTTTCTTAAACTATGGTCCCCAGAACTGTGCACAATACTCCAGATGTGGTCTGACGAATGTGTTGTACAAAAGCAGCATCACCTCCTAATTTGTACTCAATACTTTTGGCAATGTATCCCAGCATCCGACTGGCTTTATTAACTGCTACGGCACTATGGCTAGAGCGTGTGAGGGTTTGGTCAACAATCACTCTCAGATCTTTCTCGTGTGGAGCACATTCCAGTTTTTTTAACCTCCCATGAAGTAATGTTGTCTAATGTTGTTATTACCTACATGTACAACTTTATATTTCGCTACATTAAATTTCATTTGCCACATTTGCCACATATTTGCCACATAGATTATATCCAAATCATCCTGAATCACTTTTGTGGACTCTAAACTATTTGCCAAACCCCCCCAAATTAGTATAATCTGCAAATTTAACTAATCTGCTCTCAATATTCTTATCAAGGTCATTAATGTGGATGAGGAACAGCAGGGGTCCCAACACCGATCCCTGGGGGACGCCACTCTCCACCATACCTAGGTAAGATGAGATACCATGATAAACCATTTTGGCTATCCCTCAAGATACTGTTACGTTCAAGAAATAAGTCCAGCTCATCTTTTATGATAAATTCCAATATTTTGCACTCAATGCAAGTTAAACTGACTGGCCTGTAATTTCCTGGCTCAGTACGGTCCCCTTTCTTATATATTGGTATTATATTGCCCTGTTTCCAATCATTTGACATTTCTCCAGTTTATAAAGAGCGTCTGAAGATGGCGGATAGCGGCTGTCACGCGAACAGACTAAACTATCTATTCCTCTAAGTATTGAGTCCCCCACTAGCATTAACTCTCTTTTCTGAGGAATAGAGGCCAACAAGGTGCCCTGCTGCTCATCAGTCCCCTCACTCTCAGGGTCAGGGTGAGTTCCTACAAGTGTCAGAATCGGTTGGACACCTCAACCACTGGAGGAGCTGTCGCTGTACGGCGTGCTCGCCCTTTCCTGCGCTGTCGACCTACAGTCACTCAACTTTCTCTCCCTGGCTGCTCTGGGATCCCAGTACCACCCTGCTTCGGCATACACACCATTTCTCTAAAGGACAAACTACTTAGTTCCTTCTAGGAACTCTACTGATTGCGAACTATGTAGCGCCGCCAACTGGCCCTGAAGATCAAGGATCTTGCCCTCCAGATGCTCAATTAGCTGGCACCGGTGGCAGACAAACCCACCCTGGAAATCTCTTTCCTAAAGTACAATCATCTTGCAACCGTCACATAGTTTTGGGCACATTTTAACCCCCTTCCTAATGGCATCGCTCACCTCAGATAAAAGAAAATTACTAATGCTGAGATAGAGGTACCACAATTCATTAATTTATAAACCTAAGAAGCTCTAAGCAGCAGTCACAATTGGAACCGAGGGGAAACTATGTAAATGGATTATAAGACTCTTTTAACAGGGGCTTAGTTTCAGTTAACAGAAATAAAATACCAACTTGAGTCAAACTCTATATGTAATAAACACTCCTAAAAAGCCGACTTGAGTTTATCTAGTCCCAGTACTATTAATATGCTAACCTAAAAATATCACAGGGCTGAGAACCCAGATAAAACAGACTGGCTACAACGCTCAGGAGAGGAGGAGGCGGAGCACTCCAGTCAACCTTACCGTTTAAATTCCAACCTAACCGAATGGACAAGCCGCAAATTCAACCCGAGATGGCGGCATAAGCGTTTTTTTCATGTTTGTCTCCGGGCATGTGCTTGCATCTGCGTTTTTAAGTCTAAAGGACTGGGTATCTTTAAATGATCCCGGGAACTTTTAAACTGTTTTAATAACCTAGTTTAGTGTTGGCCTACAGAAATCGATAGTCCCCATCAACCGGTAAATTGCAAACATAAATCATGTGGCCAGTCGGGCTGCTCTACCTGTTGGCTTTTGTGCTAAGTTCGCCTTCAGTGGATATACCGGGTCGTGATGGCGAATCGGGCGCATATCCCAGGATTATTCTCCCAAGGCCTGGTACTAGGCTGTTCTCTGATGTCGACTTCTTTACATCACTCTACTGGGCAGCAGTGGGCTGCTCTAGCAGCGTTACTAAGGCCTTGCACTCGCACAAAATGCTCCAGTGGACAGAGATACGATTGTATCAGACCACGGCACTCAATGGCAGGCGTGAACGGGGAACTTGCACTGTCCGCTCGTCAAAGACAGCACGGACTATTCTGCTCCCGTTTCTAACAGGTAACATTCATCCCACGCCTCGCTAACATCAGCTGATAAGACGCGTCACTCGTAACATCGGTGACTCTTCTGAAGAAGACGGGAGTATCCCGTCGAAACATGTCAAGGTAGAATAAAACCTTTTCTGTTTGAAAAATAAGAACATCAACGTAAACATTCATCCCAATCAAGGCCCAGAATTGACTGAGTTAATAAACTCAGATGATCTTAAGAATACCGACGGCTTGCGTTTTATTCATGTCATTGTGCGCAGCCTGATAAATAAAATAGACGATATTCGTCTGTGGGCTAAACTGACTGAATGCGAAGTCATGGTCCAGTCAGAGACATGGCTAAAACCATCAATCACAAACAGTATGATTCATATTGTAGGATACAGTCTCTTCAGGGCTGATCGCATAAATAATGGAGGGGGTGTGGCGATATATGTCAAATCATCGTTGAACTGTTGCTGTGCTGAAGCAATAACAAAGCCAAAGTTCTTTGAACTGTGCGCAATCAAATTAAATCTCCCCAATACTGCAGAGCTGACTGTGGTCGGATGGTACCGCCCACCGTCGGCCTCAGGTGTCTGTCCTGCTGTCAGAATTTCTGCACAAACTGTCAAACGAGTTTATTGTCCTGGGAGATCTGAACTGGGACTGGCTGTCTACGTCCTCATCTCATGCTCTAAGAGACTTACGTGACGCTTTACACTTAACGCAACTAATACGCTTGCCCACACGACTTAACTCTAAAGTAATGGACAAGTCAAATTTGATTGATGTTGTTCTTACTAATGCTCCATATAAGTACTCGGCTGTTGGAACGTTTTGTAAAGATATCAGCGATCATTGTATGGTTGCCTGCATTCGAAATTGCAAGCTTTCTAAAACTAAACCACGGTTTATTTTTAAAAGAAATTATAAATGTTTAAATGAACAGGCTTTTCTTCATGATATTAACCATAATGATTTCAACTGTGTCTCTGATATGGATGATGTTGAGTTAGCTTGGGATTTTTTTAAAAAGACTTTTTTATTAATTGTTGACAAACATGCACCTCTTCGAAAGTACAGAGTCAGAGGTAGAGGTAACCCCTGGTTTAATGATACCATCACAGCTGCTATTACGGAACAAAATCATGCTTGGGCAAAAGCTAAACGAACTGACACTGACAAAAACTGGCTAGACCATAGAATCGTAAAAAATAAGTGTACCAAACTAATAAAGAATACAAAAAGTGAGCACTACCTGAATCTGATAAATAAAAACTTAAATGACCCCAAACAATTTTGGAAATTAGTAAAATCTTCCTCTGGTGATATTTCACCTCCGTCTATTCCTGAAGTTTTAAAAATGGATCATGGTGACGTAAGGGGTAAACAAAATATAGTAGATGTATTTAATAAACATTTCATCAAAGCAGGAGTACTTACACAGAGCTGTGTTCCAGATAGCTCTGAGGCTATATTTGCTGGCCCCCCCACACACTCAAACAATTTCAGTTTTTCGATGATATCCGTTTCTGAAGCACGTAAGGTGCTGTTAAGCCTAGATTGCAAAAAATCTGCTGGTCCAGACCAGATTGAACCTTTCTTTTTAAAAACTGCAGCAGACTTGATAGCTGGGCCTATTTCCTCCATTCTCAAGCTTAATCTATGCAGTGGATCTATTCCCAGTCCTTGGAAATCAGCAATTGTTCTCCCACTGTTAAAAGGAGGTGATCCTTCCATCTTAGATAATTATCGCCCAATTTCCAAATTATCTGTTGTGGCCAAATTATTTGAATCCCTTCTAAATGAGCAACTAACAGCCTTTTTAACTGATAATTGTATTTTGAGCTCCACACTGTCTGGCTTTAGACAAGGATATAGCACCATCACAGGTAACTTCTGTTACAAATTACATTATTACTGCCATAGATATCAAAAAGTCATGTGCTGCATTATTCATCAATTTATCTAAAGCATTTGATACTGTTGACCGTAGTCTTCTTTTACAAAGATTGCAAAGCATAGGTTCCAGTAGCAGAGTGTTAAAGTGGTTCTCAATGATCTGACTGGTAGAACACAATGTGTGTCTATAGATAAATATATTTCTACCCCACTTACAGTAGAAGTGGGTGTCCCCCAAGGATCAGTGCGGGGACCTATTTTATTTTCTATTTATATAAATAACCCAGGTATGGGTTTAGAACCAGCAAAAGTTCATCTTTATGCAGATGACACAATTCTTTACACCTCTGCAACATCGCTACAAGAGGCAACAAGGTCTTTAAAATCTGCCTTTAACAAGGTACAGAGATTTTTAGTGACATCAAAATTAGTATTAAATGCCAAAAAAAACAAATTCATGGTCTTCTCACGTCTATGTTCTCCTCCTGACCGCAAAAAAATGACACTAGATGGTACTGAATTAGAGACAGTAAAATCCTACAAATACCGAGGTATCAGGCTGGATGGAAAACTCTCTTTTGGTGTCCATATTAAGAATCTGTTAAAAAAGCTCAGACCTAAATTAAGTTTTTATTTTCATCTAAAGAGATGTTTCCCCTTCTCAGCAAGGAAAAGATTAATACAGAGTACTTTTTTAGCAGTGATAGATTATGGTGATTCGATCTATATGCATGCTTCCTCTTCCTTGTTAAAAAAAATTAGATGTTGTGTATCACTCAGTTCTGCGGTTTGTAACAAATGTGGCGGCCAGAACTCATCATCGCAGTTTATATCAAATGGTACAATGGACTTCACTCTCTCTCAGAAGGAAATATCATGTTTTAATCTTTACTGCAAAAGCATTAATGGGTAAACTTCCCCTCTGCATCAGAGATCTACTAACATACCATTCAACTGTTTACTCCACACGTTCTGCACGAAAAATTCTCCTAACCAGCCCACAAACACGTACAGAATTTGGCAAAACATCTTTTTCTTCATATGCACCTTATACATGGAATGAGCCGCAAAATGTATTAAATCTGGAGTCACTTCCATCTCTCAACGTATTTAAACACTTCTTAGAAACCACCATTGCAGAAAACTGTTGTTGTTTCTAACTTGGACATATGCCCATTTTATTTCTATTTTTTGTCTAGTCTATACTTTGTGTGTGAATACTGTGTTTTAATCTAGGCCAGTGTGTTTTTAATATGTGCTTATTGTCTTGTGCTTTTGTACGAGTTTTTTTTTTTTTTCCTGAAACTCTTTGCCGCTACTCTTGGCCAGGACTCCCTGGAGGAAGAGTTATTGTAACTCAATGGGACATTTTCCTGGTTAAATAAAGGTTAAATAAAATAAAAACCAAGGGTAACAGAGAAAAGAGTAAAGCCCCAGTTCCCTTAAATTAAATCGGACCAAATAAATCGGACCCCCATCGCCTTTGTATGACCAGATTAGCGACTTCATTTGGCTGTTTGCTCACCGAGTTGTTACAGGGGGAAAAGGGGGAGAATGCGGGGGGAAGATTCTCCCTGTCCCTACTGCGACAAAGGCTATACCTCGGGAGCAAATCGTATAATCTCTATTACTGTTTGAGCCTTAACACACAAATTATTTTCAGAAAATCTCGTTTACACCAGAGTAAATCTTCAGCTTCAATCCCACGCGTTTTTCTCTGCCTCAACTTAAGCAGAATGATCACCAAGGAACAGTGCTACAGCACAGCCAAGAGGTCAGCAACAGCCTTATGTTATTATCTGGACGCATATTTGCTGTATTTAAATCAACGTGATTCAAAATTGCATACCTGTCGACTCTCACGCAAATAGCTTGAGCAGCAGGCTCTTTACAGCCTATTTAACTGCCGAATGCCACTCTTTTTTCCAACCCACACAATACCGAGAGTGAAAGTCCGCATTTCAGTGGAACGCGGACGAGTTCAATCATCGCAAAGCATTGGCCTGTTAAGTAGCTAAATAATTTTTCTGTACTGAATTTAGCCCATGATTTCATCGCTGGTAGATCGCATAAGGAGAGAAACTGTGTCTTCAGTTGCCAATTAAAGGTACACTAGGCTCCCGCCGATGTGAAAATTTTTTTAAATTCTTATTTAACCTCTACAGTTAACGATAGAGCTATGAAACACAAGATGTTTGACACTCGAATGAAAAAAATATGTCTATCCTGTAACGGCTAAGGGCTAAAAAACAACAGCTAATCAAACGTACGACCAACTCAAATGATTGGAATGATACAGCTGTCAATCAAACCCCACACACACAGGTTTTTAGGCCTGGCTTCGGATGCATCATGGTGCGCTGTGATTGGTGGTGGGCATAGTTGCATTGAACTGCAGGATTTGAAAGTTCCGCCCTCAAACCCACGGGCGCCTAGTGTTACTTTAAGATAATTGGAAATCGCGCCAATAAAGGAAAACATTGAAAGATTGAGGAAAAGATTGAGAAGATTGATTGAGAACTACTAATTGCAGTCAAAAAGGGACGTGCCTTAGCACCCCCGCTGACTACACCACTGACAATGGCTATGGGTCCGGCTCCAGTGCCCTCCACAAGCACTGCCCCAAACCAATTCCCTCTCTCCGCTGCCACAGCCCTATCTCACGCGGTTAGCGATTACAACAACAATGCTCCATCCCAGCCAATATTAGCTGGCTACCCAAAGCGTGCATTCGGTGCTTTATGGCGATCATTCAATCCAGCCTGGTATCTTATACGGCCATGGCTGGAACCAGAGATGCCGAGTCTCACGCATTTGGCGTAGGTCTCACGCATTTTTTAGGCTTAATCACCGTAGTCCGCAATTATTCACTGAACATTGAATGAGATTCTCACGCGGTATTAAAATCCTTGTGCATTGAAGTTTCAGTTTCACTTGCGTAAAGGTGGACCTCACCACAAGTAACATGGAAAGCGATTATGACTCCGGACTTCCCGTGTTTCTCTTTACTCAGGGATTGGAAACAATGCATGTGTTTCATGATCATTTAAATTGTTTAAATGAAATAAGGCCATTTTAAATGTCTTTAAGCAGTTCCATTGCTTTCAATCCCTCAGTAAAGACTAGCCTGAGAATTCCCGCGTCATAATCGATTTCCGTGTCACTAGTGAGGAAATCCACAGTAATGTGTGTGAAGCTGTTTAACTTGATGCTCAACGACTTAAATTCTGCGAATGAATTTCTTCAGTACGCGTTGATTGAATAATTTCTGAATACGGCACAGGAACGTGAATGCCACTAAGAGGAGAGAGTCACACCTAATGCGTGAGACTTGGCATCTCTGCTGAGTACTTAGTTCAGCGGGATGCGTGCTTTTGCTTTTCCTGCAGGAAATGTTACTGTTGATGAGAGGGATGCTGTTTTTACCTTGTGTGGTTTTACCAACTGGAAAGCAGCACTCGAGCATGACAGAGGATTACAGAAACATACATCCAGCCACAGTCATATACAGGCATAAACAGAATGTGACTTGAGGCTGTGTGTACCCCGTTGCACCGAGCGCAGCCTATTCAAAATACTCTCGTGCATAAACTAAAATACGAACGTTAACATGATCCTGAACATTTGAGCTTTGATGGATAGCCTAGCAGTTATTCTCAGCTAAAGAAAACAGAATGAGAGAATGTCAGTTTAATTTTCCAGAACACACGATTTTCCAGGACATCATTTACCATGTGTTTTCCAGTACTGGAAAACAACTTCCTAAATTTCCACGTCTTCCTGGACGCATGGGAGCCTGCTTACTGGAGATTGCTTTAGCAGCAAGTCCGAATTTATTTTCATGATTTTAAAATTAAATGATGGATGAGCAAATGTCCATATAATTTCGGTTATGTACTGCAGGAGAACACCAGCCACCATATGAGCGGACAAACCTCCTGGTAAAAGAGTTTGAACAGAGGTACAGAAACAGCACTGACCTGTATGCACTGGTGTCCAAAATGTCTGCTACCAGCTTCTCCTTTTCAATTCCAACCTGTTCAACCGGCAATAAACAATCAAACCGACACGAAGATTTAATGAACCTATTTCTACACACTCATCACACTCAAGTTTTCCAAAGAACCAACATGTGTCTCGCCGAATTACAAAGAAATATGAATAAAATGACAAAAGAGATCTAGATATTGTCCGTTTGATGTCATGCTGTGGTCATTAAATCATGGCGTCCCTGGTGTGAGTATTTCTCTCAGTAAAAGTGTGATGGCAAATACAGAATATGTTTGTCACACGGTCCTAACATATGAAAAAAATGCTTTTTCTGACTTTGATCCTTCATAAGGGAAAACTTAAGGTGGAAAATTAAGCGTTTAAGGGGTTAATCACCCACACTTTATCTATTCACCATTGCCAGACGTTATAATCACTCTTCTGCTCACTCATTTCATTCCGGAATAATCTCTCAAAGACTCACCAGTGGGGAGGGGATTTTAGCATGGCTGGGCTTCCGGGCTTCGGACTGATTCTCCGGGGGCTGGAAGCTAAAGACAAAGATATTTCCATCCTCGCCCGCGGTCACGACAAACCGTTCATCGTAGCTCCAGCGCACGCTGCTCAGGCGGCCATTCTGGTTGTCGTGAACACTGAGAGCCCAGAAGGCATCGAGGGACGCCACGACTGGCTCCTTTTGTGGCAAGGGATAAACCCTGATGTGCCCACTCCTCATACCACAGAGGAAGAACTGCCTGCTGGGACTGAAGCAAAAGAACAGATGCTACTGCATTCACACATTTTCAGAATAAATTAGTTTTTCCGAATCAAGAGAGCATTTTCATCAAATATATCTTCATTTAAATGCCTTAGTGGAAATGCCAGCTGAAGCCATTGCTTGCGTATTTATGAATGAGCCCTAAATAAGAGTGTAATTCAGGATCTGAGGGCCATGAGGCTGGGAAAATGAAAAATTAAGTGAGGCACCGGGACAATTTATAAAATAACTGAATATATCAGTTTATTTTCATAATTTCAGCTGTAAATACAGCAACGCCTCATAAAATTCAACGCTGAAATTGTTCTCCTTTAGTCTGCAATGAAATGCAGAGAATCAAACACACGTAGCGGGTAAAATAATACATTTCGGGGATCATAATCTCCTTTAGCACAAGCGTGCTACATCTGAAGGTGATATTCCTGCCTCAAGGACTAACTAGTCCGGGTGGCTCACACGGTTAAGGCACTGCGCTGCAGAGCAGAGGTGATCACCACGTCGCGAGTTTGAGCCCCGGCGTACCCACCGGCAGGGATCGGCAGCTTTTTCAGAGTAGCGCACAATTGGCTATCGCGCTACAGGGTTTCAAATTGGGAAGGGACTGCCGGATTTGGGTACATAATATATATCAGCTTTGTTCGTTACTCCAGCGCCTCCTGTTGGCCAGACGGGCGCTCGTCAGGAAGTCTCCGGGTTGGTTCATGTCCGGGTATCCTCCGCCCTAGTTCTGAACTTGCGAAGATTCAACCAATGAGCATATAAGAATCAGTGGCAGACAGGCACGTGCTTCGGAGGAGAGCCGTGAACTGTCTCACTATCCTGAGTTGGCAGCAAGGGGTCGCATACGAGCAAGACTTGTACATAGTTCCCCAATTGGGCATTCCAGATTCGGGTGGGATTGGAGATGCCAAATTTAAAAAAAAATAAAAATGAAAAAAAAGGACTAACTGGTATTTTCATAACTTGCATTTCCTACATGCAAATAAACTCAATTCCAAAAACTTTGGTGCAAATTGAGTTTTTTGGTGCAAATAAACTCAATTTTAGAATGTTCCCGCTACTATCTGAGCTAAGAAACTATTTTCAAAACCAGTTGCCCAAACGCTGGTCGTACTACTAAATACCGCCATCCTCTGCATATCCTGTCTTTTGGATGTGCTAATAGGCAACATTATGTGCACTTGGCAGAGGGGCAGTGACAGTAGCCCCTGTGTACCTGAAGCTGAGGGTGCAGATGGGGTCCTCCTCTGTGTCCTGTAGTGGGACAAACGCGAAGGGCTCATCCTGCCTGAGCTCTGGGTCTCCCTCCTGTTGCTCAGAGAATCGGCAATGGTACAGGAAACCAGCGTCGTACCCGCCCTGCACACAAACATGAAAACGCACATGAAAATTAATGAAGCGCCGTGTCTATTTTCATTTCCAAAATAAATTTGCCACATAAAATTTTTTTTTTCAATAAAAAATACATGAGATCGGTCAAAGGGTCCATATTTGTCAAATGATGAGACCAGGTGGTTAGAGCCATAAAAATGTCAGGAATTATTACACTTTGAATGGGAATGACAGAGAGGAAGAGCAGAGGACAGACAGGGAGGCAGTACCACTGAGAGCCAGAAGGCTCCTGGTTGGGAATAGAAAGCACAGAGCATGGGGCTGGGGCTTTCTGGGATGTACAGAACGGTTGGCAAATCTCCCTCCTCCTCCTCCTCCTCCTGTTCTTCGTCCTCGTCTTCAGTGGACGGTTTCTTCATTTGCTCTTTTTCCTTCCTCCTCTTCTCTCTCTCCTCCTCTCTCTGGGCGACCTCAATATCACGCTGGAAAATTCACATAAATGGGTTCCAGGGGTGAGTTTGAGCTAGGGAATTCTCAAGTGCAATTCCACCCAGACACTCCAGATGGGGGTAAAACATTCCAATCTTGCCAAATCTTGTATCCCTCTCCTATGAGATCAAGTTAACCCATCACGTCAACATTTGAGTCACTATACATCACGACAGACATGTTTTGAGTGTTCTTCAACAATGTCCTTTGAAACAGCCGCAACAGGGTGAAGCTGGCTGAGAGATATGGCACACAGGCTCCAGAGTTAAGTTATCATTATCAATGCAAAGTGTATGCCTGCAAGTAATGACACTAATTTTACACTGATGGTACAACAAAAAGCAATACGAACATAGTACATTGTGTGTATAACTACCTTTAAATCCTCGACGCATAATTCTGTTTGTCAGCACCTTCTAGTGTAATTAGAATTAGGTTGCATTTCAACTTACATGCAGTTCTTGCAAGTCAACCAGCCTTATGTTCAAGGAAGGTGCTAAATATCGCCTTGTAACCTAATTTACATGACATTCCCACATCTAATTTACACGGAAGACTCTCCCTAAAACAGAACTAAAATTCTCAATTTAATCTCACGGTTGTGTAGCACTGGCAGGAAATGACCAGTTCATCTCAGTGGCTGTTGGAAAATACCAACGGACATAGCGATCCCTCATTACCCTATTGACTGATGTAGTGCATGCAGAGAAATCAGGCTCTTGGAGTAAAATAAATAACACTGTGACACATTTAGGCGCATGCATAATTCTTGCTCAATATATTTTTCTGTAAATTGACGTTACCTTACACCTCCATTATCAAATTCAATATTTTATCCAAAATACTGAAGTGCTCTGGGTGACTGACGCTATATGGGCAAGTACCAGTCCGTATCCCTCAGGTGTTCGTAGTTAACAACACGGGGGGGGTCGTTCCTTCAAGGCTCGTAGAAAAAGGCAAAAAATATGATACAGGAACCCAGAGATGAATCCCACTCAGTGGAACTTCAGAGAAGAGGGGAGGGTAAGTGCTCCACTCACCTTAATGCGAGACTTGATGCTGCGGAAGTGGAAGTGTCTGGAGGGCAGCCCCTGGATTTCGAAGGTGGTGGTGGGGATGTGCGACTCGGATTCAGGGGCGTCAACTTCAATGGCGTGACCATTAGAGCACAGGATGAGCAGAGTGTTCTTCTCCTACAGGAGGTACAGGGATAAAGCTAACATGGAGGCTAAGCATCGACTCACCAAACACCAAAGACATTCGCTGTGATTTTAGTTTCACTGCATGTGAAAACCGCAAAAACAAGGCAGCTGGGTTGCAAAGGTTTTGCAAGGCACTGGCCTACCCAGCTTCAAGAGGTGCATTTTAAAATTGAGCAGGGTTTAGACAGTCATGAGTTTTCAAGTAACATATCCGAAGTGACTTTTACTCGTTTCATTTTTAACGTTCCCCTCTGAAAGACAGGTGGACAGATGCCTAGCCGAACCCCAGCTGCACTGGCTCACTAGGCCACTTAAGGCAAAGAGTGAGCACTATTGCATTGCACCGAATCCAGCCGTGTCAGTGGATAGGGGATATGGGAGGGATATATTCCATTTCTGTAGAGTTGTGCAAGGTTAGCACTGCTGGGCTGTAGGTTCAAATCCGGCCTAGGGCCTTTCTGAGTGGAGTCTGCATGCTCTCCCCGTGTTCGCGTGGGTTTGTTCATGGAAAACTCCTGTTTCCCCCACCCATAAAATCGTGCATCATAGAAACACTACAGCCAGTACCCCTGACCAAGGAACTGGAGTTGGTCCCCAGGCGCTGCTCAGTGGCTGCATACTGCTCCGAACTATAGGATGGGGTAAATGCAGAGGACAGATTACTCCACGGGGTTCAATAAAGTGCATCTATCTAGTATCTCTCTATCATCAGTCCAAGCAATCGCTTGTTCGGGATTTTTCCACCCTCTTTTAATGCATCTGAAGTCTGAAACCACGAGTGACAAGATGTGGCGACTGGCAGAAGTATGTTTCAGTGGGCAACCGCAGACTGGCTGCCCTCTCCAAGATGGCAGCATGACCATCTGGCTTGTGAGCAAGCTAGCGCATAGTATGCCGATTGGCCATTTGAAATTTGGGTAGGACTGGAGATGCTGAATTTATTAAAAAGAGAGAAAAAAAAACTGAAAACAGGAGGATACTCACATGTCCTTTTGGAGACCACTCCAGAGACTTCACAGGTCCTGGGACAGTGACAAAGCCAATCGGCTCATATTTATTCCCCACAGTGAAGAGGAACACGGTGCGGTCTGCACTCTGCCGGGGGGGGGGGGCGGGTTGAGGAACAGCATTATGATTAAAACTAAAGAGCGGCGGCTACACACTCATACTGTACATATCACTTAATTACCTGCACATAAACTGAATATTCTGACCTTTGTGATTTCATCATAACACCAAACACATTTTTCCACGCACTTCATGACTCAAAAAACATAATGTTACCGAATACTATTCCATCAGTGAGGATGTTAAAATTATACTCCATTAAGCTGTGAAGCCAACATTCTCTCCAGACCGACTTCAGCAGAATATGAGTAAAGTTTGCCTCGTATTTTTATTCAATATTTCATTAGTACAGAAATGCTGTCCCCCAGCAGACATTGTACTTTATCTCTCTTTTTCAGTGATAGCAGGACTCTGAGAGCAGCACATGGACACGCAAACTGTCTTTGGTGCTTCAGAGACGCCGTGAAAATGATGACGGCGACAGTGAAAATAAAAACGGCACTCATAATTGCATTGC
This sequence comes from Gymnothorax reevesii, assembly GCA_029721435.1. Lineage (NCBI taxonomy): Eukaryota > Metazoa > Chordata > Actinopteri > Anguilliformes > Muraenidae > Gymnothorax > Gymnothorax reevesii. The sequence continues at coordinate 8,472,371 of CM056575.1, read as the reverse complement.
AGCAAACGAACAAGATAAAAGTCTCTGTCAGTCTCAGCAGCATGAACGGCTCTAAACCTCTTTGTCCCCAGACTATTTGTCCCTGAATTATTCGTCCCCGGACTTCTTCTCCCCGCAGTCTTCGTCCCCATTAAAGCTGTAGTATACGATTTGAAAGTTTGATCATTATTAATAACCTCTTTAGATGGTGGTTATGGTCCTATAGTACAATCTACACAATGTGAAGCGCAAAAAAACACAAAAAAAATCCATTCACTCTAGTGGCTGCAGGGCTGCGGAGACGTTGACCAATGTAAGCCATCCGGCCGGATGGTCAACATCTCTCTCCTACTCTCATCCAATCCCCTCGCTCTAGCTGACACTCCCCTGAGAGCTAGTTCTGACTCCCCGTGCTCCGCGTTCCGCCTCGTCCCCACCCCCTTCCACGTTATAAACTTTCTGCAACAAGCAAGTAGCTGGTGGCGGTAATGCACCAAGTGTTTCAAACCGCAAATAAACATTAAAGAAGAAGAAGAAGTAGCTGAGTAGCAGGTTAGCAACAAGGGCTAGAAGAATGGAAAAGAAAGACAGTGACAGCAGCACCCGGCCCCTGCTTACCCCACCGGCAAAAGCTGGGAGAAAGCGTAAGTCTGCAGAGGAAAAGGCAGAGACGAAGAGGAAATGTGAGCAACGCAGGACTCAAAGCTGAGGAAACATGGGGTCATCCATTCACCGCTGGAGGGAGCTCCAGGAGGATTTGGGCCTGAAAACTGATGCTGATACAGCAGACTTTTTGTTGAACAGGTAGGTAATTTTTTACTTTTATTGTGTGAGTTATTACATAAATAACTTTTCATAAGTCTATGACAATGCTGGCTTATGACTGTAAACGCTGCCGGTCGTTTTCTCTGTGTCGACAGACGGCGTCGGAACGTTAGCCGTTTATTTTTAGCATTGTAAACTAGCATTGCTGTCATCATTGTTGTGCCTGAATACATTCAATGAACTCATGAACTCGTTCATATGCGTTTCCGATTGATGAACGTTATTGTGAACGTGTTCATTGTGGCGTTTGTGAACGGCGCGCTCTCTTACTGATGCAGAAACCCCAGCTAAAACACACCGCAAACATCCCGGTGATTGAGAAAGGCAAATATTTTATATTTGACCAGATGTTCTTGTTGTTCATTTATGTAGAATAAATATTGCACTGTGGAGCTGTTGTGGTTTTATCATTAGCGAGACTTTCATGACTATCATGACAGCCTTCACTAAATATCATGGGCTTGTTATTGAGTTAGGCCTATTGTAATACTGTGAGGAAGAAACAATAGCTGTTGCCATTGTAATTTACACTGCCCGGCCAAAAAAAAGGTAACCGTTCAGAAATTAATAAACAAATTCTATAATTGGATCATTATTGTGGTTATTAATATGTCTCACCTGGCAATAATCATTTTAACCCTGACTGACTGAAGCGCATCTCTACTCATTTCTTAAAAAATCATGTCGGAAGACACATCCCCTGATGGTGGAAAAGATGTTACAGTATTTCAGAACGGGCAAGTTATTGGCCTGTATTTTGCAAAGAAAACCATGAATGACAAAAACGTAAAAAAAAAAAAAGTATGAGGAATCATTTTCACAAACAAATTTGCCACCACAAAGTTCTGACCTTAAACACATTAAAAGTCACTGGGATGTGCTCAAGAAAGACCACTGAGTGCTTCAACCATTATGTCGAGAAGACAAGATCTCGGCCAAAACCTATGGCATTTTTGATCAAAAATAAATGTTCTGGCATTGCATATAATTATCAAAACAATGACAAGACAAATATGCACTGTAATCAAAGCTACAGGGATTCAGGCTAAATATTTGAGTGTGCGACTTTTTTTTTGGCCGGGCAGTGTATGTTAGATTTAACATGCATTTAAATGTTGCTATACCTGCGAGTCTGACATGGTAAATCTTCATTCAAGGCTGGCTCTGTGTCGGTGTACTGCCGGCCTGTTGCTCTGGTAGAGGGGGTGTGTCTGGGAGTCTCCAGACGGATGGCCACACGTGATTGGTGGGAGGGATCAGGGAGCACAGAAGGGAGGGGTGTGCGTGTGTGGGCGGGATGCTTTTTTCAAATCTTTCTCAACTGATTCTCAAATCGTCGACTACAGCTTTAACTTTTCGTCCGCGGACTCTTCAGCCCTGGGTGGTTCATCCACAATAATACTTTGTCCTCTTCCTGCATTATAACACCATCCCCAATCATAATATCACGGGGATCTGTCCATCATCCGTTCATCCATCCGTCTGTCAACAATGGCGGCGTTTTTTTTATCATTAGGGGACTAAAAATCTGAGGACAAACAGCCCAGGAACTAAAAGTCCTCGAGGACGAAGTGTCTGGGGACGAAAAGTCCAGGGTCAAAAAGCTTGGGGACGAAGAGTCCTGTAACCGCATGGAGATCTACAGTTTGTTTCAAACACACCCCCTTATGATTCTTACAATAACTGAATTATTCTACTAGCTGAGCTAACGTCAGTGCATGCCAGGAAAAAACTGCACGGGCACCATCTATCACTCCCGCCAATTCTCTGGCGGGCACTATTTTTTTCACAGCTGTCATACGTTTGGCAGCATGTTTTACACTTAGAGGCTCCCAATGTACTTCAGTTTTAACAGCACGTGTATCCATCCATCCATTTTCTATACCCGCTTATTCCTCACTAGGGTCACGGGGCGAGCTGGAGCCTATCCCAGCTGACTACGGGCAAAGGCAGGGACCCACCCTGAACAGCTTGCCAATCCATCGCAGGGCACACACACCATTCACACTCACACTCATACCTATGGGCAATTTGATGTCTCCAATTAGCCTGATATGCATGTCTTTGGACTGTGGGAGGAAACCCAAGCAACACGGGGAGAACATGCAAACTCCACACAGAAAGGCCCCAGGCCGAATACGAACCCACGACCTTCTTGCTGTGAGGCAGCAATGCTAACCACTGTGCCACCGTGCCACCCCAGCACATGTATATGCAGCCCATTTTATTTCTTTTTTGCTTCAAAGGTATACTCATATTGTGCATGTAATTGTACCTACCAACACTAAGCCACCTACTCCATTCTTCACCTGTCCTGGTGTACTGTCTTGTCCATAGACTGTATAAAAAGATGGCGGCAGCACCCGGGTCTGATAAGAGAAGCCGATTGTAGAAATCTCAAAAATTTGCATTATATTTAATTGCCAGCAGATGGCGGCGTCGGCGGTTGCAGATAGAAGTTCAGTGCTATTGAAGTCTATGAGAAAATGACCCTACTTTGCCACCTGACTTATTATTTCAATAATGATTTTCCACATCATTTTGTGGTATCCATCACAAATTTCAGGTCTCCTTTGATATATTGTGATGTTCATTTTTGTAAATTATGGTTGCAAGTAGATTAGAATAAAGGAAAAAGCCAGAATATGCTTTAGGGGCGTGGCTATCCTCTGGTTCTCGTCCAATACGATCAGAGTCACCCGTGGATCCACTCCTCGCTCCTCCCTGGATCTCCAATTCACGCTCTCATTCAATAGGAATTACATCCGGTTTCAAAATCACAAAATGGTGCTGTTCAAATTGCCAAAATCAAGGCTTGCTAAATGGTATTCTGAAACCAAATGGGTGACATCGCCGTTGCTTTGTCCATCTTTGTATTCAGTCTATGGTCCTGTCCTTGGCTTGCAGATCGCCTTTAGTATGTTGCAAAGAGTATAGCCTTTTGTCCATACATGCATTTTATTTTGTTGACCTCACAACTCTATCAGTTACCATGGTTACTAGTAAAAATACACAGCTCAAACTTATTGCTTCCAAGCCGACATCTATCCAACCTCACTCAGTCCCATAATGATGTAAGTTTAAAAATAACCATTAGATCTTTTAAGAGAGAGAAGGGAGAGAGATTCTCCATCGTCAGGACTCTAGAAAACCATTTTTGTTCAGATGATTGAGATTTTTATGGTAATAAAACTTTGTGCATGCTGAAAAATACATTATTAATATAGAGAATTTGAAAAGTAATGTCTTTCTTTACAAGGGATACATAATTTGATATCCTTCTGTAGCCGGTCTTATGTTGCGTTGTGCTGCGAGTAATGCCTAATAAGGCGAAGACCACTCCACTGTTGCCGCCAAAACATTTTTTATTCTGCGACTGTGTGCAACGCATTAATATCAGTACACCAACTTCGCGTGTCATGTAACCACATCAATACCTCTCCACAGCAGAGCTTAATACTAGCTGAGTATACAGCATGTCATAATATTTTCCCAGCGTTTCCCACAGAATTTTTGGAAAATATGGGGCACAGGGTTTCCCGCAGACCAAGAAGCAATGTGTGGTGGCAGACTGATGTCTGGGGGGGTCATTTTCATTTTGTTGAGCGGGGAGGGGGGGAATTGTGCAAATTCGGCGTCTTCAAGTACCTTTCCTATTTTTCAGTTTGCATGTATGATCAATACGCGGCAATTTTGACTATGGCGGGGTAAATTAGATTATGTCTGGTCGCCATTATCTCGTTAATGTATGGGAAACACTGTCCAGTTAACAGGACTGAAAACATTACCTCCTTTTATCTTTGATGGCGGAGGTAATTAAGAAAATGCCAGTACAGCAACTTCGCATGTCCCGTGTCTACATACAAGCCTTTAAAATGGAGATGGACGAAACGGCGAATCGCATGAGAAACCACCTAATGTTCCATTAGCCTGCACTTACGATAGGTAAATTAGCATGCTGAACAGAAGTGCTGCACGCGACAAAATAAAAGCGTATAAACACAAAAGTAATCTCTGACCTCTAGAAAGAAGTATCTTCACCTCCGTTTAGCATTTTACTGCGTTTAACAACACCATTAAAAAGAGCACTTGTTTCATCTTACCTCTCCACAGCTGAGCTTAAAAGGTCCCCTATTATGTTACCAGGTACATAGCTAATTAGTTATTACACGCCATTTCAAAATCTTTCTCCCTTGACATCACATGGTAAAGTAACCAACCAGAGGCAAGAAGAACCGATCACCTTCAGCCTAATCAGATTTCATTATTCTGGGTGGTCACTCCCCCTTGTGATGTCAGGTAGGGGAGATTTTGAACTGGCTGATAATGGCTAATTAACTGTGCACCTGATGGCATAATGGGGGACCTTTAATGAGAATACCGCAAATTTGGAGAAAGTTACGTCCCCAAACCGTCAAAGGTCAAAAAGCGTTAATATAAAAATTCTAATGAACAAAAAAAAAACTCCCCAAAACAATATATGCACAGATAAAAGACTAAAAGAATAATAATATGCAAACAGAAATTGATTTTTGGTGAAATGTAACATTGCATGTGCACACAGGTTACACTTAAGATTCCTAGAACAAAACCTGAATGATAAAGACGTTGAATTTTTCTTTTCTCTCTGAAATTTTTACCGTGGTCTGGACTTTGGTGACCTCATCGCTAGTTACGGCTATGATGATGGGTCGGATATGCCAAACTGAATATGAGATGTTTCCTCACAGCTGGCACTGGTTGCCTCGATCTGAGAGAATTTTGCGGTGGCTAGTTTTGATTATGACATTGTCGTCATTGTCATGGTCGCAACCGGGGTAGGTCAAATGGGCTAACACTTGTGGCGCTCCCCTGAAGTGACTGACGGGCGTGTAAAATCGTGCCCAAGAGGAGGACTTGACAGGCGTTTACGAGCGAGGGCATGCACTGTAAGGTGGCAGTATGTATATTCCTAAGTGCTGCCCCCTAGTGCAGGCATTGCCACGGTGCATACATGTATTACACAAGTTATATCAATCAGTCATTCAGTCAGAGAGGGACATTGCCTAGCATAAGGTCACCTCCATAAAATAAAGGAACAGGCAGCCCTACAGACACAAGCTTACTGCTCCCCTGGCTTTTTTCTCTTACCCCCGTAGCTAGGACCTCCCCGTTGCGATCATAGGCGATGGCTGTCACAGGTGCATTATGGGGCTTCAGTGCTTGTCTCAGGTGAAGCTCTGCTCCCTTTGTCTGGCTCTGATCTAGAGCAGCCTGGAGACTAACAGAACGACGGAGCTCCAGCAGACGCACCACCCCGTCCTCGAACCCCACGACCAGCAGAGCCCGGCGAGGACTAATCTATGGAGAGAGCAGAAGTAAAGCAATCAATGAGTCACAATTTACATGGCTGCTGTTGAGCCAGCAAGCCATATTTACCTCCACCAAGGAGGTTATGTTTTCACTCATGTTTGTTTGTCTGTCTGTTAACAGGATAACTCAGATAATTGGGAACGGTTTGGCACGAAATTGGTAGGATGATAGGTGGTTGTCCAAGGGATGTAAATTTGGAAATGATCCAAAACATATTCTGTAACCAAAAGAGCAGATATAGGGCGTGGCGGAGGTTGGCGCTCGCCTGAGTGCCCTCTAGTCTTCTTATCCCCCGCCACGCGATTATCGCGAAGCGGGGGATATAGCATTGGGCTCCATCCGTCCGTTCGTACATACGTCCATCCGTACGAACACATAAAATTGAGGCAGCGGGGGATATTGCCATGTTCGTGGCAAACACTTATTTGTTTCTCTGAGAGAGACATGTTCACAATCACGATTATCTAATTTCACCATGGGATGAAAATGCCAGGCTTGGCCTCCAGGGGCCAACATGATGCCCCAAAATTCACCCACATTTCCAGTTTGTGTGCATGAGGTACCAATGCTGCTGAACTTCCTCTACACACTACCCTCCCCACATAACTTGTCTCACATAAATTATCTCACCTCGAAACCAACAGACTCCCTCTGTGAGTGGCCCTCTATGACAGCATCTCCCAGCTAAAGGTCCTCACTACAATCCCCACTCAAAGTCTTCTGCCTGCAATCTAGCCACTCTGAATCTGTGAACGATAACTCAACAACAAATCTGCATTAATCATCTCGCCCATTTTGTACCGTGCATGTGCTGTAAAGGTGGCACGCACCCATCGAGGTATGACTGGTGTGACTTTACTCCTACTTTAGAAATCATTTAAAACAACGTCTTGAGTGCGCTCAGCTTTAAAGAGTGTGCTACTGAAATAACTTAGTCTTAAAATGGAAAATCGCACTTGATCTTGTAGTACAACTGGGATATATGGAAACTCAATACTTTCTGAGCTAGTTTCAAACAAGGTGCTCCACGATCCATGCAGAATACCGAAATTTCTAAAGTAGAGTATATCAACACACGCTAACATGCACAGGTACTTACCGAGCTGGGTGCCCAGATGAGCGCTGTTCCCCCTTGGTTAAATTGGCTTGCTGTCAGTTCCGTCTCTGCCAGGAAGTCAAAAACCCGAACTGAACCTGTGGAAAGACGGAGACACGCTCCGACTGAAGCAGCTCAGTTTCGTCAAATCAGATGCCCCCAACGTTAACAGACATTGCCTTCGATTGAAAATAGCACCCCGTGTAATTTTGACTTAACAGTGAAGCCAGACTGACCCAGCGGAAACTTGCACGAACGCAGAACACACAAACGCTGTAGAGAAAGGCCCCAGGCCTGATTTGAACCCACAACCACCTTGCTGTGAGGCAACAGTGTCACCTACTGCGCAACCTTGCCACGCAGTTTTATTTCTTGATTCGTAAAGATGAATTCCCTCGGAAACAAACAGAGGGAAAGGAAGTTACAAAAGTAATTTGCAAACTCAAAAATTCCTCACATTTATGAGAACCAATGCGCCTGTTTTTGGGTAAAAAAAAAAAGAAAGAAAAAACACCGCTCATAGCTTCAGAACTACTTCTGTGTTCTGGTCCCAGCTCATGTTCTCAGGTCTGCAATGAGTATATAAATACACGGCACAAACTTATTCTTGTATATTTATCAGAATTAACTGTTAGACATCTACACGAACAAAAACGACCTAAGTGAACTCTAAATACAGTTCTCAATGATCATTTCATTTAATGAATGAAAATTGTTAATCAAACACCAACTGGCCTAGTGTGAAAAAGTAATTGTCCCCTTAATTAATAAATCAAGCAATTCACCCAATTGGGTGAAAACTGGGTAAAAGTAGATAGACACATGAAGGATTGTGAACTCTAATGAGCTGTTGAATCAAAACCTGAACACAGCCATTCCACCAATGTGAAGTGGGGTGAAAGATCCTCACACGCAGCACACTATGCAGCAATCAAAAGAAAGTACAGAAGTGATAAGAAAGATACTGACTGAATTTCATCAGGCAGGACATTCCTACAAGCCATATCAAAGGTTCTGGGACACCAGTAAGTCACAGCTATTATCCCCAAACAGAGAACTTGGAATAGTGTTGAATCTAGAAATTCTGCCAACCACACTGACAACTAATCTCTGAAGTCAGAGAGGAAACCACACGATCATCTAAGGGGCTTGAGGCCTCACTCACAACAGACATGGTCAGCAGCCCTGGTTCCACCTTTAGAAAGAGACTGCATAATACTGGGGCCTTTAATAAAGATAAGGGGCTCTAATTTCGTAGACCAGGCACAGGCGCGGCGCAGGCGCGGCAAATGGGGGGTGTGCCGCGCCAACGGGGTGTGTCCAGGCGTATGTTGCAATTTCGTGCTTGGCGTAGCCTGGTGCAAGTACTCCTCTGTCCCGCCTCTGCCCCTCCTTCCAGCGCCAGTTGGCAAAGAAGGCGACACAGCCGAGTCAAATCTTGCTCGCTGGCAAGAGAAACGATGGATAGCGTGTTCCTATTATTACAGCCTGTTGCTGCTTAAAATTTTGGGATTAACATGCATGGACAACAATGCAAGATACGTTACACATTTATTTTCAATATGTGATCTTAACTCAGTACGAGATCATAGCACTCAGGCTGTATTCCTTTCCCCGACTAAAGACGATAAAACCTAAGTGACAATAATAGTAGCCTAGTATTAAGCCGCTTGCACACTGGACGCGAAATGAATTTTTCGCTAGACAGATTGCATTGAAAGCAGTGTCTTGTGTCCGAAAGTCTGACAGGGTTTTAATATATCACCTTGTCCGACAGTCTATTGTTGTTTTTAATTTCTTCAAATCTATTGACTTTAGATATTAAACATGAATGTTTTGATAAGAGAGCTCAGTTCTTCAAGATGAGTACCAAGAATTTCAATCAACGTTTCTGTTTAAGCTCTGCTCAGTAAAGCAAGTCGACATTGGCACGAGACAATGTACAATGCTTCCGTGTCTGACAGCCAAAAAAAAAGAGGACGATTAGAACAGATTGATAACGAAATATAGAATAAAAAGAAACATTTTAACAACAGAACATCCAACGAACACTGCGATTAATTTATTTGCGTGTCATCTTTTTCGGATGTTCTGTTGGTTGGTGATGTATATGTATTTTTATTGTTTATTCCGTTATAAATCTGTTCTCATGTCAATACTTTTATTTTTTGCTTGGTGCCGGACATGAAGTATTTTGCATTGGACAGTCTTGATCTTTCATGCGATAATTTATTCACACTGTCAATGGTCATGGAATTGATTTGCTCTCTGATTGCAAGCACTATTTTATCTCTGCTGTGGAAATAAAGCAGGAATCTGTTCGATCCATCTGACTAATTTCCAAAAGAAAGACCAAATAAAGACTTGTCTATCTTGTAATGTGAATATAGGCCACTAGATGGCAGTATTTACCTTTTTTTTGTTAAGCTCACACTGGAGTCATGTTTAGACATGTCCTGGACATGTCTGGGGCAAGTCTCAGAAAATTAAAAAAAAGAGGTCTAAATGTGGGTGGGGTCTGCAAAAGAGTATATAAGGAAAAGAATAAAGACAGTAAAGTAGTAGGAGAAATTGCAAGAAGATGACCAGACCTGCCATTCTGTTCAAGACCTGTGACGTTTCTTTTGTGGATTTCTTTGCCTGTGTTTGAGCATTTTCATCATCCAGGACATCACCAAGCCACCCCCCACGAAAAGGGATTGTAAATATTTATGTTTTGTACATAATTCAATCTTGGTCTTAGTTGTTAGTTGCTTAGTCGTTATTGTCTTTGTTTTAAAAATTAAATGTGTTTTAGTTGTTAAAACTGTGTCTGTCATCCCTTGCTGTTGCTGTTGCGTTGTAAATCTAATTACAAATTGGGGCCATAACAAATTGGGGGCTCAAGGTCCGGGATAGACCATTTTGTGAGTAATTTATTGAAAATCTAACATTTCAAATTGTAAAATTGATTTTTTTTAATTGAATACATATATATTGACAGCAGCAATGGATGATTTCTTGGCATCACCAACCGTAGGGGTTTTGAAGTCTTTTAAAAAGAAGAACTGCTAGAAATTTGCAGACATTTAGAGCTGACAGAGGTGAAACCAGCCATGCGAAAAGCAAGACTGGCTCGAGAGATAGTTGAATATTACATTGATGAAAATGTGTTTGCACCCGGAGATCTGGAACAGTTTCCAGTGGAAAATCCAAATATAGAAATGGAACTTAAATTAAAAATGCTAGAGATTGAAAGGGAGGAAAGAGAAAAAGGAAGGGAGGAAAAAGAAAAGCAAAGAGAATTTGAGAGGGAAGAAAAAGAAAAACAAAAGCAGTTTGAGTTCGAAAAATTAGCAAGAGAAGAGAAAATAGAAAGGGAGGAAAAAGAAAAACAAAGAGAATTTGAGTTCGAAAAATTTGCAAGACAGAGAGATTTTGAATTTGAGAAATTCTATAGAGAAGAAAGACTCCAAATGGAGCAACTAAAAATTAAAATTGAAACTAAAAATAAATTTTGTGCCAGTCAGGAGGTAAAACTGGTGCCTCCATTTTCGGAAAAGGATGTTGACAACTATTTCCAGTGTTTTGAAAAGGTAGCAAAGAGTTGCCAGTGGCCAAAGGAACACTGGCCTCTGATGTTGCAAACTGTCCTCAAGGGTAAAGCTCAACAAGCCTATTCGGCTTTGTCTGCAGATGATTCCTCTGATTATGAGGTTGTCAAAAAGGTTATTTTGAGAGCTTATGAGTTGGTTCCAGAGGCTTACCGACAGAAATTCAGAGGTCTGAAGAAATCTGAAAATCAGACTTATGTTGAATTTGCTAATGAAAAGCAGGTTTGCTTTGAGCGCTGGTGTACTTCTATGGAGGTCAAGGATGATTTCAACTCACTAAAAGAGATGGTGTTAGTTGAAGAATTCAAGAACTGTGTTAAAGATGATGTTAAGACCTACCTTAATGAGAAGCAAGCACTGAATTTGCAATCAGCTGCCAAATTTGCAGATGAATATGTTCTCACACATAAGTCCAAATTTCAGTCTAGCAGTAAAAATAGATGGTCCCAATTTCAGAAAAAGGGTTATGGTGATACCCAAGATTCCTCACCCAAAGACAAAGACAAATCTGGTGATGGTGCTCAGAAATCCAGTAACAGGTCTGATCAAAGTGTGAAAGCTGACAGTGACAAAAGTGGTCTGGTTTGCAGTTATTGCAAGAAATCTGGTCATGTTACATTTAACTGTTGGTTCCTTAAAGCTAAGAAAGAAAAAGAAAAGGATACCAAACCAAATGCCTTTGTGAAAACAAGGTTAGAAACCCCTGTAGTAGATAACCAATCTGCTAAATTGCCTGCTTCTTGTGGGGCTATAAAGCCTGATATAGCTGACTTCGTGAGGGAGGAATTTCTTCCATTTGTGTCAGACGGATTTGTGGCTCTGAATGTGCATACTACTCCTGTCCCCATATATATCCTAAGGGATACCGGAGCTTCTCAATCACTTTTGTTGATGGACTCCTTGGAGTTACGTGATGAGACCGCTTCAGGGGATTTCATACTTGTACAAGGTATTGAAGGGAGGACTGTATCTGTACCCCTGAGCTCTATATTCTTGAAGTCAGATTTAGTTACAGGACAGGTAAAGGTGGGACTTATGTCAAGTCTACCTATAAAGGGTGTTTCTCTGTTGCTAGGCAATGACCTGGCTGGGGGCAAAGTAGTTCCCCCTGTACATCTTACTTCACAGCCGAGCACTGAAGATGGGGATGAGGACCCATCTCTCTATCCTTCTTGCGCAGTGACTCGTGCTATGGCCAAGAAGGCTAAAGAAGAAGATGATGTGGTGCCGTCCAGTACATTGAATAGTCAGGACTCAGGTGGTTCGCCTCATGACTCTGATTGGCCTACTATGGTTTCTCCGTTTGAGGACTTATCAGATACTTTTATCAGTTCTCTATTCAGCCAGCCGGATGGGTCTGGTGATTCTGATGTGTCTGGAGACTTGTCTCTGTCCAGAAAGCGGTTGATTGAGGAGCAAACTAATGATCCTGAAATTTGTGTACTAAAGAGGAGAGCCCTTCCTGATAAAGAAATAGACGCAGTTCCAGTTGGGTATTATCTCAAGGATGGTGCGTTGATGCGGAAGTGGCGCCCTCCTGATATCCCTGCCAATGCAGATTGGGCAGTGGTCAGGCAAATTGTTGTTCCGAAGGTCTATAGGAATGAGATCTTAACAATGGCTCATAGTTTACCTTTAGGAGGTCATCTTGGTGTTAACAAGACTGTTGATAAGATCATGAAACACTTCTTTTGGCCTGGGCTTCGGAAAGACGTTTCCAACTTTTGCAAAACCTGTCACACTTGTCAGGTAGTTGGAAAACACCAGTTAGACCCACCTGTAGCTCCATTGCAGCCTATCCCAGCATTTGGGGAGCCATTCTCTAGGGTCATTGTTGATTGCGTTGGTCCATTACCCAAGACTAGATCTGGAAATCAGTACTTGCTGACAATCATGTGTGCATCTACCAGATTCCCCGAAGCCATACCTCTACGTAACATCAAGGCAACTGCAATCTCGAAGGCTTTGATAAAGTTCTTCACGTTGTTTGGCCTTCCCAGGGAAATTCAGTCAGACCAAGGTAGCAATTTCACTTCAGGATTGTTTCAGCAGGTTGTGTATGAACTAGGTGCAAAGCAGATTCTTTCTAGTGCCTATCATCCAGAAAGTCAGGGTGCCTTAGAGCGGTTTCATTCCACTCTCAAGACAATGATGAGGACTTATTGTTATGACCATGAGAAAGACTGGGATGAAGGGGTTCATTTGCTGTTGTTTGCAGCTAGAGAAGCAGTGCAGGAGTCTACTGGATTCAGTCCATTTGAGCTAGTGTTTGGTCATGAAGTGAGAGGACCTTTGCTATTATTGAGTGAACAATGGCAAGAGAAAGAGCCGCATATCAGTCTGTTAGACTATGTTGGCAAGTTCAAGGAAAGATTGCGTGCAGCTTGTGACCTTGCCAAAGAGAACTTGAAATCAAGTCAGGGAAAAATGAAAACTTGGTATGATCATAAGGCTAGAAGCCGTGAATTTAAACCAGGAGAAAAGGTCCTTGTGTTGTTTCCCTTGCAGTCCAATCCATTGCAGGCTAGATTTCATGGTCCTTATGAAATTCTGACAAAACTCAATGATCTCAATTACATTGTGAAGACTCCAGATAGGAGAAAACCAAAACAATTGTGTCATATTAACATGCTAAAGCCTTATCATGACAGAAATGCTAGGGTTGCAGCTGTCACTTCAGATTCTCCAATGGTCGAAACGTGTGAAGATGAGGGGGAGTTTCAAGGTGATGAACCAAGAATTAAAGCTGAAGTTCTTTCATGTAAATTGTCAAACACTGAAGTGTTGCAAAATCTTGATGTAAAACTCCAGCACTTAGAACCCTCACAGAGAGATCAGTTTGAAAGGTTGATCAAGAAATATGAGGAATTGTTTCCTGATGTTCCAAAGAGAGTTACTATAGCCTCTCATGATGTCGATGTTGGTGATGCCAAACCAATAAAACAGCATCCGTACCGGATGAAACCTGAAAAGAGAAAGATTGCTGAGAAAGAGGTTGAGTTCATGTTAAAACATGATATTATCAGACCCTCCAACTCCGATTGGAGTTCACCCTGTGTGCTAGTTCCAAAACCTGATGGAAGTACTAGATTCTGTACAGATTATCGCAAAGTCAATGCTGTAACTAGAACTGATGTGTTTCCAATACCTAGGATTGATGATTGTATTGATAGTCTAGGGCAAGCAAAGTTTCTGACCAAGATTGATTTATTGAAGGGTTATTGGTGTGTGCCTTTAACTGAGAGGGCCTAGAGCATCTCTGCTTTTGCCACACCATCTGGATTGTACCAGTATGAAGTCCTACCCTTTGGCATGAAAAATGCCCCAGCCACGTTCCAAAGGATAATACAGTCTACAATCGCCGGATTGCCACACACGGGTGCGTACATCGATGACCTGATCACATGGAGTGACTCCTGGGAAGAACATCTAAAAGATGTAGAGACGTTGTTCCAGCGCCTGACCCAGGCTAACCTGACTGTTAACCTGAGCAAGAGTGACTTTGGTTGTGCTACTGTCACCTATCTTGGCTACGTCATAGGCCAGGGTAAGGTGGCACCCATAAATGCTAAAGTCCAAGCCATCATGGACTTTCCAGTTCCTGACAACAAAAAAGCTTTGCGCCGCTTCCTTGGAATGATCGGGTACTACCGCAAGTTCTGCAAGAACTTTGCTGAGATTGCTCTCCGTCTAACTAACCAACTGAAGAAAGGCGTAAAGTTCACCTGGGATGATGCATGCCAGAGAGCCTTCGATCACCTGAAGTCTCTGCTGTGTCACTTCCCCGTGCTCAAATCTCCTGACTTCAACAAACCGTTCTCCATCGCGGTCAATGCTAGCGACCAAGCTTGTGGATCTGTGCTCCTACAGAGAAGTGACTCTGATGACATTGAGCATCCCGTGGCATACTTCTCCTGGAAGTTCAATCGCCACCAAAGGAACTATTCCACAATAGAGAAGGAACTGTTGGCTCTGGTCCTTTCTTTACAACACTTTGAGGTTTATGTTTGTACAGGACTAAAGCCAGTGATTGTGTACACTGACCACAATCCGTTAATGTTTTTGAGTAAGATGAAAAACAAGAATCGGAGATTGTTGAATTGGAGTTTGATTTTACAGGAGTTTGACTTGGAAATTGAGCATGTGAAGGGTACAGACAATGTAATTGCTGATTTGCTTATCCCGTGTTTGAATGTGTATATATATATCATGTGTTTGAATATTGTATGATATGTATATATAGACAAGTGTTCACTTAACCATTTTGCATTGAAAAGAAAAATTTTGCCTTTATGAGTCAAAATTTTTCCCTTTTGGAATGGAGGTGTAATGTGAATATAGGCCACTAGATGGCAGTATTTACCTTTTTTTTGTTAAGCTCACGCTGGAGTCATGTTTAGACATGTCCTGGACATGTCTGGGGCAAGTCTCAGAAAATTAAAAAAAAGAGGTCTAAATGTGGGTGGGGTCTGCAAAAGAGTATATAAGGAAAAGAATAAAGACAGTAAAGTAGTAGGAGAAATTGCAAGAAGATGACCAGACCTGCCATTCTGTTCAAGACCTGTGACGTTTCTTTTGTGGATTTCTTTGCCTGTGTTTGAGCATTTTCATCATCCAGGACATCACCAAGCCACCCCCCACGAAAAGGGATTGTAAATATTTATGTTTTGTACATAATTCAATCTTGGTCTTAGTTGTTAGTTGCTTAGTCGTTATTGTCTTTGTTTTAAAAATTAAATGTGTTTTAGTTGTTAAAACTGTGTCTGTCATCCCTTGCTGTTGCTGTTGCGTTGTAAATCTAATTACAAATTGGGGCCATAACAATCTTCAAAGGAAGAAAACACACGAATAAAAAGACCAATAAAAGTCGATAGCTCTTTGCATTGACTTTGACTGTAATCAGTCGTGCGAAAAATTTGTTTCGCGTCCAGTCTGCAAGCGGCTTTACCGAGCATAGAACGCAAACATTATATACGCACTGCCTGATGCCGAGGCAGTTTGTGGTTGGCTGAGAAAGATGTGAAGTCGTTAATTTGCATCATTGATTCGGTTGCGTTGATTAAGTCAGGTCGAGTTTCCATCACACGTGCCAACCGCCTTTGATCTGACATCAGGACAATCAATATAGATACTATAATTTATGTGCTGATTCAGATAGTTACATTAAACAGTGGCTGCTGTAATCATTTACTGAATTGAAATGTGCCTGACATTCTGGAAACCTGCCTGTGAGGTTTCGGTGACGTGTGCGCACTGCGCGCCGGTCAGCCAAATTACCACTGCACAGAAAGTAAACCAGGTTGAAGCTGGCGAGCTTTCTGCGCAACTACAGCGAAGACTTTTTCTACGAAATTGTCACTGCGTCTTGATGGATATGTGACACCTCCCCCTACTTCGCAGCCACACCCATCTCGGAGCACGTTCGTCAGCGCACAGTGTGGCACCTCACGAAATTACCACTGCGCGGGCTGCGCCGGACGAAATTACCACTGCGTGGGCTGCGCCACACTTCACCACCTGTGCTGCGCCAAGAAATTAGAGCCCCTGGTCTTTTAAAAACTGCATTTTGTGTTTCCTCATATTCTCCTTGAGGAATATTACAAACATTTGTATAAAGATTTGGAACCAATAATTGTGACAAATACATAAAAGTAAAGGAATTCAGCGGGGGGGCAAATACTTCGTCACTACAATGTTTTCCCATTCAAAGCCTTTAAAACTGCCCATGCTGTTCATAACCATACTTACGGTCCAGGGCTGTTGTTGCCATGAGGTGGGAGGTTGTGGAGATGTCCATGGACTGAATGGCACCAGCATGGAAGGTGAACAGGCACTCTGGGTCACTGCTCTGTAAATATGTACAAAAAGCAAATGTACACGCATGTAGCTAGCGCATAATGTATGGGACCACAATACATTTCAGTTCATTTGCTCTCAACAATTTCAAATTAGTAATCAAGCTTATGACATTAAAATACACATCCGTTGCACTGGTTACGCAAACCCCAGCCACACATATCCCACCCTGCCCTCATCCAACTCTATCTCAGGACACCATTATCTCTGGAGCAAACAGCTTTGCAGGCGTCGATTTCTCAGTCCTGTTAATTGACTTACTTATCAAACAAAGGTCACAGATATGCCTGCTTCCGCTAACCAAGTGTTTATCATCTGTAAGAAAGGTCTTATGAATCTTTTTCCTTCATCATGGTGAGAATTTGTCGTCCCCAAGTACAGAGGTTTTCCAAGGCATAAGCTAACCAGCGCTCCTAAACATGCATCACCTTAATCTACAGATACTAATTAAGTGAAGCTCAAATATAGGTATGTCAATATCTGTTACACAGAAAAAAACAGCAGCAAATTCTGAAGTTTTTTTTTAATGAGATTAAACCTCTGCTCTTGTTTTGAGTTTTTTTTTTTTACCTCTCTAGCGCCCGCTACATGAGAATATTCATGTAAACACAAAATCAAATGGAGAACACAAAAGAGCTTGATAAACACACATGTGCACATTCAGTGAACACACTCTCCCTCAATAGACTGAGAATGAGTCTGAAAACTCACCAAGTTGGAGAACGAGAGGTCCAATTTCATGATGGAGCCGCTGGCATCCTGTAAAGAGATGAATCTCGGTGAACAGAGGACTTCAAAAACCCCTCAGGCTGCCATACATATCAGTGCTCCCGGAAAGACTGCTGACCTGAGCAAACCAAATGCTGGAGTCTGACAGAGCGCTCTTCACCATGGAGGTCAGGCGGACGGTACGCCCAACGATCAGCTCCATTATCGGTTCCATCTCGAAACGCCCTCCGTCTTCGGGAGAATCTGCAGCATCGATGGACTCCGCTTCCCAAGTCTAAGAATTGGTAAGAGCGACTCACAACAGGTATCTTTCACACCACTGCATTTCACAGGAAAATTAGTTTGTATTAAATGTAGACATGAATGCACTTTTGGGCTGTTAGATTAGAGAGACTATGGAGACACGGTGGAGTTTGGTGGCAGCAGGCTGAGGAGGAAACAGGTTTTGGACACGTCAGTGCAGGGTTCTGAGAACCCAGACCAGGGCCCAAAATCTTTAAAGTACACATACAGCCCCCTCCAAAATTATTGGCACCCCTCGTTAAGATGAGTTAAAAGCCTTAAAATAAATTCAATTTTTATTGCAGAAGCATACTCTCACTCTGAAAATTGTAGAAAAATGTACCATTCAACTCAAGTGAATTTTGAGAAGAAAAAAAAAATCCCTGACAAAGAAAGAGTTATTTTTCATAAAATGACCTGCTCGACAATTACTGACACCCCTAACAATTGAAGCAACTATTACTAAAACACCATAAGTCACACTTGACTTGACTTGACTTGTGGGGTTATAGTAATCAGTGCTTCAATTCCTAGGAGATAAATGTAATTGAAGTATTTCTGTTATTTCTACTAAAGGCGCTATCTATATGCCAATAAGCTGTTTGGGAGGCATGCACGGAAAAAACCTTTTCTCACTCACAATCATAAATGCAAACGTCTGGAGTTCGCTAAGCGGTACTGGGACTTCAACTGGGACCATGTGTTTTGGTCAGATGAGACCAAGATGGAGTGTTTGTTGCCAAAAAGCTCTAAGTAGGTCTGGCGGAACACAAAAGATGAGTATGCAGAAAAGCACCTCATGCCCACTGTGAAGTATGGGGGAGGATCGGTGATGCTGTGGGCCTGTTTCTCTTCCAGAAGCCCTGGGAACCTTGTTAGGGTGCATGGCATCATGAACGCTTTGAAATACCAGGACATTTTAAATCAAAATCTGGTGGCCTCTGCCCAAAAGCTGAAGATAGCAAGATAATGACCCTAAACATGTGGCCAAATCTACACAGAAATGGTTCACCAGACTCCTCCCATGGCCATCTCAGTCCCCAGACCTCAACCCCATTGAAAACCTGTGGAGTGAGCTGAAGAGGAGAGTGCAGAGGAGAGGACCCAGGTCGCTGGATGATTTAGAAAGATTTTGAAAAGAGGAATGGGCGAAGATCCCTCTTTCTGTATTCTCCCATCTTGTGAAACATTATAGGAGAAGATTAGGTGCTGTTTTGTTGGCAAAACGGGGTTGTACAAAGTATTAACATCAGGGGTGCAAATAATTGTGGCACACATGATTTGAAGTAAAAGAATTATTTCTTAAAGTGGGATTTTTTTTCCCACTGAATAAATGTACTTGAATTAAAGGTTGGATTTTCCTCTTTTTTTCCATTGAGGTCCGATATTATTTAGAAAAAAACTGAATTTATTAGAAGCTTAAGAACAAATCTTAACCAGGAGGTGCCAATAATTATTGAGGGCGCTGTATTTTGACCATTACGGATAAAGCAGGGGTTTTAATTAGGCATGTCCGATATTTGACTGTTTTGACGATTTCCGATATGCCAATATTGTCCAACTCTTAATTTCGGAATTCGATATCCACTGATACTGATTCCGATATACGCACGCAATTTTTCCGCAAAACTAAATTTAGGTAACATCTTGCCCAGGTGTGCTGCTCGTTGTACGCCACGGCAGCCCAGGACTCATGTGGGATTATCAAGCTTAGACGTTCGAAAACGTCTCGTAAAATATATTAATCGTCCCTACCTTCCTATAAATTCTTGCTCTGCAGGTGATCCAGATTGTTATCCTTCGATTAGCTGCATTTTGAATTAAATATGTCTATCGATCGATGAACAAAAAAATACATTTCTGTTCAGTTTTCGAATTTGGTTCACTTCCTCTTTACCGCAATCGCTACCGCGCATGTGCAAATCAACAAAAACAGCAAAAAAGCTGTTTGTTGATGGGCAGATTCATGCGCAGTTTGCAAAGTGGAGCATTTTCAAAATGGCTGTTATCTGAAAACTTTACTGGAGGCATGAAGAAAACCTGGATTTATCTGATAAGTAAAGCAGCTAATCGTCTAAATTTGCTAATTACCACAGGAACATTAGAACTATCGGGCGGTGACAACTTTTTTGCAGTCAGCTGTATAGAGAAAACACTAGCACTTTCCTAAGGAGTTCTAAGCTTTTTTCCCCGATATCGACCGTGAACTGTCTTTGTGTAGACACGGACATTTCACGTACACTGACAGTTCACGTGAGCTAGGTAACATCACACATCTCCTGTCATGGAATTAACACAGCATGCCTACTTTTCTTGCGATGCACCACTGGATGCATTCACAAATACAACAAGGCTTTCCAAATGTAAACATTATCGATGCAATATAAGAAAACTACTTCAATTTAAGTGTGGAAAAAGTGCCATATTTATTTTTAACATTTTGTCTCAAACAACTGTTTGGATCACACTCTCCCTGAAATCCAGGCATCATTCTATTGGTTTTCATTATCGGCAAATCGGCAAAAAAGAGATAACAATATTTTCAGAAATTAAATTTTTATGCTAATATCGGACCAATAATGACAGTCCACTGATATTATTCTATATCCCTAGCTTTAATCAGTCTTGAGCCAAATGTTACGTGAGGAAGTAAACGGATAAAACTGATGAATTTGGACATAAAACTTCCTTCACCTCCGCCAACAATTCAACACAGACTGTGACAAATTTCCAAACATTTGGCAAATCAAAAAAATGTATCGACCAATGAATTTGAAGAATAAACCTCAATAGTGAATTGTAAGCTCTCTTCACCATCATATTCCAGTGAGTTCCACACTGTTCACAATGTTCCATACTGTTCACCGTGCACACAATGCTTTAGTCACTCTGCTTAAGAGTTTGCATTCTGCCTTTCCTTAATGATGGATGGATATCTTGGTAAACTTCACCACACTTCACAAAAAATCAATGGTACAGTTTTTTTTGGCAATAATGGTTATTTTTTTAATTGTTTGTTAGGTTCATTAAAATGTCACAAGGAAAATAGGCATGGTAGTTCTCCTGACTGCTTGAATTATAAATAAAATGTAATTTCAGTATAGAAAAAATAAACATGACGCGCATTTGCACTTTGACAATGTTTTATGATTGTACTAGTTCCGCCAATTATATTCTGGGGATACAGTTTAAATTTAGGTCACATTTTTTATTTTTGTCTCTGAAGGTCATCTGACTGTCACCAGAACTGTCTCTCCATTCCAAAACCGAAGAAGCACCAACTTCTACCAACTTCTACCGCTCTCAAAGCCTGTACTCATATTTAATGCTTCAATTTCTGTTCAGGCCCACCTCTCTTCTGCATCCCTGTCCGTACATGAAAGTAAAGTAAACATTAGTCTAAATTATTTGACAGGAGGACTGGGCTCTTACCCTGATGACACCATCAATGCCAACGGTGATCAGATCACTCTCATCCAGGGCGAACTGCTGGATGGCGCCGGCATGACACGGCCGTCCCTTCTTTCTGCAAATCTCCACCTTAATGAGACCTCCCTCCCAGAGCAGCATATTCCCCCACTCTGAGCTGGACACAACCTACAGCGAATCACATGACCACCACCGTCAATATATCATCAAGACCTCCACCGAATTCATGACCACCACCATCCTGGTCATCGCCATTGTAATTGTAAAAAAAAATAATAATCCTTCTCTGTGCAGGTCCTGATCACTCTGACCTTGCCATCAGGAAGCTCCAAATAGCTATCAATGTCCGTCAGTGCCGTCTTCCCGAACCTTCCCAGCTGCCCTTGCAACTTGAGTCCAGTAAAAGTCTCAGCCATCTTCCAGAATCTTAAATGATGAGAGATATCAGATGCGACATTTGAGTTTGACAAAATATTTCTTTTATTGCGTTTTTCCCCTTTAGGCACTACCTTGAACACGGCCAAACGGCTTCGTCTATCACAGTGATGAAGCTGGGACATCTGATTCCTCCAACTCGCATGATGACTGGCCCACCCTTTTACATCATCCAATCGCATTACGAATCACACAACGTCAACGCCATATAGCGTATAATTAGCTCGAACAGTCAAGGCATAATTAGCTCATACAGCTACAAGCTCCAGGAGTAGCTCAAAGAGCGACTAATTAATTATGGACAGCTTGTTACCCTGCTCGTGCTATAACCATTAATGGTGCAGCTGGAGCTTGAACACTCGACCACAGGGCTCATTAGTTGAGACCCAACAAACTATATTCAGCGCCATTAAAAACGCACAAGTGAGGTATGTACTGTGTTTGCGGCAAATTGAAGAATCGTTCGATATTTATTGCTGTTCCAGTGAGGCACGAGAGGAAATAAATAAAAGCGCGTGGTATTGTAATCCTGACGCGCACCACGTGCACACGCCAAGCACTTCAGTAATAACAAATATTGACCTGTTCGTGATGTGCACAGTGACACTTGACTTGTTCTTTTTGGTGTGGTCAATACAGGGCTCGAAATTAACTTTTTTGCTTGGTAGCGCTGTGCTCCCAAGTTCAATAAGTTAGAAGCGTGAGCCAAAATTTTGGAGCGCACTCACCAAAATCTAAGAAGCACCAGTATATATTTTTAAATGTTTAAAAAACTACAATATAACACTCCACATTAACAATACAACTGTCTCCAACAAATGGCAGTTATTACACAAAATGAGTCTTGAGTTCATTGATTAACAAAGGTTTCCACCACACTGGCTTATATTTTCAGCGAAATTGTTCCCCATGACAGTAACTTCAGTCTCAACCAAAAAAAACACACACAGAGGAGCATTGTGACTGGCTATCATTTTGGCGTAAATAGTGTGAATCCAATCATCAAAAGAACCAGATACCTCTATTGTCTCTGTCGCCCTACAACCACATTCTGCCTGTTAGAGTCGCGGCTCAGATTTTGGTGGCCTAAGTGGCACAGACCTTCACTAATCAATTCCACACTTGCATTGTGGTGTCAAGTCAGTAAAAACAGATTATCCTCAGTAAGTTAGGAAGGAAGTATTATAGCATAGTAGTATAATCTTGGCATTGATTAAAACCCAATAAACACATTCTTGTTCATCTATATTAC
This sequence comes from Gymnothorax reevesii, assembly GCA_029721435.1. Classification (NCBI taxonomy): domain Eukaryota; kingdom Metazoa; phylum Chordata; class Actinopteri; order Anguilliformes; family Muraenidae; genus Gymnothorax; species Gymnothorax reevesii. The sequence continues at coordinate 8,449,543 of CM056575.1, read as the reverse complement.
ATATCAAGATTTTTTTACCATCCAGTTATGGCAAAAAAGACCATAGTCATCAGAGTGATGGAAAACCGATAATTTAAACTTTGAAACACATTAAAATTTACGATATTATTGGTTATTGTGGTGCACTAACTTGATGTGTCCCGAGCCTGAGGTGGTGAGGAGGCCGGGGTTGTAGGGTGAGAATGTGACTCTGTACACATCCTGAGAAAAGGCTTTATAGCGAAGCAGAATATGCTCCTGCAGCCAGTCCCACAGGGTCAGCATGAAGTCTGGAGAACAGCCCACGCTGGCCAGCAGGGTGCCATCATGGTTAAAATTCACAGCACTGAAGGCCTTTTCTGTCCCTCCTGTTGCATACAAGCACACAGATATACGAAGCAGTCAGCACTACAAGCAGGTACACACCAACACATGCACAGTACACACACACTGTCCGCATCTTTGGCACATATAACAGAGTGATACATGTACGAGAGGCGGAAAAAATATCAGAAGCACCGACGAGATTTATCTGAATGCTAATTAGCAGCATTTGTTTCCTGAAGGTTCAGGACAACCAAACCAGCAGGTCTCCAGGACAGGATGATGCTGGCAGAGTTCCAAAGCGGCCAAATATCTGGAGTCCAAATTGCACATGGATCAGTACAAAATTATTTAAGCGGGGACATAGGCTAAAAATTATGACAAGCGGCAAATACTAAAAAACAGCATTAGCGAAAACGAACTGTGGCCACGGATAAAAGCTCTCCAACAGGAACAGATGGACGCATAGCGGGATGATCGCAGGTCACTAAAAACTACAGCTCTGGATAAATCCCAGAACTGAATAAATCAATATCTTAGGCAGTCTGGTTTACATCTTGTGATAAGACCTCTTTATGTATTCTGATGAAGGCTTCTCTCAATTAATCAGTTTGACACAGATATACCTACTTCCTGGATGGTGTCCTTGATCAGGCAAATTGTTTTGAAAGGTGTTTTTCTTTTCCAAAGAAAGAATACATAAGTATTGCTATCGGTGACCTTCGGCCTTTCTGTTCTTGAGTTCACAGTGTATTCCTTCTTTCTAAGAATTTTCCAAATTGTTAAGTTGGCCGCAACTCATTTTCTTGCTTATTCTCAGGTGGCAATGTCATGGTGGCCAAGTGGTGCTTCTGTGGCAAGAACAGTTTTGGACTTCCTTTCAAGAGTTAACAGCAAGAGATTCCAAATGCAGATGTTAACCATGTAATAAACTCATTACCTTACGGTAGCTTATTCGTCATTAGCTTGCAAATCACACATCGTCATCTGGCTACCGCTATTATCTACCTCATGTTTACAAAGCTGTTGCTCATCTTACGTGTTAAGCTAGCGCTACGGTTGGAAGATTATCTGAGCCCGTAGTCAGGCCAGCGGTTCATCAGAATGTTTGCTTGCATTTATTTTGCATCCGCTAGCGTCACACAATCACTGTAAAACTTAAATCATAAGCGCTGCAGATCATGCCTTCTGATTCTAAGTTGTTGTGTTTATTTATAGGTAAGTACTTATTTATGACTCTTCCCTCTGCTTCAAGGTCATCAATCCAGGGGGCGATTCCTGTGCGACTCCTTCGTAGAGGGGCATGAGGGACAGTCATCGACCAAAATAATTTATGGCACCAAATCACGAAACAACCCATCTGCCAGCCAGTTGAGAATGGGCTCCCCCAGTACTGGTGTCCCTTCTATGATGATTTCTTCCCACTGGGGAGTTTTGCTGGAAGATTTTCAAATATTTATGCACGAAACTGTACACGTCTGCAGTGAAAGGCATAGTCAGAAATGCATGTGTAGTACACATGTGGTTCTCAAGAGCAGTACCTCCGAGGATTCGATAGAGACGGAGAGATGGAAACTCATAGATGATGATTTTGGGCTGATTCCCTTTTTCTGCCACAGCAAAGTATCTCCTACTGGGATGAGCCTTGAAAGAGGGAAATGAGATAATAAGGATTACATTAAAACTATGCATTTAGGACGCTAAAGGTCATTTTTCCTTGTATTATGTGTCTGTCGACAGTCTCTGACTACCAAAACAATGTCAGAAGGACAGAGAAAAGTATCGTCCAGCCGCGTCTTGTACCTGTCGAATATTTGTAGCATCACAGACACTGTCTATATAATTTCTTATGCTGGATGGACAGAGAAGTTGGTGGTCATCACAGTGATTGAAAGTTGATGCTATGGCATTCGCGAAAAGGTTGGTTGGTTATATTAATAAAGAAATAACTATAATTACCAAGGAAATGCCAGCTTTAACCGCAGATGTTTTCCCACATTCTGTTCAAGCATACAAGAATCTGAATTGAGCAGCATTTTCTTCAGACGTCTGTTAATATATGTCTTACAAGTACACTACAGGCCAAAAGTTTGGAGCCACTTCAGATTTTTAATGGTGCACCAAGTGCAACGTGACCCCTTGGTTTTGGGGAAGGCATTTATACAGCACGCTTTCTTTTACGTAAATTGATTTTATGTCACTAGGACATGAAAAATGTTAAAACAACGGCATTGGAATTCAATTATAAAATGTGGTCAGTGATCAGTCAGTCAAGACAGATGTAAAATGTGGACTGAGGTCTGGAATTCACCCAAAATCTATTGGCTTCCTATATTTTATGCACTGAAGTCATTTCACATGCAAAAATTAAGGAAAGATTTTATTTATAAATCTGAGGGTGGCCCCAAACTTTTGGCCTGTAGTAAATGGCCTTAAGATGACTAACTAGAAGGGAAAGACATGTTCATGTCATATGCATGTAAGACGTGCCTTCACACCAACCAAAGTTATCATTGCGCAATCCTGTATAATTAATGAATACATACACGGCTAACCAGCATAATGCATCTTAATCTCAAAAATGCTATAATCAGTTTGCACATACACTCACTGACCATTTTATCAGTCAATAGCACCACTCACTTTCTACAAATATATCAGTCGCACATTTGTGGTCCAAGTGTCCTATGCTAACTCTTGGACTGAGATCTTGATTTAGTAAGTAGCTTTGTTGCAAAGTTTAATCTCTCCAGTCTGCTTGAAAGGGCTAATACTTACAGTGTGGTTTAAATGCCTCTGAAGATATTTGATAATATTTTTCAAAAAAGAACAATGGAACCACATTTACTGTAAACTGAACTGAAATTTTGAACAGATAAAAGAAAAATCATGAGTTACAGAAACCAGGGTGCGAAGTTCACTTTTTGGCTCAACATTTACAGTGAACTTAAAAGTAATATATTTATGGGAATACTTCACCTAGGCTTTTTCTTTAGATTTTTGTTCGCTTATGAAACACTTTTTGGGGAAAGCTTACATTTTAAATGAGGATATTTTTCCTTCCATAATTTTAGATTTTTGTTCATATTTTGAATAAATTAAGGGAAGACACAAACCAACCATTAAAGGTGCACTATGCAAGTTTGTTTACTTCCTGCGCGATTAAATTTCTGTCTCAATTCGCTGACATCTCTCCACAATTTCACAAGTTTTCACAAGAAACTTCTTATTATCATGCTTGTTTGTTGTACGATAATGGGAAAGTTTCCTGTCTAACGTGGCACAGGAACGTGTGTGATGGGGATGGTTTATGAGAATGCGGAAAGTACACTCTTAAAGGTGCACTCAGCAACTTTGTTTATTTTCTGCGCGATTATATTTTTGTCTCAATTCGCAGACATCTCTCCACGATCCGCTAGCTGCCTGCCCCTAAATTCACTGTAAAAAAAATGGGGCTCTGGAGACCGCAGAGGCGTCAAAAACTGCAAATAAACACAAGGGGCACAGGCTGCGCCCCATTACAGAACAAACCATCCCGGCCAATCATCAACAAGAGATGACAGTAAGGGAAGCATGGTAGGGAGGGGCGGGCTACCTCTGCTTTGTTTCAGTTTGAATGTCAATAAAAGTGATGTCAACAAACTTCCATAGTGCACCTTTAATGTCCTATTAGGAACATCCAGGTAACTTTGGTACTGTGCCCCAGTGCTGGTCTTTGGTATGATGAGGACTGTGTGAAAATGACAAGTTCGGCGGCAGTACCACTAAAGCCCCAATTCCTCCTCCGCTGCAGCTGCGCAGGTATCGCTGCTCCTTTGTCTGAACATCCAGCAAGACCAGCCAATTCCCAGCAATAAACACGAGGGTCTGCTCATCCAGTAACTGCAGGTTATTCCGTCTCTGACAGTCGTAGCCAAACGAGTGACTGGTGCGTTAAGGCAAAACTTGCAGCCCTGAGTGACACAATGTCTGCCTGCTACTACATCTCAAACATTCACATGTATGCAATCACACACAGATGTATAACGTAAAAAAAAACTTCAGTGGCAGTGCTCATCATTCTGTAATGTGCGATGATAAGTTTTAGCCGTGGTGCTCATAACCCTATCATATACAGTCTGAAATTTCAGCAGCAGTGCTGATAAATGCATACAAGGGAAGCACTGCACCTGAGCTCACTTCACACACAGGAGAGGCTCCATTTAAGTGATGGTGAAATACTGCTGGGCTTGCAGTAATCAAGCCATGGTGAGTCAAGGGTAATTTAATCCAGTCATCAATAAAATAAGGTTAACTGGCTAATCAATGCGATTACCTTTTCCAAACAAGGTAAGTTGGTATCAGATTACTTTTCTCCTCGAATAAATAAAATGAAAACTGTAAAAAGTGCAATAATGAGCAATAAATACACAACAATTGAGGAAATCGGGAGGGTGCAAGTACGCACAGCACTGAAGGTTAAAGAATGAGTTCAAATTTTAAAAGGTGGTATCAAAAAGTGATCCATTTCTGGATGAATAACCCGGGATATTTGCCCTAAACTATCCAGCTGTCGACCAGCATTCTCAGTAGCATCCACAAACACAGCATTCCTCCATTCGCAGGATACGTGAGCTGAAGCAGGTCTGCTGGGATGCCTGAGTCAGGAGAAATGAATGGGCCAGAGTGCAGATCCTCATTCGCAAGGTTGGAGTGCGTCTGTGATACAGCAGTACCGACTCGTCCTTCCTCTTCCTCGGGCCGATCGACATCAGCTGCATCACACGCACACAGGACATTCCCCACAAGAAAACTGAGACAGCGCACTTACAGTCTTCACACACTTTGAAAGCATAGAACATTCATTCCCATTGAAATGAGTGTTGAAAGATGGTAAGAGTGGCGGCCATTTTTGTGTGCACTGCTTGGTACTGTCTGACAAGCTTCCGTACACAGTACTGTGCCAGTCTCAGGCACTCTATATTTATTCAAATTTAAATCTGGCTTCAAATGTTTTCTTTCGGTTTTCCACATTGGTGTTACTGAAGATAAAAAGCATATCTGAAATTCCAAACTCTAGTTGAAGAAACACTTTTTTGAATAAATGTTTGTAATAATGTTGGTAATTTGCTAATATAGTCTTTGACCCTAATCATCATGGCTGGGATTAGATTAAATTTTTATGTTCTCAGGAGTTTTCTTGAATTGAGAGCAATTTCAACCCCAATTCCGGAATAGTTGGGACAAAGTGTGAATTGTGAATAAAATCAAAATGCAATGACTGTCAGATGACGTGAGCCCATATGTTATTTACAATAGAACATAGATAACATTTCAAATGTTGAAACTGAGACATTGTACAATTTTATCCACAAAATGAGCTTATTTCAAATTTTCTGGCTGCAACAGGTCTCAAAGAAGTTGGGACACTGGCAAAAAAGGGCTGAAAAAGCAATAAATATGTAAGAGAATCAGCTGAAAGAACATTTAGCAAGTAATTAAGTTAACTGGCATCAGGAGTGTAACATGATTGGCCATAAAAGGGATGTCTTAGAGAGGCTGAGTCTCTCAGAAGTAAAGATGGTCAGTGGCTCTCCAACCTGTTAAGGCTTGTGAAAAAAAAATTGCAGAATACTTTAAAAACAATGTTCCTCAACGTCAAATTGCAAGGGCTCTGAAGGTCTCATCATCGACAGTGCATAACATCATCAAAAGATTCAGAGAAACTAGAAAAATCTCTGAGCGTAAGGGGCAAGGCCGAAGACCTTTACTGGATGCCTGTGATCTTTGGGCCCTCAGACGCCACTGCATCACTCAACGGCATGATTCTGTCATTGACATTACTAAATGGGCCCAGGAATACTTCAAGAAACCATTGTCTGTAAACACAGTTCACTATGCCATCCACAGATGCCACCTAAAACTCTATCATGCAAAAAGGAAGCCATTGTTGAGCAATGAAGCGCCGCCGTGTTCTGTGGGCCAAGGCTTATTTAAAATGGACTGTAGCAAAGTGGCAATGTGTCCTGTGCTCAGACGTGTGCTTATTTGACATTCTTGTTGGAAATCATGGGTATCATGTCCTCCGGACCTAAGAGGAGAAAGACCACCCATCCTGTTATCAGCGTGCAGTTCAAATGCCAGCATCTCTGATGGTATGGGGATGCATTAGCGCATATGGGGTGGGACACTTGCATGTATTACCACAAATGCTGAAAGGTACATAAAAGGTTTTAGTGCAACATGTACTCCCCTCCAGATGACATCTATTATACATCTACGAGGAAGGCCTTGTGTATTTCAGCAGGACAATGCAAAACCACATACTGCACCTACTATAACAGCATGACTTCGTAGTAGAAGAGCCGTGTGCTGAACTGGCCTGCCTGCAGTCCTGATCTTTCACCGATTGAGAATATTTGGTGCATAATTAAACAACATCAAAGGAGACCCAAAACTCTCCAGGAGCTGGAAGCTTGTATTAAACAAGAATGGGATCAAATTCCAATGGCTAAACTCAAAAAACTTGTCTCCTCAATGCCCAGACACCTCCACTCTGTGGTGAAAAGAAGAGGGGATGCTACACTATGGTAAACAGGCCCCTGTCCCAACTTTTTTGAGACCTGTGGCAGCCATCAAATTTGAAATGGGCTCATTTTCTGGATAAAATTGTAAAATTTCTCAGTTTCTACATTTGCTATGTTATCTCTGTTCAATTGTGAATAAAATACTGGCTGGTGTGATTTGAAAGTCCTTGCGTTTTGATTTTATCCACAATTTACAATTTGTCCCAACTATTTTGGAATTGGTGTTGTACTTTAAAATGAAAGATGAATCGGCTATTTTTTTTTTAAATATTTTTTCAGTTTCCATTGCCAATTGATGGACTTTTACATTTTATCTTTTAATGACATAATATATACACCATTTTCTGGCCGGTAAATTTTTTTCGGTTTACCGGCCATTGGCAGATTGATCTAAAAGTTCGTTTTGGACCCTATTAGCACTCATAACATTTCTTTTCATACCGGAAACAAGGCAGAAGTTATCGACCCAATCGTGATTAAGCCAATATTATGACGTTGGCTTATTTGGAACATTCATGTCCCCTACCATCGAGAAACAGATTGATGATGTCTACCATGCAGCCTTTTGTTTTATTCCCGGGATGATTTTAGTACACATCACGATACTCTGTATCAGGCAGTGGGCTGGCCGTCCCTCGCCAGTCAGAGAAAGCAACACTGGCTGAAATTTGCCTATGACGCAATCTTACATAAGTTTCCAGTTTACCTGACATCTTTCATTACTTGGTGCTCCAGTTTCGACCATGCAAGGTCTAAAGGCTGGTTGGTTCTTGAGGTCCCTCAAGTCAAACCTGAGCTTGGAAAAACTGCTCTTGGCTACTGTGCTCAATGAACATAGTATAGGTTGCAAAAGACTTTTCAAACTGGATGCCTGAACCTCTTTGGAGAAATTAAAAAACGTGATAAAAGGGCTTGGACCTCAGGGTCAGTGTATGTTTCAAAAGATCTTGGCCGTTGAATGTTTTAAATGTTTTGAAGTATGTTGATTATATGGTTTATAATGTTGAATTTTGTTCATGTTTTTATGATGATGTGAACTGTGTGTATAATTGCGTAAAAAGGGCACCATCGCAAAGGTTTCTCTGTTAAAATAAAGGATAAATAAGGGGGCTTTAAAAAGGTACTTGAAGTACCCATTAAGCCCATGCCAGATTTGACATATCTGGACAAATTAAACAGTTTAAGCATTTGAAAGTGGTATAAATGAATTACTCACATTTCAAATGAGGGATTAAACTTTGTACATATTTAACTAAATAATTTTCAGTTAAATTGGGATGGTCTACATTAAAAATGTATAAAAAGTGGATTTAGTGGGTTTAATGTTGAAATTTACTCTACCTATGGTAACTTGCATCATATCCAAAGCAATTTTTCCCTCCGCAAGCAGAAGTAGCCTCTTAATAACACACACAAAAAAAAAAGAATTGAATAATTTGAAGTACATAAAAAGGAAAATTTAATTTTCAGAAAAGCTCAAGCTTAGTTTTGCTTAAAGAGCCTCCCTATTTCTTCAGTAAAGCAAACACACATATGAATGAAATGCTGACTACGTTTTGACAATTCTACTGGCTGGCTATAATGTTACACACCAATCAGCCATAACATTGTGACCACCAGCCTACTATTGTGTAGGTCACCTTTTGCCGCCAAAATAGCCCGGAACCATCTAGGCATGGACTCCACTAGAACTCTGAAGGTGTGCTGTGGTATCTGGCACCAAGACAATCGCAGCAGATCCTTTAAGTCTAGTTTGTTGTGAGGTGGGGCCTCCGTGGATTGGACTTGTTTGTCCAGCACATCCCACAGATACTTGATTGCATTGAGATGTAGGGAATATGGAGGTCAAGTCAATGCCTTGAACTCGTCGTTTCATTCAACAAACTATTCCTGTACCATTTTTGCAGTGTGGTGGCAGGACACATTATCCTGCTGAAAGAGGCCACAATTATTCAATAATACTGTTTCCATAAAGGGGGGTACTTAGCCAGCAGCATTGTAGAGGTGGATGGTACCTGTCAAAACATCCATGAAAATGGCAGGACCCAAGGTTTCCTAGCAAAACACTGCCCAAGGCATCACACTGCCTCCTCGGCTTGCTTTCTTCTCATAGTGCATCCTGGTACCATGTCTTCCCCAGGTAAGCGACACACATGCACCGGGCCATCCACATGACTTAAAAGAAACGTGATTGATCAGACCAGGCCACCTTCTTCCATTGCTCCATGGTCCAGGTTTTTAATGCTCAACTTCCCACGGTAGGCGCTTTCGGCAGCGGACATGGGTCAACATGCGCACCCTGACCGGTTTGCGGCTCCGCAGCCACATATGCAACAAATGCAATACACGTGTGATCTGACACCTTTCTTTCAGAGCCAGCATGCACTTTTTCAGCAATCTGAGCTACAGTAGCCCATGTGTTCGATAACATCACAGGCAGCCTTTACTCCCTAAACGCATTAACAAGCTGTGGCCACCAACGAACCTGTCACGTTTTCTATCTTTGGACCACTTTTGGTAGGAACTAACCACCGCGGATCAGTATCACCCCAGAAGAGCTGCAGTTTTGGAGATTCTCCGTCCCAGTCATCTAGCCATCACAATTTGGCCCTTGTCAAGGTCACCCGCATCCTTACAGTAGCCCATTTCTCCTGCTTCAAACGCATCAATTTCCAAGACAAAAATCATGCTTACCGACTTGCTGCCGAATAAGTCCCACCCACCGACAGGTGCCACTGTAACGAGACAATGTTATTCAGTGCACCTGTCCGCGGTCATAATGTTGCGGCTGATTGGTGTATGAACCTAACATTAAACTCATTACTACCTGCAGTGAGGTTTACCAGCAAGTTAACAAATGACGAGGTTACACTCTGGCCGTTTCTAAAATATTTGAGTTCTCTTGTAAAAGCAGCCCAGTTTTCATCCTACCGCCAAGACCAGAAATTCACTGACTTTTCCCCACAAAAATTTCCCAGTACATTACCGTAGCAAAGTTGTATTCACGTCAATTTAAGTTCACCAAACCAGCGATCGTTTTATATCGCTTGTTATCCAGCAACCGCATCTTCACTTTTTCAATAGTAATCTGTGATGCGGCTTGCGATACTGACGCATTAAAAACATTTTTTTTTACCAGTGTCCCGAAGTGAAGATGGGGTGACCGCAGTATCATACCCGATGTCCATAATAATAAAACCGTCACTGACCAGGTTACGCACGAATATCTGCATTAACGTGATGAGGCCGTTTCCCCATGTTTAGCTCTGACAGAAATTTGACAAGATATAGATTAATCCAAACTTATAGAAGCGGCAGCTTCTTGCTCAGCAGTTACCAAATTATACGCATTGTACGGGTCATGTCATGACAGCAAGATCAGAATAGTCGTTGAGATTACTTCTACCAGCAGTATACTCAGAATAACTGTTTTCTAGACTCATTTACCATTGAGAGCGCTTAACACTTCTTCAGACGAATCCATCTTTGTTAGAATGGTTGCCCCGGCAACACCCAACGCACAAATTCACTTTATTTGCCCCGCCCACTTCATTGTAGAATTTCCAGATGTGGTTTCCACCGTCTGAATGAAAACTTGCTCTGAAAAACATCTAAAAACAGATAGTAAAGCTGTGATTTCAATAATTTAATAAGAACGTACGTCAATTAACTGAACAAGATGCAACGTAGAACGACTGCCACTTCCCTCCAAGATCGCTAAGTTGGAGGATGTCATGAGAATGTGCTTCCTTAAATCGTTCCTGCAGCGCCCCCGTGTGCGCTGATATTCTGTCCGATCACAATGGCAATCGAATTACACTGCCCGGCCAAAAAAAAGTCACCGTTTGGAAGTTAATGAACAAATTCTAAAATAGGATCATTATTGCGGTTATTAATATGTTTCAGATGTCAATAATCATTTTAACCCTGACTGATGAAGTGCGTTGCCATTCATTTCTTACAAAATCATGTCGGAAAACACATTCCCTGATGATGGAAAAGATGTTACAGTATTTCAGAACGGGCAAGTTATTGGCCTGTATTTAGCTAAGAAAACCATGAATGACAAAACCAAGCAGGAGGAATCAATGTCACAAACAAATTTTCCACCACAAAGTCCTGACCTTGAACATAATAAAAGTTATTGGGATGTACTCAAGACCACCAAGTGGTTCAACCATTATGCCGAGAAGACAAGATCTTGGACAAAAATCATGGCATTTCTGATCGAAAAGAAATGTTCTGGCATTGCATATAGTTGTCAAAACAATGACAAGACGAATATGCTCTGTAATCAAAGCTACAGGGGTTCCTACTAAATATTTGAGTGTGCGACTTTTTTTTTTTTGGCCCGGCAGTGCATTTTCGCAAGCTATTCGCTTTTCTTGAGTAAGCGCTTTTGATGTGCACATTCTTCATCAACTTCATGCCAAAAACCGCATTGCAATGAGTAGAGATTCGGCGAACTGGAGTTCCGAGGATGAACAGTGGCAGTTAAGCGCTGGGCACCTCCCGAAGGACGACTACGTATATTTCCACCAAGTCCTCCTCCTGACACTCCCTTAGAGAAACCCATGAGCAAACACGAGACGTCTGCCCGCCGTGCACATGGCGCTTATAACGCGATATTGACATGATCAGCACGTCGGGCAGCCGTCTCAAATTTGCTGGGAAAGGTGAGGGTGGGGATCGCTCAAAAAACATATCAATTTACTCCTGGCCACCAGATGCTGCAGAAGGAAATCGTATTTATTAGCACGTTTGTGTTCTGACTGGACCAGTGTCCTGTCTCTACTATCCTGCACCTACAGTCAGTTGCCTCTGCTGTCTGATGTGACAGTTAGATGAAGCTCTGCGTTGATCGATCCCGCGAAAGACAATATCTAGGGATCGAGCTGGCTCCTCACTACCATCCGCAGGCAGCGCCTCTTTGTGGACCCTCAGTAAGGGACCTTCTCAGAATCATGGGCCTGCTGCTGGTGTTGTTTTTCCATATGCACTGATGGCAGATGGATCAGGGGATCTAAACCAAAACCTTTGCAAAGATCAACACTGTCCTCAAAAGTCACACTAGTAATGAATATCCTCTTGTAGGCCAAAATCTCTTCTAATATTCAGCTGCAAGTTGGTACATCTCTGTGGTGGCAGTGGATGCTCTAAATACTGGGCAGGACAAATTCAAACAGCTGGCATGGATTTAGATTCTGCCCATCAGTGGGTCCCTGCAGACTAGCTCACACAGCAAGCGTCCTTGATACTCTTAAATTGCACAACTTTTGCCCATTGTCAGCTGAGAAAGTGAATGTCATGTCAGACCCTACCCAGTGTACTCAAACAGATGGATTGAAGGGTATTTTCTATACAAAATCAAAGGTTACACTTTGGTTGCATATGATTACTGGTGGCTGGGATGCATTGAAGAGACAATACCCAGCACTGGAGAATTAAAGGTGCACTATGCAAGTTTGTTGACATCACTTCTGTTGACATTCTAATTCAAACAAAACAGAAGAAGCCCGCCCCTCCATCCTATAGTTCCCTCCCTGCCATGCTTCCATTACTGTAAACTCTTGTCGGTGATTGGCCGGAACGGTTTGTTATGTTCTGGGGCACAGCCTGTGCCCCTTGTGTTTATTTGCAGTTTGTGACGCCTGTGCGGTCTCCAGAGCCCCATTTTTTTACAGTGAATTCAGGGGTAGGCTGTAGCGGATCGTGGAGAGATGTCGGCGAATTGAGAAAAAAATATAATCGCGCAGAAAATAATCAAAGTTGCTTAGTGCACCTTTAAGAGTGTACTTTCTGCATTCTCATAGACCATCCCCATGACACACTTTCCTGTGCCACCTTAGACAGGAAACTTTCCCATTATCATACAATACAAACTTTTGAGGTTGAATAAGAAACAAGCATGATAATAAGAAGTTTCTTGTGAAAGCTTAATTAGTGGATCTGTTGAAGCTAAACATCACAGTGTCACACCCCCAACATGCTAAGTTTTGCTGTGGTTCTTACACACTGAAAATTAATTCTAGCTATGTTATGGATGGACAATATAAATACAAAACATCGTAATAAATGAAAATAGACTATAATGTATAAATTACCTTATATGGTTTGGGCCTACACGACTCATTACCTCTACCTCCAACGAAGTTGGAGCGGGAGGTTATGTTTTCATGTCCGTTAGTTTGCTGGTTTGTTTGAGAACAGAATAACTCTGAAACTTGAGAGTGGATTTGGATGAAACTTGGTGGAGGGATGAACTATGGGTCAAGGACGAACTGCCCTTTCAGAAAAGTCACATGTGACCACATAAACAGCATGTCATGGTTTGGAGGCGTTGAGAGCTTTCTTTGTTGCTCTCGTCCGGGACGATATCGTTTTGCTCCCAATCGGATTTCTGGGCCAGCTGGCATTAATTGGGGGCGTCGCCCCGATTCTATTTAAGCTTTAGTTCCGTTGCTAGAGCGTCAGTGTTATGTTTTCACTTTAGTCGGAAAAGGTCTCTAGTAAGAGAGTTGATAAGGGTTTAGATGCACATTTGAGGAAAAGTTTTAGTTAGCAAGGGAATCTTTCTGTTTTTTTTTTTTTCATTTTGTCCTTTTCTAGTTCGCTTTGCTTCCTTCCCCGGACGACATCTAGGTCCGTTTGAAGCGCGAGTCTCGCCCTCTCTTTTTATTTGTGTCTCTCTCTCTTCTGCTGTTTTTCCCTTTTATTCTAGCCACTGCGTTTCGCGTCTTAAACTCAACAGCCGTCACATAATTACTGTATAACATTTTTTAATCCTCTTCTTTATGTTTTCTTCCGCCGTTGAAGCTGAGAACAAAGGTTTACATGTTGAGACATTACATTAGCGTCAGCAGCAGGATTCAAACCTGAGAATGAAGTGATTCCAAGCACATCACACATATAGGTCTCAACCACTAGACCAACTGAGTTTGTCTGGCCAAATTTAGACCAGGACAGACCAGGGCAAATCCAGAGCTTTGTGAAAGTTCTCACTGCTGATGGGACAGAACACATTCTGTGTTTGGTTAGCCTTATAATTTGTAGAAGAGGGGAAACAGTTGTTCCTAAGTGTAGTGAAACAGGGGCTGGTGAAACACATATATTTCATAGTATACATAAACTATGTTGATGTGATTGCTGTTGGCATGAAGAAATTTGGAAGGCATAATGATGATGATGCAAGCAATGAACAAATTTTTTGTCTCTTGCCAAACAACTTTGAAAGAGATTGACTTAAACTCTGGAGAAAGCATATATGTTTGTGTTCTGTCACAGTCTGTAGCATTTAGATGTAATGCAACTTATCTAGTTACTTTCTTATTGTTTGCATTTGAGAATGTTGAAGGTATGGTTTAATGGGTTGCTGTAACCTTGTGCAGAATGTACTGTTTGAGTACAGTAATCATGACATTTCTTGAATCATTGTCTGTGTTTTGGAGAATGTATAAATTGAGCATAAGAAATATGAAGGTCGGTAAAAGTGCAGAAAATATATCTCAGCTTATTTTATTTTTATTTTTCAAGTCAAAAAGCTTACTAGTACAGCGGATAAAGGAAAAAGATGTTCACTTCCGGAAGAAAGCACGAAACATAGTACCTTGGGGTTTTTGGGTATGCTGAATCCAAATTTAATGGGAACTACACTGTCAGAACAAGGCTTCCTGCTCAAAATTGCACTTTTCATTATCGTCGCCACGGAAACCTATGACAGATGTATTGCGAAACTAAATAACTTAACAATGCTTAAGTAAGGTGATAATGATGTTTAATTCTCTCTATTATCATGCAAGTTGTATGAATAAATCATTTCCAACCATCATTATATCTCTATGTCGATATAAAATCATTAAACGCTTCCGAAAATGCTCGATTTTCAACCTACTTTATTGTGCGTTATCCTGTGATGTATCCGAAGGTTTGGTCTTTGGGTCTAACCTTTAATTTCCAATTCACAAGGACAAAATAATCATGATAATCACAATATCAATCCATGCTTAGTACCAAGCTGTCAGTATTTGATCAAATACATGTGTGAGGGTTTCCGAAATGAGCCAAGAGCGAGAACCAGATAGATGCAAAATGGAGGCTTTATTTCTGAAGGGGGAAACCCCCCAACAGAGCTGGCAACAGTACAATGTCCACAATCCACAAACAGAATCCGAAGGGCAAAATCCAAAACTGTAACCAGGGCACCAATAACACAACTCAAGGTCAGGCAAAAATGGTTCGGTACACAGGCGTGGGTTTGGTGGAGAGACAAACTCATAAGCCGAAAACAGTCCGAATCCAAATACCAGGGCAGCAAAGACAATAGACGTGGTCGGGCAAAAATAGGTCAAAACTCACGAAGGCAATCAGATCCAAAAGGGCAAACCAAAAAACAAGAGTCGGGCAATCCAGTCAGAAAGAAAATATCACGATGAGCAAGGCGAGGAACGTAGCACAAGACAAAGGAGTAAAGACGATCTGACAAGGAACTAAAAGTGCAGACACCTTATATACACATCCGGGGTGAACACATGACTAGGGTAAACAGGTGTAATCAATGACATGGGAGTGACACATGAGGGAAACTAATTACATGAATCGGGCGAATGCCGAAACGCAGACAGGGATAACGAGACATTCCTATGAACGAATAACAGCTCCGGTTAAGGAGTACTAAAGTGTATAGTCTAAAGAAAAGAGAAAGCCTGAGATATAAATGGAAACTGCAGTAGAGATAATTAGTGATAGGCAAGGAGGGCGGAGATACAGATTGGGCGAATGCTGAGAGATCGTTAGTCTATTAGTATGTGCAGCTATACAATCCCGAGTGCAAGTTAGTCAGTTAGTATGAATATACAATGTTAATCGGGGTTAGTAATTATCGAAAACAATAAACTGTTAGTAGGGTTAGTAGATAGCATAAAGAGAGAGGAAGGAAGAAAACGAGATATGAAGAAAGATTGAAATCCCAGAAACCAGGAAATCACCCGAATGAGTGGCACGTCAGACAAGGGACCGTGGGCAAAGACCTACACAAGACAAGACAGGGTAAACGAAGTGCAGGACTAGAACCAAAAACAAGACTATAAAACATGGCAAGGCTATGAAACATGACAAGACTAAGAAACATGGCAAAGACGTAAATAATAACAAAACAAGAAAAATAATAAAACATGAAATCAAACAACCAAAACACAATACATAATCCTAGGGATGGTCAGAGGCAGGCAGTGGTCACTTAAACACAAAAGGCATACATGGCAAGCCAGGCACAGAACTTAAACATGGAGCTAGACAAAAGAATGGCTGAAATGCAGGATCCCAACAACATGGAGGACATTTTTAAACTATGATCAGCTTGGAGCGTAAATCTTTGAACTGATAAAACTTTTGTGTGCGGGAAAATTGTGATCATATTACCACTTTTGTTGTTTCCAACGGCAAGACAGATCTTTCTCAATATTTATTGCCATCTCTCTACATATTTCTTTATAGGTGACTGCAAACAAGTACACGAGGCGATGCTGGGACAAAGTTTCACAGAATACTCATATGATAAATATTGTTATTTATTGCAGATGACCTGATTGCTCAAGAACTATGTTGATGCATACACGAAGCACTGTTCATCTCTGTTGATAATATTTACTGTTCTTTCTTTCTTTTCAGCAAACTAATGAGCAAGCTGGTGTTATCCACAGTAGAGACAGTAGAAGAGAATGAGTGAATTCTGAGAACGCATGTACATGCAAGCTATGTGTATATTTAAGGAAACAAACAAATAATATCAGGATAATATTGGTTATGATTAAGTGCACGTTGCCACTAAATGCTAGAATCTCATGTTTATCATTCACTTTAGCGTATGATTGAAACATTTAACAAGTTCAGTTCTTCTAGTACATTACTTATTGTGAAATGTAAAATAGATCATACAAGCAATAATATTACCAATTAATGTCAATTTTCATTATTACATGTATGTTAGTTATACTGTTGTTACAGATCAATTCTGTTGTATCCGAGTATTTAGCTATGAGCATCTGATTGCAGCTACATTTATGTTAGTCAGCATCTTATGGCATCTCTGTTATTATAAATTGAAAAAT
Source organism: Gymnothorax reevesii (assembly GCA_029721435.1). Taxonomy (NCBI): domain Eukaryota; kingdom Metazoa; phylum Chordata; class Actinopteri; order Anguilliformes; family Muraenidae; genus Gymnothorax; species Gymnothorax reevesii. Next base: position 8,432,568 of record CM056575.1, on the reverse strand, counting down.
ACTGTAGCCCATTGGTAACTTTACAATATGGAGTTTGTATTGTGGTAACAAAAAGTAAAATGATGTAAATTGACTGATTGAGACTTCCCTGAAAACAAATTCTATGGTTATGAACACATGACACATTATCACGTGGTTATGAATGTTTGTTACAGAGACGGAATGAAGGAATGCATATTACAGTTACTAAATGTACAAAACATAAAGATGTATCTTTTTATCCATAAAATAATTGATTTTTTTGTATTTAATATTCACCAGCATGTCTAAAGCATGTCATTACAAAGTATGTTTACAATTTATGCTGAAAATCGGAAAATAGACCCCACCGATGAACAACACCCATTTTGAGCATGGAAGCCTTGTTCTGACAGCGTGGTTCCCATTAAATTTGGATTCAGCATACCCAAAAACCCCCAGGTACAAAGTTTCATGCTTTCTTCCGGAAGTGAACATCTCTATGAGTTTTTGTCCTTTATCCGCCGTACTATACCACCAGATATTCAACAATGCTTGATGGTATCAAGATGCAACTTAACAAATGTGCCACTTAAAACATCTGTATTAACGGTCAGGCGAATTTTGCTTTTACCATGTAAGCAGATGACATGCACCCAATATGCATTCCACGAGGCGACATGACCACATGTAAGCTGAATCTTGATAGAAATGTGCAACAACTTGTCAACGGTCACGTGAATTTTGCTTTCACCTTTCAATTATTGAGGAAGTACGCCTTACGAAAGAAGATAAATGTATTTCTTATTTTCCACATGGCATATCCCACAATGCAGTTCACCTACCTATGCTTGATTGTCTAACCTGTGCTCAGTTGTTCAGAATAGAGCAAGTATTTGCTACACCTACCCACAGGCTTGAAGGAGTATAAATTGCCCAAGTTTGAATGCAAATTAGTTTAATTCATTTTACCGTAAGAAGGGGAACTGGCTTCTCCTGATCCTGTTTTCGGTGTTAATGTACTGTTAACCGTGGAAAATGGTTGAAAATGGGTGAATCCAAATGATCAGTTAAAATGGACTTCGAGCTAAGCAGCCGCCACTATAGATGTGCTGATGAGCCAAAAAATTAGACCCGCTCGCAGATGAAGGAGGTAAATTTGATTATCTTGCAACACGGCACTTGCCAATGTCTGCTGATAGACCTCTGATGGTGAGTGAAGAGTCAGTTTTCGTAGTTGACGCATTGGATGTGGGAGAAATGAGACCTAAGTGACTTAATGAGAGCCAAATCCTTATGGGCTGACGAAGGGCTAAAGCATCACTGAAGCTGAAAGGCTTTTGGGGTTTCCTGAGTCAGCTTAGTAGCCTACCTATTGGAGGAGGGAGAAACCATGAGCCGAGTACAGAGTGTTAGTACTCAAGACTCATCGATTCACAATAGCAACGCTATCCTGTCAAGTCAAAACCAACAGGGGGACAATTGAGGCACAAGTTGTGTAAAAATTTTACAATACATTTTTGAGGAATGTGCCATGATGCACAGGACCCTGCTGTGTTTAGTGCTTTACAGCTGCAGACCAGCCAGAGTGCCAATTCTCACCCTGGTCCACTAGTGAAAGAGTGGCGCGAGAGAGACCTAATCAGTATTGGGCAGGTAGTTCTAATGTTTTGGTTGATCGGAGGATAAACAGGAGATGGTTATTAATTATAGAACGTCATCCGTAAGGGGGTAGACTCACTAGTCAGTCTCACAAAATTTATGGCTACAGAGAGATCTGTCAATACTTGGACGAATTTATTTGACCAAGATGGAAAGTTTATCAAGATGCATTTACCCAGCCTACTCCAACGCTATCCAAAACAAGTTAATTAAATTAATCAACCAAATTAATTTCAATTTTATTTGGAGAAATAGACCACACTATTTAAGAAAAGGCAGCATGGTTCAAGACACAAAGGATAGAGGACTCAAAGTAATTGATTTTGATTGTCTCAATGGTACCCTAAAAATAAATTGGATAAAGTCCTGGATCAATCATAGCAACTCCTTCTGGTTCTACAATCCAAATCACTTGTTCAAAAAAGTTGGACTTTCTACTCAGGACAGATTTTAATGTTGACAAATTACCTATATCACTATCTGAGTTTCACAAACAAATATTGTTGTACTGGAAAATGCTTTACGTGCATAATTTTTCCCCCCATACCACTGTGATCTGGAATAACAGATATGTACTATATCGAAATAAATTTTTTTGAAGATTGGCATGAGAGGAATATATGGTCCATAGTTGACTTGATGGACACGAATGGCAATTTCTTAACTTATGAACCATTCTGTATGAAATATAACTTTAATTCTGTAAAATCGGACTTTACAAAATTGCGTAGAGCTCTTCCCCGGGAGTTTATATTTATAACAAAGAATATACTGGCTCATCAACCGATACAGCCACAATTGGCTCCACTGTCAATTCATGGAATTTCAATATTGGAAAAAAAATGTAACAACCACTTTATTAGAAAACATCTTATTGAAAACTTCTATCCCGGAAGGCAAAACAAAAACAATATTTTTTACATAAATTTGATGAAAATACAGTTATTAAACTAAGGACATTACATCTAACATTTCCTATACCCCCAAAAGCTAAGGAAACACATTTTAAAATTATGAACAACATTTACCCCTATAAAGAATTACTAAGAAGTCTCTTTGGCATTAATGATAATATATGTACATGTGGCGAAAATGACATTGAAACGACGGACCATGTATTCTTTTCATGTAGCATTGTACAAACATTTTGGGTTGATATACAGAAATGGACTAAGCAAAGAATATCTTCATTCCCAGCCACTATGTCTAAAGACGATGTAATAATTGGTATGGTCTTAACTAGCAAAAAGTACGAACTTTCATGTAACATAATTATGTCCCTTGCAATATTTTTCATCCATAAGGATAGAGTTAAAAAATTATCCCCCAGGTTCAATATCTTTTTACGTGAATTTAAAATGTATTTACAATCCCTTAAAATTTTAAAAGGCCCAAAACAACAAAAATTATATGATGTATTAAAGCACTTTCCCACTTAGTAACTTATAAGCTTGATTTAAACCCCTTATATGTATGGTAATTATTTGTTTATTGAATTATGCATGTATTTATGTATTATCATTCATCTGAGTTTATAAGCCTTATAACTGTTTTTTTTTATCATTATTCTGCTGTTCCTCCTGTTCCTTTAATACTGGTAAATGTGACTTTATTGCCATGTTTGTTTGTTAAAGATCAATGAAATGAAAAAAAAAAAAAAACAAGTCAGTCTCTAGACGCGAGACTAGTAGGGGGGCGGTAGTCTACCCAACACATGATAGTATATATACACAAACTCGAAGAAGAAGAGATTCCAGTTCCGAGGCTGTTGACACCGGAAGTAATGTAGCACTTTTTGATTACGTTAAAAAATAATACACAACCCACCGCTCAGAGACTGGACGAACCGGGGCGAACAGGTAAAATGCAAAGCGAAGTCTCTTTGTCTTTGGTTGAGAAATATTTCTGGAATTACAGGCGGTATTTGTATGCAGTTCTGGAGAGAGATATTTAATAATAAAAGTTACTGGTATAATTTTGATTCTCTCTGGCGATTGCCGTTATTGGATTCGCATGAAACGTGTTGACAGATCGCTAACGTTAGCCAGCTGCTGCCTGGTTCGGAGGAAATAGTTTGCCCTGCTCGCTGACTCGCCAGCAAGCTAAATTACACTGGGATAGAGTAACAAAGTGACACTGCTGTACTGTTACTTTCATTGACATTTAGCGTATTTTCTGGCCTCGAGAAATGTTTAAATCCAAAGACTGAGGTTCAGCCAGGCCGGCGTTTGCTGGCTGCCTCGCTTGTTTGCTTAATTTAAATAACGTTACCTTTTCGTTGCACATCCTTAGTTTGCTAAATAACGTTTGGCGAAATTCAGGAATTGATGGCTAGCTAGCTCGCCGGCTGTTTTTATCTAACGTTATTTATACATCAGACTTATTGTTCAACGTTAGGGATTTTTGATGGTATCAATAACGCCCCTGCTGAAAATTCCAGCTTTGACCAGCCAAGGATGGTCAGGCTAGTTTAAGCTGTGATTTGGACAGTTTTAGCTGGTCAACCAGCCCTTCACCAGCTGACTCCAGCTGAAAATACCAGCTTGAACAGCTTTGACTACCTTCATCAAGCCATTGAGACCAGCTCGACCAGTCATGACCAGCTAATAACACAACTCAGACCATCTTAAACTAGCTTAGAATTCTAGCTGCTAGAACTCTAAGCTGGTTTAAGATTGTCTGAGCTGTGTTCTTAGCTGGTCTCTATAGCTTGATGAAGGTGGTAAAAGCTGGTTAAGCTGGTATTTTCAGCTGGTGAAGGGCTGGTTTACCAGCTAAAACTGTCCAAAACACAGCTTAAACCAGCCTGACCAGCCTAGGCTGGTCAAAGCTGGAATTTTCAGCAGGCGCTGGACTCCTAATGTTGACTTCTCTCCTGAAAGAGAGAAAGAGAGATTTTTGATGTTGGTTTGTTCCTTTATTGCTTATTTACCACGCAGTAACACCCTTGAGGATCCCTTGCCTCGCAATGATTCGCACAGGAAGTAAGGGCTTCCCCAGCCCAGCAGAACTCTGTGGGCTCTGAACTCTGTCGAGTCGACCACAATGGTCACATCACAGAGTTGGTCCTGCAGTCGTAGTTTATTGAAGAAGGTGACGTTCATTGTCCTTATTATGCGATCAATTCACTCTTTGCTTTCAAGACCTCAAAAAAATGTCTTGACGGGACGGTTCGTCTTGAGTCCTTAAACAGGAGTGACACGACCTAATCCCAATAACGTTTAAGAACTTTTATTTATTACCACGAACTCCTCTCAGTGACATTTTTGAATTTTCCGTTATTATGTCAGTGTGTCAGCAGCAGCAGTAGAACGCAGAATATCGTCACATTTAAGCCGCTTTCACACTGGACGCGTCACGCGAAGCGAATTTTTCGCACGACCGATTGCGTACAAAGTCAATACAATGACGCGCGCGTGTGTTGGCGTCTTCGCGTTGACTTTGAATGTAATCTGTCGTGCTAGAAAATTCGTTTCGCGTTCGATGTGAAGGCAGTTTTACTCAAAAATCCTTCCTCGGAGATGAGGGATTGTGAACGATTTATGACTGAAGCATAATAGCCTTCATGAATGGAATTTAGAGTGCGAGGAGTTCTCTTAAATTAGAGCGCATACTTTTATTATATACCTCCCGAACCCATATCCGACTGCAGGCACTTGTAGTCGAACAGGAACCAGCCCTGACTAGTTTACCCCTGTTTTAGTGAGACAGGACCCAGAATGACGAACACTCGCAGTTTGCATAGTCCTTCTCCACAAGTTTTCAGCGTCGAGCTGGATATACAGAAACATTCAAGGATGGCTTCTTGTAGCTGCATAGTTCACGTCATTGCTGGATGTTATCGGTGCTCTAGCGTAAGGTAACCGTTTCACCAAAACGGATGAACGTGGATATGAAAGGATTTTGGTTTGTTTCCGTTGCTCCGATGTGTTATTTAGTTCGGAAGATCTTGGTATAAAATAAATGTAAAACCTAACTAGCTGGCTAGATCTCTGAAATTCAGAATTGTGCAGAATGGCTGTGCCCTCATGGCGACATTGGTGCCCAACATTATTGAAAGATTTAAGGAATCTGGAAGATTTTCTTTGGCTAAAGGGCAAGGGAGCAAGCCTGACATGAATAACCATGATCTCTGATCCCAGACGGCACTGCATCATGAACCTAGTAATTTACCTGTAAGAACTGTAACTGAATGGACTCAGGATTAATTTGGCCAACCTCTGTCAAGCACTACGGCACTCGGTTGCATCCAAAAATGTGAATTCAAAGTTTACTGTGAAAAGGTAGCTTCATGTTAGTAGTTTTCAGAAATGACATTGACTTCTCCTGGCTTGGAGGGAATATATTGCTCGAGATAATTGCAGCGAACTAGCTGTATCAAATAACGGTCACACTTTATTTGAAATGTTGCTCATAAAGGCTTTATAGAGCATGGACAATGTCTTCATAAATGAGACATAATGTCTTCATAAATCATACATAAGCAAACGTCATGCTTCGTAAAGGGTGAAATAACACATTCTTCTTCAGCATGTGATGCCAGATGTGATATAACTGTCAATTTCACTTAGCTAGTGGCTAATTGCAATAAACTGTGACATTGTCAGCTAAGTGACATTGTCATTGTCACATCTGGTATCACATGTTGAATATGGATGTGTTATTTCACCCTTTACAAAGCATGACATTCACTTATGTATGATTTATGAAGACATTATGTCTCATTTATGAAGGCATTGTACATGCTGTACAAAGCCTTTATGAGCAACACATCAAATAAAGTGTGACCCAAATAACTAATGTAACACAGTTTCAGAAAAAAATATGGCCAAGTTTAACATTGGATATGACAACATCGTCAGTTTTGCAAATAAAAATGGTCCCATGGTCAAACTCTAGCAAGTAAAGTGCGGCAAAATTTTGCTTCACATTTGGTGGAAGCACACCATAAATTCTATGCCGGATGTAAGAGGACCATTGTCTTACAAAAAGTTCGACTTTTGACTCATCAGTTATTAGTGTACTATCTCAAAAATTTTGCGTGTCATTAGATTTGGTCAGTTGGCTGAATAAATGGCTTGATTGCAAGTTAGGCAGAGTACATGGGAATTGATTTCAAGGAAACTAACTATGCCAAGGCGATGGAGGCTGTCCAACCTTGCTGGTAATTAATGGACTTCAAATCGCACTTTCCTTCCAGGAAGCTTTTCAAATAACCGCATTGGGTATGCGTCATTGAAAAGGTAATGAGCAAGCTCGTCTATCTGCCTCATAGTGGCAGTTACTTTTGTTGAGCATAAAATAATTGCGATTCGGTTCGGTTTACATAGCATTCAAAAGAGTTCTTAAAAATGAAATCATTGTAAGATGGCCCTGGTTTTTAAGCGTTTCAAAACATACACAAAGCACACATTTTGTGAAGCATCTTAAGCAAAATTATTATCGTATTGCACGCAGTAGACAAATGCAGCAAAGAATTGGCAAACATGTTCAGGGGAAGCTGTGCCAGGGAAATTTGTTGCATTTTTTTTTTTTTCGATAATTGAACATGGTTAATTTAAAATAAAGTAAATCATAGCTCTTGATTTTGACACCCTTGGCCCCTAAAAAAATTGCACGGCCTAACAAACCCAGAGATGAACCAAATAAGTTTACAATTGTGTGTTGCTGGTTCTTTGGAAAAGGTAGACATCTGAAAAACTTTTGTCACAGCTTGGCCGTTTTCTTTGGTAGCCCTGGATAATCAGGTAGAGCAGTTGCCAATGACTAACCTGTTTTGTGTGAGAAAAAAATTAAGAACTTTAAGCTTGTGTGCAGCAACCTATAGGAGCTAAATTAACTTTTGTATGACTTGCATCAGTAAATATATTAGAATTTGTGCAGTTATTTGTATTGCAGCATTATAAACATAATATGGACATGGGGGCTTTCATATCCCATGGCAGGCTTTGCATTTCTCTCATTATGTGAAGTTAGAGGGTAAAAACTAAAAAAAGAAATCCACCTGATGAAGACAAATTAACAACTCAACAGAATTCTGGGATTGCAATTGTGGTTGCAGTGAAAACCAGCATACACAGTGGTCCCTCTGGACCGACTTGGAGAACCACTGGTTTAAATGGTTGATTTGGTAAATTAAAGGGGCAAGTAATTTTTTCACTTGGGGCCAGGAAGGGTTGGATCACGCTTTTCCCTCAATAAATAAAATCATAATTTAAAAACTGCATTTTGTGTTTTCAGGGGTTGTGTTTGTGTGATGTTAAAATTAGTCTGATGATCTGGAGCATTTAGGTGTGACAAATATGCAAAAATAGAAGAAATTGGGAAGAGGCACTTTTTCACTGCATTGGTAATTCAACATCAAGAACGTTTTTTTTCTTGCCTTTTAAAATCCTAATGTTACAGATGAATATATGATATGAATGTACTGAACTGCTTTTTATGAAAATAAAGGTATCTTAGACTACACTGGCCAATTGCCACTGATTCAGCTTTTAGAGTCTCTGACAGATTGAGATCTGATTGCAATTTTGGTTTGGGTGCATCTGTAGTGATAAAGGATTTAGCCTAAAGTCAATAATTCCCTGTTTACTGGAATTAACTGACTTGCTATATTTATTTATTTATTTTTCATTTTTTGCAGAATGCCGACAAGAAAGAAAAGAATGGGTTCATTTGACTCTCCGACTACGAGAGGGAAGCTGGATCTGCAGATGAAGGTTGCTGGGCTGCGTCCTCAGAGAAAAGTTCCTATTCCGACAAAGCCCTGCGGAGGCCCTCCAGCGCAGCGGAAGAAATCGGGTGCACCTCGTGCCTGGCTGAAAACTCGAGCCCCACAGTGTGATTCGGGACCAGTTCGCTGTTCCCTCAGAGCGAGAACAGTCCACAAGGATGCGAGCAAGAGCCAGCCGAAAGTAGGTGCTCGAAGAGGGAGGGGGACTGCGAAGAGGGAGAAGGTCGTCAGTGCCTCGAAGAGTCGTTCTAGCAAACGGGTGACCCCGTCAAACCAGTTTCGTAGAAACGCTTCCATTACCCAGCCACCTAAAAGCACACAAAGAGCTTCGAGGAATGCAGCAATCAAGAAATTGAAGGATTTGTCCTCCCCTGCGTCAGGGTCTTCAAGGGGCAGTGCCTCTGTTGGGAAGGAACAGAGGAGAAAGCAACCACAAGGACGGAGAGCGGTGGATGCCTCCTCTGGAACTTTATGTAATGGAGAGTTGCCTTCTAGTCAGGCCAGAGGCCAGAAGAGAGCTAGAGTTAGCAGCCCAGTGGAGCAAAATAAAACTTTGGATTGTCAGACCTGCATTGAAACTCATGAAACTCTTAGTTCAGTCCAGGCAGACCACAATTACGGTAGACCTGCTGATTCCTCTGGTTCTGATATCCAATTGACAAGGAGTCAGGGAGAACCACCATCTAAAAAAGTATCTAAGCATCGTAATGCTATTATGACGAAGAACCAGCTGGCCTCACGGAGGAGAAATCGTTTCACAGAACGTCCTCAGGAGACTTGCATGTCTGGTAACCAGACCAGAAAATGTTCCAAAAATGCCCTCGATCAGAAGATGGAATCCCTCTCTGGCTCAGAGAGCAAAGCTGGTGTTTCACAAAGGGCCAGTCAGCGTGTGAGAAAGTCCCCACCACCTTTGGAAGCATTCTTTCAAGTCATTAGTGAGTCAAATGTTTATGAACCGTCCTCAAGTGCAAACGAGAGTTCAGGTGCCATGGAAATCAAAGGACTTGATGGGCATTGTATCCCTAATAATTTGGAGAGCCTTAAAAGGGACACAAAAAGTTCTGGTGACCCACAGATGTCATTAAGAGTGGAGGAAGCAAAAAATGCAAACGGTGTTCCCGAAACTGAATTTGACAATCTGTTGCTACAAAATGATTATTATTTAACTGCAAATCATGATTCGGAGGACAAGGGTGCTTTGACGCCTGATGTTTTGGAGGTACAGTCCGAAGTGATCACTCAAGTTTGTGACCCTCTGGACTCTGAGGTGCAAACGACAAAGGCTCGGCCTCTTCAAGGATTGCAGGAAGGAAGAGTTGAAAATGTGAAAACTAGTGTGATTAATGCAGCTGAGACAGAAGTACCAAAGACCGAATGCAGGTCGGCCCCACCAAAGAAGCAGATGATGAACCCACAAGCCAGGGCCAAAGCCCGTCTCGCTGCTTTAGCGGAGGAAAGGGCCGCGGCGGCGAAGAAAGCCGCTACTAAGCAGCTAAATCTCCTGGCTCTGTGTGAAGAAATTGCTGAAGACATAGCGTCCGACACAATGGAGTCGAAGATGGAGGTCAAAGCGCAAGAGGCAGCGTTCGACCGTCCCTCTAATCCAGAGACGACGCAGTTGAGGCCCAAGGAGGACGCCGATGACATCCCGGCATCTTCTTGCTCTGAGAAGACCACTCCACAACCTGCTGAGCCCCAAATGGCAAGTCCAGTAACTTCCGAGGAGCCCAAGAAACGTTTTTTTCTCAGTCAAATCTCGGTGCCTTTGAAGTCCAATGAGAAGAAGACCCTGACTCGCTATCACAGGCTACGCCAGACGGAATTGAAGAGGGAAAAACTAACATGGGCCAGAGTAAAGAAGCTCAAGACTGAGGAGGCTAATTGTAGGCCCTCTAATGATGGCACAACTGAGCCTTCTCTTAGTCTAGCCTCTGCCCCCTTGAAACCCGCTCCATGCATAGTCTCCACTGTCAGGAAGGCGACTGAAAAAACTGGGAGTGCAAATAAGAGGCTGCTGCCGGCAGCAGCATCATTAGTACCTGTTGGTATCACGGTTCAGAAGACCAGGCCTGTCATGGAATACAAACCCTATTCACCCAGGCCCAAGTATTCGCCTGATGATTTTGTGATTGACGGAGATCCTAAAGACATTCCGACGACACCAGCAATTCAGGCTCGTCCCAAAACTAGTGAAGATTCAGTAAGTCCAGAACTTGTTTCTCAGTTTCGTCTGCATGTGTTATTTTTCTCGATAATGGTTCACTTTCTGAGTGATGACTACCCATATTGAAACAGTCCATTAGTGATGAAATTTTCATGGTGATGTGTGGTCACATCAAATATTAATTGATTTGGCTTTTATCTATGATCTATTTGGTGGGTAGGCCTACTTATTTACGCCACTAATTGATGTCCTGCTTCGAATGATGGCTCAGCAGTGCTGCAATTTGTGACTGTAGGTTTTTAGCCATGTCTGTAAACTTTGTCAGGACCTCCATGTCAGCAACTATAACACGACTTGATCTGTCTCAGCCGCGTGTCTGAAGCTAAGCAGGTGTGAGTTTGGCAAGTGAGTTTGGAGGCCACCTGGGAAAAAGAGTTTCTGCTGGAAGAGGTCTCGGTGGGTCAGTTGTTGGCCATCTTCCCTCAATCCCTAATGCTCTAGTGGCTCATGGGGTCATTCCATGTCAAATGTCTGAGTGGCTCCCACTTGACCATCTCAGATTTGGCTGAAAAAACTACAGCGGGTGCATTCACCTCCTAATTGGAGAAATCCAAAATTTTATTTTGCCATAAAAAAATATTTTTACAACTAAGTTTTGGCCCTTTTTCAGCAGCGATATCTGAGGAGCCACTTTCACATGGCTATATCTAGAAAAGAATTTCAGTTAAGTCCTTCAAATTTTCAGGAGTGAAAATCTGCTTAAAAACATCAAGAATATGGACTTATAAATGTGTCCCTGTATTTTATTATATATTTGTGGATGCTTAAAGTTGCTTGAAAATTTTACTCTGCACTTTAATATGCGGCAGCATATTTGAAGGACTGTAAAAAGCCTAATTTCAAAGACAGGGATTTGGTATTGCACATACAGCTTCCCCTATATGCTGTGTATTTTGTATTCTAAGTCTGCCCCCCTCTTATTAATAATCTAGAAAATTCTTAGATCCCTGTCAAGGATCCCTTGGGATCCTTACTTATCTTGAGGGATATTGTCACAGGATCCTTAAAGATCTTTGCAAGGATCCCTCACAGGATCCTTGTTCTGAAATGAGCGATTTTGGAGCCTTAGGGCAATTGTTGTCAGTGAGGCTGTGAAAGAGTGGATCGAACGAAAAAGTCTCAATTCAAAATTCACTTTTCAATACGACTATGTGAAGAATGGCACTCTATACACGCTTTCATATTCAAAAAGCCTGGGATAGTGTCAACCAGACTACCAAATAAAAAGTTTGTACTTTGGAGAAGGAAGTTACGGACCTTCAAAAAGGCTTCCAAGAAGAAGCAGCATCTCGCAGGTGCCAAAAGGGGCGGAGTGTCACGTGTTATGGCCCCAATTTGTTATTACATTTATAACACAACAGCAACAGCAAGGGATGACAAACACAGTTTTAACAACTAAAACACATTTAATTTTTAACAAAGACAAAGACTAATAACAACCTACAACTAAAGACCAAGATTGATAAATAAGAAAAAAAAACAGAAATAATTACAGTCCCTTTTTGGTGGGGTGGCTTGGTGATGTCCTGGATGAAGAAAATGCTCAAACACAGGCAAAGAAATCCACGAAAGAAACGTCACAGGTCTTGAACAGAATGGCAGGTCTGGTCATATTCTTGCAATTTCTCCTACTACTTTACTGTCTCAATTCTTTTCCTTATATACTCTTTTGCAGACCCCACCCACATTTAGACCTCTTTTTTTTAAATTTTCTGAGACTTGCCCCAGACATGTCCAGGACAAGTCTAAACATGACTCCAGTCTGAGCTTAGCAAAAAAAGGTAAATACTGCCATCTAGTGGCCTATATTCACATTACACCTCCATTCCAAAAGGGAAAAATTTTGACTCATAAAGGCAAAATTTTTCTTTTCAATACAAAATGGTTAAGTGAACAGTTGTCTATATATACACATCATACAATATTCAAACACATGATATATATATATATATACACATTCAAACACGGGATAAGCAATCAGCAATTACATTGTCTGTACCCTTCACATGCTTAATTTCCAAGTCAAACTCCTGTAAAATCAAACTCCAATTCAACAATCTCCGATTCTTGTTTTTCATCTTACTCAAAAACATTAACGGATTGTGGTCAGTGTACACAATCATTGGCTTTTGTCCTGTACAAACATAAACCTCAAAGTGTTGTAAAGAAAGGACCAGAGCCAACAGTTCCTTCTCTATTGTGGAATAGTTCCTTTGGTGGCGATTGAACTTCCTGGAGAAGTATGCCACGGGATGCTCAATGTCATCAGAGTCACTTCTCTGTAGGAGCACAGATCCACAAGCTTGGTCGCTAGCATCGACCGCGATGGAGAACGGTTTGTTGAAGTCAGGAGATTTGAGCACGGGGAAGTGACACAGCAGAGACTTCAGGCGATCGAAGGCTCTCTGGCATGCATCATCCCAGGTGAACTTTACGCCTTTCTTCAGTTGGTTAGTTAGACTGAGAGCAATCTCAGCAAAGTTCTTGCAGAACTTGCGGTAGTACCCGATCATTCCAAGGAAGCGGCGCAAAGCTTTTTTGTTGTCAGGAACTGGAAAGTCCATGATGGCTTGGACTTTAGCATTTATGGGTGCCACCTTACCCTGGCCTATGACGTAGCCAAGATAGGTGACAGTAGCACAACCAAAGTCACTCTTGTTCAGGTTAACAGTCAGGTTAGCCTGGGTCAGGCGCTGGAACAACGTCTCTACATCTTTTAGATGTTCTTCCCAGGAGTCACTCCATGTGATCAGGTCATCGATGTATGCACCCGTGTGTGGCAATCCGGCGATTGTAGACTGTATCATCCTTTGGAACGTGGCTGGGGCATTTTTCATGCCAAAGGGTAGGACTTCATACTGGTACAATCCAGATGGTGTGGCAAAAGCAGAGATGCTCTTGGCCCTCTCAGTTAAAGGCACACACCAATAACCCTTCAATAAATCAATCTTGGTCAGAAACTTTGCTTGCCCTACACTATCAATACAATCATCAATCCTAGGTATTGGAAACACATCAGTTCTAGTTACAGCATTGACTTTGCGATAATCTGTACAGAATCTAGTACTTCCATCAGGTTTTGGAACCAGCACACAGGGTGAACTCCAATCGGAGTTGGAGGGTCTGATAATATCATGTTTTAACATGTACTCAACCTCTTTCTCAGCAATCTTTCTCTTTTCAGGATTCATCCGGTATGGATGCTGTTTTATTGGTTTGGCATCACCAACATCTACATCATGAGAGGCTATAGTAACTCTCTTTGGAACATCAGGAAACAAATCCTCATATTTCTTGATCAACCTTTCAAACTGATCTCTCTGTGAGGGTTCTAAGTGCTGGAGTTTTACATCAAGATTTTGCAACACTTCAGTGTTTGACAATTTACATGAAAGAACTTCAGCTTTAATTCTTGGTTCATCATCTTGAAACTCCCCCTCATCTTCACACGTTTCGACCATTTGAGAATCTGAAGTGACAGCTGCAACCCTAGCATTTCTGTCATGATAAGGCTTTAGCATGTTAATATGACACAATTGTTTTGGTTTTCTCCTATCTGGAGTCTTCACAATGTAATTGAGATCATTGAGTTTTGTCAGAATTTCATAAGGACCATGAAATCTAGCCTGCAATGGATTGGACTGCAAGGGAAACAACACAAGGACCTTGTCTCCTGGTTTAAACTCACGGCTTCTAGCCTTATGATCATACCAAGTTTTCATTTTTCCCTGACTTGATTTCAAGTTCTCTTTGGCAAGGTCACAAGCTGCACGCAATCTTTCCTTGAACTTGCTAACATAGTCTAACAGACTGATTTGCGGCTCTTCCTCTTGCCATTGTTCACTCAATAATAGCAAAGGTCCTCTCACTTCATGACCAAACACTAGCTCAAATGGACTGAATCCAGTAGACTCCTGCACTGCTTCTCTAGCTGCAAACAACAGCAAATGAACCCCTTCATCCCAGTCTTTCTCATGGTCATAACAATAAGTCCTCATCATTGTCTTGAGAGTGGAATGAAACCGCTCTAAGGCACCCTGACTTTCCGGATGATAGGCACTAGAAAGAATCTGTTTTGCACCTAGTTCATACACAACCTGCTGAAACAATCCTGAAGTGAAATTGCTACCTTGGTCTGACTGAATTTCCCTGGGAAGACCAAACAACGTGAAGAACTTTATCAAAGCCTTCGAGATTGCAGTTGCCTTGATGTTACGTAGTGGTATGGCTTCGGGGAATCTGGTAGAGGCACACATGATTGTCAACAAGTACTGATTTCCAGATCTAGTCTTGGGTAATGGACCAACGCAATCAACAATGACCCTAGAGAATGGCTCCCCAAATGCTGGGATAGGCTGCAATGGAGCTACAGGTGGGTCTAACTGGTGTTTTCCAACTACCTGACAAGGGTGACAGGTTTTGCAAAAGTTGGAAACGTCTTTCCGAAGCCCAGGCCAAAAGAAGTGTTTCATGATCTTATCAACAGTCTTGTTAACACCAAGATGACCTCCTAAAGGTAAACTATGAGCCATTGTTAAGATCTCATTCCTATAGACCTTCGGAACAACAATTTGCCTGACCACTGCCCAATCTGCATTGGCAGGGATATCAGGAGGGCGCCACTTCCGCATCAACACACCATCCTTGAGATAATACCCAACTGGAACTGCATCTATTTCTTTTTCAGGAAGGGCTCTCCTCTTTAGTACACCAATTTCAGGATCATTAGTTTGCTCCTCAATCAACCGCTTTCTGGACAGAGACAAGTCTCCAGACACATCAGAATCACCAGACCCATCCGGCTGGCTGAATAGAGAACTGATAAAAGTATCTGATAAGTCCTCAAACGGAGAAACCATAGTAGGCCAATCAGAGTCATGAGGCGAACCACCTGAGTCCTGACTATTCAATGTACTGGACGGCACCACAACATCATCTTCTTTAGCCTTCTTGGCCATAGCACGAGTCACTGCGCAAGAAGGATACAGAGATGGGTCCTCATCCCCATTTTCAGTGCTCGGCTGTGAAGTAAGATGTACAGGGGGAACTACTTTGCCCCCAGCCAGGTCATTGCCTAGCAACAGAGAAACACCCTTTATAGGTAGACTTGACATAAGTCCCACCTTTACCTGTCCTGTAACTAAATCTGACTTCAAGAATATAGAGCGCAGGGGTACAGATACAGTCCTCCCTTCAATACCTTGTACAAGTATGAAATCCCCTGAAGCGGTCTCATCACGTAACTCCAAGGAGTCCATCAACAAAAGTGACTGAGAAGCTCCGGTATCCCTTAGGATATATATGGGGACAGGAGTAGTATGCTCATTCAGAGCCACAAATCCCTCTGACACAAATGGAAGAAATTCCTCCCTCACAAAGTCAGCTGTATTAGGCTTTTTAGCCCCACAAGAAGCAGGCAATTTAGCAGATTGGTTATCTACTACAGGGGTTTCTAACCTTGTTTTCACAAAGGCATTTGGTTTGGTATCCTTTTCTTTTTCTTTCTTAGCTTTAAGGAACCAACAGTTAGTTGTAACATGACCAGATTTCTTGCAATAACTGCAAACTAGACCACTTTTGTCACTGTCAGCTTTCACACTTTGATCAGACCTGTTACTGGATTTCTGAGCACCATCACCAGATTTGTCTTTGTCTTTGGGTGAGGAATCTTGGGTATCACCGTAACCCTTTTTCTGAAATTGGGACCATTTATTGTTACTGCTAGACTGAAATTTGGACTTATGAGTGAGAACATATTCATCTGCAAATTTGGCAGCTGATTGCAAGTTCAGTGCTTGCTTCTCATTAAGGTAGGTCTTAACATCATCTTTAACACAGTTCTTGAATTCTTCAACTAACACCATCTCTTTTAGTGAGTTGAAATCATCCTTGACCTCCATAGAAGTACACCAGCGCTCAAAGCAAACCTGCTTCTCATTAGCAAATTCAACATAAGTCTGATTTTCAGATTTCTTCAGACCTCTGAATTTCTGTCGGTAAGCCTCTGGAACCAACTCATAAGCTCTCAAAATAACCTTTTTGACAACCTCATAATCAGAGGAATCATCTGCAGACAAAGCCGAATAGGCTTGTTGAGCTTTACCCTTGAGGACAGTTTGCAACATCAGAGGCCAGTGTTCCTTTGGCCACTGGCAACTCTTTGCTACCTTTTCAAAACACTGGAAATAGTTGTCAACATCCTTTTCTGAAAATGGAGGCACCAGTTTTACCTCCTGACTGGCACAAAATTTATTTTTAGTTTCAATTTTAATTTTTAGTTGCTCCATTTGGAGTCTTTCTTCTCTATCGAATTTCTCTAATTCAAAATCTCTCTGTCTCTGTCTCTCTCTTTCTGCTCTTTCCTCTTTCTCTCTCTCAAATTCTCTTTGTTTTTCCTCTCTTCCTTCTTTTTCTCCCTCAACCTGCCTTTGTTTTCCTTTTTCTTCCCTCTCAAATTCTCTTTGTTTTTCTTTTTCCTCCCTTTCTTTCTCTTTTTCCTCCCTTTCTTTTTTCTCTTCTCTTGCTAATTTTTCCAACTCAAATTGCCTTTGTTTTTCTTTTTCTTCCCTATCAATCTCTAGCATTTTTAATTTAAGTTCCATTTCTATATTTGGATTTTCCACTGGAAACTGTTCCAGATCTCCTGGTGCAAACACATTTTCATCAATGTAATATTCAACTATCTCTCTAGCCAGTCTTGCTTTTCGCATGGCTGGTTTTACCTCTGTCAGCTCCAACTGTCTGCAAATTTCTAGCAGTTCTGTCTTTTTAAAAGACTTCAAAACCCCTACGGTTGGTGATGCCAAGAAATCATCCATTGCTGTTGTCAATATATATCTAGGAAAATTCACAAAAACAATTTCACAATTTGGAATGTTAGATTTTCAATAAATTACTCACACAATGGTCTATCCCGGACCTTGAGCCCCCAATTTGTTATGGCCCCAATTTGTTATTACATTTATAACACAACAGCAACAGCAAGGGATGACAAACACAGTTTTAACAACTAAAACACATTTAATTTTTAACAAAGACAAAGACTAATAACAACCTACAACTAAAGACCAAGATTGATAAATAAGAAAAAAAAACAGAAATAATTACAGTCCCTTTTTGGTGGGGTGGCTTGGTGATGTCCTGGATGAAGAAAATGCTCAAACACAGGCAAAGAAATCCACGAAAGAAACGTCACAGGTCTTGAACAGAATGGCAGGTCTGGTCATATTCTTGCAATTTCTCCTACTACTTTACTGTCTCAATTCTTTTCCTTATATACTCTTTTGCAGACCCCACCCACATTTAGACCTCTTTTTTTTAAATTTTCTGAGACTTGCCCCAGACATGTCCAGGACAAGTCTAAACATGACTCCAGTCTGAGCTTAGCAAAAAAAGGTAAATACTGCCATCTAGTGGCCTATATTCACATTACACACGCCATTTTAAAACTGCCAATGCTCTGCTGTTTTCTGGAGCCTGTAGCTTTGAATTTCTTCATTGAACACTTTTTATGTTTTTGAGTAATTTTTTCAGCAAAATCAGAGGAGGTCACTGGCACACCTCTAGGTGATTTGGTGTGGAATGACCCCATTGCTTTGTGTTTTTTATTTGAAATCTCTCCGTGTCTAGCTTTTCTGCCTCCATAGCCAGTGGGTTGCCATGGGACACGGTGACAAGGCTTTCTATGTCACGATGTTCCTTGGGTTAGAACAATACTGCAGTGACCGCCACTCTTGCCCATCTCAGGAGAGCTCATCTAGTTCTATTGTGGAGGAAACCAGAAGATGCGCCTGCTCAGAGAGCAACTGGCTAATACCTCCGTGGCCAGAAAGAAGGACTCTTCGTCTCTGGATTTTTCGTTCCCAATAATGCTTTACCCTATTCCTGCATTATCATCTGTCATGTATGAGTGTTTTATGTAAAGCACTGTATATCATTTGTAAATGTCAGTTTGTTACATACTATTTGTGCTGCCTTACTGGTCAGCTATTTGTTTATTTTGTTCATCATTTAGCACCCTCTGGTGGTATGTCTGTAGCAAAATATGGTCTGCTGCAATATCACTTGTTTGTGATGAAATAGACTAGTGCTTTTTAGAGGTTTCTGGCATCTTCTTGTCCGGAGGGGACCGGATCACCCAGGACTCCTGCAGATCTTTCCAGAATGTTCCTAGTCTATATAAATGCTGTGATTTTGTTCAGTGGAGGAGAGTTTTTGTTTTGGCATCAGAGTTACATGGTGGCATTAGAGTGTTATTACAAGATTGCACAGTTGATTATTTGTAGACATTATTGGACATAATCAGTGAAGAATAAAATTTGTTTAAGTTGTCATTGCTGGTTTTCTTTGTTGTGATTTTCAAGTCATAACAAACCCTAACCCTAACATTGTGGTGATCTGTCTGTCATCCGTCCGTCTGTCAACAGTGGTGGCACATTTTGTCATCATTATGGGATGAAAAGTCCGGGACAAAAAGTCCTGTAACCCAGAAAGAGCATTTCTATGAAACGGGAAGTTGTCTGAAATCAGTGAATTACACACGCCTCCTTTCATTGCTGCTTTGCAGGTTTTTCATCTCTTTGATTATAAATTTTCCCTTTTGCTTGTAGATCTGCTTGGGACCAGTCCCCTCCTGTCCCGCAGCAATGTCACAAATGGCGACTTCAGGCAAGTAGCCCTGTACTCTTACCCTGGAGCCTGTCACTGTTTTGAGAACTTGTGCTGCGGCAGGTATTCTGTGATCCTAAGAACTAACTAAAACATACTTTTTTTGTTTTTTTTTTTCCTCAGACTCTGAACAGAGGCTGTCAGCAGAAGCAGTTCTCACTAGTGCAGAAAGATCTGGCTAGTAAGTCTCCTTTGTTAAACATTTCTGTAGGAATGTAGCATACATAATTAATACTCTGTTAATAAAGTGGCCAATTTGACATTTTATATTTTGTGCAAATTTAGAAAAGAATTCAGATTTGTGGACAGTTTTTAAACTCTTATTTACTTATGGTTAAAATTGCAGTAAAATATTTAATTTAGGGACTCAAGCACGTTCTATGGTGCTCATTCAAGAGCTTTTCAGGAAATGCAGCCTTAATGCAAGATTTCATATGTTGTTTTGATGAATTATGTGTTAAAAGCACTGAAGTTGGTTCAAAAGCCAGGAACAAAAGCCAGAAATGGCCCTCACTGCCCTCTTCTGGTTTATTCTGTGCCAGTTATAGTTTTGCAAATTTTGAGATGCATGTTCGCAACTTTCAGCAGTTTTCTTTCGTCTCTACAACAGCAATACTGCTTATCTCAACAAACCCGCCTCTGGTCTTACTGACACCGATGCGTGTGAAGAGATCCAGAGGTTGAAGAATGGGGACAAACCGGGACAGCAAACAGTGAGTGTGAGAATCGTGTAACGCTCTCTCTAGAAATGCTGTTCTTGAAATATTCTCGAAGTCAGCAGTGCCATAAATAATTTTATGCTTTTTGCCTGGTATAGTCATATTCAAAACCTCTGTAGCATCACAGACAAACATTTGATAGAATCATTTCAGAGAGAAAAATTTGTACAAAGCACAAAATCCAGGAGGTCATGCATCATTTGGATATATGGTGCCTCATCCTTTTTCCATTGAGAAAATAAATTGTAGTCCAGAGGTCAAGTTGTAGTTGTTAAATTTGTAAATTGATAGATTTGTGAGAAATTCTGTTCTAAGCCTCATGTCTTATCAACATGTGTCAGCGAGTATTTATAATTCATGACCAAAACTGTGCATTAGTATGAAAGGTCGTGTTATAAAAGGAAAGTCAATATTTTTCAAACGCTGTCTAATTAAGATTAATTAACATACCAAGGTCAATGTCACGGAGAGACGTCGCGGACGGACATAGGTGATCACACAGAATTACTTTAGTCGTAATTTTGTTTCAATCATATGTCTGTAATCTACTTGGACATCAATAACTTTTAACAAAGAAGAAACTGAAAGTTGCCGTGAGTATTAGAAAACAATAGAAATAAATGTCACTAGAGTTTATTCAAGAAAATTGAGGTGATAATCAAAGTCATTTGTCTTTTGTGCAGGACTCTGATTCAAAGCACTTTGGCATGGTGACGTGCAGTGTGTGCGGCATGATCTACTCTGCAGCCAACCCCGAGGACGAGACGCAGCACCTGCTCTTCCACAATCAGTTCATCAGCGCCGTCAGATACATTGTAAGAAGAAGGCGTATGGACTTCTATGCATCCACGACAGTTCCTCAGGGCTATATGCATTTGGACTGCGCGATGTATATCGAATTGAGATCTTTTTATTTGTAAGAAGAAGGAGGGGCACAATATAGTGCATAGGCAATCTTTTTTTCTTCATTATTATTTATCTGGCTGCAATGGCTCCTTGCTATTCTACGGCCTGCACCGTATTTGAAGGTGAAAAGTGTAACATTAGGCCTCTATTCTGGCCTTATCGCAGCCCTGACATACTGTCAGCAGCATTATCATATTCAGTCCACTGCACAGTCGGAAAAATTTCTGTCTGGAGTAGTAAACAATCACTTCTGGTAGTCGCTGTCTTTGCAGCAAATGAGTCAGGAAGCCATTAAGATATGACCAAAAAGCAAAAATATAAGATACACCTTTCACTGCATTGTAGGAACTAAAGAAAATTGGTACAAGATTGCCTTGGTGCAGCTTCGTAGCAGGTAGTTCTATAACACTTAAAAAAATTCCGTTTATTGCATCATGCAGGCCTTGAATGCATCAATCTCAAATGCAGTATGGATCTGCATTGCACACATACGCAAAGGTCATGCACTGATATTTAGCAAATTGTTGATTCCCATTGTCACTGAAATGTTTGCTATTCAAATTATGTTTGTCTTTATTTACATGAACCATTGTTCTCTTTCATGTGTTATTTTCAGGGATGGAAGAAGGAGAGGATTCTGGGAGAATATCCTGATGGCAAGATTATCTTGGTTCTTCCAGATGACCCAAAATACGCCTTGAAGAAGGTTCATTCCTATTTATGTAAAGTGCTATAAAAAGTATTTGCCCCCTTCCTGATCGCTTATTTTTTTGCATATTTGTCACACTTACATGTTTCAGATCATCAATCAGGTTTTAATATCAGACAACGATAACCTGAGTAAATACAAAATGCAGTTTTTTTTACCCTTTGCCCAACTTCGGCCGGAGGGGTATTGTCGTCACTGTCGCCTGTCGTCCGTCTATGACTTTGTCCAGGCCAGTACTCAGCAACTAATGATCACAGCCTCACCAAATTTGGTATGATAACTCAGTATGACATAGATGTGCAAAGTCAGGTTTTTTGCTGGAGTTGACCTTTGACCTTAGCTCTGTGACCTTGACCCTGGAAATTTTTTTCCGGGTCAGTACTTGGCAGCTAATTATCGCAGCTTCATCAAATTTGGTCTGGTAACGCACTATGACCCATAGATGTGCAACGTCACATTTTTTTTTGCTGGATTTCACCTTTCATCTTAGTGCTGTGACCTTGAGACAGGAAATCTTGTATGGGCTGAGGGGTATTCAGCAATGCGTTATGTTTAAATGTTGATTTCATTTATTGAGGGGGGAAAAAAGCTATCCAAACCAACCTGACGCTATGTGAATGAGTAATTGCCTTGTTAAATCATGAATTAACTGTGATTAACCACATTTTTTAGTTTAATTTCAATAGCCACACCCAGGCCTGATTACTGCCAGACCTGTTGAATTAAAAAAAATCACTTAAACAGAACCTTTCTGACAGAGTGAAGTAGGCTGAAAGATCTCAAAAAGCAACTCATCATGCTGCGATTCAAAGAAATTCAAGAACAGATGAATTGAAAGGGTTGAAAAGCCATTTTTAAGGCGTTGGGACTCCAGCGAACCACAGTAAGAGCCATTATCCACAAATGGAGAAGACTTTGAACAGTGGTGAACCTTCCAAGGAGTGGCCAGCCTACCAAAACTACTCCAAGAGCGCATTGATGACTCATACAGGAGGTCACAAAAGAAACCAGAACAACTTTTAAAGAACTGCAGGCCTCGCTTGCCTCAGTTAAAGTCGGTGTTCATGATTCAACAATAAGAAGGAGATTGGGCAAAAATGGCATCCATCGGAGAGATACAGAGCGAAAACCACTGCTGACCAAAACAAAGGCTTGTCTCATATATGGCAAAAAAATCATCTTGATGATCCCAAAGACTTTTGGGAAAATATTCTGTGGACTGACACAACAAAAGTTTAACTTTTTGGAAGGTGTGCTTCCTGTTCTTCTGGCGTAAAATTAACACAGCATTTTATAAAAAGAACATCATACCAACAGTCAAACATGGTGGTGATAGTGTGATGGTCTGGGGCCGCTTTGCTGCTTCAGGACCTGGATGACTTGCCGTAATTGATGGAACCCTGAATTCTGCTCTCTACCAGAAAATCCTGAAGGAGAATGTCTGACCATCAGTTTGTGACCTTAAGCTCAAGGGTACTTGGGTTATGCAGCAGGACAATGATCCGAAACACACCAGCAAGTCCACCTCTCAATTGCTTAACAAAAGCAAAATTAAGGGTTTGGAGTGGCTAGTCAAAGTCTGGGCTTAAATCTGATTGAGATACTTTGGCATGACCTTAAACCCTTCAATGAGGCTGAATTAAAACAATTCTGCAAAGAAGAGCAGGCCAAAATTCCTCCACAGTGATGTGAAAGACTCATTGCCAGTTATCGCAAGCGCTTGATTGCAGTTGTCGCCAAGGGTGGCACAACCAGTTATTGGGTTTAGGAGGCAATTCCTTTTTCACATAGGGTAAGGTAGGTTTGGATAGCTTTTTTCCCTCCGTAAATGCAATCATAATTCAAAGACTGCATTTTATATTTACTCGGGTTATCTTTGTCTAATATTAAAATTTGTTAGAATATCTTAAATATTTAAGTGTGACAAATGCACAAAAAAATAGGCAATCAGGAAGGGGGCTAATATTTTTTCACAGCACTGTATGTTCTGTGAGAGTGAAGCTAGTGCTAAAATTACAGAAGCTTGTTGTCTCGTTAGCAAGTCATCAAGTGTACTGCCGGTATCCATCTTACTTTCACAAGCTATAGCTCATAACGTGTGCTCAGCTGAAACCATAGTTTTTGTATTTTGATGCCAACTTCTGTTTACTTTAGCGTGTGTAGTTCTTAATGACCCTTCAGTCCTTTACTTCAATATCAGTCTCCTACAGTAAGGACAGCTTACATCCCATAATTATGAAGCCACTCACATGCCTCAAGTGCTGTAAATATGTGAACGTGATGCCAGGCTGGCAACCAATCAGATACTCGGGGGTTGAAAACAAAAACAAAACTTCAGACTGAAAAAACTGGTGTTTTGAATTCATTCTTAGAGGTCCCTGTATAGATCTCCTTTGAGCTGCATGCACTTGTTGGGTTTCTGTTAGGGCTCACAGAGTGCTAAAACTATGTCTGAACTTCTTTTGACCGTACCTCAGGTGGAGGAGATCCGTGAAATGGTGGACAGCGATCTTGGCTTCCAGCAGGTGGATTCGAAGTGTCTCTCCCAGACGAAGACAGTCCTCTTTATTTCCAATGATAAGAAGGTGGCTGGATGCCTCATTGCGGAACATATTCAAGAGGTGAGGGACGAATCCAGTTCGACCAATCAGTGGACTGCGATGTTTCTAGCTCCGCCTTTTAATATTGGATCAGTGTGCTGGGTACCTTAAAGGACCAGTGTGTGAGATCTAGATCCATCAAGTGGTGAGATTCTAGATTGCAACAAAATGATCATTCCCTTCCTCAGAGAACCTACGGTGGCCGCAAAACTTGCAAAAAACACGAAAGGCGCGCCCTCGTTTCAGTACTTTTTTTAATTACTTTTTTCCTGTCCTGGGCTACCATAGAAACATGGCGGTGTAAAATTGCAAGCTCCGTGGAAGAGGACCCGCTCTCTCTTGATATAAAGGGCTTATTCTGGATAAAAGAAAACACTGCGATTCTTATTTTCAGGAGATAATTCACTGATGAAAATGCACTTTTGAATATCATATTCCATTCCTGCCAGTTATTCAGCCAGATTGTCCATCGAAACCTTACACACTGGTCCTTTAACGGAGGGGTTACGAAAAAATGAGATGGAATCGAACTGTTCTTTTGTTGCCATCCACAGTTTATGTCATTGCTAATGCGAAAATGACCATTCTAATTTGCAAGTTGAGTTGATTTTGGATCAGTACAAAATTACCTCTTCTTGTCGTGAAATTCTGTTAACGTAAGATTTAAGGCAGCCCATACACCAACTTTTTTTTAGTTAAAGCAATTGTTTATTTTTATAGTGTACTAGCTTACAAAGCATTTTTTTTTTTAATTCACATATGGCAACAAAAACGAGGATGCTTTTTACAGCAATATAACCATTACTGTTTTTTTTTTCTCTTCGGTTACCTCATTCCTCTCACCTTGAATTTGTGTGATTCTTGAAGGATCTTTAGATCTACAGTGAATCTTTGTGCGCGGTATAGTGGTGGCCAGTAAACCGGTTTCATCACCGTCACTGGTATATAATATGTTGCCACGAAATGGATTTTGCAATACTGTAATTACCACGGTAAAAGCGTTGTTGCATATAATTTGGGCCAAGTGCTTGCATGTGAGAGATTTATTTCTCCCAACACGGTAAGAGATCACATTTTTGCTTTGCTACAGCCGTTCTTACAAGTAAACGCGCATACACCTTTAAAGGGATATTTTAAAATTTTGGAAAATTGGCCTATTGCCATATTCCCTATAGTTATATGAGTCGATGCATTGCCTTTTGTTATCCGTGCCCGTCGTTTTGAGATTCCTGGGAGGAAAGACAGGAAATGCTCAGCGAACATAACAAAAGTGAACGGGACGGGTCCCTCCCTCCTTCGAAACTCATCAAATACGCAATCCAGAAACTCCAGAATGCTCCTGTGGACAAGTTCAGACCTGCATATTCACCACACTATAAAATAATAATGTATAATTAAGAGGCAGAGTTATTTTCAAGGCAAATGCATTACCGGAACTACATTCCAGACATACCGGCTGGGCAGAGTGATTTCAAAAGCTTATGTTTACTGCAGCTACTCGCAACGTCTGTAGTGTGCACTGCGCGCTGTGTTAATCCGCCCAGCGGGTTACTCAAGAAAGTAGTTCCAAGTATTTGCTTCATATGTCGTAATGTTGCATAACCATACATTATTATATCCCGAACGCTGTTTTTGGTCTGACCGCCGCAGCGCCGCCCTACGTGTTAACACGATAACTTCAGTAATATTTCAAATAGAAATTTCAAGTTTTGCATGTAAGTATCATATAGAGGAAGTACTGATTCAATTTTGGACTATTTAGGATTTCTAAATTGGCCACCAGAGGCCAAAAACTGATTTACGTGTTAACGCGATAACTTCAGTAATATTTCAATTACAAATTCCAAATTTTTCATATAAGTATGTATCATAAAGAGGAAGAACTGGTTTGATTTTGGACAATTTACAATTTCTAGATTGGCCACCAGGGGCCAAAAACTGAAAAAATCAGTTTTTATCATATCTCTGGAAATATTTGTCCAATTGACCTCAAATCAAGTGCAAATGAAAGGTCATGACCTGAGGATGTGTCCCACGATGACATTATACCTGTTTGGTTCAAAATTTTGACACAAGGTGGAGCTTTATCACATAAAATTCACCATTTTTGCCATATCTTTGGAACAATTTCTCCAATTGACATGAAACTATGTGCAACTGCAAGGTCATGACCTCACAACGTGTCACATGATGACATCATACCTGTATAGTTCAGTAATTTGCCACCAGGTGGCGCTTTCTGATGGAAAATTACCATTTTTGCCATCCTGAAATTCAGTTCAAATGAAGGTCTATTCAAGGATTGGGGAATTGGAGGATTGGGGGCGTTTGGGAATATACCCCCATCCGTCGCCTCCGACGGCATAAGCCTAGTTATTTCATAGCATGGTGAATGTGCAGGTCACAACTTGTTCACGAGAGCGTTTTGGAGTGGCTGGATTGCGTATTTAATGAGTTTTGAAGGTGGGAGGAACCCGTACCGTTCACTTTCATTATTTTCGCTGAGCAGCTTGCGTCTCGCATATATTCACGTTTGCAATGACTTTGAATATTATCTTTCGTGCGTAAAATTCATTTTGCATCTGGTGTGAAAGAATCTTAACACTGACTACGAAACCAACATACTAGCTCGCACGCCAGCTATCCATTTGCGGTGCACATAAATAACTAAAAACCAGTGAATCGTGGGGGTACCCCGGTGGCTCATCTGCAGAGTGCGCGCACATAAAGGCTGTGGACTTCCATTGATTCCTAGGTCCAAAAATAATACAACTGCGCAAGTAGAGGTCGCGGCCAAATAGAAATATAAAAACGGTCACGGCAAAATATAGACTGACTCATAAATAAATTTAATTTCTGACCCTCCAGCCACACATGCATGAAAAGCTGCTTCTCTTTTTAAATCTTAATTCTTTAATTTAGCAGAACTACCAGGAGCTGGAGAGGGTTTGCACTAGTGATAAGCGTAGTATTTTTGCTATCATGTTTTACACCACAACTGTGCAATAATCATATGGAGAAATGGGTAGAGATGCAGTAATAGTGCTGCAAATAAACAACCTTTATTTTAAGTACCTTTCTTGCGTCAAAAGTAAACCTCCAATATAAATTCGTTGAAAAGTTAACAGCCTTGCAATGTTGACCCTGGCACTGGCTGATGGTAAAGATGGTTGTTGTTTTGTGTTAAAAGTTTGAAAGAAACCATTGTGTTTGTATTGTATACAAAAATAAAAAGTGGGGAAAAAGTAAAATGCAAAAAAACATTTTTTTTCTGTAAATATTCTTCATTCCTCAGACCCAGTTTGCTCACCAGTGTAGTTAACTTTCAGCTGAAATGGGGTAAGCTACTCTTCCAAAAGGACGTTGTGGCCAAGGCCTTTTTCTAACGCATTAGTAGACATTTTCTACTTGCTAGGATGTTTACACTTACAACACAGACCAAACAGAACTAGAATCATGTTTTCAAAAGACTACCCCATTTCATTTTGGAATACCGTGATATAATTCCGTTATCGCAATATGAAGGAAAAATACCGTGATATAAATTTTAGGTCGTATCGCCCTCCCCTAGGGCGGTATTTCTTTCACAGTTATGAGGCAGCCATGTAAATGACTACAGTCCTCTGTGCGTAATGTGAACCATTCATGTCGCCCACCTCCTCGGTTACACCTCAAAGTTGAAAGCTGCTTTTTTGGCGATGGGTGTTTTCTATCTGACCGCGATGCCATTCTGCAGGGCTTCCCAAATCCAGCCCTCCAATCCAAATCTAGCCGTGGTTTTTCTAGCCAGGTGTAATGATGTCATGCCGTGGACCATCATTTGGGGACCTGGTCATTCTGCTTTTTCCTCGCATTCAACAGGACTGAATTTTGACGTGCATCTGCTGTTCTGTATTCAGGGTTTCCGAGTGATCGAGGAGCCCGTGCCCGAGGGCTCTGAGGGGGAGAGGGTGATGTTCGAGCAGCAGCGGGCGTGGTGTTGCTCCACCAGACCCGAGCCGGCCGTTTGCGGCATCAGCCGAATTTGGGTGTTCAGCATGATGAGGAGGAAGGGCATCGCCTCACGGATGATCGAGTGCTTAAGGTTAGACCTGGCCGAGTCTCTCCCCTATTTGCTGGAAAGTGGTGACGTAATTTTGAGGTCAACTTGCCGAAGCCACGGCAGCTGGCTCATGCCGAACGAACCAAACCATAAGTGAAGATATAGAACAGTGCTTATCGCCGCGGTTCTTGTGTCTGTGTATGGAATTAAGATTTATTTTCAGCAGTCTTAAAGGAACAGTCCACCGTGCTTTCATAATGAAATATGTTTTTCTATGAAATGAGACGAGATGATGCGTACCTCTCCGAGCTTTGAGCGACCACCCAGTCAGCCAGATGCGCTGCCACTCCTGTTAGCATTTGTAGCTAGACTCATTGTGGTCAGCGGTATTTTTCGGGGCTGTAGTTAGATATGACCAAAGTCTTCCACGTTTTTCCTGTTTACATAGGTTTACATGACCAGTGACATGAGTTCAGGTTTGGGTACGCAAATCCAAACGTGGCTTTTTCTATGCTGTGGGAAGTGCGTACTATAATGACAGGCGTAGTAACACCTTCTGCGCGCTTCGACAGCGCATTGATACCTTCACTTCTAATTTCTTTTCTCTCCCACGACCCCCCCTACTTCCGTAAATACAACCAACGTGACTGCACTGCACTGCTTGGTACACAGTCAGGAAGCCAGAGCTTGCAGAAAATTATAAAAGAAAATAATTAAGTGTGCTTCTATGGAACATTTTCAAATGGAGGACATAGATGCCGACGACTGGCTTGTGGCGGAGCCGGAGCCATATCTATTTGAACCGGAATATACCGAGGAGGAGCTAGCCGAAATGGACCGTGAGAGGGAAGAAGAAACGGACGAAGATGAATCGGATGTGAAGAAGTGAAGTGAAGGTATCAATGCGCTGTCGAAGCGCGCAGAAGGTGTTACTACGCCTGTCATTATAGTACGCACTTCCCACAGCATAGAAAAAGCCACGTTTGGATTTGCATGCCCGAACCCGAACTCATGTCACTGGTCATATAAACCTATGTAAACAGGAAAAACGTGGAAGACTTTGGTCGCATCCAACTACAGCCCCGAAAAATACCGTTGACCACAATGAGTCTAGCTACAAATGCTAACAGAAGTGGCAACGCGTCTGGCTGACTGGGTGGTCGCTCTAAGCTCGGAGAGGTACGCATCATCTCGTCTCATTTCATAGAAAAACATATTTCATTATGAAAGTACGGTGGACTGTTCCTTTAAACCCAAAATATTGTTATTATACAAAACCCAAAACCAATGAAGTTGGCACGTTATGTAAATCGTAGATAAAAACAGAATACAATGATTTGCAAATCCTTTTCAACTTGTATTCAATTGAATACACTGCAAAGACAAGATGTTTAATGTTCAAACTGAGAAACTTTTTTTTTTTGCAAATAATCATTAACTTAGAAATTATAGGCAGCAACACATTGCAAAAAAGTTGGCACAGGGGCCTTTTAACCACTGTTACATCGCCTTCTTTTAACGACACTCAGTAAACGTTTGTGAACTGAGGAGACCAATTTTTGAAGCTTTTCAGGTGGAGCTCTTTCCCATTCTTGCTTGATGCACAGCTCAAGTTGTTCAACAGTCGGGGGTCTCCATTATCGTATTTTATGCTTCATAATGCACCGCACATTTTCAATGGGAGACCGGTCTGGACTACAGGCAGGCCAGTCTAGTACCCGCACTCTTTTACTACGGAGCCATGCTGTTGTAACACGTGCAGAATGTGGCTTGGCATTGTCTTGCTGAAATAAGCAGGGGCGTCCATGAAAAAGACGTTACTTGGATGGCAACATATGTTGCTCCAAAACCTGTGTGTACCTTTCAGCATTAATGGTGCCTTCACATATGTGTAAGTTGCCCATGCCTTGGGCACTAATACACCCCCATACCATCATAGATTACAGTCCAGTGGACTATGGTGCTCTCTGTATTCAATTTACATTTCTGAAGTCAAATTTGGCCTTGTTACAAATGTATAGTCTGTTTTTGATGAAATCTTGAGAATTGGCTAAAGTGAGGATTTTGCTGTTAATTGAATTGCAGAATTATTTTTTTTAACCCTAGTCCTGCTTCTTGGTTAATGCTAATTAAGAACAGGCATACAGGGAAATGGCTACTCAGGAGTGCTGTATCAACGACCACCACACAAGAAAATGAGTGTGGGTTGTAATGCGAATAGAAGCCACTAGATGGCAGTATTGACCTTTCTTATGTTAAGCCCAGACTGGAGCTAGGATATGGCATGTCTTGGGCATGTCTGGGACAAGTCCCAGAGAATTAAAAAAAGAGGTCTAAATGTGGGAGGGGTCTGCAAAAGAGTATATAAGGAGGAAAATTGAGGGAGTGGAGTAGTAGGAGAAATTGCAAGGAGAAGGATACATTTGACCAGACCTGTCACTCTTTTTTTCATGATCTGTTAAGCTTTTTGTGGATTTTTGCATGTGTTGGAGTATTTTTCTCACCCGTGACATTACCAAACAACCCCACCAAAGGGACTGTAAATATTTTTGTTCTTGTATTTATCAACCTTGGTCAGTAGAGTAGATGGTAGATTAGTTAAAAGTCTGTTTAATTAAATGTGTTTAAGTTTTAAAATTTTGTCTGTCATCCTTTGTTGTCGTGGATGTCATAACAAATTGGGGCCATATCAGGGTCCCCTATATATCGGCGACTGGCAGGACTAGGGTTAATTGTCCCATAACATTGGTAAATATGGCTGTATTTTTGTTTGCCCACCACAGGAACAACTTTATCTACGGAGCTCACCTGAACAAAGAAGAGATAGCCTTCTCTGACCCTACGCCTGACGGAAAGCTTTTCGCGACGCATTATTGTGGCACTTCGCAGTTTCTTGTCTACAACTTCGTCAGTGGGACCCGTTCGATCCGGCCCGGTCCTGCTCAGATGTGAAGTGAATATTTTTGAGCTGACTGCCGATGCTGGGATTCCTCTAGAACCTTCAGTTCAGGACTCCTGGTCACGAGCACGTCTAGCCCTTGGCGTGTTGTTTTGTGAGTTTCACAGCTCTGGTATTGTTCTGATGACTGCCTTGCGAACTCCTCCTTCAAGAGAAGTATTAAGGAACCCTTCATTTTTTTTTTAAACTCAGGATTTAAACGATATATTGTAAGCAACAATAATAAACTGATTTTCTCCGGCTCATTATGAAGAATATTTTGGAACAAATAGTATTTTGTTAATGCATTTTTAAGAGTGAGAAGAGAACATTGAAATGTGTATTTTATTGGATGTCTTTTAAATGCATGTTTTTGACAAAAGGAAAGCTAATAAAATCTAACAACAATTTTGGTTTTTAGAATTTTAAGATCATATTTACTCATTCCGTATTCCTTCTGTGCTCAAACAACTCCTGGCTCTCATACACTAAACCATTTTCTCATGCAATCCAGACGGATACATGGAAAATCCAGTCAGTCTTCTTGATTATGAATAATAACAATTTTTTTTTTTTTTTTTTCTCCCTATTCTCAATCGGAAATCCTTTTCCACACCCAATCCACACCTGATATATCTGTACAACTTTGAGTGAGTCATCAGTTCAATTCAGCATTATGAAGGACCTGGCCTTTGTCCATTTACTGAAACCGTTTTTATAATATTAAGAATTACTCTGTTGAAATGCAGCACAGTTCAATTTCATGTAGGCTGAGGAGAGAAAAACAGTCACTGACAAGCTGTTTTGTGACCTTAATCATAAAGTTTCCTTAATCATCATGCTTAACATAAGGAAGTATCACCGCTCAACCCCAATTTCAGAAATTTTTGCACACCTTGGAAAATGCAGACAACACGGATTGATTTGAAAAGTCCATTCATGTAGGGTGCCACACAAACTTGGTGAAAGTGATGAATTTGGTGCTTTTTAAATCTATTGAACAAAGTCGATGGGAGTGATCAACTCAGCATTTTAAATAGATTTGGTCAGCTCGCCTCAGCCATTGTGTCTGGATGAAGCCTTTGACATAAATATGCAACATTTTTGTTGCAGTGAAGCACAGATGAAAATGGTACAATGAGCTTGTGAGTACTTCTTTTGCAGTGGCAGGTACGACTTCCCTATTTTGTAGTCATGTTGAAGAACCTGAAATGGTTCTGTCCAAAGTTAGTTATCCGGAGACTAATCCAGTGTGAAAGCACTTTCAAGTAAGCCGTTCCCTTGCACTATTGTTCATTGGATGTTCCTTGAATTGCAATGGCGGGCTATTAACAGTAAAGACACAATGAGGATCCACTGATGTTGGTGAATACTGCATTGGGGTCCTTGCAAGGGGAGCATTGAAACTACTTGCACTACTGTAATGTAATGTGTACACTGAATGGCCTTCTTTCAAGTGTCTCTGCTGAATGGTGACCTCAGGAGTGGGATGGGCTTGAAATTGTTATCCAGCATTAAGTGTGTAGTCAGGCTGGGGAAAGAACAACTGGGACCCTGCAACTTTCATACCGCCATCAAGTTGCTTGAGGGGTTTGACTCCA
The DNA here is from genome assembly GCA_029721435.1 of Gymnothorax reevesii. Classification (NCBI taxonomy): domain Eukaryota; kingdom Metazoa; phylum Chordata; class Actinopteri; order Anguilliformes; family Muraenidae; genus Gymnothorax; species Gymnothorax reevesii. The sequence goes on along the minus strand of CM056575.1, from coordinate 8,399,806 downwards.
AAATCTATGATTAAATCCATGCAGAATGACTGAACATGGTTTTAAGTCCTTAAATCGCACGCTAGCAACCGTTTCTTTGATTACAATGGAAATGATCAAATCTTTATTTTTCTTCCTTGGTTGGCCTGTGGGTTAAGGAGGCATCGGGGTAAATGACAACTTTTTAAAGCATTCATAGTAAAGGACTCAATTTACCAGTCAAGTATATATACTCAGCAACAAAAGTTTCTGTGACACCAATATTGTTAATTATTTTTCATAACGCAATTATGAAATTGTCATACATGGTGATATCAGACTGAAACGGTACACGTAAACACAACATTGAAATGGAAATCATGAAAATGCGAGAAAATGACTTTGCACGTGAAAATGTGCGTAAATCATGCTTGTGGATGGCAATAAAAGAGGAGAATTTTTGGAATGTTCACATTGTGCCTGATGAACGACGGAAGCATCACCTATCGAAAACACAGCCATTTCGGATCAGGAACTCTACCCTCTAAATGCCAAGACTGTCTGAAAATGATCGGTGGAGGGCCATTGGGATGATTGAATCCGGAACCTCGCAGAGGGAAGTTGCTCATCGCCTGAATGTCCACCGAAACACCTTTTGGAACTTATGGCAGCGTCATCAGCAGACAAGACATGTCAGAGACCGTCCTCGCAGCGGCCGTCCACGAGTAACCACTCCCAGACAGGACAACTGGATTCGAACAACCCATCTCTGAAATCGATTCCAACCTGCAACCATAACTGCAAGAACGATACCTGGTTTGAGGCGACTGCCTGCACAGACAATCCGTCGCCGTCTCCGTCATTTTGGCATTGTCCCACGTCGGCCAGCAAGACGTCCAATACTCACAGTACAACACCGACGACTGCGTCTACAGTGGGCACAACAACATCGACGGTGGATCCAACGTCAGTGGGATCTTTTACTCTTCACTGATGAATCAAGATTCATGCTTAACCGATGTGATGGTCGTTTACGTGTATACCGTCGACGTGGAGAACGTTATGCCAAAAACTGTGTTCAAGAATTTGATCGTTTTGGAGGTGGTAGTGTCATGATTTGGGGAGGGATCACGGCTAGAAACAGAACAGATTTGCTTGTTATTGATGGAAATCTGACAGGTCAAAGATATCGCGATGAAGTGCTATGGCCATTGGTGGTACCGTTTTTGATGCAACATGGTCCCGGAATAACGCTGCAACATGATAACGCCAGACCACACGTTGCAAGGATTGTACAGCAGTATCTGATGCAACAACATGTCAATGTCCTGCCATGGCCAGCCAGATCCCCAGACATGTACCCAATCGAGCATCTTTGGGACGAGATGGATCGACGTTTGCGGCGGTGGGATAACCCGCCAGCTACACTCCAGGAATTGCGACAACATCTACGTCAGATTTGGAATGACATCCCACAGCAATTTCTGGCACATCTGATTCGGTCCATGCGCCGGAGATGCGTTGCTTGCATCATGGCACGAGGAAGTCACACCCGGTATTGAAGTGTGAAGGTCACAATTGGTTAGACGTCAGACAAGTGCTTCATGACGCATGAAAATGACATTTTTCGTTTTGAGTGACGTTGGCACTGAAAAGTCAGTGTTTCTCCTGTTAAATAAACATATTGATTGCATTGAGATCTTTGCGTGTCATTTATAACATACACATAAATGGTGTCACAGAAACTTTTGTTGCTGAGTATACATTCTACGAATAAGAATGGAAAATGGCTCACACATGTAAATTTGCCTGTTGCCACGGAAACAGCGGCCATGTTGAATTTTCACTAGTTTTAGTTTTTCTTGGTTTCTAGATTTCTTGGTAAATATACGTTAACATGGTGGAATTTGTTTTATTTGATGTTTTTGCCACAGCCAAATAGCTTAATTTCTTTAATGGGAGAAAAAAATTTTGGGCCCCTTTTCATCTGAGACGTGAAAAGGATTTTTTTCGGTGGATTTGACACCACATATCATGGGCTATACACTTAAGTTGAAAAAACTCTGTTAAACTGTTATACTAATTACACAGAATAACAAGGGAAAATTTCATGAAGTTCTGATGATTAGTTATGGAGAAATCTGGGTTCAAAGGGGTAAAAATTTTATTTTTCAGGAATGGCTGCCAAAGGCACAGGAACACGTATTGGCAACCATTTAAAATATTGACAACCATTTGCCCTCTCAAAGATTGTCAATATGTATTTATCATATCTTCAAGTACTCAAATCTCATAAAATGAGAAAAAAGCAAAAATTTTCATTTTTTTCATATTATTTACCCCCGATGCCCCCTTAATTGTTTCTGGTGGCGATGGTCCCGACTCTATTCATTCAAGTGCTGTGCCTTCGAAACTTGAAACCCCGTGAGAACGTAATTGTCAAGCCGTTTCATCGCTGTCATCCATGGTGCTGAACTTCAATGTGAGTTTCAGAAGAGGAGACATGTTTTGAAGAGCAGTGCTACATCTTTCAGGAGTGGAAAGTTTGAAGGTCTAAGAATCTGGCAAAACTGGACGGGGCTAATCCACCCGTGTAAGGTATCCAGCGGGTTGCTCTCCTATGTTCGTGCCTCATCCCTGTACCTGGCGTGGCTGTCGTCGCTTCCAGGGCAACCAGGCAAACACTACCACAGCACGTCCTCTGACGGGAGAAGCTCGCTTGCCGTATGACGGTAGTCTAGTTCTGCGGGCATTTCGGCACCAGCATGTCACACAGGTCTGCAGCTACAATTTTATTTACTCTTGCTGAGTTATAATCAGCGTGTTGGCAAACTTCAATCTTTCTTGTATTACTAGCGTTATTAGCAAAATTGTCTACTCATTAACCACCAGGTTGGCTCCATGCCATTTGATAGCTCGCAACTGATGGTCTAGAGATCTTGGTGGACTTTTAGAAGAAAAATGTTACGGTTTCTAGACAGATAATGTCAGTCAGCTACAAGTTACGACGGGGAACTTTTGCGTTATCTATCTTGCTAAAATTGATCGTCTCTCACATTAACATAAAACCTTACACAAGTTCGCAAGCGCGTTCGACAAGTTTTCACCATCTTGGAGAATGACTTTTTTAGAAAGGGATTATGGAAACGTTCCATATCAAATGGTGATTTTTAAGTTTTCAACAATACTTCAGTTCGATTTACGTGAAAAGGAGAGCAATTACTTTGAAAAGAAATTATGCTCAGTCCCACTGACGTTAGTTACCTTTAATAATATCGCAGTGTCTAGAGATACGGCTGTTTTATGGGTACGGCTGTCGATTTTGAAGGGATTAGGATAAGGATTAGGGATTATGGTTAGGGTCAGGTGCTGGCAGGGTTTGAAATTGGGACTGCCGTATCTCTCTACATTGAAGTGAACAGGAAAACTGCCGTACCCGTAGGAACTGCCTTGACTGTGTATCATTCGTATTGACCGCAATTTAACATATTTATAGACCATGAAGATGAGCTGCCGCAGTACCGCCGTTGTCTTCTGAAAACGAATCAATCTCAAGTCTTGTGGTAAATCTCATAAAATTAATTTTATTTCACCATCGTTAGCAGACTGACTAAGTTAATGATCTTTGCGTCTTTGCTGCTTGTTGGAAAATTTAATGAAGCCCGCCAAAATGCTGCCGTTTTCGGTTTATTTTTACCTATCTGCCCTCCCCTGTAACATTGTGGAGAAAATATGGAATCAGATTTGTGTCAAAACTATCGAACAAAACTTTTTGGGTATCAATAAAATGTTCAAAATTGAGAGAGGATATTACTCACTGAAGAACTGTCCCTATCCAGTACAGTACATTCGAGACTGTTTGAATTTATCTGAGTCTACTGAGTGCATTGAGTTATGTTTGGAACAGTAACACTGTGACTTTCCTCTTTCCCAGGACGTACAATGAGATTTGGGCCGATGCCCACGGGGAGCTTAGCGATATGCTGGCCCAGGAGCTGGTTGAGGATGTGCGCCCTGAGAAAGACAGAGTTGTTTTCCTCCAGTGCTTGGTCACCCTCTACGTGCGCTATGTGCGAATCTTCAGGCAGCTGGAGGAAGCGTATGACCAGATGGTGCATCCACAGAAGAGACTTGTCGTCCGTGATGTTCTGGACGGCGTGATGGGCCGTGTGCTCGAACTCAAGAATGAGATGGTGGAGATGGAATTTTCGGAATACCATTACATGGATGATGTCATCCAAGACATGAAGCTGATACCAGTGAGTAATAAAAATTTAAAGGTTGGAAGTGGACAATTTGAATGAAAAATTCACAGTGAACACCCACACGTTCTCTTTGGGTCTGTAGAACCTGCATGCCCTTAATCCTTTCCCTGCTGGCATTTGACATAAATCAAACTACCGTCCTGCGGGCCAGCCTCCCGCCTAGTCTGCGCCTTGTTTTTCTTGCTAGAGCAGATAAAACAGTCTGGCATGGAAGAGAACAACGACAGGAACTTAAAATGCACACAGGAGTCGGTGGTGCTCTTGGACAGTGTTGATGTCGGGCTTTGCCGTTGCATAATAAAGCTTTGACTCAGATCTGTGGATGCAGTGGTGAATGGTGTTGACTGGTGAAGGTTTATAAAAGTAACTCCGAGCTCATGTCATATCCAAAACAGTGGCTGGATAATTCTAAAGACAGCTGCGTCTGAGGGATCGGAGGTCATGTGCGTTCAGAAGTAGTTTAACGGCCTTTTCCTTTACGCCCCAAGATTCCAGTGGATTCTTCCAAAATTTTAATTATCTCACAAAATTTTATCACATAATTATATTGAGAAGATAAAATGGCCAAAAATGTTCTCAAAGTGATGGGTCATGAGTTTTCAAGTCTATTAAAAAATTGATGAGCCTCAGCCCATCTTTAATCTTGAGGCTCCTTTCACTCTTTAAAAATGATTAGCCCAACATTTTGACACAAATTGTTTGATAAACCTCTCAAGTGACGAGCAAAATGCGACGAGTGCTCGTGAGCATTGCATTAGTCTTTATTTTCCTGTATTCCTCTCAAATATTGAATTAAAAAAATACCTTGTTCAGAAATGAAAAACATCAACATCTTTCAGACAACGTGGAAGCAAACAAACTTCACAAATAGCTTGTTTTAGTCAGTATTGTTTGTGTTTGTATGGGACATCATGTGCAAATTCACTAACAGTATGTTTATTTTTTAGGAAGACCTTGAGATCCCAATTCCAAGATATTTCCGGAATGAGCAGAACAAAGTGCTACAGGACCGAGAGATGCTACTCAATGCCTTCAAATTAAAGAAAGGGGAGGAAAAATTACCTCCAGTAATGCAATTTATTAATTCATTCACACATTTATTTATTTATTTTACAAATTGTAACAATTTGGATGTCAATAACATTGAATAGCTTAATTTCCCCCTCAGGTAATGGGGCTTTGCTGGATTGTCAGTAGATGTGTTTCCTTTCTCTGTTTTAATGCACATTTTGAAGTTTCGCATCAAAAAAGGTAATAAAAATTCCACAATTCGAAAAAAAAAAAATCCTCTGATTCGCAAAAAAAGGTTTTACGCTCGTTTAGGTGGATTTTGACTTATGAGAAAAAGACTTACTGCGCCTAATCTGTAATGGAAACACATTTTACGAATAAACTCTGACGTAGCAAGCGCTCCAGAGACAGCTCTGCATTTTCGCTTTTGAGGTTACCTAGCAACGACGTACGTACGTGTTTATCTGACATACCTACGCACGCATGTCACCGCCTACGTAGTGTTGTTTATTTGCTCTCATAGACTGAATAAAAAGATTGACGCAGCACTCGGGTCTGAAAACTGCTGGAATCACATCCGGTTTCAAAATGACAAAATGGCGCAATTCAAATAGCCAAAATCGAGGCTTTCTCAATGGAATGCTGAAACCAATGGCTGATGTCATGGTTGCTTCGTCCATCTTTTTATATATAGTCCTTGCTCTCAACCGCTTGAGGGAAGCATATGGAAACGCACATTATTTGCATTTCATTTTTACAAATTTTCACAAGATTTGCTTCAAAGTTAATTGGAAACCTAGCTACTGGCAGTTTGAGTAATGTTACGACTTTGTCAAGAGCAAGTAACAGCAGCATGGGCTGGTATTGGGGTGGTGGGGATAGTAACTTTGGAAGAAAACATCATGAGAAAAAGTGTGAGTTTGTGCATTCATTTGGTCAATAATGGAGACACGAAAGCAAACAGAAATTCTTAGTTATGTCTTGAGAAAAGTGATGGTGGCTGGAGCCATGTTTGTGTTCTTGTCAACTGATGGAGATAGTGCAGACTGTGACGATGGTAATATATTTTCAAGTAGATCAGCCTGATAGCTAGCCTGACTGGATACTGATTTTGTATTCTAACATGGCAGGTAGCTTAGCTGCAGTGCTGTGAATAAGCGTATGGCCCCTTCCCGATTTCTTCTATTTTTGCATATTTGTCACACTTAAATGTTCCCGATTGTCAAACTGATTTTAATATTAGATTAAGATAACCTTAGTAAACATAAAATGTAGTTTTTTTGAGTGAGGATTTAATTTATTGGAGGAAAAAAGCTGTCCCACCTTACCTTGCTTAATGTGACGAAGTAATTGTCAAGTCGGGTTTGGCAGTGGGAGGGCGTCGGGCAGAGCGCACAGGATGAGTTGGGTGGTATGACCCATGCACAGCAGGTTTGCCATTTCAAGTTCCACATTTCAAACCTAGAGGCTCAAAACGGGGTCTGAAGGTCAATCTGGGGGTTTTTGAAGTCAACCTTCTCTGGGCTGTAGATGCAGGGGAGATGTACTGACAGGTGAACTGAACTGGGGAAAAGTCATCTCCATGATATGGATCCTTTAATAAAGAACATTGCATCCCTGTCTTTAATTGAAATGAGAGGCTTAATGCCACTAGCTCTCAGAAATGTATTTGCAAGTACAAAAGCAGGGTGCTGTATAAATATTTATGCCACGGTCTTTCTATTCAGGCTCCGGAAGTGCATCTGCTAAGTCTTGAAGAGGCTATTAAACGCATACAAGTGTCTGAAAGAGCCCGACAGGGAAGGTTACGGGCGAAATTCATGAGGGAGATCCGGAGAGATGCAGAGAGGCAAAGGAGGGCCAAGGATCATGATCTGGGCCCGGATATCATCACTCGTGCTGCACTTCATATCCAGAAGGTGATCATACAAATGCTACCAAACTGCTACACTTTGTTTTGAAACAAGGCTAAAAAAAAAAACAATAATAGTTAACAAAACCAGAAGCGTCTCTCAAGTTGGTGCCGGTGGACAATAAAAAATGAGGGATAATTGGTATACGGGGCTGCAAGTTTTTTTGGGATGCTCTGATACCGCTTTTTTCAGACTGAGGACGAGTGGTCAGCTCTGGGTACTTGCCAATACTGGGCACCAAAATGAGTACTTCTAATATTTGCACCCAATAATCTCCAAATTTACCCCTTTCGGTTATTGAGTTTTTTTCAATATTATTACATTCATCATTTATGGCAATAAGTTTAAATGCAGATTTTTGAATTAGGTTTTTTTTTACATTTGTGCCAGTCATAAGCTCAAAAGATGCATAAGACGCAAAAACTCTGCTGTCACAAACCAAAATTCATTTTGCCAGCAAGATTGCAAATTTAATTGTTTCCTTTGTCTTCAGGTGTGGAAAGGCTATCAACAGAGGCAGAAAACAAAGAAAGAAAGAGAAGAGGAGATGATTTTTCTGGGCATGGTGAGTTCAGTGTGCGGATTTGAAATGTTACAGCGATGGAAAGAATTCAAAATTTAAGCCGCAAGCAGCAATGGGATGGGGTCCGGCTGCAGTGGAGAAGTGGTGGAAGATATAGAAGATGAAGTGGAAAATGAGATGACAAGAAGAGGAAGGCGATTTGTAACACTAAAATCAGAAATTTTTATCAAGAATTTTTCATTCAATTTGTCGTCATACATGGATTGGCATGTCAGTTAGTTTCAGCCAGGCTCCTAACGGCATATAAGTGAAGGGACTGCTGACAGCTTTTGTTGTTCATGAACCTCATATTAATGAGGAAATCAAATTGATACATAAATATAAAAGTTTGTAGGAAAAAACATGAACCTTGGTAGGAATACTTGAGACACAGTAAACATAAACACAGTGTTTTTACATATTATTTATTTATCTAGTTATTCAGTAAAATGAGCCCACTATGTTTGGTACGCCTTACAGCCTTATGGATAAATTACAGAGGTGGGCAATGAGACCCGTATCTGTCCCTTGCTTTCAAAACAACTTCAGGCCTTTAATGAGTAAATTATCCTAATCAGCCAAATGATTTATAAAATCTGAAATTTTTGCTGCATTTCTTGAAATGTTCACAAATGACTACCAAAGACAGTTCTTGTGTCCCCAAATGAAATGTTTGTCTGTGATCTAATCTATGAGAAGTCAATGTGCATATACAACCAATTGGCTCAATCAGTCATAGTCAGTCGTGAAAAAGAAAACCTGCACACACACTGGCCCTCCAGCGCCGGAATTGTTCGCCCCTGGTATATCAGGCAAATCATGGTACTTGGAGCCCTCAGAAATGTACTCGCAGAAAAAACAAGGGTAGAGACTTGTGGACCATTTTATATCAACGAGTCTGCTTTGAGAATTACATTATTTATAAATAATGTTGGCATTATGTTCAGTTTTCAAAACAAGCATCGCCCTGTCTCTTGTGCTCCATTAACTAGTATTTGTCTACCCAGGCACTAGACTCCGCCCAGTCCCAACCAAACTCTTCCTTACTGGCTAACCAGCGTAACGAGGTCTGCAGGCGGCAGAAGCAAATCCAAAATGAAGAGGACTTTCAGACAGCAATCAAAACTGTAACTGAGCAGCTCAGAGACGTTGATGGACCTGAGATTAAGGAAACCATGAAGGACCAGATCCGGCAGTGGTTCATCGAATGCCGGTGAGGAACCCGCCATCACTTTGACAGTGGGCGGAGGAGTTCCGTTGGGTCATTCCTCGCCAAATCGGCAAATATCAGGAGGTCCCAAGCACATAGTCTCAGATCTTGATTTGACTAACACCAAATGTACGAAAACATATCAAAAGGACAAATCTCAAATATTGGCTCTGTACTCCACATACATTTCTAATACTTGATGAGCCAGTGAAAAGTTAATTTGGCTAAAAATATGCAGTTGTCGGAAAATTTAGCCTTTTACGGTGATTATGCATTGTTGTAGCTGGGATTATAATATTTGCTTACTCCTCCCTTCATGAATGGGGCTGTTATGCTGCTTCAGTTTCTTGCAAAGCAGTCAGTCTTGACACAGGATCCTTGCGGACGCTGCTTTAAGTCATGAGGGCACCGCTTGCTACTTATTCACCTGTTCACTTGTGGGGTGTTTCTGATGGGTATTTTGTGAATATCCCTGAACCTCACCAGTCTTTCATTGCCCCTGTCCCTACTGCTTTGGAATGTGTGGCTCCAAATCTGGCTTATTTCCAAAAATCTGAGAAGTTGACAAGGTGAAACATTTAATATGTTTCTTGCATTGTTTTCAATTAAATATAGGTAACCCTCTGTTTTCTCTTACATATGAACACCCTAACTGTGAACACTGAGAAAGCCGATTGATTATTAATCAATCTAATTTATTAAAGGGAACAGTTATTTTATGAGAAGCAGTGATGGCTACTCAAACCCAGATTTAAATGCAAAATTGGTTTCTGCATCCCATACAGTATGGGGAGGGTTCAGATGTTGGATTTTCTCATAAAGGTGATGAATATAATAACATAATGTGAAGAAAATAAACATCTGTGCAGCTTTGTGACCAATATTTTAGCTGCTAACACAGCAACAATCTCAAACAAATGAAAAAAAAACAAGAAAAAGTAAAAAAATATTTGAGAATCCATTACTTCCTGCATATTTTCATTTAAAAAATGGATGACCAATCAAGCCCTAACTGATGAAGCACACTGTTTTGTTGTGATCTTCAGTAAAATCTTGCAGTGCCAAAAGCAGGGCTTGACAAAAGGCTTTTTAGATATTTGCTATACGCTTCATGGATCCAAGAGAAATAAAAAAGGATGAAGGATCCATGATCGTTATCAGGGGTTAAGTACTAGCACCAAGTTTATCTTTAATCAGTCAGTCTCTGCCTTTTAGCAACTTTTCAATTTTTGTATGAACTTTACAAAGTTTGTCTACACAGTGACCGGACTGGAACCTTCCCTGACTACCCTGATGAGGAAGAAGGTGGCTCTGCTGTGATATTTTCCAGCACAACTCCAGAGCAGGCACGGCCCGTCTCACACGAGAGAACCTTCAAAATCTAAAGAAGCTGCTCCGTCACCATAGTAACCCAGTATTGTTCAGGTGGAGGTTGTCGCTGTGTAAATCCCTAAAAGCTGAGAGGTACAGTAAGATGGGAGGACAGGTGAAGGTTGGTGAAAAAGAAAAAAAAAAGTAAATTAAACTGCTTAATTAAATCACAGGAACAAAAACAGCAAATAGAAGGTATGAGAGCCATCGCATCTCTGACTTATCTGCCTGTCCTGAAAGTTCTTATTTGCTGAAATGTGATAGTGTTTCTGCAAGTTGCATTTCAACAAGGGAAGTGGCTGAAGCTGTTCATAAAGTGTATTTAAGCTTGAGACCGTCTGGGATTGTACCAGCTGCACCAGCAATGCTGTTATCATTTACTGTATGGCAGTCCTCATTATAACAGAGGTAGTGAATGCGTCCTCAAACCACACCTTTTTCAGTGAGTCTGTAGTCAGACCACACGTGTCCTTGACCTCAGCGTTTCGTCCCATGAATAACAAAGTGAAGTGGTGCAGAAAAACAGGTTTCATCAGGAATGTCACTTGCGACCTTTTGTTTTTCATGGGGCAGTTTCTTTTCAGCCCTGTTCCGCTGTAAAGGTTTGTGGCTGAATCTTGAACGGTTGCAATGCTATCGTGTTCACAAGAATTGTCCATGAAAAGAGTCACAAACAGACCAACATACGAATAAACACAAGCAAAAATTCTGAAAACTTCGATATCTTTCATAACAGTTGTATGGTGGTTTCAGATTAGCCTTGTTGAAGTTTGCCCTGATAACACTCTCGCACAGTGTGGAAAAAATAAAAAGTCCGCAAACTGTTTAAATCACTCCCCAGGTGAGTTTATTAATCCACAACGTTTCGGCCGACTCGCCTCGGGAGCTATTTAAACAGTGCAGACATTTATTCTTTTTTCTACATTGTCCTTTTGGGTCGAGCACCTGTGAATTTCTAGTTTGGATGTGCGTGCATTTTCCTGCTTCTAACACACTCGCACAGACCAGCTGATAACAAAACCTGCATTCCTTTCGCGGCAGGTAAAAATCCTCAGCGGATGATTTACTTGATTCACAACTTTTGAAACTGTCTGCCACACTCATTACCAACCCTCTGGCTCATATATTTAAAGGAATAGACCTTGCCTTGGCAAAGTATGTTGCAGCGGAGAGTAGAATTCTTGAAGTGTCTAAAACGCATAATTTTGTACATTTTAATTTGGTAATAATCCAGTGCGACGCAATTCAAAGCCAGCAAGTCTTCAAATTGGCGGCGTCAGTATCACGGGGCAGACATTTTACTTAGGGAATCTTACTTGGGGAATCTAATTTAATCCAATCAAATGCCTTCTTGAAAGGAGTGAGTTTAACTGTTGTCACAAGCACCGTCACACCGCCTAGTGAACTGACATTTGATTAGATAAAATTAGATTCTCAAAGTTAAAATGTCTGCCTCGTGATATTGATGCCAATTTGAAGATTCGCTGAGTTTAAAATGTGTCGCACTGGATTATCACCAACCCAGATAGCAAACACCTCCACTCCGGATCTGCCCCGGCTCTGAGCTGGATCAGCTGGAGTCGGCACAGAGCCGGGGCAGATCCGGAGCGGAGGTGCTTGCTATCTGGGAACTTGAAATATGTGTGTTAGACAATTCAAGAATTCTACTTTCCTCTGAATTATACTTCGCCGAGGTGAGGTCACCTGCTTTAATATGTCTATCCCATCCGGTAACATACCAGAAGTGTGGGACCATGAGTATGGCTTACGGCTATTGTTCTCCCTTTTTTATAACTCAGCAATGTGAATAGTTACTGTCCAGTGTCCAGGTTGTCTTACCAGCTTTAAATTCTGGAGTCAGTGGTGATCCTTTTTTACAAAACATTGCATTTTGAATGCTTACTTGTCTGGGTTCTGTTCTAGGCATAGCTGCTTCTTTAGTTATTAATTTGATTTTTTGTGAATTAGATAATAGACAACACTGTGCTCTCTTTATTGACCTATTTAGGCATGTGATGCTGACGATCATGTCCTCCTTCTAAAGAAATTGTTAGACATTGTTGTCAATAAATCTGCTTATAACAGGTTAAAAACTATCTAGAGATAGGACTCAATATATTTCAGTTGAAGGAGTCCTGCTTAGGACTGTTAAAACCAGTGAAGGGGTTCCACTAGGTTCAATTTTTGACCCTTTGTAATTCACCATGTACATTAATAATATTGGCTAATCTATAGATTCTTGCTCACTTTTCATTTACAGTTCTTATTGAAAATTTGACTTAAAAACTGAGGTGAAATATGTTTCTCATACTGAAATTGGTCTTCATTCAGTTTTGAAAATGGGAAAACTGTAATGCATTCCATCAATTGAATGCAGTACAAATATGTTGACAATTGTCCCATAAATTCTGGGGAAAATATTATACAGCAAAAAAAAAAAATTGTTTTTACCCAGACCATTGTTTAACTGTGCAGTCTTTAGCTTTCAGCTGAACAGATGACCACTGTACACAAAAAAAGAGAACGGCCCAAGAGGCAACTATCGCAATACCAGTCAGAAGATGGACACCCTATACGTCTGTCAAAGTTTTCTGTTTAAGTGGAATTTAGGTGATTTAATGTAGGTATACACCCCAAAATGACACATAGAAAACGGTCAGAAGTTTAAAAAATAATTATTTATTTCTCACAGAGCTCCATCAAACTTTCGTAATTCCTGAAGAAGTCGTATAAACAGAGAAACAAATCACTTCCACTTTCCAAAAAGTTTATGAGCAGAAAGGTCCAGAGGCAAGCCTCCATTTCATCTATAAAAACATCTACAGCCGTGCTAGTGCAAACCGTCATAACCATGCAACTCCCCTCATAGACAAAAATATATGACTATGCTCGGCAATTATAATTACAGATGGTTTGTAGTTTGATAGATTTAACATATAGATTTTTGTAAAATAAATGGTATAAGGTATTATTGATCCACCATTTACCTCAGCCTCAGATTTATCCCTTGTTGCTTGTATTTATGTGTATACAGTTACCCCTCATTTTTCATGTTTTTAAAGATAAGGTCACACCAAATAACTGAAATCTTTTTCGTTTTACAATTTCATTTAATTTCAGTTTTACCCTTCTGTAGATGGCAGAAGAACTGACACTCAAAGAGGAGGAGGACAGCAGGAAGCCTAAAGCGAAGGAAGATAAAAAGGATAAAGCAACGAATAAAGGAGAGGAGGTGAGTTCAAATGTACAGGCTTGTTTATATACCATGTTTACCTGTTACAGAAGCGATAGTTCCCATCATCCTTCCTAAGGACTGCTCTGTTTGCAGACCTTGGTTCCAACGATATTTGCGATCCCTAAATTTTTACAAGCTTTTAAATGCTCGCAAACTCTTAAACCTCATCTACACCGAGGGTGTCGCGCAAGTGAGATGTAAGCGCACATCAACTGACATGCTTTATTCAAGCTTTTTAATCTGTTTTGATCTGCACGTTCAGTCATGTCTCAGTTGCATTTTAGCCGCACTTTGAAAGCGCAGTCTTGAAAATGTATGCTAAATTCGTGTTTTGAAATTAGAATTCTTCACTGATGTGGACAATTGTTGACTGCTCATGACATAATGCAGTGAGAAATTCAAGGAGGCAGTGATTTTTCATTAAGGTTTAATCACCGTGCAGCCTACATCATTTGGGGCTAGCAGTAGCCTCTTTAGTAGGCCTTGAATTGACCATGTGCATGCTTGTTTCTGTTCTTGTTAATGTATGTTGATATTGTCCAATAAAAACATTTTAACTAAAAGGACAAATCCTAATGATAGATTTGAGCACTGTGGCTTGTTTGAGATCATTGACAAGAATAATGTTATTTTCAGGGAATTTAGTTTACATGTCTGGAGTCTATAGGACCAGTAGAGTGTTTTGGTTGGACTAATTCATTTTGACTGAACCTCTAATGTGTTTGTCTGTATTGTGTAATGAAACAGCCTCAGTATGTGTGTCCACATTCAATTCCACTGACTAATAATTTGACCTAAGTGATTAGTAGGATATAACTTTAATGGAGCTTGGTATGAAAAGGCCTCGTAACAGAGAAATGTCTGAAGGTGTGTGTTTCTAGGGTAAAAAGGGCACCTCTGACGTGCCGTTTGGATAAGCTGTAACTCCTCCCTTCAGCACCAGATTACTCTCAACCGGCTCTTCTGTACACAGCCTGATTATCAATTGAAGATTTCAATAAATTGTCTAAAATTAAGAATGTGAAGAGTCATAATGCTTTCTAAGTTTAAATTGTCGACTCATTCAACTGGTGAGTCCTTCTTATCGAGTGATTTAATAAATTACCAATCTATGTCAAACGGAACATTTTGAGAGGAATTCACAATTGACTGCAAATCAATGCAACACTGTGAAGGCCTAATAAAAATAAGAAATAATGCATTTTTTTTTGCCATCATATTTTATACTATTATAAATTTCAGCCATTCACCAACTACAGTTTATTTTAGGTCAGGGGGCAGAAGAATGTTGAAAAAACTGATGTTGTGTTGTGGTGCTTTGATCTGAAGTAATCAAAAAATCTGCGGAATGAATTTAATTTTCTGTGGAATCAATTACACATGAAAGAGGATTTGTCTTCCCTGATTTCTTGTGTTTATTTGCAGGAGGAGGAACCTGGTTTGAAAATGATGCCATCAGCTTTTCTTAATGACCTTGACATCGGCCAGAAAACCTTCTCATGTAAGAGATAAATGACAAAGGCCGAGTTTCCCAGTTAAGAGCGTTCTTAAGGAGTTAAGAAGGCTGCAAAGAAGAGTTCAGCTAAGAGGGAGCTTTAAAATAAGAGTGTTTTTCCCAGATGCGTTCTCAATGCCCTTCTTAACGAGTGTCAAAGTTTGTGCCTTTCTTAACCGCCTTCTTAACTGGAGCTCAAGTGATCAATCGCTGTCAGAGTATCCGATTGTTCCCCATACTTACGTGCCCTCAAATGAAGTTTTGACGTAACAAGTGGCGTATAATGTGAAAAATGAACGTGCGTAATGCCACTGCGCACGCAGCAGAACGTCTGAAAACAAACGGACGCAAAAAAAGACCAATCACACAGATAAGAACATAAGAATGAAAACATAAAATAAAATCATTACATGAGTGAATCACGCGGTTAAACCTTATTCAACTTGATTTGAGACATGCAGCTGAAGTTGCTTTATACATAGTGCGTACAAACAAGTAGAACAAGTGCGTCAAGTAGAAGACCGGAAATAGGGAAAAATAACTGAAATACGGTAAAATATTTCAACACGTGGAAGCATAGAGGAGAGATGTAAGTTTTCCCTCATTTTAAATGCTTAATTGGTAGTGGGGTTTCATGAAAGAAAGCAGGTGGGGGGGGATGAACTAAGGAAGAACCGTACGCACTGCATTATCGCCTTGCTTATGTCACATTGATTTGCCTGACGCGGGTGTATCTGCAGTGCTTCGTCGATAAGAAGGGTGTTAAGACTGCTCCAGACCCTTCTTCTTAACAAAAGATCATCTTGGGCTAAGAGGGATTCTGGGAAACGCGTTTGCTTCTTACTGGAGCCTTAACAAGAATCTAAAGAAGCTCTTGGCGCTAAGATCTTCTTAAATGAATCTGGGAAACGTGGCCAAAATGGGGCTCCCCTCTCAATAATACAGGATCATAATCTACCTGCAGCCTATTCCAGGGTCCGAGCAGCTGTTAGACTTAACCCATATTCCTGGTGATCAAAGCTACAACATTTATTTCCAAACAGAGTTGCTGTTATTTTTGGCCGAGCTCTCGCATTGATGACGGGAGAGGCAGAGCACCCTGTAAAGCCTTTCAGAGCACATCCCAAAGTCTTTTATTTGGTTAAGGTTAGGAATCTGTGGTGAGTCACGTGTGAAAATGATTCCTCATTGTTGCTTCACCACTCTTTCGCAATTTGAGCCAGATGAATCCTGGCATTGTCATCCAGGAATATGCCTGTGACATAAGGGATTAAAAATTCCATGTGATGACCTGGTCAATCAGTACATTCGTGTTGTCTGATGACTTCATTTTATAGCTATTTAATGTTGCTGAGCCTAGACCTGACCAAATGTAGCAGCCTTAGATAATTACACTACTTCCGGGGGTTTGTAAAGTGGGCTCTATGCATGACGGGTACATCGCATCATGGGCTTCCTCTCTTACCCTGAGGGGCTCATCACTTCAAAGCCGGGCACTGTTTCTGGTCAATGAGAAGCTACGAAGATAATGCTCTGGTTTTGTAGATAAACTACATCTTATGTTTGGTGCTCTGACAGAGTTAGACCATATTTGTTTTCTTCTTAGCCTTCCAATTATCAATATAAAACACAAGAGGACATTCAATACTCACTTCTGCAGCTTGGAAGAATATTCTTGCCTTTTGGATAAAGGATGGTAGATTGGGCGGTATCCCAATTAACACATCTTATGTGTGCTTCACACCCTCAATGGACTCTATATATTCCAGTTTGGGATATATTTTTTACATTAAACTTATACGTTGAAAGCATCTTCCATGTTACAGGGGTTTCCTCGACAGGCTTAGCCTGCCTCTGTAAATTTTTACTGCAAATTAATGTGTCTGTGGCCTAGTTATCGGTTTATTTAATTGTAAGTTATTGCTTGTCTCTGGTGATGGGGAAGTGAGGTTTGGAGATTGCAAGTGAAGCCTACTATTATTTTAAATATTATTTCTTATTCTTACTCATTTTATTTGTCATATCAGAGAAGGTTTATACTGGGTTGTATTTGAAAGATGTCATTTTAAAGTCAACAAAAATCTCATGATGGTGAAGGATGGAGTGTGGAAGATGCTTTGAACTATGCTTAAATATTATTAACAACACACATCAAGCCCATGATCATAAACGCAACAAACAATGCGTAACATTGCAGTATAAATATACTATCTTAACACTACCGCTGACTTCGCAAAAGTGCTAAATTTGACAATATAATTATCCGCAGAACAGGATATTAATCTGAGTGGTGAGCTGAACCACCGCGGATCATCAGTTCTTGGCGGGACGATGTAGAGCGCTGGAAGCGAAAAATCGGGTCAAACACTGTATTAATCTTTAAAACCAGCCCTGTAGCTGAATAACATTACTTTTAAAAATTGTTTTCAGGTCAGGAAAATGCATTGATCATGTCGAACGACTAGGTTCTGTGGAATTTCATCGATTACATTTCATCAGTTTTGGCATTATTTAAACCCGGGGCCTGTACCATAAAGCTGAATTAACATACCCGGGGTTTCACTTAGTTATCTGGCTGTACTTAACCAGAATTCTGACTCCTTATCCTAATCCCTTGAAATCGACTGCCGTACCAATAAAAACTGCTGTGTCTCTTGACTCTGCGTTCATCTTATTTTGCCGCGGTGATATACAGCGCCCTCCATAATTATTGGCTAAGATTGGTTAAGATTTGTTTAAAGCCTTAAAATAAATTCAATTTTTATTGCAGAAACATACCCTCACACTAAAATTTCTAGAAAAATGTAACCTTCAACTCAAGTAAATTTTAAGGGAAAAAAAAAATCCCTGACTTAGAAATAATTATTTTTCATAAAAGAACCTGTTCCACAATTATTGGCTCCCCTAACAATTCCTCGGAATTAAATGTAATTGAAGTATTTCTGTCATTTCTACAGTTGTTTACAAAGTTGATCAGAGTATCTCGGAACATTTAATTAGTTAATCATCACTTCCTGTTTCCCTGGGGCATAAATATGATGTAACACAGAGACCATATCTCTTATCCACTCCTCAACATGGGAAAGACTAAGGAACACACCATTCAAGTAAGGCATCTTACTTGAAAGCTAAAGAATACATCTTAACCAGGGGTGGCAATAATTATGGAGGGCATTGTAGATTCACTGTCACCCATACTTACAAGACTATAAATATATAATAAATAAAATTCATTCTCTCACTGCACATGCGTTGTTTGGTCTACACTTGACATGCAGAAACATAATTCACGTTGACGTGTGTTCTCTATCGCCACATAGTGGACACAGAAAGTTATGCAATATTTGCATTACGTCATCTCAATCCTCCCCACTCCACACAGGAAATAACATCTGATTTGTTTGCACACCGTCTGATACTGGAGAAAGTGCACAGCTGCATCAGCTGGCATTCAGTCATTAACCCCCGAAGTGACTGAAGGTGTGAGGATCCGATCGCTGCTTCTAGTTGCTTTAATTATGATTTGCCTTCACAGTCATCATCAATGACGTAGAGAAAAAACTAGACCGCGCGCTCTCTATTCTTGGTGCTTTCCGCCATGGTCAAACAGGCACCAGCTTCCGGTCATATCAAAATGCATTGTAAATGGAGTAAACATCCCTGTTCAGAAATAAATAATCAAAAAAAGGTTGGTATTGGGCATGTTTTCCAAACAAGGACATAATCATAAGTGAAAGCTTTCAGGATATAACCAATATAATCAAAATCAGGTAACCCGACAGTTAAAAAACTCAAATATTTATCCATAAATATCCGCAAAACTACGGTTTTATTGAGAGTTTAAAAAAACAGTTTGCATGGTTTTCACAGCCAATAGTAGAACAGGAACAAACCATTTTGACACATAAACCATTTTTTGCCGTGACGAGATGTTAAAGCCAACTTACCATGAGAAAGGGGGCTTTGCGTGGACGAGCTTTTCTCTACGTTATTGGTCATCATATTTTTTTTCTCCGTATCGTGATTATGCGTAATGATGATAATGAGGCAGCTAATTGAATATGCCCTTGCTCTGTGCAGGAAGCACTCAACCTCACTAATAGGAGTATTAGCACCCCTTCAGGTATTCGGGTTATGATATCTCCTCAGCTTCTGCGTGCAAAGAGCTGCTCCATCTGTTTGACCCACAGCAATCTGGCAGAACCGTAATGAGTCCACGAATTTCGGTCAGAGGCACGAGACTGAGCTGATAAAGGAGGAGAAGAGGAGGGAGATTGAGGCTGAAGTCAGGCTGCAGGTACTGTGAGAACATCGAGTTCGGTCAAACGGTCAGATGAGTGAAGTGTAATCGAAAACCGTTTGAATCTGTTGAATCAGTGCTTGTTGGTGCAGGACACAGCTTTTTCATTCTTTCTTTTACTCTGACTAAGGGTGCATCTCAAAGCGTTGGCTGCAGCCATTGGAGGCTGCATTTTTAGGGGTCGTCACTTACTTCTGTCTGCCAAACTAACAGTTAGTGATAGGGATGACGTTAAATTTAGGTTTGGGGTTAACTTTAGGGTTTGGGGTTAGAGATAAGGATAGGACTTTGGAGACCAGTGACAACTCGCTTTCACCAAAGTTGTTTAACGGAGACTAAATGACGTCATGTCTGTTTGGCAGATGGAATTATGTGATGGTGCCTAAAAATGCAGCCTTCGAAGGCTGCAACCTATGCTTTGAGATGCACCCTATAAGTGCGCAATGTTACATTAAAATCAGCAAGGACACCCTCTCAATGAGAGTAGCTTCGAAAAAGTTAACTGCGTCAAAAATACAAAAGTGAAATTATCAGGAAGGCACAAAAGGCCTTTATATTATATAATTATGAGCATTATTGTTTTCTGTGGAGGAAGGACCTCCTATCCAACTGGAAGGTTTCTATGCCATCCCGACCCAGGTGCCTACAGCTGTATGCTTAGCCTGATGAGGGGCCGGAGCCACTTCTGACACCATATGACCAGGCAGTTGTTCATTCTGCTCCAAAATCTAGAGCACTGTCCTAGAGCACCATAGAGCCATTTTATGTGTTCTATTTTTTTGATATAATTTAATAGAAATTACCTAAACAAACAGGAATAGATCTCCGAGAACGCTTGCAATCCCCTGAATATTGAATGTGAAAATAGTTTTTGCGACCCACAAAAACTCCCCGCACCATTACAAATACCTCATTAGTATTGTGTAGTATTAGAGTATATCATGAGTATGCAAAAATGTCACGCGAAGGCAGATGTGCGCAGTGGACGCAGAAATAATGAGAAGTTTTCCAACACCAAAATGCTGCGGCCAAAGAAATATCTGACTGATTCGGCCAGGAAGAAGTTCGATTGAAGACCAAGATAAATATAATAGGCCAAAGTGATCGTTGGCAAACTTTTTAAGCCAGGTTTGGAGATATTTCCGATGAAGATGTGGCCAAACTTTTGCCGGATACGTAAGTAAACTTGATGCCTGGTGCAAAATGCCCAATTTCCCTGTTCCCTAGCACCTTCAGATCGTTAATTTTTTTACTGAAACATAAACAATAACAAGGTCATCAATTCTTTCTTGACCATACTTATTTCCATTCTATGAAGTTGTGTATTGTGGAAGAGAAGGAAATGTAAAAAAACAAAATGGTTTTATTATGTTTATTTCATCAATTAAGCATTTTTTCAAGTTAAAGTCACTGCCAGATTCACCACATTAGATAAAATTGGATTCTCATTATTACAGCTCATACACATCCACTGAAAGGTAATACGCTACACTGTTACATCTACCTAATGCAATGTTTTCTATCTTGTCTGTAATGCAATTTCTAGATGAATATGGCTCAGAGGTCCTTAGTCTAAATGTAGTAAAATATAACAAAAATAACAAAATAAAAGTACATAGAAGAAAATACGTTAAAGTAAACATGCCTTTCAAAAGTCATTTCTATCCCCACATCTATTTGAGCATTTCACAGTGGTTAATGAATTTGAAGACAAAGTCTATATTTCTGTTCACAGCTTTAATAAACAGAGCCTTGTCTTTTATCTGAGATGCTTGTGTGGCAACTAAAGGTCCCAGACTTTTTCCTACAGGGATGAAATAACAAGGATTCTTAAATTCCCACACGGAAAGAGCCTATATAAATGTATAGGTTTTAATCCCCGCCTCATATCAACCAGCAGTGGTTGGCTGCTCTTTTCAGAAGTAGCGAGCAATTGGCCAATGCGCTTCAGGGATGCAAATTAGGAAGGGCCTGCTGGGAAGGGTTATGTGGATTAGAGTTACTTTAGGCGTGTCCTGTTGGTGAGATGGGCCTTCATAAAGAAGATTCTGTCCCAATTATGACATCTGTATATTGCACCCTCATTTTGAGCTTGTGACATCTCACCCAGTAAATGTATAAAAAGTAGCGGCTAATGGGCGTGGGCTTCGGAGGAAAGCTGTGAGCTGCGTACATTCAGCTGAGTTAACGACATGGGGTCACATGTGAAAAAGCCGAAGCACTTGTACATAGTTCCCAATTTGGATATCCCACAGTCGAGTGGAATTGGAGATTCCAAATTAAAAAAAGAAAAAAGACATATAGGTTTTATTGTAGGGCGACATATAGGTTTCGCATATATGTGACATACAAAAAATTGGCCATTTTCATATATTGTAGGTACATATATGTACATTTATGTACCCATAATATATGAAAACAGCCAATTTTATGTAATATGCAAAACCTATATCTGGCCCTATATTAAAACCCATATGTTTATATAGGTTCTTTCCGTGTGGGAAAGTAAACAGTCAGAAGTGAAAAGAGAACAACTGACTTGTTTGAATATTGTCCAAAATTGGAATTCTTAAAGAAGCCATATTTTGCAAAGTAAACAAGCAATTAAAGTAAAGCGGTTTTGGAACTTATTGGGTGAAAAGGTTGATGAAAAGCCACCTCAAGTGCAGCACACCTTTGGGAATTTAGACAGCCGTGCAGCTCCTAATTCATTGTAGTCATTTGACTGCCTTTGTTAAAGAATGCTCTGCAAATATGACAAGACATGGTGTATAGTTTGATGGTTTTAAGAATTAGGTCTTTGTTTGCAAAATAAAGTCTTATTATTTCTTTATTTAACATAGATAGTAAGAAAAATGTGTGTATGTCCAAACTTTTGACTGGTACTGTATATATAAATTTCATGTTCAAAGATTTTCTTTAAAAAGGTAATTTTATTGGTGATTTATTTGCCTAAAGCGAACATTAGACTTGTTATGTCATGAAGTTCAGGCCATTGTTTTTGTTTTTTTCCCCCATTACTGAATTAGGTGGATGAACTTATGAGGCAGGAGCTGGCGACCTGGAAGCTGGCCGTCGATCGAGACAAAGGCGGAAAGACTAAGGGAAAAGCAAAGGTGCGATCTTCGCTTAATTAACGCTTGGCGTTTTTTGTCAAAATTTGAAATGTTTAATTTGTCTATTTTTCCATAATCATAGGGATAGAAATGCTGGAAAACTAAAGCAACATAGAAGGGTTACTTGCGTCTCCATGCAAAATTAAATGTGAATCTTGACAGTTTACTGATGAGATATAACCTGACCTCTCGTTTACATGGTAACTTCAGGGGAAGACCTGAAGTTCAGTCAGTCGGTTGAAATTAAAACATTTTTTTGTCTCACATGGCAGTTGCTGCAATCGCAAACCAATGTAGCTAGTCAGTAGATCAAGGGCGGGTCAGAGATTAGCGTTTGTAATGAGCAGAAAACATGTAAAGCAGGGGTCCCCAATCTTTCCCAGAGAGGGCCGGTGTGGGTGCAGGCTTTCATTGCAAACAACCAGCTACGCACCTGATGCTACTAATCAAGCTTATTAGTAAGGAGTCCAGGGGTTGATTAGTAGCATCAGGTGAGTAGATGCTTGGTTGCAATGAAAGCCTGCACCCACACCAGCCCTTTCTGGGAAAGATTGAGGAGCCCTGATATAAAGGGTAGCTGATGATTTTGGACATCGCTGTTGCCAGTACATTTTGCAGATCTGGTATAGCAATGTCTGAAGCAACATTTGTCTTGAATTACAAATCAGAGTAATTTTGAGCTAACTAGCTAACATTATGATTGCCCAAGCTACCAGAAGTTTGGACAGGATGATGGTGTGTATCTGGAGCACAACTCGAATTACGGTCATGGGGCGCACGCTTCTGGTGTGGTTGAGCCACAGTGGAGGGCCAGCTTTGACTGTTGCATTTATAGGCAGCAGAGGACAAATTCTACTCAGTATGCCTTTAACCTGGTAACATGAATGTACAGTGCTGTGAAAAAGTATTTGCCCCCTTCCCAATTTCTTCTTTTTTTGCATATCTGTCAAATGTCTCAGATCATCAAACAAATTTTAATAGGAGACAAAGTAAGTAAATACAAAATGCAGTACATAAATGATGATGAAAATATGAAGAAGTAATCAAAACAACAGGCATAGATAACTAAATGTAATGTACCTAGTTGTATGACTATAGGGATTATGGCAATAGGCCTATTTGCCAAAATGTTCACATATCCCTTTAAATGATGAATTAACTGTGATTAACCACATTTTTTAAGTTCAATTGCACTAGCCACACCTAGGCTTGATTACTGCCAGGCCTGTTAAATCTAGAAATCAGTTAAGTAGAACCTGTCTGACAAAGTGAGGTAGGCTAAAAGATCTCAAAAAACAACACATCATGCCGCGATCTAGAGAAATTCAAGAATAGATGAGAAACAAAGTCATTGACATCTATAAGTCTGAAAAGGGTTACAAAGCCATTTCTAAGGGTTAGAAAGCCATTTCTAAGGCTTTGGGACTCCAGTGAACCACGGTGAGAGCCATTATCCACAAATGGAAAAAAACTTGGAACAGTGGTGGACCTTCCAAGGAGTGGCCAGCCAACCAAAACTACTCCAAGAGTGTATTGATGACATCCAGGAGGTCACAAAAGACCCCAGAACAACATCTAAAGAACTGCAGACCTCACTTGCTTCAGTTAAAGTCAGTGTTCATGATTCAACAATAAGAAAGAAACTGGGCAAAAATGGCATCCATGGGAGAGTTCCAAGGTGATAACTACTGCTGACCAAAACGAACACAAAGGCTCATATCACATTTCCCAAAATACATCTTGATGATCCCCAAGACTTTTGGGAAAATTTTCTGTGGACTGACACAACAAAAGTTGAACTTTTTGGAAGGTGTGCTTCCTGTTCTTCTGGCGTAAAACTAACACAGTATTTCATAAAAAGAACATCATACCAACAGTCAAACATGGTGGTGGTGGTGTGATGGTCTGGGGCCGCTTTGCTGCTTCAGGACCTGGACGAATTTTCGTTATTGATAGAACCATGAATTCTGCTCTCTGCCAGAAAATTCTGAAGGAAAATATCTGACCATCAGTTTGTGACCTCAAGCTCAAGCGCACTCGGGTTATGCAGCAGGACAATGATCTGAAACACACCAGCAAGTCCACTTCTGAATGGCTTATAAAACAAAATGAAGGTTTTGGAGTGGCCTAGTCAAAGTCCGGACTTAAATCCGATTTGGAGAGTGGGCCAAAATTCCTCCACAGTGATGTGAATAACTCATTGCCAGTTATTGCAAACGGTTGAATACAGTTATTGCCGCTGAGGGGGGCACAACCAGTTATTATGTTTAGGGGGCAATTACTTTTTCACATAGGGCTCAATAAATGAAATCATCATTTAAAAACTGCATTTTGTATTTAATCTGTTATCTTTGTCTAATATTAAAATTTGTTTGATGATCTGAAACATTTAAGTATGACAAATATGCAAAAAAAAAATCAGAAAGGGGGCAAATACTTTTTCACAGCACTGTATGTGGCATTCACGCTCAAGCTAAAAAAGACAAGAAAAGACCCTGTATACTTCTATGAGGAGTATTTTATTATCTAGCATATACTTGTGCTGTATCTGGTGAACAAGTATGCGATTAATGTGACTCACCCGCTGAACTGTGGCCTCTTACTGTACACACCAGTTGAGAGGAGGTGTATGCCTTGCACTTTCATAAACAAGACAGTAAAGTGGACTTACAATTGCAATTTGGCATTTCAAAATGGAGAAAGAGGACAACTTTTAAGGATAAGCCATAGTTTGCATTATCTGAATGTATTTTGGAATAATGTCTTCTAATGTTTGGATAACTTGAATTCTTTAGAAAAAGAAGGGATCGAAGAGTGGGAGGAAGAAAAAGAAAGAAAAAGACCTCACACCTGATCGGTGAGTTTGAATTAAGTTGCATTTTAAATAACTTTTTTCAACTTTAAACTTTATATATATTGTTATAATATGAGCATTGTGTAGGTACACAAAATATTGTGCCCATTACTGGCTGTACAGAAGTCCCTCTGAGTGAATATATTGGAGTGAGCACAATAGATGCATACAACCCAATTTCAGAGAAACTTGGGACTGCATTAAAAATGGAAAATGGATTTGTAAAACCTCCTGTATTAAATTGAGAACAGCCTGGATTTAACGGGAGACTGGTCTGGACTGTAGGAAGGCCCGTCTGGAAGCCAGATTCTTCAATGAGAAAACTGTGCTGTTGAAATATTCTCAGGATATGGGTTGCCGATCTTTTGTTGTGATAAGCAGAGGAGTCCCTGAAAATATGTCATCTGGAAGACCACTTAGGTTGTTCCAGAAGACATACATGTCTATCAGCATGAATGGTTACCTACAGTACAGCCACAATTTCCAGGCTGTCTGGGAACTCCCCACAAGCCTTGCTGCATTATTGCCAGTCGGCCTGAAATAAAGATTTGGCCCTTGTCAAAGTCACTCATTTGTTCTTCATCCAACATGCCAACTTTGACAACTGACTATTCACTTACCATCTGAGGTCTGCTCACAGACCTTGACATCCACCACTGTTGCGAGAGAATCAATGTTATTTACTTCATCTGTGTGTGATCATTATTAGGTGGATCAGTTCATGAATATGTATTGATTACAAACTTTTGTATAATGCATTTTTAAACACAGCTTTGTTTCCTTGATATACTTAGGAGTATCCAGTCTTTGTTTCAGGAGCTGGTTGAACAGGGCTTACTGAAGCAGGCAGAAGCAATTAATTTGAAGGACTATCTAGGTAATTTTTTTGTCCTGTTTTATGCAAATATTATGACTTGTGCAAGTTATCTAATGTGTCTACAGTGTTGCGCAAAGGTTTTTTCCCCATTCCTGATATCTGTTGTTTTTGCTTGTTAGTTCATTTAAAAATGTAATGTTAGACAAAGACAACCTAAGAAAACCCAAAATATCGATTTAAATAATTCAATTCAAAGGAAAGTTATCCCTCACCAACTGGCCCAGTGTAATTGCCCCATACATTTGTCATTCTGCCAATGTACCAAATTTAATGGATAAAAGGGTCTAATTACTCTACATACTGTGGGGAAAACAAGTATTGAACGCGTCACCATTTTTCTCAGTAAATATATTTATAATGGGGCTATTGACATGAAATTTTCACCAGACGTAGGTAACGACCCAAGCAATCCACACATAAAAGAAATCAAAACAAATAAGTCCATAAATTAGGTTATGTGCAATAAAGTGGAATGACAAAGGGAAAATGTATTGAATGCGCTTACTGAAATTTATTTAATACTTAGTAGAAAAACCTTTGTTGGTTATGACAGCTTCAAGATGCCTCCTGTATGGAGAATCTAGTCCCAGGTGTGATTTTGGCCCATTCTTCCTCAAGAACTGTCTTCAACTCTTGAAGGCTCCGGGGACCTCTTCTACAAACTCTGACCTTAAGTTCTTCCCAAAGATTTTCAATTGGATTCAAGTCGGGTTATCTCGGGACTGGGCCATTCTAGCAGCTTTATTTTCTTTCCCTGAAACCAGTTGAGTTTCCTTGGCTGTGTGTTTGGGATCATTGTCTTGCTGAAATGTCCACCCTCATTTCATCCTCAGCATCCTGGTAGGTGGCAGCACGTTACCTTACACTATTTTGTAACTCGTGGTTTTTGGTCTTAGGTGATTTCAGCTATCTTGGAACAACTCTTCGACAGACGGATATTGAACCCATGCCATCCTTATCAGACGTGCGGCAGGTCATTGCTTTGTATGCCGTTTTACCATTGGGTACGCTGCATCTCTCTACAGTATGTTATCCGTTTTCTCAGTGAACACAGCAATTCAATAATCAGGCAGAATTTGGCAAGCCAAATCAATATTACTAAAAAGAGGGCAAACTGTTGCTGATATTTGCCATTGGGAGGTAAAGTGCAAACATTGTCGAATCCCTATTTGGATGTACTGCTAGATGCAACATATACAAGTGGATTCCACCTTAAACGGAAAAAGCAACAGCTTTACACATATCGTATTCTTGCATTTTAGCAAAGAAAACTGCATGTAGGCTGTAGTATAGCATACAGTGACACAAATTAGAAGTTGTTTGCCCCAGATCTCTGATTGCTGCTGCCCCCCCCCCCCCCCCCGCCCCTCCAATCACAGCAGTCAAGAACCAGGCCCCTGGGACCTTTTTACCCCTTTTCCACCAAAAAGAACCTGGTGCTAGTGGAAAAGGTTTCTTGCCAAAATGGCACCGATCAAGGCAGGTTGCTTGGTGTAAACTACCACAGCTCTATTGGCCTTGAAGGTTGGATGTGATAAAACAAATAGGCCCTCAGATAGGCTGTTCTGTTTGATCTTATGTGCATCTCATGCTCTCCCCTCAAGCAGTGTTGCTTTGCTTTGATTACAATTAATTATGAAAGGTGATCGCAGCAGTCTTGTTACTACAGTAAACCTATGGGGTTTAAGATGGCAATGTTGTCATAACCTTGAGGCCACATTTGGTTGCAGTCCAGTTGCGAGGCTATTGATGCATATCTATCTGTTTAGGCTCTCAGGCTCTCCACGAGAAAGCCCCACTGGTCAAAGCCATCTTACTAGCAGGCCCAGCTGGCGTGGGTAAGAAGATGCTCGTCCATGCCATCTGTCAAGAAACAGGATCCAACCTTTTTGACCTCTCACCCCTTAACCTGACTGGGAAGTACCCGGGAAAAAGCGGACTGCAGATGATGCTCCACCTGGTATTCAAGGTAATAATTCTCATACTGGTCTGTCGCACATTTTATTTTCAGTGGTTCAATCCAGATCCCTCAGCACAAGTTTCATTAGAGCTCATTCTGACATACATCTTTCACGCAAATATCTTAACCCTTTCAGCGCCATTGGCAACTATAGTTGCCCAATGGTGTAAGATATCAAAATAAGATGCTGTTGAAAAACTATCATGTGGCAACTTGTTTAAAAGAGCTTTTATGATAGCTTTTCAACAGCTCAGGATAATTACATTCTTAATTCCTTGAAAATTTATGCGGCACTCAAAGGGTTGAGTTTACAGCTTTTTTTAGGTAATCTCATTACTATTCATTGTTGCGATTGAGCTCTAGGCTCTAACTGTATGCTTCTTGAAGACGAAATGCAAAATTAGCACGTGTTAGATGATTACATGGTTTTGGTGGTAGCATGTGTGCTCAGTTTGTATTTACGAGTCTCAGTCAGTATTCGCTTCTTTCTGTAGGTTGCTCGACTGATGCAGCCCTCTGTGGTTTGGATTGGGGATGCTGAGAAGATGTTTTATAAAAAAGTACCAAAGGAGGAAAAGGAGGTACTTTTCTAATTCTCTGTTGATTAAATTATCTGTGGTACATTTTTTAGAGTCGTCAACTGTGTGAAATCTTATCAGCACTCATTATGGACATAATGTTTGGGTTTTCCCAAATCTGAATTCCATCTTCAACAAAGATTGAATAGAGCACATTACACTTTTTCGATATCCTTTGTATTCAGAAACCCACATCTACAGTCACAAGGGAAAAACACATTGCGCACTACCATCCCTAGGCGAAAAATGGGCCAAGCTCAAAACAGAAAATATTAATCCAAGGCTCAAGGTTATTTAGCAGAAATGGAGGTTAGGGATAAAAAAGTATTAGACAAGTTGCATAAAGTAAAGGCAGATAAGGCTGCAGGTCCTGATGGCTTATATCCTAGAGTGCTTAGGGAAGTTAGTAAGATCATCTTTAAACCACTCTCAGCTATCTTCAGACGGTCTTTAGAAACTGGAGAAATAACAAACGACTAGAAGCAGGGCAATATAATACCAAAATATAAGAAAGGGGACCGTCCTGAGGCAGGAAATTACAGGCCAGTCAGTTTTACTTGCATTGCATGCAAAATATTGGAATCTGTCATAAAAGACGAGCTGGAATTATTTCTTGAACGTAACTGTATCTTGAGGGATAGCCAACATGGTTTCCGTAAGGGAAGGCCATGCCTGACAAACCTTCTGGAATTTTTTGAAGAGGCCACCAGGACTTATGATCAGAGCAGGGCTTATGACATCATATACTTGGATTTTCAGAGAGCATTTGAGGCAGTACCGCATAAGAGACTCATTTTAAATGAGCTCCATTGGAGTTACAGGAGGTATTCTGAAGTGGATTCAAAACTGGTTACAGAACAGAATTAGGTATGGTGGGGAGTGGCGTCCCTCAGGGATCGGTGTTGTGACCCCTGTTGTTCCTCCTCTCGTGTTATGTCATGTTGAGCTTTTATCGTCTCAACAACAAATCGTTGGTTAGACAATAAGCTAGGATCGAACAAGACACTTCTGAGACCCTCTGTACCTTGCCTTGGCCCAGACTTTTGAATCTCCCAACTCCAACAAGAAGATGGAAACGGAGTGTAATGAGTTGACAGTTCTGTCTGATATTGGGGTACTCTGTGCCACCATTGCTAGTTAACTTTGTCTGCAGTGGACTGTTGGGACACATGTCAGAAACTGCTTCACTATGAAGCTTAGCTGTTTAACTGTGAGTCGAGTACTGGTTTTGAGCTCATGTGATGTGGCAGAGGGGATTCCTTCCCATAACTGATAAGTTGTTTTATTTAAAAAAAAAAAAAAAAAAACCAACCCTTTTGCCAATTCTAAACTTAAAGTGAAAGACAACTTTCGTCTGAACTTAACTGAAAAGAAATAACTGTCCCTAAGGTGTAACAAAATACAGTAGGATTTTGGTCATTTTTTAGACAAAACTGACTGAATAATAATACATACTGTACTTGAACATCTGGATCGAAATGCTCTCGGAATCCATCACAGTGACATCAAATTTTGAAGCTAAAGATAAAAAAAGTTCTCATTGAAGACCTGAATTGTCTGCTATCCTGTGAGCATTCTGACACCCAACAGACAAGCACACCGTCAATTTAATAAAGAATAGTATCCACCAATACAACCAATGCTCGACTATACTGTATGTAACGCACGTTTCTTGTTGCACTCTTGATATGTGATTTAAAAATAAAGCATTGCCATAATTCAAATTTTTTTCTGATTTTGGGTTTTAAAAATGGGTGTTCTACAAATAATAATAATAATTATGTCGACATTTGCTTCCTGCTGTGTAGTTGGATCCAAAACGCTTGAAGAAAGATCTGCCCAAGATTCTCAAATCTATCAAAGGCGAAGATCGCATTCTTATCGTGGGCACAACGCAAGAGCCATTTAATGCAGACATTAAATCACTCTGCAAGCTGTACAGTAAGATTATCCTCATTCCTCGGCCGGACTATGCTTCAAGATATGGTGAGCAAGATGCCTTCATGTTGCAAATAATTTCATCTACTGGAGCGTCGTTTCACTGTCCTCTGTTCACACTCCGAGGCTTCTGGGTAGCTTTTCCTTTTAAGCCAAATGAATGGGCCTCATAGCTTGGTATCAAACCCAGACTGTGCCAGTCACTTTTGTTCTGTGGTGCTCCATTAGTTCTAGTGTTGCCCGGGAGTGGGGTTGAGTCGAGTCAATAAACTGGGATTGCGGCCAAATATGGCGACAAATAAAAGTGGTTGTTGATGCGGCGTAGCCCTCTTGGCCTGCACTCTGTAAATCATCATTGACCTGCTCAAGTTAGTTGGTGGGCGAACCAGAAGGGTTAATGACTTTCTCACCATGGACTAATTTGTTGACTACTTTTGAGATGGCATGTGGCATGCTGTAAGATGTTGCACTGGCGTAAAGTTATATTTTTATCATTTACTTTGACTGGACCGAAATAGTTGGTGATTTCTCAAATGGAGTGAGAGAACAGCTGCTGTGCAGGAGTTGTCCGCCAAGTAACGCATTGAAATTTTCCAGTCAGACATGTCTGCCATTTGCGCACACTGTCACAAGCCCAATCAACTCAGGAGCAAGTAACAGCACGGTCTACTAATTTAAAGGCATTTAACCCTTTCAGCGCCGTGGGCAACTATAGTTGCCCCATGATGCAAGATATCAAAGTCAGATGCTCTTGAAAACCTATCATGTGGCAACTTGGTAAAAAGAGCTTTTAACCAAGTTGCCACATGATAGGTTTTCAACAGCTCAGGATAATTACATTTTTAATTCCTTGAAAATGTATTCGGCGCTCAAAGGGTTAACCCCTTTGCGCAGAAGCCAAATCTGGCTTTTTCTGTGTTACCTTATTTACTGTTATGTGCAAATGATCAGTCAGCTCTAAAGCTGACCAGTGGATCCTTACGGATTTTCTTAGGGAATGGGTCGTATTTCGTGGCCACAAATTGCCCAAACTAATGGAACGATCTTGTGGCCAAAAATTAACTAAATCGTGCGAAGGAGTTTATTAAATTGGGGCAAAGAGTTATATGAAGGTTGGAAAAAACTGAATGACAGAAGATAGAATTTTCCAGCGAGTGCATTGTGAATTGATGAAGTTGAAAATGTCAGGTGTGTGAACGAACAGCCAAAACTGATAGAAAAAGATACGTTTTCAGAAGTACCTGTGACTGTGTGGACAGGGACTTAGTGTAATAAAAGGACAATACATATTTATATCTATTTCATATTAGCTTTCTATGGTTATAGTGCATGGTGGTCTATGATGTTAAATCAAACATATTATTGGCATGTATTTTGGCAGGATAATCTGGGAAATTTTGTTTAAACACAGTGTACTTGTCTTTCATATTCAATGATCACCTGCTCAGTAATGTGGAAGCAGCTGATCTTGAGAAATGGCGGGGAAGTGACCAACGTGCTGGATCTCAGCTCTCTGGCGAAGATCTCAGATGGCTACACACAGGGACGAATGGTGCAGGTCGTCCAGTCTGTCTTGACGGATCACCGCATTCAGCAGCTCTCCAAGAGTCCACTGACTGCATCAGAATTTGTCAAACCCCTGGCCAGAGGCGACCCAGTGTTCCAGGATGAAGAGGAAGCTTTTAAAGTAAACTGGCATTTTCCATATTTTGCATAGTACTCCTTCTTGCTTAGTATACATATTTCCGTGATCATATCTTTCTAGCTTCCACTACTGAACAGTAGTTCTACTTTGTTTATCTGATGACCAACAGAGTTGGAGGTTATCCATTTGAGTTTGCCGGTGAAGTTTTTTTGAATTTCAAATAAGTCACCTGGGACTTGTTCCCTGTGAGCGCAGTCATTCATTGACACCCATCATACATTGGTACTTTTTTTAAACACTTGCTACACACCGTGTACTGCTCGCTAAGGTCTCTCGCTACACAACATGGCGAAAACCATGCTCCTAATATTACATTACATTCACAGCGCCATTTCCAAGAAAATAATAAAGTACTAGGTCCAGTACATATAACAGCAACACATCCTACTCATAATGACTTATAAACCTAGTCAATTATCCAACAGCAGCAAGGCAACATCCGTGTCTGCCCTCTGCCCAATTTCTAACTTCACGGCTTTCCAACGAGGAAAAGCGACAACACGCTAACGACACACCACAGTTATACACACAAACCAGCAGGTCCTAATACCACCGAAGCAGTGCATAAGCTGTTGGTCCACTTTTTCCTGCTCTTCACTGTCCATGTTTCCCTCTAAACTCAGCCCCACCAGATTTTTACGGTCTCCGATCTACACTTGGGTATGTCGACCCGTTCTACAAATGTGTCTGTAGATTCTATCTTTCCCTGAATCCTATAGAGTAGAAACACTGCTATACTCATCACAGCAGCCGTAGGTAGATAGCAAATTCGACCCACTTGAATCAGAAGGATGCAGCACCGGATGACACCGCCGAAGGCCGATGACGACTGACGACAGTGTTCACGCTGTTTTAATGCTTGTGTTATTTTGGTTAGTATCATGGGTGGTAGTTTATCATAATGATACATGACCGTAGCAGCAACAGTTGATGGAGGTTGAAAACGGAATACTTTCGCCCTTGCGTCCATGGCCGATTAGCGGTCCACTGCTTATAGCACGAAAATCTCTTTCTCATAACTTGCACTCCCAGACTTTCACACTGTGTCTTCCACTTTGAAATGTTGCAGCCACAGTTTCTTCAGTTTGTCACGGCACTGTTCTACTGTTCTGTGGTAACTACGCAAATGCAAGTACTCACAAATTATTCCATACATCTCCAAATCCGTAATGTTTCGCCTATTTAGTTTTTCAACATTAAGTCCAACGTCATTCGAATTAAAGTGAGTTGTGACCTCAGAAGGCTTGAAATCTGCGGCACTGGTCCAAACTAAACTAGTCACGTGGGGTCCGGAGCTCGTGCTAGGAGACTCTCCGCTCTTCCTCCCCCTCCCTTCTTGTTTTGAAATGTGTGTGTGTGTGTGTGTGTGTGTGTGTGTGTGTTTCTTGACAGGATTGGTATGCTAAGACCCCCCAGGGAAAGAAACGAGCCAAAGCAGCGACAGGCAAAGACGCATCGGAGGAGGAGACTCAGAAGAAAGATAAAAGTGCCAAAAAGAAAAAATGAATTATAGTATTAAATATGTTCAAAAAAAATACAAAGTAATAATTACAAATATATGGATAAAGCATGAAATAATTATATTTTGGAGTTGCAGTGGCTGTATATTGTAAATGCTTAAACATTTTCAGTCACATTTAAAAACAATACATAATAAACATTTGATTTTTGACATTTAAAAAAAAAATGTTTTTCATGTGTCATGTAAAACAAATGTAAGAATAATGGTTTTAGCTTGGAATTTAAAGATGACGTCCCGATATATAATTGAACTGTGACAGTATTCATCAGTTGGGTTCATGCACCAAAACAATGGCTTAAGCTCTAATTTTGGAGTTACACTGCGATGAAAAAGTTCTCTCTTTCAGCTCGTATGTATTCATTAATGATGTCTGACTCTGTCTGGATATGTTTCTATAAGTAGAAGACTGCTTAAATAACAACTAGTTTGTCATTGTCCATTTGCCCATTTATGGACCTGAATATAAAAAAAAATGGCTCTCTGTTTGAAAGAAATTGATCAACTCAGACCTTGTGAGAATGTTACAATGCATACAGCAATTCATAACTTCATCATCTAATATTAAACTGAGATCCTGTGTAAACAAGATATGTGTTACAAATTAGAATTTATTTGATGAACAGCTGTCAAACACCAATATTACCTATGCTAAAACGCAATTGTTCCTTTCAATATTTAATCCATTAATAATTTTAAAAACTAGTTTGTGTCATTTTTTCTAAATATCCGTAATATCTGAAACCATGCAATCTGGAAAATATTCAAAAAGGAATTAAGTGGAGGAATTTTTAAAGGAGGACAGGCACAGCATATACTGCATAAATACACGCAATGCAAATGGATCATCTCAATGGAAACAACACTGGATTGTTACAACAGGAAGCACCACACAATTCTGTGTAGATTTAATGAAGTTGAAATGGATCGCTTTGTGGATTCACTGACTTTTCACAAAGCATGCTGGGAAAATTCCAACATTTCCTTTGCACAGTCCTTCAAGCCATTGGTCGTTCACTGAAAGAAAATAGAGGTTAAAAAAATACATTACAATGTCGATTTTCAAGAGTTTCTTTCTACCTCACTTCACTGTTGTGCTTAGAGGAACATAATTTAAGAAACTGACGTAGTCATTGAACCACCAAACAGACAAACATTTGCTTTACATGTCAGTAATACCATATTTTCAATACTGAAAGTTGTCTTTCGCAGTTCATTCAGGAGGAGTCAGCAGACATTTTGTTGTGTTTTTGATTACAGTATATATTACTGAAAAGGCTGCAAGAGCTTGAAGTATTTGTGTCAGCCTGGGTCTAAACCTGTTTGATGGGGATGTATTATATTCAAATTACAAACATATGGCTTCATTATGATTATATCAGCAATTTACATACAGTCCCAATTCTTGTGGAATTGATATTTTACTTGTAATGCAGCTATGAACAATTTACATGAGTTTGCTTGCTAATATATCATTATTTTTACAATTGTACTTCAGCTGTGTAACATAAACAGTGTGTTTATTGAAACAGTCCACAAACCGCTGAAGTGCATTTTTTGTTGTCAAAATTGAGCGGCGTTTGATTGCTTTAAATTTCAGGAACTGACAAAGACATGGCCAAATGGCAAAATTAACATCTTTACCCATCACATACGTATTCTGCAGGACTACACTCCTGATCAAAATCTTAAGACCAGTTAAAAAATTGCAAGAATTTACGTTTTGCACTGTTGTATCATAAGAAGGTTCTAAGTAGAGTTTCAAAATGCAAAAAGAAGAAATGTGAGCAAGAGACTAAATGTTTTGAGCAGGCAATTTATTGAAAAGAACAATTGAACTAAAATAGGCTGTTCATCAGCTGATCAAAAGTTTAAGACCATAGCTCAAAAAAACCCCTAAAACAGAAATTAAAGTCTCAAAAACAGACTCAGTAATGAGTAGCTCCACCATTATTGTTGATCACTTCAAAAATTCGTGTTGGCATGCTTGATGCGAGTGTTTCCAAAAGGCTTGTAGGAATGTTGCTCCAAGTGGTGAAGATGGCTTCACGAAGGGCATCCACTGTCTGGAACTGATGTCCATTTTTGTAAACTTCCCTTGCCATCCATCCCCAAATGTTCTCAATTGGATTTAGATCAGGGGAACATGCAGGATGATCCAAAAGAGTGATGTTATTCTCCTGAAAAAAATCCTTTGTCAGACGGGCATTGTGAATTTCAGCATTGTCCTGCTGAAAGACCCAGTCATCACCACACAGACGAGGGCCCTCAGTCATGAGGGATGCCCGCTGCAACATCTCCACGTAGCCAGCTGCTGTTTGACGCCCCTGCACAACCTGGAGCTCCATTGTTCCATTGAAGGAAAAAGCACCCCAGATCATGATGGCGCCCCCTCTGCTGTGCCGTGTTGAAAAAATCTCAGGTGGCATCTCCTTGTCATGCCAGTAGCGTTGGAAGCCATCAGGACCATCAAGGTTAAATTTTTTCTCATCAGAGAATAAAACTTTCTTCCAACTTTGAACGTCCCATGTTTGGTGCTCCCTTGCAAAGGCCAAACGGGCAATTTTGTGGCGTTGAAGGAGACGTGGCCTTTGAAGACGTTTTTTGTTTTTGAAGCCGTTCCTTTGCAGATGCTGTCTGATGGTTATTGGGTTGCAGTCAGCACCAGTAATGGCCTTAATTTGGGATGAGGATCGTCCCGTGTCTTCACGGACAGCCATTCGGATCCTCCGGCTCAGAGCCGGTGAGATTTTTTTGGGTCTACCACTTGATTTTTTTGTTCCATAAACCTCAGGATCTTTTAAGAAATGCAAAATGACTGTCTTACTGCGTCCAACCTCAGCAGCGATGGCACGCTGTGAGAGGCCTTGTCTATGCAGCTCAACAATCCTGCCACGTTCGAAGGCAGTGAGTTTTTTTGCTTTTCCCATCAAGAGGTCTGGACAGTGTGATTACTTGACAGAAAATGACATGGAATCCAAATTTTTTCCACAGATTTGGGCTTTTAAAGGATGTGGTCTTAAACTTTTGATCAGCTGATGAACAGCCTATTTCAGTTAAATTGTTCTTTTCAATAAATTGCCTGCTCAAAACATTTGGTCTCTTGTTCCCATTTCTTCTTTTTGCATTTTGAAACTCTACTTAGAACCTTCTTAAGATACAACAGTGCAAAATGCAAATTCTTGCAATTTTTTAACTAGTCTTAAGATTTTGATCAGGAGTGTAGATCCTCTGGGTTCTGTGCTGGATGAAATAGCTACACTTCTTGGAATCTTAAGTTAATTAATAAAATTATCTGAACTAGAAATTTGAAGCACGCAAACCGATCTTGGCAGGGAACTTGGCTCACCTTTTGACAGCACAGTGATGACATCACCCTCGCAGAACCCTAAATCCTCCGGCCGTTTGGCCTCGTAGGTGTGAAGGGCCACAAATAAAGGCTTGTTTTCTTTGTCCTGGAAGCAAATAAGCCACAGCGTAACACCTTGCAGACATCAGATGCAGAATAGGTGTGCATTTGCAAAAAACAAGACATTTGGTTGGGTAAAACATGAAATATTTTTTCTTGTTCTGTTTTCAATATAAAACCGGTGAAATACAATTTCCGTGTTTCTGCTTTCTTTGTTTAACTTGCAGTTTCAATACCGTCCTATTTTCTTCAGAATTGAGGTTGTAGTTAGGGCAGGTTAAATTTGGTTAATCTGTGTACATCTAGAATTGTAGCGCTGTGTAAGAGCAGAATGCTCTCGCTTACCTTGATGACATCACACCATAGTGTAATGCGGCCATTTTGTGCACTCATCCAGATGTTTTCCATCTCCTGCTCATCAGCATATACTCTATCACCAGCTGTTTTCTTATAGCTGGAAAGTTTAAAGTGGCACGACATACAATTTGTAGCCCATAAAAGACAATACTTTTTATGTTTTCTGATATTTTTCCTGTCATTTGATACCAAATACACGAAAATCCATTCGGCGAGTTGGTTATAATAAGCTTTTTTATTCAGTGTACTTTGCCTCCCATGATTCAATTTCATATTGCCCAAGGCCAAGTTCCGCTTTGTACTCGCTGGCATGTGTGATGTCACAGTGTGTGCGTGCGTGTGTGTCCAGAATGTCAAACTTGCCGTTTAAAATTAGTGGCCGTATGCCTATAACAGGATACACAAAGTAAATTGTGGGGTTCTTGGCCAATTAACACAATATCACATCATATACAATTAACATTATTGCTAGAACGTAAGAGTAGTAGCATGCTGGCTACCTATGGGTCATGCTGTGATCTGAGGCCAGCTGGCTAGCCTCTGCTGCTCTCACATGAATAAAGATAAAAGTATGTCTTGTACTGTAAATCTCGCAAACATACTTTAATGCATTTGGCCTCTAGATATCACCTCTCTAAAGCTTAAGATAAATCGTTTAGTAAACATCAGTAAGTTGTGATCGTCTAGTGGATAACGCACTCGTAGGCGAATAGCTGCGTGGATCACAGCTAACAGTAACCTTGGTCACCCTATAATTGCTGCATGGTATAAGTAAGTATGTGTATAAGTCAGTGTTTTATTTACGTATTGCTTAAACTGACATGGTTGGAACCATTTATCGGTATTGTAAATGGCTAATTGCTTTTGATGCAAAATAATTGATGGTATTAGTAGAGTAGAATTCCGTGTCCAACTTCTGTCTTTTTAATTTGCCAGAACAATTTTAAAAGGGTCATTCTATAAGGTGCTCCAGGCAAGAAATGTTCGAGAAGAATTTGGTGTTTATCGGTCACCGTTTTGGAGCATTAAGCCACGTTAAGCTTTTTCACATTAAGCATTTCAGAATGTCCCTTTTAAAAGGGGTGCCAATATATTTTGGGGGGTTTTATCAGTGAGAAGGGGGTTTAGAATTTAATATTAATATTTAATATTTCCAATGCATATGCTGCACATACCCTCGCAACCCGGTGTATCATCAGCATAGACTGTATAAAAAGACAGACGCAGCGATGTCCAAAGTTATTAACCCCAAAAACACAGTCTGCTTCGTTACTCTGGACTGTTCGCCACACAGGCTCCTGTTTGAGGCATTGAGCTGATAAGCACATGCTCGTCACAGGAGTACATTGGGAAAGCGTTACCAGTTATGGATGCATGTGTCCAGTGGAAAATGGTTTTATTTAGCTAGCTTGTATCAACATCAATTGCTAACCTTCTATCCTGATGGATTAGATTGGATGCGCTCCTCCGCTCTGATCTGAAGTTCCGCATGTACTTGATTATTCGCGTAGCATATATGAAATCGGTGACTGACTGGTCTGGGTGCAAGATGATTTATTTCCATTAGAGTAAGATAAAAATGGGCAAACCTGCGGTTGTAAGATTTATAGTTAATTTTCTTCGGTGTTCCGATAATTATCCAGAGGCCAGTTGAATAGTATTTTGTCGATTGCAGGAGATGTTCAAAATTTTGGTTCAAAAACTATCTGGTAACGTCTCACCAATGTGCTCCAGTGAAGAGCGTATACTTATCAGCTCAATGCTTTAACTTGGGGCCTGTCATCAACAGTCTACGGTCACTAAACAGACTGTGTTTTTGGGCTGATAACGTCGAACATCGCCCTCACTTTCTGATGTCATAGTGTTGCTCACTGATCCGCAGTATTAGTCACCGAAGCTAAGGTTGAACGAATTTGTGCAATTTCACACCCTGATCAGTCGTGTTGGAGCAACCAAAAGCGACACCAATTATTCCCTTCCTTTTTTTGCCAGTAGAAGCCGATCTGGGTGCTATTATTTCAGCAGAAGACGCCGAGCAAGATGTAGTGTTTACATTTCCTGCCATTGCTACTCCAGCAAACTCAAACGAGAACCCACAAGATCAACAGCCAGCGCATACACGCTAATACACTGATGTGAGCGGAAGAGCTGTGAGTTTTCTAGTGATGGAAATTTTTGTGTGAGAAGTTTAAACAGTGATAAATCTATGGATATATATAGTACATCAAAATATCAATGTACATAAGTGTAATTATGAGATTATAGATTACACATCACCAATGGGTTGACAGGGGTCTCAGCTACTTTAAAAAAAACTATGCGCTATCAGCTAATGACCCAATTAGTTATCATATGAAATCAGATTTTTTTTCATTTTTGAAATCTAGTACACCATACCTCAGAGTGATTGTGTCCACTGGAAGTTTAATTTTCTCACTGACTCTATGGAGAACAGTGCTGTATGAAGCTCCTAACGGTGTTTGAAGTAGCAGGGTGTATCTGAAGTGAACTTTCAGAACACAGATTTGGCTTTTTGAGGAGTCGTCCTAGAAGAGAACATGAAGAAAAAAAATCCATGAATCAGAGAAATCGTGTTGATGATTTTCTTAGTTCATTTAAGAATAAAGTATGGCAATTCTGTTTCAAAATGTATGAATTTTTACGCCTAAAATATTTGACTTCCTCTAGTAATGAAAAAATTTGCACTACATACCTTATCTGGAGCCCTCGTTGCATTTTCTTTTAGAGTGGAATCCAAAGCTGTGTGAAAAAATGCATCCATCAGATGAATTACTTCAGGTTGTGAGATTCTGGGCCAAAGATATCTTGGCATAGTATGGGTCAAGGTTATATTAGCATCTTCCACACATTGAAGTTTTGCTCATCAGGGCTTCAATCAGAGCTGATATTGCATTAAAGGACCCATTTTATTTAAATTAACTTTGTTTAGTTCAGTCCACATTGACAGTGTTCACTCCCACCAATTCTGTCTGCTCTGATCCCTCCCACAGCCTCGTTCGGCTGCACCTCTTTACTCTCTTTGCTCGAGCTCCGTTCCTCTCTACCTCTGAGCAAAACCTTTGTGCCTTTTTTCATAGCAATTATCCGGCTGAAGTTAATCCAGGCCTGCTTGCATGTGCCCGTCATGTTGCCTGATGTGTATCAAGTAATGGAATCCTGATTTAGATTCACCATACTCTTCATTTTTATTCTTGAACTTTATGTTCTTCAGCATGTTTTTGTGGCACAAAATTTGTCCCACTGCATTGGCAACGCATACAAAGATAATACATCACAACATGCAAAATGATCAGGACTAGAGTGTCTTTTTATGTCTTTTGGTTGCAATTGACTGAACCGATTTTTGCAAAAATTGCAAAAAACTGCTAAATATTTTCCCAAAGGAAATGAATGGTGGTTTGTTCAGATCTGCGAAACCTCTGTGATGTCATAATACACCCTCTAGCTTCTCTGAAGACTTCAAAAGGTCTTTTGTTTTGTTTTAGGGGTTTTCTTTTGCAACCACCCAGAAACACCTTAGCAACCACCCAAAAACACCCTGACAACCTCAGAGAAACACCCTAGCAACCACCTTAAAACACCCGAGCAACCATTCAGAAACACCCTTGCAACCACCAATAAACAGCCCAGTAACCGTTTAGAAACACCCTAGTGATCACTTTGTACACCCTAACAACCACTCAACACACCCCAGCAACCATCTGTACACCCTAGCAGCCACCCAGACACTCGCTAGCAATCATTTAGGCACACCCATGCAACCTGATGTGGTCATCTGTTGCTGTCAGCCAGCCATTCAATAGTTTGATGTGTTGTGCATTCAGATATGGTCTTCTACATTACAATTTAGTAATGCATGGTTATTTGAGTAAATTTTTGCCTTCCAATTTGTTAGAGTTCTCTCATTAACCAGAAAATGAACTAGTTCTGTTTTTGCCCACAGAACTGCTGCTCATGGTCTGATTCTTGTTTTCAGTATTATCAGTAAACTCTGGAGACCCTTGATTACAAAAATATCTGGAGATTTTTGAGATGCTTAAACCATCCTGGTCCAGCATCAACAATCGTTCCATGGTCAAAATCGCTTAGATCACATTTTGATCTGAGTTTGATATTTGGTCTGATCAACTTTGTGACCATCTCTGTACACTTTTATGTGCTGAGAAGCTGATACATCACTGGCTGAGTGGATATTTAGTTCAACAAGCAGGGATACAGGTGTACCTTATATAGTGGCTACTGAGTTTTGTTAGGAATCCTGAAAACCCAGGAGAAATTATAGCTGCTGTGCATCCATGGTCAGGGCTGGGCAATTTTAGGCAAAATTAGACAATTCAAAGCAACAAGCAGAGTCTAGGAAGATGAAAAAAGATGGCTCTATTGTGCATTTTACATCAGTTGAGGCTTGAACTCACAATTTCTGAGACTGAGGTCCAACCTCTATCTCACTGAGCTAATTGGCAAGTGACAGGTCATGTGGCTTCACAAATTGACTAAGCCAAGCATCAGGATGCCAGACAGTAGCCACCCATGCCATGTAAAAGCTAATTTCAAAGTGAAAGTTCCAAAGCTGTAGCACATATGGTTGATTTGTTATGAATTTTCAAAGTTTTGAAATTTGGAAGCTTGCTGTAGCGCCACCATCAGGACTATTGTTTTGTCTTTCCAGTTTTGGACATCTGGCATGGGACTGGACCTTTGTGAAAAGTTTGGGTAGATTTCTCATATGGAAATGTTGCGCAACCTGAGGCTTACAGCACCCTCCATAATTATTGGCACCCCTGGTTAAAATGTGTTAAAAACCTTAAAATAAATTCAATTTTTATTGCAGAAGCATAGTCTCACACTGAAAATTGTAGAAAAATGTAACCTTTGACTCAAGTGAATTTTAAGGGAAGAAAAAAATCCCTGACTAAGAAATAATTATTTTTCATAAAATCATCTGTGCCACAATTATTGGCACCCCTAACAATTCCTAGGAAATAAATGTATTTGAAGTATTTCTGTAATTTCTGCAGTAGTTTACAAAGTTGATCAGAGTATCTTGGAACATTTAATTAGTAATTCATCACTTCCTGTTTCCCTGGGGTATAAATATGACGGGACACAGAGGCCATTTCTCTTATCCACTCTTCAACATGGGAAAGACAAAGGAACACACCATTCAAGTAAGGCAGATGTGTGTCGACCATCACAAGTCAGGCAATGGCTACAAGAAAATAGCCACTCGTCTGCACTTGCCCATATCTACTGTCAGAGGAATCATTAAGAAGTTTAAAACAACTGGAACAGTGGTAAACAAGCCTGGACAAGGACGCAAGGTTATTTTGCCACCATGCACAGAGAGGAGGATGGCAAGTTCTCCATAGCTCACTGTTAAAGAATTGCAACAAATGGTAGCATCTTGGGGTCACAAAGTCTCCAAAACAACCATCAGGCGCCATCTACATGCCAACAAGCTGTTTGGGAGGCATGCGCGGAAAAAAACCTTTTCTCACTCACAATCATAAATGCAAACGTCTGGAGTTCGCTAAGCGTTATTGGGACTTCAACTGGGACCATGTGCTTTGGTCAGATGAGACCAAGATAGAGCTTTTTGGCAAGAAACACTCTAAGTGGGTCTGGCGGAACACAAAAGATGAGTATGCAGAAAAGCATCTCATGCCCACTGTGAAGTATGGGGGAGGATCGGTGATGCTGAGGGCCTTTTTCTCTTCCAGAGGCCCTGGGAACCTTGTTAGGGTGCATGGCAACCTGAACGCTTTGAAATACCAGGACATTTTAAATCAAAATATGTTGGCCTCAGCCCGAGAGCTGAAGATGGGTCGTCACTGGGTCTTTCAGCAAGATAATAAGGTTGTGATTCTGCTGTCTGCCCTGTTCTGACCTACCTTGCCATGCCCATGTTCTGATTTGCCTTGCCATGTTTTGATCTGTTTGCCATGTTCTGTTTTATAGGTATTTGATTCATTGCTATGACAGACTATTCTTTGGTATGTGTTTTGTGATTTGGTAAATTCAGAATTCATGTATTGATTTAGTTTTGTTTTTCCAGGTTTTACTTTTTACCATAGTTTTCATTCCGGTCCATGTTTTGCTTTCCACCGTGCATTGCACTTTGTCTCCCCCTGTCTGGTCTCTTGTCTTGTCTCAGCTCACAGCCCCGGTGTTGCGTGTCGCTCTTCGGGTGATTTAATGGTTTCTGGATTTCATTCTTCCCTCCAATCTCGTTTGCTTTCGTCACCTTACTTTTCTACTTTACTAACCATTCTAATAGTTTGTTGTTTTCGCTAAGTTACTAACACTAACTAACATTGTATATAATACTAACTTACTAACGAGCTCTAAGGGAATGTATAGTTTCACTTACGAATTGATTATCAAGCTCTCAGCACTCGCCCTGTTCTAGTCTCCGCCTCTTGTCTCTCCCTAATCTCCTCTGCTGCATTTCTGTGGATTCTCCACACTTCATCACACTGTCCTTTCTCTCATTATCTATGCACGTTAGATCTCCTTGACCGGAGCCATTTGTTTGTCTATAGGAATGTCTTGTGATCCCTGTCCGCGTTTTGGCTTTTGCCTATTTTATGTGATTAGGTTCTCCCTCTTGTTCCACCCTCTGTAATTAGTCTCATTTCCAGCACCTGTGTTCTGTGTAGCACGTGATTCCCCCAGAGTGTATATTAGGAGTCTTTTCACAGCACTTCCTTGTCAGATTGTTTCCTCAGTCTTCTCGTGCCACGCTTCTCTCGCCTTGA
Source organism: Gymnothorax reevesii (assembly GCA_029721435.1). Taxonomy (NCBI): domain Eukaryota; kingdom Metazoa; phylum Chordata; class Actinopteri; order Anguilliformes; family Muraenidae; genus Gymnothorax; species Gymnothorax reevesii. Next base: position 8,355,394 of record CM056575.1, on the reverse strand, counting down.
TTTGTCAGTGATACTTTTCTGACTGGACCGCCCGACTTTTTGTTTTTTTGGCTTTGTGATTTTGGATTTACCGTTGCATCAGTGTTTTTTGACCCTTTTCTGCCCGACTACAAGTTCTATGATTGCTGCCCTGGTTACGGTTTTGATTACGCCCACTGGACTTTGGCTTTGCTTCTCTGATATACCTGTGCCTGTGTACTAAACCCATTTTTGTACGACCACGAGTACTGTGATTGCTGCCCTGGTTTTTTTCTCTATTTTTGCCCAACTGGATTGCGTGGGGGGGTCTCGCGACTGGTCTCTGAGCAAATTATCGCAAATGACCCTTAACATATGGCCAAATCTACAAAGAAATGGTTCACTAGACACAGAATCAAGCTCCTCCCATGGCCATGTCAGTCCCCAGACCTCAACCCAATTGAAAACCTGTGGAGTGAGCTGAAGAGGAGAGTGGAAAGAAGGAAGAGGAAAGGTTGAAGATCCCTCTTTCTGTACTCTCCCATCTTGTGAAACATTATAGGAGACGAGAGGTGCTGTTTTGTTGGCAAAAGGGGGTTGTACAAAGTATTATCATCAGGGGTGCTAATAATTGTGGTACACATGATTTGATGTAAAATAATTATTTCTTAATGTGGGATTTTTTTCCCACTGAATAAATGGACTTGAATTAATGATTGAATTTTCCTCTTTTCTTTGTGGCCCTATATTATTTAGAAAACTGAATTTCTTAGAAGCTAAGGAGCGCATCTTAAACAGGGGCGCCAATAATTATGGAGGACAGTGAATACTCACAATCTTCAACACCAAGAAACATTCTCTATCTCACTGAGCTAAATGGCGAATGGAAATGTCACATGTTGCTTCATAAATTCACTAAGCCAGTCACCTGTGTGCAAGACCGCTGCCATTAGCATGTAAAGGCAGACTTGAAACGGCTGTGAAAAATTCAGTTATTAAGACAAAAATTCAAAAATAAACAAATTGCATCTAGACAGCATGGAGATGTTGGTAATTTGTTTTTAACAATGATTTATTGGCTCCAAAAGTGAAAAACTGATGTTTAAAAATGCCATTTTTGCATTGACTCCAATTGTTTGCATGACAGCAAAATTCAAAATGCTGTAAAAAGATTTGGTTTTTGAGAAAAAAATTCAGATATTTTCTAAACATCATCTATCATGACTCCAAAATATTGTCATTTTTTAATGAACATTGAAAATGTATTTGTAAGAATTTGCAAGTATATGTTTATATTACAGTTTACAGTCAAACATTTTGATGCAATGTAGGCTCAATTTTCGATAAATCAAAAATCTGTGCAAACCCTTTGTGCAGGACAGTCTGAAGATGCTCTGTAGCTAGTTTGGTGTCAATTGAGCAAAAATTGTGGGAGGAGATGGGTTTAAATTTTACAATTTTGAAAAAAAAAAAAAACGGTGATGGACTTCATAATGTGCAATAGGTTTAAACATACAAATGTTTCTTCAGTATTGGGGCTACATTTTGGTGAAAGTTGCAAATCTGTAGCACATATGGTTGATTTGTTGTGAATTTTCAAAATTTTGAACTTTACAGGCTTGCTGTAGCGCCATCATCAGGACTATTGGCCTGTTTTGCAGCTGAGGCAATCTGGTATGGGACTGGACCTTTGTGAAAAGTTTGGTGATTTTTAGCACATGGGAAGTACGATTTCTTCAGAAGAAGAAGAACATGCAGGATATCATTAGGGTCCTGGCAGCTTAAAGGGAAAATTTCTTGGTAATATCCAAATTCAGTCCATCTACCTTGATTTACCAAAAAAACTGCTGTCATCCTGCATATGACCAAGGTGATTTATTAGAATTATTATACCTCAGCAACAGTATAGGCCTAAATTATGTAGCAATTGAAGAAAACAGCTGAAAGAGTCTCCATCCTATTTGTAGTTCAAAAAAAAAACAAATGAATAAAAATAAATTGCCCTTCCAGTATCCAGCATCAAACGAGGCATTCCTTTAAGAGTGTGCTGTACACCTTTAGGGGTAGGGCTAATCTGCTGAAAACATTCTGCTGAAAATCTACAACCATCTATACTTTCCTTCATAATTTCTTTATTCCTAAATATATTGTGATGAAATTTTCACCAGTAATTCTGGAGATGTTTATCTATCAATATCTAGTTGAGTTGATGAAAAAAAGGAGAATATTTTCAGTAGAATATTTTCAGAAGATTAGCAGATTAGCCCTACCCCATCTTTAGTTGAGATGCACAAATCCTTCTTGCAGTATGATGTTGATAGCTACCTAGTCCTTAAATAAAATTAATGATCCTACTTGGATAAAGTAAAATCATTTGTGAATTTGCCATGTGATTGACTGCGGTGAGATCATGGACTGCAGATGTTATGTACTGGGTTACCTGCCCTATTTTTAGGCCTAGCTGGTGGGTTTCCTCTTGGTGGGCCTGGGATATCACTGGGCAGAGTCCCCTCCTGTAGAATAGCCAAAAAATAAATGATTAACATTAGACTGACCAACTGTAAGATTACCATTCTGACGACATTCGGAATGTATACACATTCAAAAATGGGTTACCTGTCCTTGAGCGGATAATAATGTTATTTCAACTGGTTCCAAGAAATTATACGGCACGAGACCTGTCTGGACACACAAAATGTGAAAGGTTAAATTGCGCTAAGCTTCATTTTTTTTAACATTAGGTCATAAAAAAATAATAGTTGCTTTGCGTCTTTCACATTTCAGTTCAGATGGACGGGAGGTTTTTTACATTTTTATTTCATTTTGATAAGAGTTTGAGATCCAAATAGCACAGCAAATCCAAACCGCGAGTACATGTGTTAAAGCAAAAAAAAAAAATTTAATTTACTGAATCCATAAGTGCTGCAGTGATTGAAAGCTGAACAGAACATCTACTGCATGGACAGGGATTCTGAGCATGCTAACCTACTATTGTTGTGTTTAGCTAATCTACCAATATTCTTTTAATGTATTTACAATGGTCTGACGAGTGCATATGAGTTGCACTGAATTCAATAGACCCGGGAAAGGAGGGATGAAAATAATTATATAGGATCGAATAAGGCATTAGGATTCCTTACCTTCCCATTGAAGAAGACGGAAGCCCAGTTGTCCATCCCTTTTTGTAATACAAACACGATGTTTCCTGGTAACACAGTCAGTTCCTCGGCTGTCTCAGCGATAAACGCGTATAGTACACTGTGTGGCTCGCCCTCCAGTGTCCTGAGGTGAGCGAAAGAGGTATTGGAATTCAGACACAGGGCAAAAATTTGCTCCCTCGAGGGATTTTAATATTGGTGCTGCTGAGGTACTTTTAAGGATGTGCTGCTAATGTAATGTGAAAACATGCCACTAGATGGCAGTATTGACCTTTTTTTGTTTAGCCCAGTCTGGAGCTAGGTTTGGGCATGTCCTGGGCATGTCTGAGACGGAATGTCCCAGAGGAAAAAAAAAAAAGTCTAAATGTGGGAGGGGGTTGCAAAAGAGTACATAAAGAGAGAAATTGAGAGAGTAAAGTAGTAGGAGAAATTGCACGAAGAAGGATACATTTGACCAGACCTGTCACTCTTTTCAAGACCTGTGAAGCTTTTTTGTGGATTTTTGCCTGTGTTGGAGCATTTTCCCTGTCCCAGGACATCACCAAGCAACCCCATCTCAAGGGACTGTAAATATTTTTTTTCTTGTAGATATCAATCTTGGTCAGTAGAGTAGATAGTAGATTAGTTAAAGGTGTTTGTTAAATTAAATCTTTTTAAGTTTCAAAATTTTGTCTGTCATCCCTTGCTGTCATATATGTAATAACAAATTGGGGCCGTTACACTAAAGACACCCTTAAATTTAAAGGGAGTCAACACCAGCTCGTCTGCCTTACAGGTACATGCAGGAAAGACTACAGCCCATGCAATTGTATGTCTTGACTTAAAAACTTACGCAATCATAAAAAGCTACTTTATTCTCACACTGATCTTGAAAACCTATGTATATCTGTAATAGATTATGCACAAAGAAAAAAAATGGATAAAAAATAACCTTTTTACCTCAGCACTTCAGGCGTTTTCTGTTTGGTGGGAACCTTTTCTTCTACCTGTGGACAAAGAGACAACAATTGAAATGCTCTCAAAAAAAAAAAGAATCTTTAACTTCGACTTTCGCCTCCTTCTTCATCTCCTTGCTTATGCTTAATTAGATAGTGGGTGCATTTCAGTTCTCTTATTTGATTTTTCCTTGTTCATCGATCCTTCCTTAAACCAGAAGTTGTCCTAAAGCCGCCATTTCGCTAGCCATCTCAGAGTGCTTATTTCAACTGCAAGGAACAAGGCAGAAGCACTGAGGAGCGACTCATTAAGAACGGGAAATAGTGTTGTGTTGTACGGTTTTCAATGTCATCGAATGCGAGTGGACTCGCATTTTAAATTTTATCCTTTTTGATTGTATTTCCATTTTTCAAATTTTTTTAGAGCTGTGTTTGCTCTTTTTAACATACAAACGTGTCGGGGGAAAAAAAGTCCAGCATGCGCCCTTGAGTAGAGTCATTAAATGTAATGATGCAAACAAGCTTACACAATCCACAAGTTTTTGTGAGACTGTCACTTCAAAGTACTGTGTGACAAAATGTCTTCCAGTCATTATAAAAGTTTGTAAGGAGCACAATGTTAACTCTAAGAGTGGTGAAATAAATAAATGCATAAATGTATTTATCTTGTGCTGTTGCAAACCTACAAGAGCTCTTTGGAACAAGTTACCACATGATAGGTTTTCAACAGCTTTGATGTTGAAATCTTGCATGATTGAGTAACGATAGTTGCATGTAGCACTCTGAGGGTTAAGAAGCACATATCGCACAGTGCAGATGAGGGCATCAAACACGAAATTGTGCTGCACGATAATCTTACCTGTGGCAGCAGGGGGGCAAAACCAGAGAAGTTATCCTGCGGATTGATGGATGCAACCACCTACGAAATAGAGGAAAATATACTTTACAACGCAAACATAATATGCTTGTTCTACTTTAACGGGACCTGTTTTATTGAAAATGTTTTTTTTTTCCAGGCTCATTTCACCAGCACAGTGGTGTCCTGTATAACTGACATCCCTGATAAGGTTGACAGTGAGGTGAACGCCCCCAAGTTTAATTTTTACACCCCTCTTCTCCATTTCGGCATTCGAAACATACATTGTTTGAAATGCTACCATTTAGCTTGGCACCTCTACTTGCAGTATGTGCCTTGTTTGACCTCTGCACCCCGTCTTTCTTTGTTTGCTTGATCACCCTACCTCTCTAACACTCCGTTTACACGTGGCCGGCTATTTTCATAAACGAACATTTCACTGTCTCCGTTTTCAAAAATAACATCATGCACATCAGTTTTCAGAAAAGTTTTCGTTTACACGTACCAGTGTGTATGCCATCAAGTGCATATCAAACCTGTGGGTGGCAATGTAGCGATAAGCTCAAGCCCATGTTAGCCAATCAGAATCCCAAAAATAGCAACAACAGAAACGAACCATCCACGATTACCACCTGACGTCGCCTGCCTAGAACTCCGTTTTTCTCAGTTCACATGCACACTTGAAACCGAAGTTCTCCAAAATCTCCACGCTGGCTGGAGATTTTTGAAAGAATCGTCTTCAGAGGCGAACTCTCCGTTTGCGTGTAAACGAAGGGCACAAACGTAGGGAAATGTCTCTGTTTGTCAAAATAACCATGTACGTGTAAACGGGGCCTAAACTACGGAACTGCCATTTTCCCCTCTCGCAGTAGTTTAAGCGGGTTCATTGTTACTGCATGTCAGAGGTCGCGTACTACAACCCTCGTAGATTGATGTAAATATCCGCTCTATTAGCTGCAGCATCTGGCCAAATAGACATGGTGTTTAAACTCCTTGGTCAATCAGTGACTGAAATCACTAAAGTGCAGGAATAAACCACTTAGCAACGGGAAGTCGCAGAACAATCCAGACAAATCTCTAAAAAAATTTTGGGGCGCACTCGCCAATGCTGAGGTCAGCTGTCATTATTCCATTTTTAGAAACAAAGTCAAATTACTACATGTGGCATAAAGCTAACAGAGTTATCCTTAAAAAGAAGACGTACCTGCAGTTGTATGTTGGTGGTAATGGTTGGGATGGTGGGTATACATATGACACAAATAGGTAAATGAGAGCCCTTTTTTTGCATCATGTTTAAGGGACAGCAGTTTTAAGTCTTACTCCAGAATGGATTTTTGAGCCAGTGGCTTTCTTTTTATAGTGACATTTCATTCTATAATTTCAATTACAACCATTCAATACATATCCTGCAGTTGAAAGCCAATGAGAGATGTGTTTCCACCTGATACCTTAGCCGTGCCCAGGTAATTCTTCTTCTCCAGTTCTGCCACGTAGTGCTTGTTTGGTCTAAACAATGTCCCTTTCGGGATCTCAACTGGCTCAAACAGCTTCTGCTTCTGAGGAAGGAAATAGATTATTAACAATTTTGCATCCACAGTACATAACATATACACTTAATATACACTGCTAAACTTTTAGGGATCATTTTAAAATAATGATAATAATTATTTTTTTTAAAAAACAGCCCCAGAAACCAGCAAAAAAGAAAAATTGAAAAAGGCAAAATATCAGAAAGTCTGGATTGTGGGACTGTTACCTGGATTGCATCCCTCGTCACTGTAACAGAAGCAGGGGTTTTGTGAATAGCCTACTGCTGAGTGAGACTGCCCCGCTGAGGACCTGATAGGTGTTTGTATTCCAAGCAAAAGACTCTGATGAAGACTTTTAGAAAGGTTATCAAGGACTGTTTTTTTGAACACCTACTAAATTGACAGCACGTATGAATTAAGATGGTAGTTAGCGCAGGGACAAGTGCTCGTAAATGACATCAAGGAATAAAGAAGCACCTAGTTTTCTGCACTTTTGAAACAATGTACTATTTAAATTTATTCCCATCAATTATTTTTTCAATGTTATGAACGCCCATTGTGATTGTACTGCAGGTTTGAACATTCAACTACCATAACAATGGCAACTCTTTCGTAATTTTCAAAGTTGTGCCTCCTTGACCCGCACGCGCACACGCGTGCACGCACACATAGCCGGTCACTTTAGTAAGGTCACTTTACTGTAGAGGCAATTGAAAAATGCCTCTAAAAAATCAGAAGCCAACTAACAGGTACAAGTCATAGAATTCTATACTGTGAAAAAATGATATGTTCATTTTGTTGCCTTGACTGACTCTTTGCCATTCTGTCACTGTAAAGAGTCAGATTTATAATTTATTACATTCACAGAACTTTATTAACTCAGTCACAGTAACAAGATGATTTGACTTGGTCAAGTTGAGCAGGTAGATCGTTTTATACAGTGCATCGACAAAGAATATGGCTCAAAATAACAAGTGAACATGAAAGCTAACGTGAATGCCGCCATACTTTTACGTTGTTTTGTTTTTGCTGTTTGTGCAATAAATGCACGTCACAAGCCATGCAATGAGCCAAACTTTTCCTATCACAGGCGATATACGCAAACTCCGTTCCGACCTGACCCACAGTCCGTCAACAGGAGTGGCTTTTCTCTGTAATCACGTGTTATGCAATAGCTGCAAGTAGGCATAATACATACAAAAAGTATTTGCCCCCATCCTGATTTTTTTTCTTTTTGCATATTAGTCGCACTTAGATATTTCAGATCATCAAACAAATTTTAATATTAGACAAAGATAACCTGTGTAAAAACAAAATGCAGTTTTTAAATGATTTCATTTATTGAGGAAAAAAGCTATCCAAATATACCCCCCGGCAGCATTACTGCTGTGTGTCTGTCTGTCCGCCTGTCCGGGTGGGCGTCCGTCTGTAAACATATCTTGTCCGGGCCATATCTGGAAAACTATACATTTGATCTTCACGCAATCTTGCAGATATGTTCAGCATGATGTCTAGATGTGCCGTTTGATACTTAGCAATTTATGGAATTTTTTTTTTTTTTTTTTGCAGTTTCCATGGAAACTTGTGTGAATTGGAACTTTGCTTGTTCAGGCCATACCTCACAAACTATACATCCGATCTTCAAGAAACTTGACAGATATGTTGAGCACGATGTCTGGATACAACTTTTGATATTTTGGAATTCCTGCAATTTTTTTTTTTTTTTTTTTTTTGCGGTTTACATGGAAACATGGGTGAATTTGGACTAAGTTCACTGATAATTTTCACCAAACTCGATTAACATGTTGAGCATGATTTCGATATGTGCCTTTTGACATTTAGGAGTTTTTCATGCAAATGTGTGTGAAAGTGGCCTGATAATTTTTTTTGGGCAATATCTCTGAAGCCATCAAACTACACCAGTGTCAGTGAAACTTTAATATGTTAGTATGTTTAATATGTTCAATTTGATTTATTGTCTGTTGAAATGTTTGTTATCCCCCCCGGCATTATTTTTATATAAATAAAATGTGAAGCTAGGAAACTCCTGACACTCGTGGCTGCCCACTTCCTCGTACTGAGTGCAGGTAACATGAACAGAAAGATCAACAAACAACCTCAACTTCTACAGGTCATGTCAGGCAGACAGTACAACACAGCTTGACCACATCTACACCAACACACCTCAACAGATGGACACAGGGACACTGAACACATTTTGCTCTGACCACAACAATGTCTGGATTGCCATTTCATAGTGTTACCTTATTACTTCAGATCAAGTCCTTTAATACTGTAGTACATTTACTCATGTAAATTGAACAGTTAATCCATGAATGTTGGGGGCTGGGGGGATATGCCACTGCCAGATGGCTCTTGTTTATGTTATACATAGATACCTAAGGGTCTCTCTGTTAGTGAAGCTGTAAATTTTCTTCAAAAACAAACTTTTTGCAGTAATTTCAGAATTTTGACTGATGCTGTACATAAACACACTCACAAACATGTCAATCCCTTTTACCAACTAAGAAAATAACTAAACAACCTTTCAAAAGCATTAAATTTACATAACACTGTACCCAAATCACCATAAGTGTTTTGTGGTTTACTCTTAACTTATGAGCAGGATTAAATGTACATGATGCCTTTTCGTCTCACCAGTACAGACTCCAGCGCCCTGTCGATGTGGCCATGTTTTGACTCAGTTTTAAGGTTGAGCGCGGAGAGTAAGCTCTCCTGAGCCTTCTCCCACTGTCCGAGTTGGGCGCGGATCAGCGCTATATTGTGCAAGACCTGTTTGGGAAAAGAAAATTTGCTTTGTTACGATAGTAATATTGACTGAGAAACGCTGGTTGTGACCGTCTCAGGGCTACTCTCACTAGTATGCTGGATTGCGTTTCCCAAAAGCGTAGTTGCCAACTAAGTTAGCAACTTACATAGTTCGTCCATTCACAATCAATGGGTCCAACTGCAGTATATTAGGTAGCATCTGCGATTTTGGGAAACGCACCCCTGATCAATAAAGTTCTTTTCCTTTTTCTATGTTCCCAAAGCTTTGCCCAATAGTAATTTTTCTATACACAATACGCTAAACTGCTTAAAACCCTAAATACTTTGTTTTTATGCTTCCCTCTATGGATCAACTCAGCGGTTTGTTTTTTCTACAGAGTGGCTTTTCCCAAAGGTTTTACAATGTACTGTCATTGCACTTCCAATGCAATTCAACTATTTTATTCAAATATCACTGGATGAATATCCGGTGTATGGATATAACTGCATTATTGAGAATTTAAGATGCAAGTTAGTAAATGATATGTCTCAAAATTATTTAATATTAGCATATTCTTCTATATATCATTACCTCACAGCCATACAGTTTGTACCGCAAACCAAGAGGTTTATAGTCAATTAGTTGGTTCCCCCGTAACTCTGTAAAGGCATTCTGGAAATCACCCAGGGATTCCTCAAACCTAAAATCAGAAAACTGGAAATTAGAATACGGTCATTTAAAGAATGGAGGCTGGTTCCGATTTATAAATTTGTCATATGAGTAAGTTGTTGCATATGGTTTAAAAAATTCAGATTGCATTTACTCATGTACACTTTGATCATTTTTAAGTTTAAAGAAATGAATTGAGATTACAACAAAAAAAATTATGACACTTCAATTTGGGCTCACCTCTGTTTTTTGTAAAATGTTATGCCTCTCTGAAAGAAGGAAACAGCCAAATGCCCATCTTTGCAGATGCTGTTGTCAAAAGCCTCAGAGAGAAAAAAAAACAACTTCCTCAACCATGCAGTTGAGTGTAGAACTTCCCTTTTTAATATGACTTGTACTTCTAAAATCATCGAGATTCCATTTTACACTACTGGAGCGCAATTTAGCGTTATTTAGAGTGTCAACTATCAAAGCACTCAAAGAAAACTTTTCAAAATGCGATTATAGCTTCAATATTCATGACAATACCTTTTCAGCTTCATCCAGCTCCTGTTTGATCAGGTAAATACAACCAATGTCGAAAAATATTTTTGAGTTTATGTCTTGGATATCCAGCAGTACCCTGAGTGCAGATTCCCAGTCTTTCCGATCAGCTAAAGCTACCCCCTCATCCCACTGTCGAATGGTGTCCACATAAGGCATCGTCTCACAATCACAAAATCAGCGCTGATGGGTCCTCTGTACTGGCCACTCTATGCAAATGAGTTGAAAAGGAAAGAGATTATTGCTTATATGATCACACTTCCTCCTCAGCCCTAACAGGAAGTACATCAGGTTTTTGTCCGCATGTGTCTTATACAGATCTGTCTTCATAAGACTCATGACTTGATTACCCTCTCTTCCTTTTCTCTGAATATACAGTAGATATATCACATGTACAGTTAGATCATAATACACAGTCAAGTCACATTGTTATGACCACCAGCTAATATCCAGAGTAACTGCTGTGTGCAGTACGGACAGCAGTTAGACGGGCTGGGAGTGTTTCAGTTAGGTGCTGGAAGGTTGTCACAGATATCTGGAGCCATGGTGACTGCAATGCATTAGACAGCTGCTGGAGGGTGTGTGGTGTGGGATCCACAGTGCGAACATCACAGACGAGGTGGTCCCACAGATGCTCGATTGAGATCAACTCTGGGGAATTCGGGGACCAGGGAAGTAGTTGGAAATCTTGGTCGTGCTCTGCCAACCACTATCGGTCATTTCTGTCTGCGTGACACGTCGCACAGTCTTGCTGGATGAGCCCCTCTGCCCCAGGGAAGACAACAGCATGTATGGCTGTACGTGATACATGACAACAACGAGTGATGTGTTTGCAGAATACACACAGCACACCTTATATACCCACCCAGCCAGCTCACGACACATGTCTTATTTTCATTGGCTGCACTCTGCTGATATCAAAAGTAGGAGGTGGTATATATACTAATGTGACTTGATCGTGTAACAAAAGTAGGAGGTGGTCATAGGCTAATGTGACTTGATCGTGTAATATTGGGATATTGACGGCAAAAAAAAAGTTATTTTTTGCCATACTGTAATTTGTATTTGTATTCCAGAAGAAAAGCTGAATGTGACACCAAAGTACAAATTCTGGAATTGCAAAAAATTTCTGGTAATGTTTTTCATCCTAAAAAACCGAAATTGACAAAAAAAAAACAGTGTTGTGTACAGTTCCTCCATTTTGAATGAGTGAAAGTATCGGGACAGGCTGGTGATGGTGATTCAGCTTGCGAATTTGTTCCAGGTTTAATGACTGGGAGCACATAAAAAGAGTATTGTGTGTGTGGGATTAGATATAGCCATTAGCATTTGCCTACGGTTCCTGATTTTGATGTAAAAGTTCCAAAACAAGATGAAACGCTGAGATCTGACTATTTTGGAGAAGTTGACAAGTTTGAGAAGAAATGAAAAAAAGCACATGCCAGTCAGAAGCATTGTAAAACATCAGAGCATCGCCAAAGCAACAGTATGGAATGTCTTTGAAACAGAATGGAACTATGATGGAATTGATGCCTGACAACCATGGGTGTGTTTCCCAAAATCGTAGTTGCTAACTAGATTAGCAACTTACACAGTTCGATCATTCACAGTCAATGGGTCTAACCACATAAGTTAGCATCTGTAATTTCAGGAAACGCAACCCGGGCCGACCCAGGAGGACCCAAACAACTAATGACAGGTTTACTGTTTGAGCTGTGAAGAATGGCCACATCTAGGCTCTAACTGCAAGATCACTCTGAATTAATAAAAGCATGTCGAAGCAGCATACCCATCCCTGAAACTAAAGTTCTTTATACTTGTGATTATGGACATTCTTGTGAAGTACCCTCAGGTAAAAAATGTTGTTTTCACATAACTAGTATCGGTGGATTACAAATATTACAAATATATTTACAAAGATAAATATGATAAAGTGAAATTTTTTAAATGTTCTTCTTCATGCTGTTTTCAACTGAATGTTGACAAAAGTGAATTTAGATAGCACTCAAATCTGTTTTCACTTGCATTTTAAATATTGTCGAAATTCTTGCGGAATTGAGGTTGTGGTTTGATATCATACCTCAGCGATGAACATAAACTGCACTGAACATAAAATGAAGATCACCTTAGAAGACCTTACAAACTCCTGTTCAGTAGGTGGCGGTATGCCCCGTACCGTCAGTCTATATAACTTTTATAAGAAAGAAGAAGGGGCTCACACTGGTGTCCCACGCTGTCCTCCATAGTAAACAGTACCTCTCGTCCGCGAAAACTGATGGTTGCTCGTCATACTTTGAAAGGTTTAGGCCACGCCGCTGCACATTGGGTCGGTACCTAATGACTTACTAAATTTCTCCTCTGGTAAGTTCATTTTTACGTTCAGATCTAAGCAATTCAATATCTGTGATATGATACCACTGGAAAACCTTTCATTTTAGTTGATTCCTCTCGCTTTATCCTTGGTTTTCTATTAGCGCCGCTATTATATGTGTTATTGGCCAGCTGGGTGATACAGTCATGCTTTAGCATGTCCTAGCCAACTACCGGAGGAATTTCTTATCACTGGCGCAGTTGTATCGAAGCCGCCAAGAATAAAGCATTGAAAAGGCAGTTTCCGGTGGGATTGCAGGGTCTTGCTTCAGCTAGCTGATGTAAGCTGTTTAATGTTACAGACTGAACTGTGAGGTGTGGACCGTGGTTAAATTCTGTGGAACAGAATACTGTTTACAGTCGGGTACAGTGAATGGCAGACCAAGCTGAAGCAACACTGATCTCCAGTCGCATCTGCGCAGAATTGTTTATCATGGCTGTAGATGTTGAACAATATATTCCATATCTGTCATAATGCCAGACTTCACCTCTTGCTCTAAGTTTAAGTACACTACAGGCCAAAATATTGCGAACACGCCGCATTTTTCAGAATTTGGCTGTTTTTTTTTTTTTTTTTTGAAGTGTAATTTCAGCAACAACAAAAACAGAATAACACATCAACACATATCATTACTACAAATGTGTAAAATTATTTGCTAGATGTATACATATTCAAATTTGACTTTCTACAAATTACCCTCCCTTAGTCTTGATCATAGCCTGATATATCCCTGGCATTGTTTCCAGCAGTTTAAGGAGAGAACTTCCTGTCAACTCATTCAAGGCTTTCAAGAGTTCCTTCATGAGCTCTTTTGAACTTGATGGGTACATTTCACTGACTGCCCAGTCTAGTTCATCCCACAGCACCTCATTTGGATTTCAGGATGCACAATTGTAAGCAAGCAACATTTTCAGTCAATACATGCGTCTCTTTGGTATTTTGTGTACCTTTGTCGCTCAAAATTAACATTAAGATGACAAAAACCACCCAAATTCTGAAAAATTGCGGGGGGTTCATAATATTTTGTCCTGTAGTGTAGTTAATGTTACCGTGAATACTTGATTGAACCCCTCGGGGGCTCAATAAAGTGTATGGGCCATTTTCACAAAAAGGTACAAAATAACAGTAAAATGTGGTCGTCACTGTAATGGCCATTGTTGCCAAGAGAACAATTTTTCTCTTACGATATGACATTAGGTTTGAAGTGGATAGCTGATTATTTTAAAAAATATTAATTATTATACACGTAGATTTTTACACTCCATTATCATTTTTCAGCATGCACATCAAGATATCAGTAACAATAACTTTAAACATATGAACTGCATTTCTTTTTATCCCAATTTAGGATAATATTATTTGAGAGCACCAGGAGCTATTGAATTATTACACCGAAATATTGTTGTTTAAGTATGTTTAGAATGTATTTTGCCAGTTAGTTCTTCGTTTGTCCACACAATGGCCCTTTTGCTAGAAGATCAAGGTTAGAAATGCCATTTTTTTCCCTGGTGACGGGCTGCTGAAGTTCAGGAAGATCATCCGGTGAGATGGCACTATTAGAAATTTCACGCTTATTGTTCGTCTTTACTGTTAGTCGAATGAATCATTCTAGACTCTGCAGAAACAATTGTATTAGTGTTTTATACTTTTTACATGAATAACTATGAAGAAAAAAGCATGCATGCCCTGCCCAGGTACTGTGTGGGCATGAATGTGCATTGGTCAATGACTTTACCGTTATCCACTACTGTCTTTCCCGTTATTTTGGGTGCATAACAGTATAGACAACTGCGTAATGGAATGGAATCTTGGGATGAAATCGTGCCATCTTTCATTTAATTTGGACAGCACATTCATTTAGGGTTCAGGAGGCCCTATACATGAACTTGGGGAGAAAGCCAACAATGATTATTGAACACGGTGAAGGTTTTCTAAGTTTTGAATGTCGTCTATGAATTTTAACCGAACAGACTTTCCACTTTCAGGGAAAAAAAACAATATATGCCTCCGTAGATTCAACAAAATGGTGCAGTGAACGTACCAGGGGGTCCACCGAAATGCATGACCAGTTAACGTTTTAAACAGGAAAAAAGCCTCGGCATTCGATTTTATTGAATACGCTATACGTATTTTGTGTAACAAAAATTTTAAATTGCTCCAAAGGACCCTCAACTGGCTTCTAAAATATGCCGTAATTTCCCGTAAATAAATTCCAAATGTATACACTCTGAATACATGTACATGTATGTTGTTTTTCCAAAAACATCTCCAGATTTTCTCAGGCCAGCTGCAGCCCTGGACTCCCTATTGTTATGTGCTCTGCCATTTGCCAGTTTTCTCATCTATGACAAACCTGACGAATAGGGCTGGGACGATTCTGAATCGATTCTTTTTTAAGGTGTAATACCACTACCTGCTGCCATGGGGCGAACATCCGAGCTTTCCCTTTTCCTTTATTAAACCCAACGCAGGTTGAACAAAAGCGCCAAACATCAGAGGGCATGTGAAATGCTTCCGGGGAAAAAACTTGACTCTGACATCAGTATTTTTCGGCGACATGCTGCACGGAGCCACATAAAGGACTACAGAATAGTCTTATATGAACCAATTAGGCTCCTCTAAGAAAATTAACCTGTTCCAGTTTACTTGCTTGATCAGCAATCAAATGGTGGATGCGTTTACTCTCCAAGTTGAATGAGCAGAGCTGTTTATTAAGACTGCGTGTTTGATTGCTGCATTTTTAAATTTAAATGGCCATAGAACAGCAGAGCATGAACACGATTTCCATTGCCACGGATTTCGTGCGACTGTGATAATGTATATGTCACACTCGCGTTTCATCCGCTTTTCAGAATGTTATCAACCCTGTGTATTTTTTATAGGCTTAAAATCCAGGGCAATCTTATAACAAATCTGTTTTAAATTAATCTTTAATAATGTCCTAACATGCTGAGAGATGCAATTCAGATGAAGATTTTTTTTAATTATTGGCATTCTTTCAATCTAACACTGTAGCCCAGTTAGGTTTGTCTGCTTTTCACCATCACATATTAATCGTTATAGGCTACTGAAATTGCTTGATTGTTATTTAGGGCAAGTACACGGGAGCAGATTTAGGGAAGGGCGGAGCACCTGCAATTAGTGAAATCTAAGCTCAGGCTTCGTCCCGACTGCATTTTAGATGGTGCCGCTTCAGGTGTGTCTGTTTCAAGAAATTACATGACGGCAAGTGGTCTTATCACACTTAAAATAAAATTCTCGTTCAACATCACAATATCCCAACTCTGCATTTCATCTCTCATTGTAGTATTTTTAGGAGATCCATGATGATAAAATAAAAATAAAGAGATTTGTTTTCAGATCGCCCTGGATTTCAAACTTCTAAAAAATTCACAAGGTGGAAAACATTCTGAAAAGCGGATGAAACCTGAATGTGAGATATAAATTATCACAGTCGCACGAAATGCGTGGCAATGGAAATCGTGTTCATGTTGTGCTGTTCTATGGCTATTTAAATTTCATAATGCAGCAATCAAACATGCTGCCTAAATAAACAGCTCTGCTCATTCAACTTGGAGAGTAAACGCATCCACCATTTGATTGCTCATTAAGTAAGTAAACTGGAGCAGGTTACTTTTCTTAGAGTAGCCTAATTGGTTAATAGGGGACGATTCTGTCGTCCTTTACTTGGCTCTGTGCCGAAAAAAACTGATGTCAGTGAAGTTTTTTTCCGGAAGCATTTCACATGCCCTTTGATGTTTGGCACTTTCGTTCAACCTGCGTCGGGTTTAATAAAGGAAAAGGGAAAGCTCGGATGTTCGCCCCATGGCAGCAGGTAGTGGTACTACGCCTTAAAAAAGAATCGATTCAGAATCGTCCCAGCCCTACTGACGAATTGTTATCCAATAACGGTAAAGACCTGGATAAATGTCTTTCCCGTTATTGGAATAACCAGGACTCTGCCATCTTCTATATAATCATCCGCTATGAGACAAACTGCCCTCTACAATGTCACATCCCCAGGGTATCTGCCCATCATGTCTCCTTTAGAACAAGGGCATCCGTCTGTTATACGCAAGTGCGAATATCTATCCAATAACGGTAAAGATGGGGTGCAAGTCTTTACCATTATTAGACTACTGAAATATATTTTTTAATATTTATGTAAAAAAAAAAAAAATCTAGCATTGCTATTGCACAACTGCAATCGTTATCATGTTTGCCAACTGTAAATATGCCAAAGTCCAGAAAAGCTTACAACTTTTTTTAACAAATGTCTTTTCCATTATTTGCCCCATTTTGTGAAAATGGCCCATATCTTCTAAATAGAAAAAACTAAATATGGAGGCACGGTGGTTAGCGAAGCTGCCCTGCAACAAGGAGGTCCCAGTGTTAAGTCCCATCTGATTTCCAAGCACCCAAAACAAAAGTCCAAAAAAGTTGGCAAATCATGGGTGAAAACTGAAAACTGTTTTATTTGCATCTTTATTCTCCAAAATAGTTTCCCATAAAAACAAATGACTCAGTTCAGCAGCTGTGGACTCCTGGGCAGTGAAGGACTCCAGGATACTATGGCAAACACTGAAGACATCATTGAAGAAATATATGAGATTAAGAGAACCTGTGATTTCATTAAGAAAAATAATTTCAACAAGGTGAGTCCCAGATATTTGATTAGCTAAATACATGTTTGTTAAAATAGCAAAACATGTCTGAAATTGACTTTAATTTATTAATTTTTTAAATTTAATTTACCATTCATTTTCACCATATAGTGTTTCTGTTCAAATTCAGAAATGTCCCTGTCTTTTGAAGTGATTAAATTCACCTGTTTAAACCTCAAATATACTCAGCAACAAAAGGTCCTGTGACGCTATATAAAATTGAACCTTAAATAAGGTGCATCCATAAATCTAAAAATAATTTGTGGTTCCAATAGATAACGGCCTCCTGCTAGAAGTTCACAAGATGAATAAGCCATATCGGTTACAGTTATTACGTCATGACATGGGAAACATGGACTAGCGTAAATTACAATTCCCACATCAGTAACGCATGTCTCCCCCTCTGGCGTTGATACAAGCAACACATCATCTTTGCATGGAATGAATCCGACGTCTCACAAAGTCCTGTGGGATACCATTCCATATCTGTACGAGCCTGTCAGTAAGTTCCTGGAGTGTCTCTGGGGCATGTGGTAAACTTTGGAGACATCATTTAATCTCTTCCCACGTGCTCGACTGGAGAGAGATCTGAAGAGCGAGCAGTCCAAGGCATCACATTCACGTTGTTCTGTTGAAGTGTTTGTAGAACAACTCGAGCCACATGCGGTGAGGCGTTGTCATGTTGAAAGAGAACACCAGGGCCATGTCAACGCAAAAACGGCAGAACAACGGGATGGATGATCTCGTCATGGTAACACTGACCAGTGAGGTTGCCATCAACCAGTAACAAACGGGTATGGTATGGGGTGATCCTACCCCATACCATAACACTTCCACCTCCAAAACGGTCTTGCTCTATGACACAGTGTTCAACCGTAACGTTCACCTTGACGTTGGTAAACACGTCTGCGTCCATCATTGTGGCTGAGATTGAAACGAGACTCGTCAGTGAACAGCACCTGTCTCCACTGAATTGCTGTCCAACGTATACGCTGCCTGCACCACTGTAGACGTCATCGTCAGTGATTGTGGGTCAAAATCGGATGTCTTGCAGATCATCTGGCGACAATCCCAGAACGTCTGAGGTGGCGACGTACAGTCTGTGCCGATATTCGCCGAAGTCCTGGGATAGTTCTGACAGTGACTGTTGCAGGTTGGAATCAATTTCGCAGGTGTGTGGTTTGAATCAAACGATCCTGTCTGACGCTTGTAACGGATGGCCTGCCATATTGAGAGCGTTCTTTGACAGCATTTGTTTGTTGCCAACGCTGCCATTAAGTCCAAATTGTGTTTTTATGGACGTTGAATTGTCTTGCGACATCCCGTTGAGATAATCCAGCTTCAAGCGTACCAATGGCTGCGAGACGTTCATTTTCAGATAGGCGTGGCATCTTCAAACTTCGAGTAAGAATAGAAACGGGTTGTTTTCCCGTGTGGCAGTTGTCAACATTAGCAGGAACAATGCATATTGAATCCCTGCGACACAAGTGCTTTTATACCCAAATTTAGGTCATCAAATGCATGGTGTTTACATAAAAGTCACTTTTTGCATTCAAGGCATGCTTTTCTGCAGCGGATGCGTTTGTGTGACTTATTTTCATACTTTCGTAACAGATTTGGACACTAGACATTTATTTTTCGGCTGAACAACTCCGCAGAAAATTGGTGTCACAGGAACTTTTGTTGTTGAGTATAATATGTGTAGTATTTTGAATATAATAGAGGGTGAATGGACATATCAAATCAGTCCTTCATTTTCACTTTCTATGATGTTCCAACTTTTCTAGAATCGGGGTTGTCATTTGTGTGGGTCGCCAATATTTTGTCTCCCGCATTGATGCGTGACAAAGGGGATTTCATCTGTGGAACCAATTATTTTTACACGTTTGCAATGGGAAATTATGAAGGGCAGGGATCCTGAATCTGCTGGCTGGTTTTTGGCACTGTTTTGATTCTGGTTTCATTGGATCATACTCCTTTTGGCTTCAGTGACTTTGGGAAAATATTTTTGCTTTAAAAGGTTTTATACATTAGGTAGAACACATGTAAATTTCATTGTGTACAAAGTCAAGATGCAACTTCAGGTTTTATCAAAATGTATTCTTGTTTGTTAGGTTGCCCTCCAATTCCCTGATGACTTGCTGGTGAACTCTGTGCAAATAGCCTCAAACATTGAAAGGGAAACTGGTGCAAAACTGTACATCTTGGGAGACACATCATATGGAAGGTGATGCACTTTTCTGTTGCAGAAAGTTCAGAATGTTGGCAAACGAAAATATGATACCTCAAAGTGAAATGCATCTGCGCGAAACCGACATTTAAATAAAATAATTACACATGAGTCTGGACTTCATGACTTGGATTTTTTGTGATTTTTAAAAAAAGTTGTACTACGAGGGGCCAGAGCCCTCAGTTGTACTACGCCAAGGAACACTTTGGCAGTCACGTGACAGTGGCGTTGAATGACCATAGTTAAACTAATTTTGCTGTAAATTTCCTCTCCTTTAGAGCTGCCCTGTTAGCCTAAATTGGATAATGTAGGAGCTGGTGCTTATTCTCCCTTTTTGCTGGTTGTCTAGCAATGGGAGATTTGGTTCAATGTTTGTTTGAAGTTGTGCAAAAGACCTCAGTGTATCCCTTTTTTGAACTGATTTTTTTTTTTTTTTCCCCATTTTGATTTTTCTACATGGAAAATGTTTTTGCACAAATTTTTTTTGGTATGTCCCAGACATTGAGCAGCATATTATTTTGACCAGAATTGTTTGAAAAAATTGCTTGTAGTTTTTAAAAAAAAAAAAGAAGGGCTGTGAATTTCTTGATGATACTAAGCTTGTGGTTGTTCTGATTTCAGCTGCTGTGTGGATGAGGTGGCCGCTGAGCATGTCTGGGCCCAGTGTATCATCCACTACGGAACCGCTTGTCTCAGTCCCTCGAGGAGGCTTCCAGTGATGTACGTGTTTGGGAAGAGACCTGTGGATCTACAGAAATGCCTGTCCTCCTTCTACGATCTCTATCCTGACAGGCAGAGCAATGTTATAATCTTGTGTGATGTTACCTATTGCCATATCATAGGTAATTCTTTAGCCCTTACATTTTATGAAAATCATTGAAACATGAAGCATTTCTGTATTGCGTTGTGTACATTTCCTATTGTATTTAAGGATCTTTGTTTGGTGATGCTGTCTTTGTATGTAAATTCTAATGCCTCAAGCAGTATTCAGTAGTTTAGCCATGCCATTAATCATGACTGCTTAAATGGGTCTACTTGCATCCATCCATCTTTCTTAAAGGGCATCTAAAGTCGATTCCCATTGTTTTTGTTTATCGGCCAATCAGCGAGCCGCACCTGCTCAGACGAACTGAAATAGAAGGATTATCTATGAATGTTCACAAAACATTCGTTTATATGAATGAAATTGGTCATGTGACAATGCAAGATGTCAACAAAAGCAAGTGATTTGTTTGTGGTCATAGGACGTTCAACGTCCCGTCTGAGAATCGACTTTAGATGCCCATTAAGAAGACTGTATAAAATGGCTTGCTTGGTCCCTAACAATTCAGTTTTTCAATTTGTGCTAAATTTAATCAGAGATCATAATACTTGAAGACTAGATGGTATCTAGCCCTATATCAAGCCTGGACTTGGAAACTCGTGCAGTTTCTGGGAGTTTAAGTCCAGGCTTGATATTGTGCTCGATACTTTCTAGTCCCTGAGTATCTGAAGTGTTAGGTTCACTTTATTAATCGGAAAATGGCTGGCCTAGTTGGGCTGAATGGCCTGTTCTCGCCACTCATGTCATGTTATTCTAGTATTGGGACTCCTTTAAAACTTTCATGAATTAGATGAGGTTCCATGTTGATTAACTCACCATTTATTGAAGTGTTTTTTTTCCCCTGGTGGTAATTTTGCTTTCTCCTTTAAGATGATCTTCTGGAAGTTCTGTCCCTCCAGTATCCAAATGTGGTGAAATCTACTCCTCACGTGGATGGGAATCAGTGTATCGCTCTCGGATCGTCATACGGTCAGGATGTTGACTCTGATTGTACACAAACGGGTTATTACCAGGATGGACATGAGCGCATTCTGAAATTTGGCCGGGAGTTCTGCTTGAAAGACGGACGCACGATGGAGGACTACAGTATGTTCTACGTAGGACAAGAGGGTGCGACGCTGACAAACTTCATGATGACCTGGAACCGTTGCACGTTCAGTTCATTCGACCCTGTCACCGCATTGTGCCGGAGAGAGACCGTAAACATCAACCGAGCTCTGATGAAGCGCTACTACTTGATTGAGAAGGCAAAGGATGCTGGTGTTGTTGGCATCTTGGTCGGCACTCTCGGCGTTGCCAGTTACCTCATGATTATTGAGCAACTGAAAGAGGCAATCCACACGGCAGGGAAAAAGAGCTATGTGTTTGCCATGGGGAAATTGAACGTTCCCAAGTTGGCCAACTTCCTCGAGATTGACATCTATGTCCTGGTGGCTTGCCCCGAGAGTTCTCTCCTAGACTCAAGTGAGTTTTACCGACCTGTGGTGACACCCTTTGAGATGGAGGTAGCTTGTAACAAGCACCAGGAATGGACGGGACATTATGTAACAGACTTCCGAGATCTACTGCCAGGTAAGGTGGGACTGTTTTATTGGGGACATGAGGCTTTAAGGCCCAGTTCATTTAAGAATATTTTCAAAGCGTGTTTCTACTCTCCCTGAGTTCCATTTGGATCAAACTGTGTCAAATACACAAATTTACAAAATAATTTCCCAGTTCACCTGGTCGTATTTGCTTCAGACTTTCATCAAATGATGACCCCATGCCGGATAGTGGAAATACAAAATTTTAGGCTGATATCTTTGTCACTTGTTGAGATATAGACACACAAAAAGGGTACTCGGGCCCCATTTTGGCTCTGAAATTGTCTGCTAACTGACAAAGTGCAGCATTCCCACACTCAGAACTTAAAAACTGTGAAGCTAGATCCATGAAATTTGCAAGACTTTATTGTGCTTTTGAGTCAGTGAAGAGCAAAACTCAATGTTTTATATTTGCAGTAATGACACTTTAAAATTTGGGGGGAAATGTCACTTTTACATATTCTAACATCTTTGACATTCCATGTCTCCAGACTGGATCACGTGAGACATTCCATTTTTTAATTGTTATTAGCCCTGTGATAGTGCTATTCTAAGACCAAGGTAGTTTCTCCATTCATATAAAAAATTTGGGTATATGACCCCTAAAATATTCTTTAAAAAATATCATGCAAATTGGCTCTGAATGACACTTAAATTACTGCATTTCCTGGCAGGGACACCAATGGTTTGGGGACCCAGTTTAATTATGGTTTCGACAAAACCCTGTGTAAACTCCCGAAACTAAGAAAGATGAAGAAAATTTATGCTAAATATCCCTCTGCTCCAAGCATTTTCTTTGATCTCTCTCAACTTATCCACTGAGGGTTGATATATTTACTGTTTATTGTATGTGTGAAATGAGGAATAATTTGCTACACAGTTACACTTAAAAAATCTGAGGGTCGGACAGAATTCATGTTTGAACCAAAAAACCCCATGTGTATGCTTTTGATTTGGGTAAAATACATTTCTGATGACGTTTCAGGTTTTCTGAAGGGTGTTGCGTATATTGCAGGTGCTTGCAGTCATGGCAGTAATCCCAGTCTAGACGCTGGAGCACAGGAGGACGATGGGAACAGAGCGGATGTGTCCCTCATTAGCGGGGGTCTTCGCTACTCACATTTTGCCTCCTCGTCGGTTATTGACAACAGCAACGATGCCACGCTAGTCGAGAGAAACAAGACCCTCACGGTGGCACACAATGGTGCAGCAGGTTTGTTGTCAAATACTTTCTTCCAACTTTTTTTCACTGGTGCCATCAATCCATCAAAGACAAAAATGGCTCCAGCCAGATCCTTAAAGATTTTTTTATTTCAGCAGATAAGACGGACTAATATACTTGGCGCCATTAAAAACGCAAGGGTGAGGTATTTACTGTATTTGCGGCAAATTGAAGAAGGGATTGATTTTTATTGCTTTTCCAGTGAGCCATGAGTGGCCATAAAGAAAAGTTTGTGGTACTGTAATCCTGACGCGCAGCACATGAACACGCCAAGCACTTCAGTAATAACAAACATTGTGATGTGTACAGGGACGCTTGACTTGTTCTTTTTGACTTGTCAGTCAGCGACAGTCCATGTTTTCCATTCTCAGACAGAAATGGGGAAATAAACTGCAAAACAATGACACACAGGCAGGTGCCCACAGTCAGAAGTGAAGAGTTCCTACTCCTGTACAAAATGGGTTCCTACTCCGGACAAAAAATGGGTTTTCTGGAGGGCTTGTGTGCACGCATGTTTTGCGTCAAACGATACTTGTGCTCACCCACAATCGTCTCGGACCCCTCATCTCATGTGTTGGTTGCTGTCCGGAATCTGTCACGTACAGTCTGTAACGAGATGTGGCACTCTTGAGCTGCCATCGCCACTCATGGCTGCCCATAGCTGGGTCGGTCGGTGACGATGCAAATGACGCCCCACCTCTTGGCGGCTGAGATCT
This sequence comes from Gymnothorax reevesii, assembly GCA_029721435.1. NCBI lineage: Eukaryota > Metazoa > Chordata > Actinopteri > Anguilliformes > Muraenidae > Gymnothorax > Gymnothorax reevesii. The sequence continues at coordinate 8,331,367 of CM056575.1, read as the reverse complement.
GCCCGTAACATGTCAAAGGCTCTTCACTCTCTCCTGTGTCACAAGCCGTTCCATTTTCTTGATGCAGAAGCATTTTTCGTTTTTTTTTCTTGGCTTTATGTAGGCTATTGTCCACACCAAAAAGAACAAGTCAAGTGTCGCTGTACACATCACAAACAGCTCAATGTTTGTTATTACTGAAGTGCTTGCGTGTGCACGTGGTGCGCGTCAGGAATACAATACCACACGCTTTTCTTTATTATCACTCGTGCCTCACTGGAAAAGCAATAAAAATCAATCGATTCTTCCATTTGCGCCAATACAGTACATACCTCACCGTTGCGTTTTTAATGGCGTTTAATTTACATAATTGCAAATTGTTATGAATAAAACCAGGTAGGAAACCCGATGAATCGTAGCCCCCAGATGAAGTCGGGCGGCTACTATGGATTCGTGTGTGTCGTCTGCGCCACGGTCGCCACCCCGTGCGCGTCCATACACACTTCCTCCTGGATGTTACAGGCTGTAATTTTTGACCGATTACTTTCATATTTGGGGTGGACGTGTCTTATCCTTATGACTCCTATCAGTTTTGATTGCCATGACGACAGTATTGGCCGAATAACGTGTAAATGAGTGGCAAAACACAGATTTCTTGTGGACGCAGCACAGGCTGCAATTTTTGACTGATTACTTTCATATTTGGTGTGGACATGTGTTACACACTTATGACACCTATCGATTTTGGTTGCCCTGGCGACAGTTTTGGCTGAATAATGGTCAGATTTGTGCTGAATCATACACACTTTCTTGGGGAAGCTGCACTGGCTGCAGTTTTTGACGGATAACTTTCATATTTTGTGTGGAAATGTGTTACTCTTTACTTATGACACCTATCGATTTTGGTTGCCGCGACCACATGGGTGTTGCCCCTGAAAGCCCACTTCTCCCCTTTTTTGCGCACAATAATGCGCAGTAGTGCAATACGCGCAATAATGCGCAAAAAAGGGGAGAAGCGGGCCTTTGGGGGCCGCACCCATGAGGTCACGGCCGACCGAACTGTCTAATTCTTTCAGTGACCTGTGGCTGTGCCTTAAGTGTTTTATTGGCGTCCCTGGTTCCAATATACAGATGATTTGGTTCCCTGTATTTTGCGAGGGGCGTTATGTATAAAAAGTGCTTTAATTGTACGTGGTGAGTCCAAAAACTTCTCTGTCTGGCCTTAAAGATTTATTAGCCCCTATAAAATTACTGTCATCATGCATGTCCTTTTTTGGAATGGTGCGCGTCCTATTCTTAGCGCTAAAAATTGTTTTGTCCTTTAGCCTCTTTCTTGCAGGGTCGTTCCTGGCAGGGATTGGAGCAGAACCTCGGGAAAACTCCAGTTGTGAAAGCAGTGGAGGGCAGGAGGGGTATAGCCATTGCCTATGAGGAAGAAGGGAAGAACTGATATGAAATGACATTTTTTATATTTGAAAGTGCACGTACTGTTGATTTATTAACTTGTGCACAGACACGGATTCATTTCATAACTACAAATCTTCTGTGCTGAAAACTCCTTTTTTCTTCCAGTCTTAAAACCGGAAGGTATTTTAACCGTTGGTTCAAAATGACATCAACCTTCTTTGCTGACTTCCTGCTGAGCTGGGTATCGATATTAAAACGTACCACAATGCATGCCGCTTCACGGTCATCCTGCCTTTTAGTAGACCTGTCGTGCACATACATTTCTGGAGTAATTTCCAACCAAAAAACTGTGAAATAAGACGACCCACTCAGTTTTTTTGTGGGCGGCCTTTTTCGTAAAATGGCATTTGTCATGACTTTTAGCTTTTGTGACAATTGGTCCACCCTTCATCTGAATATCTCCACCCACTGCTTGTTTTAGAAGGTTCCCCATTTTCATTGGCCCACTGCACCGGATGGGCGTGTCTTGTGATCATCCCTGTCCGTCTGTCGGTTCATCCACGATTTATTGTTCTCACGCTACAGGCTACAATTTTTGTTGGATTCTTTTGTTTTTTGTTTTAATGGTCAATAGTGTTATGAAGAGCATCCCTATTGATTTAGGTGACGATTGAAAAATTTTTTAGTCAAATAACGTGTCATTGATGGGGCTGCGATGTTGATGTATCACCAGACTTTGCCAGGACATCTTTTCTCGAGTACCAGACACGCTGGTATTATGTCCAAGTAAAGAACGAAGCACGATAACTGCTCTATTGTCGGCAGTAAACACCGGCACACGCCTCAACATGGACTCCCTGCCTCAGGACAGAAGGGCCCAGTGGATATGCAGTGCTGTGCGGAAGTCTTGGGCACATTTAATGTCATTTCATAGGGTAAATATGCTTGCAAAAATTATTAAATAAAAAGGTTTTTATTTTTATTTAATAAAAACTGAGAGATGTAATAAACAGACCTGAAACCTGTTAAAAACTAGATCAAATCAATATTTGGTGTAAGTACCCTTTGCTAAAAAAATTTGGGACACCCTCCCGTTGTGCTATAGTTTTACAAGGTGATTGGCCTTTTGTTTTTTTCAAGCAGAGAGGAAAACTCTCCACCGATCTTCTGCAGACTGTCTGTCTCACTTGTGTCTGTCCCTCCAAGAAATTACATACAGCCCTGATGATGTCGACATCAGGGCTCTACGAAGGTGTTACGATCTGATCTGTATTGAGTGTTTTTTTTAATGAAATATAAGCATTTCTTTATAAAACTTTTCCTTTAAATTTGCACTTGGAATTTCAAATTTACTTTTTATCCTCAGCAACTTAAATGTGGAAAACAAAATGTAAGCATCTAAAGCGGATTTAAATTAAATGTAAAAAGTTCAGGGTGTAATTTTTTTGATGGAAACATCCCACTTTCAATCAGCAAAAAACTATATGTGTGTGTTATCCAGTATTTGTCTGACTGCTTAAATGGTATACTACTTACCAGGGTACGGCCTTATGCGCCTACTCGCGCTCTGAGAACAGATGAGATGCCTTACCAGGGTCAGTACACCCCAGAACCGGCAACAAAGTTTATATAAAGGGGGTCCTATTATGCTTTCCGAAAGATACAAGGAGGTGCTGCTTTTGTTTATTTTACAGGAGAATCTGAATTTTAAGTCAAACTTTAAATTTGTATGGCTTGGTTTATCTGTGTGACTGGCTAACTAGCAGGCTAAGTGCCACTCCAAGTGCCAATTGCTATGATTTTTTTTTTTCTTCTTGCACCTTCTTAGTCTGTCTGTGTAAATTTGGTTATGTATAATGAACTGGACCAATAGAATGTGACAACAAATTATACTCTAAATGTAAAATAAACAACACCTATGAGTAATTTTCAGTTCAAACAAAAGGAGGAAGCCAAATGTATTTATTTTTACCCAATAATAAAAAATACAGAAACAGTTGTTGGGCTTTTATTTGTTTTCCTCTGAAATTTGCTTCAAAATTATTGACAACTCTTCGATTAATATTTTGTAAATCCTGCCCTGGAGAGAGTAACTTCAGCGGAGCTGTTTCCCGTATGTCTGGTGAATACGTTTGGCAGGATCTCGGACCACCATCGTCTCAATCCTTTTGTTTATAAGTTTGCCTGTTTTGTTCCCAACCAAGCGTTTTCAGTTGTTTCACGTCTGGAGATAGAAATGGCCATTGCACAACATTCATTGTTTTTTTTTTTGAGTGTGGGATCATTGTCTCGGTGTAAATCCATCGTGGCCGAGTCTCTACCTGCCAGGTGTTCAGTAAAAGTAGATCGGCCATCGGCATTGACGTTGCGTACACACAGAAATGTTGTAAACTATGCTCACGATCATTTCAGAGCAAAGAATATGTTTAAATTAATGCTCAACTCTAGCCATGCATTTGATCATTTTCGTATGGTACCTATAAACTTGCTAACTTGCAATGGTGGGGTATTGTTGGGGTATTGCATTAATCTGAGAAGACACAGGTCATACCCTACAAAGGCCATTTTACAGGAGTACAAGGAGAATACGTCTGATTTCTGCAGTTTTGGGTGGATGGCGAAAGGTGAAAAATGCGGTGCAGTATAATCAAGAACTAAGCCCCACTGTTCTCCACGGCTATGCATCCTTGTAGATGTATTATACCATCCATAGATACTAGTTTGTGGCAAAAAAAATAAGTGAGAAAAAAGTATTTGGAAAAAGTTAATAGTTCAGTGAAAACATTGAAGAATAGCATGTGGATCAAAAAGGTTATAATGATCTAAAACGATGGTTGTCTAAGGCTAAGAAGTTAACCAGGTTAAAAATATAGGCCACCACATACAAAAAGTTAACGTAAAAACGCCAAAAAAAATTGGATTTTCTGTTCGTGATATTGATGCGAACTAGGTGTCATAACTGTATACCAATACAGCCCACTAGATGGCGGCTCTAACTGAAATGAGCACAGTAGTACAGAGGCAGTAACCCGAGAATCAGGGGAGCAGAATTCGGTATCTGCACAGGAGGAAGGATATTTTATTTTTCATTTTCATAAAAAGTAGTTGTTAGAACGGTTTTTTTAATGTGAATACCAGTAGAGCAATGTGTTCATTTCCACCACTTTTTTTTAATGTTTAACAATAAATTTAAGCTATTTGTATTTCAGCTGTCATGCTTTCAGGTAATACTGCTTGTGTGTTAGGGTGTTTCCCCCTTAGGTATTGCACTCCAAGCTTTTGTGCAAATGTGATTGATTAACCAGCAGTTCTAATCATACATGACCGTGATTCTCTTGCGCTACACACAGGGAAATCGCCTCAAACCATTTAGAAATACTCTCCAAACTATTTTTGCATTGCATAGTCTATAAATTACTCAATTCAAATTTCAAGAGGGAAAACAGAAATGAGCCTACCGTGCCCTTCAGAATTTCTGGCACCCTTAGTAAATATGCGCGAAATAGGCTATGAAAAAATGTGTTAGCTGTTTATCCTCTTGGTCTTTCACTCAAAATATTCACAAAAAAATCTTACCTTTTCATTCAAGTGAAATTACAGAATTTTTTTGTGTTTGAAAGTTGACATTCAATAAATATTTTTCTCCAAAACATATGGGACATAATTATCAGCACCTCTGGAAAATCCTGTAATTAAAAACTAACAGGTATGTATCCAATCATATTAACATTTTTTGTCAACCTTTTTGTCGTCTATTTGGTTCTTGTTTTGAATTCCTTGTGCCTTAAAAAAAATTTTTTTTTTTAAATAACGTAGTCAAAATGGCTGACTTGGACCATTATTTCATGCATTTTTTAAATTATGATTTCACTTATTAAAGGAAAAAGTTTATTCAACCCTACCTGGCCCTATGTGAAAAAGTAATTGCCCCCTTAATCATTAATCAACCTATTCAACAAATTTTATCAATAATTGGGTTCATTTGAACCGAAACATCGCTCAAATGAAACCCGTCTGGTAATGTGAAGTAGGTAAAAAGCAGCACATTATGCTGTGATTATGTTGCGAAAGAAATAAAAGGACAGGTGAGAAACAAAGTCGTTGACATTTATCAGTCTAGAAAGGGCTACAAAGCCATTTCAAAGGTTTTTGACTCCAGCATACCACTGTGAAAGCCATTATCTACCAATGAAGAAAACAACAACTGCCAAGTTAAACTTTCCAGGACTGAACCTCCAGGAGCGCATCAACGAGTCATCCAGGAGGTCAGAAAAGAACCTAGACTAACATCTAAAGAACTTCAGGCGTCACTTGCCCCAGTTAAGGTCAATGTTCACAATCCCATTATAAGAAAGAGACTGGACAAATATGGCATCCGTGGGTGAGCTGCCAAGTGAAAACCATTGCTGACCAAAAACAACACAAAGGCCCTTCTCACATTTGCCAAAAAACATCTTAATGACCCTCAGGACTTCTGGAAAAGTAATCTGTGGACTGATGAGTCAAAAATAGATATTTTTGGGAGAAATAGGTCTCATTACATCTGGTGTAAAGCTAACGAAGCATGCCAGAATGAGAATATCATAGCAACAGTCAAACACGGCGGTGGCAATGTGATGGTCAGGGGCCGTTATGCTGCTTCAGGACTTGGGAGACTTGCCATTATTGACTGAACCATGAATTCTGCTCTCTGCCAGAAAATCCTGAAGGAGCCTGTCCTGCGATAAATTTGTTACCCAAAGCTCAAGCACAGTTGGCTTATGCAGCAGGAAGATGGTCCATAGCACACAAACCAGTCCACTTCTGAGTGGGATTAAGGAAACAAAATGGATGTTTTGAAGTTTCCAAGTCAAAATCCTGACTGGATTCTGACTGAGATGCAGTGGCAGGACCTCAACTACACTGGCAGTTCATGCTCAGAAATCAATGCAGTTGAATTCCAACAATTCTGTGAAGAGGGTGGCTTAAAATTTCCAGTCTGTGTCATCAGACTCATGGCCATTGCAAATGTTTGATTGCAGTTGTTGCTGCCTGACGTGGCACAGCCAGTTATTGGGTTTAGTGGGACAATTACTTTTTCACAGGGTTGATCTATTTTGAATAACTCTTAACCTTAAATAAATCAAATGTTCATTTACAAACTGCATTTTCTGTTTATTAGCTCCCGCCGTTCGCAGTGCGGGAGTTATGGTATCGGGCTCCGTCCATGCGTGCGTGCGTGTGTCCATCAACACATTCCGTTTAGTTACTATGCAGCCAATCTCTGGAACCAGCTCCCAGATAGCATTAAAAATGCCTCCTCAGTTGCCGTTTTTAAATCTAAATCCTTTCTACATTTTACATTTGTTTTTCTATATATTTATAAATGTATACACATATCTCACACTATCTGCCTTTGTTTTTATCCTGAACTTTGTTTTTTAATATCTCTCTTCTAATTATCTGTCTTATAATTATCATTATTATTATTATTTTGCTTTTTGTCTGTTTGTTTTTAATCTAAATTTTGCCTCCTCTGTTCTCAGTATTAAACTGTATTATGATGAATGATGCATTAGGCTGCTGTGGTGAGGCCTTTGCCTCAATTATCTGTAAAGCACATTGAACTGCTGTTTTGGCATGAAATGCGCTATACAAATAAAAGTTGCCTTGCTGAAAAATATCACCAAAAACTTTGACATTTCGCTTTCTCTCATCAACTATTTCAGTTACAGGCTCCTCGTTTTTACTGAACGTGCATCTCATAAAGCCCTACAAATGACATGTCTAAAGGTGACCTTGGCCTATTTTTTCAAGGTCACTGGCCTAAAAGTATCACCAAAAATTTCAAAATTTTGCTTTATCTCAACTATTTCAGTTACAAGCTCCTAATTTTTATTGGAAATGCATTTCATAAAGTCCTAAAAATGATATTCCTTAAAGATGACCTTGGTCTCTTTTTTCAAGGTCACTGGCCTAAAAATATCACCAAAAACTTCAACATTTTGCTTTATCTCATCAACTATTTCAGTTACAGGCTCCTAATTCGCTCCTGCCGCCCGAGTGGCACGGGAACCTTGGTATCGGGCTCCATCCATGCATGTGTCCATTAACAAAAATTTTGACATTTTGTTTACCATAACAGCGGGAGCTTCTGGAGCCGCCAGTGCCCTATATTTCAAATAGTCTTTTATATTTTATTAAAATTAGTTGGATGATCTCAAACATTTAAATATGATGGATAAGCAAAAATAGAAGAAATGAGGAAGGAAGATGCCGTAAATACTTTTTCACCGAACTGTAGGTAATTGGTGATTCAGTTATCTGGGCATAAAATGAGCAGTCACAAGTGGCTAAGGCCACTTGGCTAAGAGGAAGCCATGTATGAACACCATCCCTTAATATATCCAACTTCTCTGGGCTCAAATGCATCCAAAATAGACTCATGGTTAAGTTGAAAGGAGTTCTGTGGTCTGAGTCAGTCTTTTAATTTGTTTTTGGAAATAATTGATGTCATATTATCAGGGCGAAAGAGGAGAAGGACCGTCCCGACTGTTAGTGTCGTGTTCAAAAACCTGCTTCTGTCGTGGACTGCAACTGCAACACTGTGTTCAACACGGGCAACTTGCACAACTGTGAAAGCAAAATTGATGAAGAAGAGTACGTGCGCATTTACTCACAGACTTCAGGTACTGCCTTCAGCCCAGACCTGTCTCCCATTGACAAAATGGCGGATTTTGGAGAACAAAATATGACCCCACACCGTTGAACAACCAAAGTCCCACAGTATGTCGGGCAAAAATGGGAACAACTTTTGCTTTAGAAACTTCCAACAATTTGTGTCCTCAGTTCCAAAATGACTACTGAACATGATTAAAAGGAGAGGTGTTGCTGCACAGGGGTAAATATGCACATCTCAGCTTCATTGCAACATGTTGCATGTATCACATTTCAAAATGGCTATTATTGTCAAAAAAACTAGTTGATGAGTTGAAAGATTATCTTTTGTTGTGACACTTTTTCCGATTGATCACATACGAAAAAGGATGCGTAAACTACTGCTTGCTTTTTTGATTAACATTTTACGCATTGTCCCAATTCAACTGACATGTAGGTTGATACGCACGATGACCTCATTAAATTTTTACGCGCTCCCATGGCAGATTGTGGATTAGGTGGTTACCCATACTTATAATGGGATTCCCCAATCACTACACAGCAGTTTCCTGAACTGCCCTCTATCCATTTCAGCCCAGCATAAAAATAGTAAACTAAGGTTAATGAAAAATTACACAACCTACATGCTGAAAAAGAATTTCTGCAGATATCCCAAAAAGGTCTCATATCATCGAATTTGAGGATACTAGTAAAAATAATTTGAGTTAAATGTGCAAGTAAAAAGTTTCTATCGTGAACATTTTTTTTTTTTTTTACAAAATAAGAATGAATATTTTTCTTATTATATGTAGCTCGTTTCACAAATTCTGTAGTATTCGGTCACTGTTTGGCTGTGGTGAAAGACCTGCAGATGTGGCAGAAATCATCTGCATCATGTTTGCATTCTCTTCAGTCGATGGCCATATGACTAAGCCTTAAATCAGTATGAGGCATAAAATAATGTCTTTAGAATCATTCATACTTGTGAAATTTCAGCTGAGAGTTGAACAAATAGTTCTCAGCTGACTCAGAGGAAATGGAAAAAAGATGGAGAAGATGGAGATCATGTCTTTCTGGCTGATTTTCCGATTACTGAGGGATGATTTCAGACTTCTTAACCTTACAAGTGCTTGTCAATGGTGGCAACGCTATGAAATGCTTATCAAACACTGTGAGAAAATTTGACATGCTGGAGCACAACAGACACTATTTCTGTAATCAGCACTCCAAAATGAGTATTGGATTTTATTTAGCAAAAATGATGCTGGGTGGTGTAATTTGAGACCAAACGTCACGATTTTGCCAAGTTGTCAAACACAGCATTTCTATTTCCCTGTTTGTGTGTCTGTCAGCAGTTAAGCACAAAAATAGCTTGATCAAATTATACAGAATTTTCTGAGAAGTTGGGCAATAGTCTTGGGGTCACCTGATTAAATTTTGGATTTAATTGAGCCAAGGTCACCAAGGAACCAAAAATATGTTTTCAGAATAACTTCCTTAAATCTGCTCAAATCAACACTTAACTGGATGCAAAACATACCATTTTAAATTCTGCTTCCAACCAAATGCTACACTATAATGTGGCTTCATTAGCCTCCTTAGGGTTTGGGGCCTTATGTTGGGAGGGGCGTGTTATTCAACATCCAAAACAGTAAAACAGGCTCTGGTCATTTCTCTGTTTCGTGCTTCTCTGTCTCCCCTCCTCTCCGTCCTCCAGCCTGTGATCCTGAAATCGATCTCAGCGAGGCATCTCGAGGGATGTCTCATTTCTTAAAATATCTCTTAAGGAGAGAGGATCAAGGAGATAGGAGGCAACCACGTGATGAATAAAATTAAAGGTGAAAATACGAGTCGTCATGAACACTGTTACGCTCGTCGGACAGAGGTCATAAAATACCGCGGTAGGCAATGAAAAGAGCAGTGGACAGATGGTATGACTGTGCCTTCCCATATTTAATTGATGTTGCTTTTAAATGACAGCTTGGAAGCATGAATGTGTCATTTTTTTTAATGCTAGTTGCCTCGACTGATCCCTCCTCATGTGTCTTTCATGCCTTTACACTTGCATTTGCGGTGGCAGAGTATTAGACATACGGAGAGAAAGAAGGAAAGGAACTGAACATATAAAAACAGAAAAAGGAAAAAAGCAATGTCTGTCTTTGGGAAGGGAGTCTCGTGCAAGGCTCCACTTGTTTTCATTCTTTAAAAGTCACAAGAATGCGGGAAATAAAAGTCTCTGACACTGACATTTTTCTGCGGGTGGATCCCTGGAGCCTCTGCTTTGGATTCAAAATTCTGCCTGTTTTTGGGGTCTCAAGATCGGAAAGTATGCTTCTGTCCACAGAACCCTCCAACTATAAAAAGGGATGAAATTTGGAAAAATTTCAGCCCCCTTCTGAAAGGTTCTCGGGGTTTGGACGACAGGGTTCCCCAAATCTGGCTCTTGAATTCAAATCCAAACCTGGTTTCCTTTCCCTCATGGCAAACATTGAACAATTATTGTATCCTTTTGGCTAGACTTTCATTATACCAGACTCCCAGGTAAAGGGAGAGTGGAAAACCTGTAGATTAAGACCGCGAGGACTGTGAGTTGGGCTGCACTGGGTTAAGGTTAGGATTAGGGGGAGGGTTAAGGTTAGGAAGCAGAAAAGGGATAGAAATGCCCTTTTTAGAATGTATACTGGAGCTCGTAGACTGAAAAGGGGTCAGGCTGATGTCTTTCCTTCATTTTTTTTCTTTTTCCAAATTGGGAAATGTGCTAACATAGTGGAGTAAAATATCGTGACTTTTAATGCTTTATTGTGCTATTAATTATTTCAGCAATCTACCGTCAAATCCCCTTTAGGCTCTCTCTCTCTCTCTCTCTCTCTCTCTGCTTTCACACCGCGAAAACTGAAACTGGCAGTTCCAATGTCTCCTTCTGCAAATATCCCAGGTGCGTGAGCATCACTGAAACTGGATTTGCCTCATCACCAGTTGTAGCCAACATTACACAAATATTTTCTCATTTTCATTTACCGTCTTCTTGTCTCTTACATGCCCTCCGCAACATCATAGTCCACGTTTTCTTAAGCCATTCATCCACGATTGACACTGTGTATACCGATATACCCTGCAATTAATTTAAAGTCGAACATCAGCGATCCGTCGCACCAATTCAAACTCCCGCCTCAGCGGACTGTCGGTGCAGCTGCCGTTCGCGTTGGGGCCTCAATCGACTTAAGTGAATTCAACCTCCATGGCCCCTGTGCTGCTGCGTGGGATGAAGGACGGGGGCAGGGGTGCGGTGACGTCCTCCTCCCTGAAACGTTGCAGATTTATCCCGCTTGCTTTGGGGCTCGCATTGCTCTAATGTGCAAAAGTAAGATTTAATCGTGAGCCACGAATCAAGTTAACCACTCACGGCAGTAGCGCTCAATGGTTTATTTGGATGAAATTAAAGAAATATTCAACTTCAGGGAAAGAACACAATTGTTCCGAACCCTCCCCCTTTCTAGGGATTTGGGAGGATCCAACAGGGGAAAGCGAAGGAGAAATTTGTTTGGGAACTCAGTCATCCAAAAAAGGGCCTTTTCAAGTACTGAATTCGGACTGTAACGGAATGATATTTGTTCCATCGGGGTGATTTACTTAAGAAGAAATGCGCTCTACTTACCAATAAAAGTTTATTTCCCGATTTGAGTTGAAAGGAAGAGGGAGATATTATTTGCAAAACCGTTTTTTTTCGGAAATCACTGGTGCGACTCTGGGTAAGTTTTTGTTTTGCAGTGTTTCCAGCATTTTTTCGCAACAGTGCATTCTTCTGTGCGACCGGAGGCGTAAAGTTTTCACTTAAGTTATTTACCAGGCATAAATAGCCGAATATTCGTTTGTCCGCACGTTTTGTTTTCGTTTGTGACCACGCTTGGGATTTTACGAGCTGAATAAGTTACTTTAGTTAGCCAGCTAACTAGCGGGCTAATAAGATTTGCAACAGTTGTTTTGTGTCGACGATCATAATCTTTATGGAGGACCCTCATCTGCGTGCATTATCACCATAATTTGAGTGGGGCCAACGGCTTTTTGTTGCTATTTATTGCACTGATGCGGGGGATCGGGAAATTGTAAGAAGAAGTTAAGCAGCTAAATGATGGGCGCATTTGTGTTCCCGTTAAGTGGTCCTGTCGTCGAAGTGGCCAATAACGTAGACTTTTTTTTCTTAATGCAAGTTAGATCTGTTTTCACGGCTTTGTTTGCCATTTTCTCCTGCTCTTGCAAGAAAACTGGGATGGAAGTGCTCTCCATGTTCTGCCACAAGCGCTGAAAGTATAAAATTCCTTGCTAATAGGCCTCAGACCTGAGTCGTCATGGAGAAATCTGTTCTGGAAGCACGACGTAAGGAAATTGTCGCTTGAGGCTGGAGGATTGTTGCTCAATTCTGCATTGTAGGCTGTTGCAAATATTTGTGTTTTTGTGTCGGGAACCGTATGTTTTTAATAATAAAACGTCATGCATATCTTGGACTCGGTAAAGCCCATGAAAATGTGGAATTGCTTTAAAGTTTGAAGTGGTTACGTCATCAAGATTAATAACTTAATCAAAATGAAATTTCTTGGAATTGGGAAACACTACCCAGATGGACAGAACGAGTGTGACTTCGGTACTAGCTGGTTAAAATCAAGAAATACTTTAAGCATACGTTTAGGTGTGACCAAAATCATCCATGTCCCCATTAGTTGATACATTTTATTTCGATCTGACGTTATGGGGAGGTTTGTGCGGGCGACGACCCGAATGAGAGAGTGCAGTTGTATTGCTCAGGTCTTAAACAGCGTATGTAGTTATGATTTTAATTATTCTAGTCTGTTGCGGATAAATATTTTAAGGACCTCTTGACTAGATCGGAAAAATTCCGCAGGCGTCGATTCTCTCGTGTCAATATTTGTCTCTTTCTTATTGTTAGTACACAAGGTGATTTTAAGTTCAACTTTTTAAAGATGATTTTTAGAGCAATTCATACAAGTTTTGGCTACTTTCCCATTCGTGCTGCAAACGTCCGTTATTCCAATGATGCTCCAGTGGACTGAGATTTGTCAATCCTGTATTGGTTATGAGATGCCCGGAAACTGTTCCTTACCCCCGTGAATGAATTATTCCAGTCCTGGAGGTTATTATTATTATGCCATCGCTGTTAATAAATGCGCGTTGAATTGTGCTGCGGTTTGCGTGCCTCACTAAATGCACGTGCCATGGATCGTTCCTGCAGACGCGAGAATCCTGCCTGCTTGGACCAATCATATCGTTGTCCTCATAGCATAATTGCCTAAGTCATATTTTTACCTAATTGAGATATCAGCTGCCTGGACTTTTGTGTTGGCAAAAAAAAAAATGCATATTTTCCTTTTTTTCCTCAAAACTTTAAAAAATGAGAGAGGCAATTATGCTATTAGGCTAACGATATGAGTGCTGTCAGTGCCAGTTGCACGCTAATCTTGGAATCCGGTGCCATAACTGATAGTAGGACTTGTGCTCGCCGTTCTGTTCCACTAATGTTGGTCTGCTTTTCATCATGGATGTAAAAATGCGTATGAACCGTGATCGCCTCTCGAACCACCAGAAAAAGTAAATCTTGTGTGGTGTGTAGAGGTTCTGTATGTTCTGTAGTTATGAAATCCCTGAAACGAAATAGTGGGAGCTTGCGCTGGACCGTAGGCGATTGTAAACTGTGTTTCTTAGCGGCAACGACTCAAAAGATGACACATCGCTTACGCAACCACTGGCAAAGGAGCACATTACGGTGTTTTTTTTTTTTTCCCTTACGAGCCCAGTTTGAGCAGGCTGTGCCACGGGTGAATGGACAGTACTGAGGTGACCGCGTCACGCTGGTTTCGGGAGTAAAAGTTCCCATTCATTTTATATATGGACTTAAAAAATGTTACTGTTGAAGTAACTCCCCTTAGTATCAACCCTTCATCGATTTCGAGATTTAGCATCATCTTCTAGAGTAACCGTACGCCGTTTTTCTTGACTGCATATTCAACTGTAATTTCCATTGATAAATGCATGCATAATATTAAGCATCAGATATTTCAGAAGTAATATCAAAGAATGATTTCTGAGGTGGAGGTATAAATTATTAGCATAGATACATTTTTCTTTCTTCATCTTTAATAACGCGGGCGGGTGGGTGAACTATTTTGGGGATTGATGTGCATCAGGGAACCCTGTTGATAAGCATCAGGGAAACCTCAGAAAAGGGAGTTACTGACAGTGGGGGACTGGCCTGAGTGGGGAGGGATCCAGTGGTCATGGTCCATGTTGGGACAAATGACATCGGTAAGGGTAGGTTTTAGGTTCTGCATGACAAATTTGTGGAATTAGCTGAAAAGCTTGGGAGCAGATTCTCCACGGTAGTGCTCTCTGGGATTCTACCAGTACCAGGTGCAAGCGGAGGGAAGCAGAATTTTATTTGGAGGTTTAACTTGTGGCAATGAACCTGGTGTAGGAAAGGGAGGTAAAGATTTATTGGGCACTGCAACAACAACTGGGACAGGGGTGACTTGTACAAGCCGGACTGGCTACACCTGAACTGCAGGAGTACCTTTGCACTGGGTCAGCGTATTTTGAGTTTAGCACAGGGTTATTTAACCTAGGGACTGGGGTGGGCAGGGATTTTAGAGATTTTTATACATGGGGAAATGCAGACTGCCCTGATGGAAGCTGACAGTGTTACATGCACCATTGATGATATATTTTTTAAGCAACAAAGTGTAGTGAGGAGCTTGGAGCAGCAGGCATCTGGGAAATCGAAGTGGAAACATTTTAATTTAAATGCAAGAAGCATAAAAAAAAAAAATTCCAGAACCTGAGGCTGTTATGATTAGTGAGGGCGATGACATAGTTGGGATTACAGACACATGGCTTAGTGAAGAGGATGGAGATGAATATAATATAGAAGGTTATAAGCACTATAGGAGGGATAGATGTAGTAGGCGAGGAGGGGGCGAAGCACTATATGTGAACAAAAACATAAATGTGCTGGAAATTCCAGAAATTGAAGATTTCTTGCCCTGTGAAGCTTTCTGGGTCAGGCTTATTGGCAAACATTAGACCGGTTTAGACATCAGAGTATGCTTTGGACAGAAGTATTAGACAAGTCGCATAAACTAAAGGCTGATAAGGCGGCTGGTCCTGATGGCTTATATCCTATAGTGCTCAGGGAGGTTGGCGAG
Source organism: Gymnothorax reevesii (assembly GCA_029721435.1). Lineage (NCBI taxonomy): Eukaryota > Metazoa > Chordata > Actinopteri > Anguilliformes > Muraenidae > Gymnothorax > Gymnothorax reevesii. The sequence continues at coordinate 8,316,134 of CM056575.1, read as the reverse complement.
ATAATCTTTAAACCGCTCTTAGCTATCTTCAGACGGTCTTTAGAAACTGGAGAAATACCAAATGATTGGAAGCAGGGCAATATAATACCAATATATAAGAAAGGGGACTGTACTGAGCCAGGAAATTACAGGCCAGTCAGTTTAACTTGTATTGCATGCAAAATACTGGAATCGATCATAAAAGACAAACTGGAATTATTTCTTGAATGGAATAATATCTTGAGGGATAGCCAACATGGTTTCCATAAGGAGAGGTCATGACTGAAAAGCCTTCTGGGATTCTTTGAAGAGGCCACTGAGACTTATGACCAGAGCAGGGCTGATGACATCATATACTTGGATTTTCAGAAAGCATTTGATACAGTACCACATAAGAGACTAATGTTTTAAATGAGCTCCAGTGGAGTTACGGGAGGTATTCAGGAGTGGATTAAGAACTGTTTACTGGACAGAACACAGAGTGGTGGTCAGTGGAATCTCACCTGAAATTGGTATTGTGGGGAGTGGTGTCCCTCAGGGATCGGTGTTGGGACCCCTGCTGTTCCTCATCTACATTAATGACCTTGAAAGGAATATTGAATTGGTTAAATTTGCGGATGATGCTGAATTGGGAGGTTTGGCAAATAGTTTTTAGTCCCCTAAAGTGATTCAGAATGATTTTGATAGAATCCATAATGTAACAATGTCAAGTTGTACATGTAGGTATTAAAACATAAGACAGGATTACATATGGGAGGTTTAAATCTGGAATGTGCTTGATATGAAAGAGATCTGGCAGTGATTGTTGACCAGACCCCCCAGGTTCTAGTCATTGTGCCGTAGAAGTTTACAAAAGCCAATCAGATGCCTGGGTACATTGCCAAAAGTATTAAGTACAAATCCAAGGAGCTCATACTTCTCTTGTACAAACCCAATTCCGAAATGGTCATGAGGTGGGGGGAATTTGTGTCACAGGGTCAAAAATGACCATTTTTCAATTTTTGAATGGTATGCAATTTAACCTGAACAGTAGAAAAATGGCATGGGTAGTTTATTTTATTCAATATTAACCCTTGAACAGCCGTTTATAAGATGTAATTTTCGTAGAAAATGTATTACGACCAGAACACTCTTTTGCTGTTTTCTCCAAAGTGATCATTCTTCAAAACCTCATAAAATCCTTAATATTGGTCAAAACAAGACCTGGTTTGGATCTAGGGGTCCAACCATTATTAATCGCGGTTATTTTAAAGCGTAGTAACACCACCTGCTGTCATGGGGCGAACATCTCTGTAATTTGAGGCTTTTCCCATTTCTATTAAACCCCTGTGATGTCCTGAACGAAAGTGCCAAACATCATAGGGCATAGGGATTGCTAATCAAGCAAAGTAAACGGGAACAGGTTACTTTTCTTAGTTGCCTAATTAGTTAATAGGAGAGGATTCTGTTTTCATTTGCTTGGCTCCTTTCAGGATGTAGACAAAATGCTGATGTCAGTTAAGTTGTTTTTTGTTTTTTTTTTTTTGTCTCATCAAAAGACAGTCTCATCAATGCATTACCGATCTAGCTAGCTACACCCCTAAATAATCATAATTTGCTGATCAAAAACACTAGTGAAGTGGCGAAATAATTGCTATTCACTGTTCTCCACTGATTCATATGCACCAAATACAGCTTGCTAATTATAGCCAGCAAACTAGCCAGTTAGCTGGCCAACCAATGAACCTCGGCAACGCACCACTGATCTAGCTAGCAAGCAAATAAGCGGAATAACTCACTATTCTTGCTGAGGTGACACTTGCTAAGTCATGAAATAATTACTATTCACTGATCACCATTGATGTACAACCCCAATTCCGAAATGGTTGCCACGAAGCATAAATTGCAATGACTTTCAGATTGCAGGAGCCAATATGTTATTTACAATGAAACATGGATAGCATTTCAAATGATGAAACTTAGACATTTTTACTTTTTTTTTTTTTTATATAAAAAAATTGGCATCTCCAATCTGGAAAGCCTAATTGGTGAACTATGTACAAGGCTTGCTCACATGCAACTGCTTGCTGCCAATTCAGGAGAGTGTAGACTGTTGGCGACTCTCCTCCGAAACGCATGCCTGTCAGCCACTGCTTCTTATACACTCATTGGATGAATCTTCGCAAGTTCAGAACGAGGGTGGAAGATACCTGGACATGAACAGACTTAGAATCTTCCTGACGCATGCCCGTCTGGCCAACAGGAGGCGCTTGAGCAACGAACAAGGCAACTATTATTTTCCCTTTCCGGCAGTCCCTTCCCAATTTGCAACCCTGTAGCTCTATAGCCAATTGTGCGCTACTCTGAAAAAGCTGCCGACCACTGCTGGCAGATACGGAGCGGGGCTCGAACCCGCAACGTGATAGTCACCTCTGCTTCACAACTCGATACTTTACTGAGTGAGCTATCCGGCAGCCCACATTTTACATTTTTATCCACAAAATGAGCTTATTTCAAACTTTCAGGCTGCAACAAGTCTCAAAAAAGTTGGGACACAGGCAATAAAAGGGCTGGAAAAGCAATTAATGTATAAGAGAATAATCTGAATGAACATTTAGCGAGTAATTACATTAACTGGCATCAGGTGTGTAACATGATTGGTTATAAAAGGGATGTCTTAGAGAGGCTGGGTCTCTCAGAAGTAAAGATGACCAGAGGCTCTCCAATCTGCGATGGCTTGGGTAAAAAAGTTGAATACTTTAAAAAAATGTTCCTCAATGTCAAATTGCAAAGGCTTTGAAGGTCTAATCATCAACAGTGCACAACATCAACAAAAGACTCAAAAGAAATTGGTGAGGAATCTGTGAGTAAGGGACAAGGCCGAAGACCTTCACTGGATGCCCATGATCTTCGGGCCCTCAGACGCCACTGCATCACTCACCGGCATGATTCTGCTATTGACATTATTAAATGGGCCCAAGAATACTTCAAGAAACCACTGTCTGTAAATACAGTCTGCCGTGCCATCCACAGATGCCACCTAAAACTCTATCATGCAAAAAGGAAGCCATTGTTGAGCATGATTTAGAAGTGCTGCCAAGTTTTGTGGGCCAAGGCTCATTTAAAATGGACTGTAGGAAAGTGGCAAAGTGTCCTGTGGTCAGATGAGTCCAAATTTTGACATTCTTGTTGGAAATCATGGGTGTCATGTCCTCCGGGCTAAAGAGGAGAAAGTCCACCCCTCCTGTTATCAGCATTCAGTTCAAAATATATCATCTCTGAGGGCATGGGGATGCATTGGTGCATATGGTATTGGACACTTGCATGTTTTAAAAAGCACTATGAATGCTGAAAGGTATATGAAGGTTTTAGAACTACATGTGCTCCCTCCAGACGACATCTATTCCAGGGAAGGCCTTGTGTATTTCAGCAGGACAACGCAAAAATACAATTTCACCGATTGAGAACATTTGGTGCATAATTAAACTCCGTCACAGGAGACCCAAAACTCTCCAGCAGCTGAAAGCCTGTATTCAACAAGAGTGGGATCAAATTCCAATGGCTAAACTCAAGAAGCTTGTCTTTTCAATGCCCAGATGCCTCCACTCTGTGTTTAAAAGAGGGGATGCTACACCATGGTGAACAGGCCACTGTCCCAACTTTTTTGAGACCTGTCGCAACCATCAAATTTGAAATGAGCTCATATTGTGAATAAAATTGCAAACATTGTTTCAACATTCGCCATGTTATCTCTGTTCTATTGTGAATGAAATACTGGCTGGTGTGATTTGAAAGTCATTGCGTTTCCATTTTATTCACAATTTACACTTTGTCCCAACTATTTCAGAATTAATGTTGTTATGCTCCAAATATAGCGAGGTTATAGCAGCCTTTGCAGTAAGAGGCGGCAGTCGGCTATTTCGCCACCTACTACAGCCTTCATCGCCGCCTACATTTTGCTGGTCAAAGAAATTTTTCTCACATCACTAATTACTGCTGCATTTTGCCGTAGCCACCTCTGTGGACCTTATTCCCCCACTCTGGTTCAAGGCTCTTAATATTACTAATTAACATATGACCAATCAATCAATCCATTTATATGACTACCGTTAACATGTGGGTGGCACGTTTTGTTACTCTTGAACCTCGAATTTTGATTTGTCGGTGTCTGTTGGTAATAGGACCTTGTATACCCAAAATCGGACATGCAAGTCTATCCTGAAATGCACCTGTATGATGGTAAATGCGTTTATCCTTTTTCGAATCATGTTGCCAGCTTTCCTCTCAAAAGTTCTACTGTCACCAGATTTCTTCCTTAGCTGATTCACTTGTTGTGGCACAACTTGTACCATTTCATTCCTGGCTCTCTTATAAAATCAAATAATACAGCTCACATGGAGACAAGTCTCATAGTAATGATGAAGTCAGATTTAGTTGGAGATGCAAAGCAATGATATCCCTAAAAGGCATAGAGTATTCATAGAAAAAGGTAATATATTCTCAAGGCATTTGTGTACCATCAGTATTCCATCATGTAACTACAACCTCTGAAAAAAAATATGGAATCACCACATACCGAGGATGTTAATTTACTTCTTCCTTTCAAGACAAAGAAGCAAATGACAAACGACAAAACAATTATTGTTTATTAGCTTGACATTCAGGCTTCATAAACATTTCACTTTGAAATTAAAGGTAAAACACGTTGCAAATGGGGGCTGCCAAGCTGTCACGGAATTACAGTCCCACTACATTTTGGGTTGTAACACTACAACTAAACAAGATAAAATCAAGTATGATATGTCATATTGAAGTTATTAACTTGTTCCTTAATATTATTACGTGAAAATATATTTTTTGAGAAATTTTCATGGAAGAAACGAGCAAAAACTACTCCATCACGGAATTGCACAAAATTGACGTGGTTTTTTTAATGTTGTGTTTAACTATCCAGAAAGTGATGTTCCTGTCATAGTTAAGTTATGAAACTTCAATATGTTCATATTTAAGGTGTTTTTTGTTCATACTGTAAGTTATAGAAACAAATATTGGCTTTAAGCCTGTTTTATGGGCAAGAAATTTCAAAAAGTCAATGTCACGGAATTACAAGAGGCAAATTGTCACGGAATGACAGCAATAGTATTAATTAGTTTCAATGTATTTATTTCAATATATTATACATATATACGTAATTATTTACATTTTTACAGTTAAGCAATATACTACAATGAGTTTTCCACTTATGACCAATCATAATACATACTTCAATTTTTTTTTTAATCTCCTTGTCAACATTGGCTTGGCGGCCCCCAAATGCGCAAATCGCAAGTGGCAGAATATTAGAATTTATCGCTTTACGATGCGTCATCTCGTCTGTGATACCTTTCCTAAGAACAAAATGCCTCATCAGCATCCGTAAAGTTATTGTCTGTGCAATTTTCATAAAATAGGGGCAGCATAATAACTAGCGGGAAATTGGGGGGAACACATATGTCTATGGGGAACACGGTTTCTTCTAATTTTCGCTCCGAACAGGGTCACAGACAACGAAACGCATTTCATAAATGCAGTAGCTTCGGTGAACAAACACAACCTTGTTTGAAAGGTAAGGCAACCTCCAGTATATTTATTAAGTTGCCTAAAACAACACACGTTTCAAAAGCACAATTTGAAGACCTGTTTCAATAATTTAAAGTGAAGCTACTTTCCTAGCGATAATGCGGAAGCGATTTGTCTCTCGCAGAGACGATTCTCTCTGACCAGTCAGTGGGCCGCTGTGTTGTCACGTAACATTTTTAATTTTACAATTTTTCAGCAGCCAGTAATAGGCCAGTCAGTTATAGGCCTGTAGGTTACTCATGAGTGGGGCCAAGTAAAACATTTTATTTATTATTTTTTTTACTTAATATTGTGCTTTGTTGGAATGTCAGTGGTAAATAAACATTTTCATAATTTTGTAATTGATTTATTCTTTGAAGCATGAATGTTGTGGGAATTTTAAATTGTACTCCTGAAAGAAAACGCTCAGAGACGAGAGTAGTGATAGTCTCTACTACGTGCGCACGTAGGGTCCAAGTTACATCAGCAGAACAAAGACAAAGGAATCTCTCCTTTGCTTTGGATATATGTAGAAGCACAAAGTCAGAATCTCCTTCCCTTGGGGCTGAAAAACATCATTGTTGGTTCCAGCCGTTCCTCGGGCAGGAGTCGGCATCCCACATATGGCTGACTCTGACAGCCATATCTGCAGTACAGAAGAGTCTTTCCCCAATTATCTGTTGCTTATCTCGTACAGGCTTTGCAGGAACTGTCTCCTGCGAACACACAACTCAAAATACACTCCTTGTTCTGGCTGGACCTCAAGGTTTCAGATAGAATGAATACACATTAAACACAGTTAATGGTGTTTCTACTTGCGTAAAAGCAAGATTATACAAGTTTAGCAATCATGCATGACCTAGGTTACTCTGACCTAGGCTACTCGAAGGATAAGTAATAACACAATAAGCAATAATAAGGAATTTATGACTGAATTCCACTAACAATGAATATTAATTTATGCAATTGCAATGCCTTGACTTTAGTTAAGGTAAGTACACAGTCATAGCCATAAATGCAATAGTACTAAAAATTGGCGAAATAATTTCTTTCGGTGTTTCGGTTTTCGGCCAGGTGTTTCTCATTGTCGGTTTTCGGTTTTGGTCAAAAATTTTCATTTCGGTGCTTCCCTAACTTGCTTGGACGGTTGCGCCACCTGACATTTTGAGGGTTTGAGATGGCAAAACCTAAAATGTATATCATTTTTATGATAAACTGGAACGATGTTCAAATTAATCAGGTTTTGTACAAAATGATGCTTATCATGAATCATTTAAAATGATTTTAAACCAAAGTAGGTTTTAGGTAGGTATATTGTGTAAAATCTAAGTGGAATAATAGGCTGTCATTCCAGTTTTCTGTGGTTTTGACCCGGTGATACACCAATGCCATGAACGTGCATACTTAATCCATGTTGTCCGTTGTTTTAACTGCCGATTGACTTTGAAATCTGTGCTCAGTTGGCAGTACCCAGTAAAATTTCCAGACCGTTTGTGACATGCATAAGGTGAAAAAGGGAATGATGTAAGATGATTTATTATTGGACTCTTGTATTTCATTCTCCAGAGTCCATGCATGTCACACAATGCACACACAATTTATGCATTGTATAACGTCATACATACACGCGTAAGAACGGAACCCGCTGGATATTTCATTGGTCAATTGGATCTGCTTGAGGGTCTCCAATGTCTACTTTTGAATAATGGCCTCCCACTCAAAGTCACTGAGAAGGCTGTAATAGACAGTGAACTAGCCAGTAAATCAGCCTCACCTACGCACCACTGATCCGGCTTGGTAGCCAGCTAAATAATCAATACTCACTGTTCTCACTGCTAGCTAATTTGCAAACTAATCACTATTGACTGTTTCCTATTGTTTAATATTCATCACATGTACTAGCTGTTAGTAGCCAGCAGTGCAACAAGTTCGCCTTGTTACAGGTTGTAAGGTTATCTGGGCGTAGCCAGTGGCAATTTGTCTGTGATTGGCCTCCGTCAAGTTACTGTCGCAATCATTTGATTGGTACTTGATTGGCTGGGAACAAATCCCGGGCTACTTGTGCGTTTGTGCAATTGTCATTTGGTTTGCTAACATGGAGCAAAAACTGCACTACAAATGCAATAGCTGAACATTTTTGACAACCCACTATAAATTTAATATGATTACTTGCAACCCGGTACCCCATTGGTTAATCGAGGTGCAAATGGGCTCATAAGATAAATTCTAATTGGAGTTATGCTGGGGAGTGTCCACATCCCATAATAAATTTCTTTTTGGACTTTGTCGAACACTGGAAGCAAAGTAGCAGTCAGGTCAGTACCTCAGTAATCTCTTGTGGCTTTTATGGAGCGCCTGGTCATCCAACTGGAGCCAACTATAATTGTATCCCCCATACAATAGCATTGGGGGGTTATATGAATCTGCAGTTCTGCGTCTGCATTCGCTGCAGAGATTTCCTCGTGACACTTTGGAGGTCAGTTTTCGGCTGATTGTGGTCATATTTGGTATGTACCGTTAGATATGATGGGGAGAAAAAATCAAGCAATTTTGGGAGAAATCGAACGCAAGTATTGGAGGATAATATGGATCAGCGGTCAGTTCACGTCAGCGGCAGAAATTTCCTTGTTGCTGCTCTAGAGGTCTGTTTTCCTCCGATTATTTTCATATTTGGTGGGTATTTTTGATAAGATGGGAGGACCATACATGGCGATTTTGGGAAATATTGGATAATTATTATTAACTACGGCTAAATTTAGACTGTTAAAGTTAGTTAAATAGCAGTGCAGCCATAGCCCAAGTATACCCTTGCCATCACATGGCTTTTGGGAGACTATATGCATACTTCTAATGGACAACAAAATAATGGCTGAAGGATTCTTTTTACTCAAAGGTATTCTAATAAATCATGCAAACAAATGAAATGCATGTGATTTAATGCAAAATTGCAAACTTCCATGCCAAGTGAGAATGCCTGGGGTACAATTTGGGCCAGCATGGTCTTAGATTTTCCTGTAGCTTTCTGCCAAATTTTTCGGAAATCGGACCGTCGACATGGGTTTTACGGCACTTTGAGAAAACGGCCACTGGATGGCACTGTACAGAGATTGTGTAAAATTCCCCTCAGGAAGATCTGATAAACTATTATGTTTTACTTTAGTTTTTTAATAGAAGCATCAACGATCTGTTTGAAATAAAAGGGGTCTTTTGTCGCTTCAGCATCACCAGTAATTGGTGAGTAACAAAGGTCCAAAAAGTGGAAAAAATCTCAAATTAGCCCAACTTCAAACAATTTCCATGGAAACAAAAACGGATATAACCATTGTAAATGATGATGCTGATAGAGGAAGCCATATTACAAATCCATCCAAACCCAGACCTGTATCAGTAATGGGGCCAGAGATATAAGGGTATTTATACCGCATGTTTTGAAAAGCTCCCCCTACAGGCCATTTCTTCAGAGGTCTATAAAACCAATACCAGAGGGGAGTTTTGAGAGAGAATCCGAGAGATCCATTATTTGGGCCAAAATGAACAAATGGACAAAGTTCAAGTAAAATCCATGACCATGTTGGCCCAGGTGTGTGTCCACATTGTATGGAATGACCCTACCGTTAGTTATTCGAAGATGGGAACCACATTCCCAAGTATACAACCAAAAGTATGTGGTGTGCCTTTCCTGTACTTCCTTGTACATTTGTGTACATTCGCTGTACATTACCATTATATGTATATTCCCTGAAAATTGAACGTTTAATGGTAATAATTAATCCTGAAATAGGCAAATATAAAACTTTCTCTCACTTTTACCACAAAATATAGGTCTTAGACTGTTACATATCTCAAATTGAGGAGGTTTGGAGTTGGCCCGGGGGCCTTACTGGGCCCCCCAAAAAGGGACTTTTTCTGCTCCATCCGACTTAAAAAGGGTTAATCTGAAAAACTGATGATATACAAGGTTTTTTACATTTAATAAAGCAGTTCTAAATGAAATCAAAGATTTATGTCATTAGTTCCTCCATATTAAGTTCCATGATTGAATTACAAGGGTCTCAAAAGTGAAAAAGTTTTGGCTATCCCAAATTTTTGGCAACTTTGAGGGCCCACTGCACGGCAACCAAAAACTTTTTTGGGAATTTCTATTTTCACTTCCCAAGACATGGGCTTTGTCCTCCTTCATGTGTATTTACAGGCATGAATCTATTGCAGTTTTCATGTAACGGGGGTCTTACTGAGGGGCATTTACACAATCTCTGTACAGTGCCATGTAGTGGCTGTTTTTACCGCTCAGCCCGAAAGGGCTATGGGTATTGTCGTCACGCATGGTGTCTGTCTGTCAACAATTTCGTATTCCGTGCAATAACTCCAAAACGACTTCACCGATCACTTTCGTTTTTGGAGTGCATGTTGGGGATGTGGAACTACAGAAGCCTATCGATTTTGCTCACGCTCCGATATCCAATATGGCCGCCTCAATCGCCATCTTGAAAGCACATTCCACACAAGAACTTCAAAACGACTTCACCGATCACACAGACATAAGTCCAGTCATGTCACAGTATGGATACTTGCAGCTGCTCCCGCCACGTCTCTTGAATCATGGACATTAGTCAAGTCATATCACAATGTGGGTACTTGCAGCCGGTCTCATCACGTCTTTCGGATCACGGACATTGGCTAGTCGAGTCTACCCACAATGTGGATACTTCTCCAGCACATCAGCTGGAAAAAGTTCTTAACTTACATAGGAATGGTAGCACGACAGGGAGAAAGTGCTTCGAACTTCACAAGCACTGATAGCAGGCCAGCCTCAAAAACTTTCTGGTGATACAACGCAAAAACGAAGCACATGTTCAAATAAAGCTCGGGGCTGAGGGCTCCTGCTAGCGATGGCGCGCTATATTTTCAGAGTGCCATGAAACCTATACCGACAGTCCGATTTCCGAAAAATTTTATTTGTTGTTCTTTGGGCCAAAATGAGCAAAGCTACAAGAAAATCTAAAACTATGATGGCCCAGATGTGTTACAAGTAGTGTTCAATGAAAACATGAAAACGTATAATTGTTTGAGGTATTGGTTTAAGAAGACTGTTTGTCTATTGTTGTGACTTATGTGAAGATCAGATCACATTTTATGACCAATTTATGCAGAAATCAAGGTAATTCCATAGGGTTCACATACTTTTTCTCGCAACTGTAGATTGTAACTACATATAGTATATTGTTATGTTAAATTATTAGGATATAAAAACACTTTCAGGATCACCTCTAATTGTTATAAGATCACTTAACGGTGGAGTATTCTCTGAAAAGCCATTTAGATGTTTTCATAAACTGTTGTACATTGTACAGGTTCTATATCTCCCAGGCCTTGTTTTTACTCCACTGAGCAAACCGTAGTCTGCGCTTGTGGTCACGCTTCAATGATTTTGTGAACCACAAATCATTCAACATTGTTGTATGCCAGGGGTAGGGAACCTTCTCCAGAAAGAGCCACTGTGGGTGCAGCTCTCATACCAACCTGGCTGCTACACACCTGATTCTACTAATCAACCTCTGGAATGTTTAAGGGCCTTGATTAGTAGAATCAGCATAGCATTTTTGGCATCTATGGATTCTGTAGGTTGTTTAGTTCCATATGATGTGTGTATCTTCGCCTTAGCTGAAACTGAGTCCGGTTCAGCCTTGGAAATATGGCAGGTAGGGATAACTCTCAGGCTGTGAGGGTATTGGGTTTGCTGCCAAGTTTCTTTTGAACTGCTTTACACTCCATCCAGTATCTTATGGTGATAACTTTGTTGCCCCAACTTCAATGTTATCATCTAATGTCAAAGTTGACATTTACAGACCATATTAAAGTGGTGGGTTCCGTAATGTTGGAAGCTGGAACAAACCTATTTAGAGGCGCAGGTTTTTAACTCAGCCAGCTTTGTACTGGCCTAAGTTGGAGAAAGAGTCCGACGTGGAATGAGCATGCAGGAATAGGTTTTTTACAGGGACCACAGGGACATTGTCCGCAAAAATCAGTGCAGTCCAGTTGTCCTCTGCGATTCATCGCCAGATGGAATGTGATAAACATTTTTATGCAGATTTTGGCAGCCAACAACTGAGCATTTGTGAGCACCACAACTTCTTGCCTTCCCTGTCATTTTTTTCTTGGGGCGTGTTTACAGAAAACAGTGGGCGAGGTTAGCTACTCCCAAGCCACACCTCGACGACTCCTCTGTGCAGGTACACAACATCAGGGTGCCCAAACTGAAATCTCCAATTTTCATGCCTCCAGATCCAGAGTAGAAAGCCACCGGATGAGGAAAAAAGGGAGGAACGAAGCTGCTTTGATTCCAAAACATCTTTGATTTTGTCAGAGCGAGGGATGACTAATGCATACAAGCAATAACTGAGGAGAAATATGTTTTCCAGGAAATGGATCCTTTTGAGTAAATATTCCATGTTCATCAACTTTTGCTACCATCTTATAAAAATTCACAAGCTGTTTTATCAGACAATCTAGTAAAAATGACTCGCGATTGACAGTGGAATGGCTGTACTGTGGATTCACGCATGTCGTCGTCTCTGTCACCGTGTCCGTGAACATTTTCTTGTGGGCGCTCCACTGGCTGTAATTTTTGACCGATTACTTTCATATTTGATATGGACATGTGGAGTATTTCACTTATGACACTTAGCTATTTTGGTTGCCATGGTGACAGTGTTGGCGGAATAATAAGCAAATTTGTGCAGAAACATTCACACTTCCTTGTGGACACTGCACAGGCTGTAATTTTTGACCGATTACTTTCATATTTGGGGCCCAAGCACCGGGGTAACAGTAGTGTTGTTTTATTATTAGTAGTAGTCGTCTTATTTTTAGCAAATGAAAATCACATTTTTCAGGCCTTTCCCATGGGCAGAAAGTCTTCAAAATTGACACATGCATAGGGCCTAGCGAAAAATAAAATATTTTCTCACTGATCCCAATGATCCCAATGATCAAAATGGCTCCGTAGCACCACCTAGAATTTTCAAAATTCAATGGAAATTTGGCAGAAATTCGTGTGATCTACAGTCACAAAACCTTTGCTGAATGATGCACAATACCAGAATTTACAGAAAGGAAATCCGCCATTGTGATTTTTAGAAAAATATGTCATATTTGGAGGGCTCATATTTGAATGAACTCCTCCTGCAGTTTTTTTCCAAATGAGTTCTAAATTGGTCAGGGTCATGTCAAGCCTTGGGCGATCAAAATTTATTGAAATCGCGAGTTTTCGTCAATGGGCGTGGCCGTGATGGTGTGGCAAATTCTGAAGTGTCGCCATGAAACATGAGATTGCTATAATTTGTGCATATATCCGTCAATCGCCACCAAAGTTCATATATATGATTGATCTTGTGTACTGACAAAATTGGCTTATCAATTAAGCTTGGGTGAGCCCTGGTGGCTCCATAGCACCATCAAACGCCCGGCCAGTTTAGCATCAAGATACTTAGATTTTCATGAAATATGGTGGGGTGATAGAGTTCATAATGCAGTATTTTGTACATTTTTTTGGAATTTTTGGAAAACAGGAAGTGAGCTATGAGCCATTTCCTGCATTTTTACAAATTTAACAAATGCAATTTTGAGAGCCTTTTCATGCTCCAAAACCTTGCACACAAGTTTAAATTGCGATGCTCATCCATTTGATATCCCAGTTCACCCTGGGCATAACACACTGGCTCTACAGCACCCCTTAATCAATGGCAGCATTTTTTAGGGCCTCAACATGCTGGAAAACTCACAGAATGTTGCACATGCATAAAGCCCGGCATATATTTTTCATCAGTGCAGGCTTTGCAAATGGGTGTGGCAGAATGGCTCCATAGCGCCTCCGAGAAAATTTCAACGAAGCAGCTCTTGAAGCCTCTTTAACAAAGACTGTGAAGGCAGTATCAGTTTTATTTTATTCACTTGGCACATTTGGTGCTGCTAAATAATGTGATTAATAATTAAAAAATAAAAAAGTGAAAACTAGATACAGCATAAGGTGGAATAGGGTTGGCAGATTGGCATTTGTTAATTTTAGTTTTCAACAGTAGTGAAAAAAACAAAAAAGGGCGAGCACTTTCGTTGGAAGGTGTCACCTGAACGTCCAGGATTTTTTTTTTTTTTTTTAATTAACTCATTTATTTTTTTGGGTTATGCCCTCTTCGGGTAACAAATCTTTTGAAATATAAATTTTGAAATACATTTTTCATCATGTCTATGCATTCTCTATAAAGCCTTATCTTGGATATTGTCTGAGTGTCAAATTCAATGTAATTTTATGACAAAACGGCTGCCTAGATAGCTAGCTGATTATATATCTTGCTAGGCTTGGCAATAATGCAGTAAAAATAATTATCACAATATCTTTAACTATGAAAATGCATATGATGAAGGATTTGATAAGTTTATACTGCTGACTCTAATGATGTGTAGTGCCATCACCATGCCCATTTGGTTTAGGCAGAAAAACGTAATCTTCTTTCTTTTGTTTGAGAAATTCATTGGTCAGTCCTCTGCACACAACTGTGCTGAACTTTGCTGATGACCTTTAAAAAAGGTACATGAAAATTTCAGCCTTGGAGAAAAATGGAAGGAAATGGCAGAAAACTGGGCACGCACATTCAAATGCCGATCAAAATTGACTAGAGCTTTTGTCACAATTCCTATCAAAATATTAACCTGTCTGTGTGTGACTGAAGCCCCTACAATCAATGCCTCAATAATTAACCCCATTCTAAAGGTTCAATGTGCAACTTTTAAGAAGTCTTTGGTACTAACACAGACAGGTGGCTGTGAAGTGTACTGCAGCTAGCATTATATGCATTGCGCTCGCCCTCAGTCGGCTACTTAAGAGCGAGCATTCTTTCCCATTGGCCAGAAAAACAGTTGAAACTGTGTGTTTTACTGGCAGCAGCATGATCATTGAGGAAATGTGAAGCTACTCCGTTGTTGTAGTTTGACTGACATCATTTTGCTTATTTGATTTATAAAGTGAAATATCAGTTTGCTAGTTGTCACAATTTCCACCCGTTTCACCGGAAGCCATGGGTGCTGCCATTACGGAATGACTACTTCTGCTGTTCGGTGTTGTTTTTCCGGTAGCCTTGATGCCAGTGACTGCAACAAACAGAGCCAGCTAGCCCAAACTACAGAAACATCAGAAATAATGACATCAATGGGATGTTTATCATTTAACCACTCACCTCTGAACATAAACATTTAGGATAAGGTGGGGCTATTATGGCCTAGGGGCTATATATGGCAGGAGGTATCTGTGATCGATGCTGTTTTTTTGGTTGTGAATAACGATCACACACAAAGTAATGAACAGATATCTCTGAAATTTTGTGCGTGGGTCGCCATTACATCTGAGATGAACCCTATTGATTTTGACAGCGTTCGGTCAAACAATATGCCCACCACAGCAGCCATTGCAAAATCCTATGTTGCAGATATACAGGATCTTACAAGAGTGGGCGTGTCACATGAAAGTTATGAAACGAGTTGAGTGAATTTTGCATTTGTTGTAAGCTTTATTGAGAAACAAACCCAAAATTTACTTAATGACGTAAATAACTTTCTCATTCTGTTTATCACGGAACTGAATTGCGTAATTTCATTGAAAGTCGATGTCATTTCCCTTGGCTACCAATGTATGTTAGCACTGCGCTAACATCTTACCCTGCTCTGCTTTCCCTGTCTCTGAGTCACTGACATTCATGGCTGAACGAGCAGTGCTTTGTAAACTCAGTCAACTGAGTAGCTAGCTTATGTTAGCTTGTAGGGTAACACACAAATGTTTCATATTGGTTTAGAAAAATTATTGCGTGCACGCTACCTAGCTAAGTAACGTGAACTTAATTATGTCAATGGCGCTTAACTAGCCTCCTGCAGCGCTGAGCCCTATCCATTCAATCAACATTACAGTTTGGCTTAGTAGAAACGGCGAGACGTAACGCTAAGTAATTTACTTCCACCCAGGCTCTCAGTCAATGCTATTTTCGCAAAAGTGAAATATAGGGATATGTAAAAAATGTCATGACCTGGGGTATGGGAAAAGTAATTTAATTATGTGATTAAACCTTAAATTTCTTAAGAGCCATGTTCACTCAGCAAGATTAAGACTGTGCTGCCTTGGCGGAGGTTTGCACTCAAGGAGTGCCTTTAGTTACTTTGTGTTTTCTGAAGGCGTTGATGGCGAAGAATTGTGAAATCATGGAAGCACACAGGCATATAATTACCAGCATAGTAACAAAATGGGTAAAGTACTGTTGAAGACTTCATATTTCATATTCATATTTCCCCCACCCACAAAAACATGCATTACAGGAACTCCTACCATATCCCCTGACCAAGGAACTGGCTTTAGAACTGGAGTTGGTCCCCAGGTGCTGCTCTGTGGCTGCCCACTGCTCCTAACCATAGGATGGGTCAAATGTAGAGGACAAATTACCCCACGGGGTTCAATAATGTATATCTTAAATATTAACTCATGAATGCTGTCATCTTGGTTGAGAGCGGACAGTTTGCTGCTCTCCTCCGAAGTGCGTGCTTGTCGATATTCGCTTCTTTACACTCATAGCTCAAAACCTTTCAAGTTGAGAATGAGGGCAGAGGATACTAGAGCAGGTATGAGCTTAGAAATTTGCTCATGAGCGCAGGGTGGCCTGCAGGAGCCACTTTAAAGCTACTAACAATGCAAAGCCAGACCAGCTGTATCCTTCCCATATCCTTGCAACACTGCTCTGGAAAGGCCACGGGCAACAGCTGGCACTGGTGTGAGTCAGGTTCGAACCCGGGTCGTTGTCATCACTACTGCACTGCAGTGCAGTGCCTTAACTGAGTGAAACCAACCTGGCAGCCAAAGCCTTCCTTTTTATCACTTTGGATTTATAATCATATCCTCAGCCAAACTAAGTGAGACGGCCTGAGTAATTTCATTCCACTGTTTCCACTTTCCCGGTCACGTGGAGTTCCGCTTGCGAGTTCTGCAGCCACGCTTGGCGGACTGATATGCTGACTTTTGGGCTGCGCATTGTCAGCTGCAGCTGCTTAACCCTTTCAGCGCCGTTGCCCAACAATGTAAGATATCAAAATTGGATGGAAAATGTATTGGAAATGTATTCAGTGCTTGAAGGGTTAACTCTTTTGAGTTTTCTCCTGCAGGTGAGTTTGTTTTTGCTTCATCAGTGAAATGAATTAGCTGGGTTCCCACCTGTAGCTGTGACCATTTTCTTGCATATTTTGCATAAATCCAGTGTTGTAGTTTCAAAATAATAATTAACATTACTGTGGCAGCAAAGCTAAAAAATTCCCCCCAAAAACTAAGAAAGCTGGTAGAAGCATTTGGGTTTATTTTCAACCTGAATATCTGAACTTGAATAATGACATTGTTGATTTTATATAATATAAAATATGGGTCAATGTTGTGACTTTGTCCGAGTGCACTACTTTGGTTTAAAATAATTTAAAATGATTCATAATGAGCATCATTTTATTCTATGAAACCTGTTAAATATGAGCATATTTCCAGTTTATTATAAAAATGGATATCTGCAGTATACCCGCTGTCCCCAGTCCAGTGCAACTTTCTGGTTTAAATATTGCTTGGCTGTCTCTGTCAATATTGTGAATATTGTCAACAGAATTTGCTTGCATTTTCTGGCCAGCTTGCTTATGTTGTTGTCTAAAATTAGCTATAACCTTCAGCTAATAGTCTTCCATAGTCCAGTTGTTTGGCCCCTGTGTTACTTGGATCCCCCAAACCTGCGTGTCTGGCTTACCCAGGCTCTTCGGGCCTGCTTTTCCAGTGGTATTGCCAGCTGCTCCCCCCCACCCGTATCCCACGGACTAACTTTATACATGGATTAATATGCGGAAAGCACTTAATGTGCAGTTTAACAAAAGCAGTTTTGGCTGAATCCTGGCCAATGCTATTGCTAATTGTCACCCTGAGGCTATTGGTTGCTGGTGTCCTTGGCACCGTCCAGATCTAGAATCTTACGGTGGGATCCTTCCATATAACAGTGGAGCCTCATTCTGGGGCAGCCATCCAGCTGGCCTCAGTGTAAAATATTCTCATCCATCAAACCAAACTTGCGTCAACTGTTTAAAAAAAAAAAAAAAAAAAAAACCCTTAAGTGTTGAGACTGCTTCATGTTGATTTTTTTATTTTTTTATTTTGGTCACACACAGCAACCAAACGTTACTGCTGATCGTTTACTGATTATCTGGTTTGATCAAAAGCACAACGCTTCTCTGTGTCTTGTGTGTTATGAGGTAGAAACGGACTGCCCTGGAGTCAAACTCTGCTACCTTCGGCTGTTTTTGTTTCTTCTGAATGTGAGGTAGGGGTTCTGTTTCGTTGGCCACCCCCTTCCATTTTAGTCTTTTCCCCTCAAAAAATTCCTACCCCCTCGCCACCCTTTCCACGGTCCATTCAGCCTCTCCCATCAACTCTTCGTCTGGTGCTTCAGAGCAAGTGCTCTCTCAAAGAGCGTAGATCGGGGGCTATTGTTCGCTCACTGGCTCAGTGCATTACAATCTCCCACTACTCTATTAAGCAGCGTTCTGCCTGTTAGTGTCGCCCCGGGCAACGGGAGTTTTCTATGGCTGCTATGGGATTGGGGGACCGTTTGCAGAACGGCGGCCCCAAGCAGGCCCTGAACCCCACACTGCTCACACTTGACACTGCCTCTGTTTATCTAAAGGGGGACATTGTGGTGTTTTTACTGATTTCAGGGTGGGGCTGGATTTTGGTTTTGGGGGGGATGTGGGTCTCGAAGACGGTGCCTCATGATGAATATTCAGGGACTCCGCTGTGCGCGGACTGTTCCCCCCCCCCAGTGCCAGAAAGCAGATGGAATTTAAACCAACAAAGCCCGGGTTTGAGCTGGGAGAGGGGGATTGTATCCAATTAGTAGGGTTGTCAAAATGAATTTATCCAGAGTGAGGAAGGGGTGAGGGCCAGGGCAGTGAACCGGAGGGCTTTGGTCCCGGGAGTTTTCTGAAATGTGCTCGCTTTATGTAAACGTGACCGTTCTTATTTGCC